>CM056051.1:483977396-485177396 GCA_029574335.1 Rana kukunoris | reverse complement strand
CAGTACGCAATTGAGCTACTGGATTGTCCTGCATTCAGCATTCTTTCAGAACGCACATTCAGTGCTGCTGGAGGCTTTGTAACCGATCACAGGGTGCGCCTCTCCACCGACTCGGTCGATCAACTGACCTTCATAAAAATGGATCACCACCAGCTACCAAGCACCTGATGCTGATGTAACTGAATAATTGTTTTTGAAATTTCAAATCCTTTCAAGACTGCCTATGCTGATGCTGAGTGACTATCCTGTTATGCTGAGTGACTATCCTTTTCCTCCTCAATGATCATGTTGATATCTTGTAAGAATATTTTTGGTTCTGGGTACCGCTACCAGTGGCTAAGGCCCAATTTTTCTGCCCCTGTTTTATAGGGGCATGTAATTACAATTTTTGATGTAATACTTTGCAGCGGGCTAATTCCCGCTCTCCAACTAGAGTATCTGTGAGGGGTTGCAGTGTTGTGGCACCAGCACCAGTGCCTAAGGCCCAATTTGTCTGCCCCTGTTTAACAGGGGCGTGAAATTACAATTCTTGATCTAATATTTCACAGCAGGGCCCATTCCTGCGCCCACCAAGAGTAACTGTGAGGACTTACAGTGTTGTGGCACCAGCGCCAGCACCAAAGGCCAAATTTTTCTACCACTGTTCAACAATGGCATGTAATCACAATTCTTGATATAATAGTTCACAACAAGGTGTTCCAGTGCCCACCATAACTAACAGTGAGGACTTACAGTGTTGTGGCACCAGCGCTAGTACCAAAGGCCCAATTTTTCTACCTCTGTTCAACAATGGTATGTAATTACAATTCGTGATAAAATAGTTCAAACAGCAGGGCGTTCCAGGGCCCACCAAGACAAATTGTGAGGGCTTACAGTGTTGTGGCAACACCAAAGTTTAGGGCCCAAATTTCTGCAGAGTATATACGGCAGGCCCCTACTTTTAAACACCCAACTTACAAACGACTCCTTCTTGCAAACGGAAGGAGACAACAGGAAGTGAGAGGAAATCTACCCCTAGGAAGGGAAATTCTCTTCTGTAAGAGGTGTCTCCTGTCCACTGATGCTTTATCACCAATCCTTGTTTCACTAAAAAACCCACATTTTCAAAAAATCATTTGTCATTGGGACAGAAAGTGAATTGCAATCTTCTGAACAGATGCACACAGACAGCAAGACAAATGTTACAGGGTGATAACCTTTCTCTATGTTTTCAGAAAAGCTTAAAAATAGATTTTATGTCTGGAGCTACACTTTAACCACTTAAGGACCGCCTCCTGCACATATACGTCGGCAGAATGGCACGGCTGGGCAGATCCACGTACAGGTACGTCCTGTACTACTGCCCAGCCGTGGGTCACGAGCGCGCGCCCGTGGCGCGCACCCGTGACCCTGTCCGAAGCTCCGGGACCGCGGGACTCGCGGACCCGATCACAGCAGCGATCAGTCCCCGGAGCTGACGAACGGGGAGAGCCATGTGTAAACACAGCTTCCCCCGCTTCACTGTGGCGGCTGCATCGATCGCGCCATCCCTTTTATAGGGAGGACACGATCGATGACGTCACACCTACAGCCACACCCCCCTACAGTTGTAAACACCCATTAGGGAACACAGAAACCCCATCAGCGCCCCCTGTGGTTAACTCCCAAACTGCAACTGTCATTTCCACAATAAACAATACAATTTAAATGCATTTTTTGCTGTGAAAATGACAATTGTCCCAAAAATGTGTCAAAATTGTCCGAAGTGTCCGCCATAATGTCGCAGTCACGAAAAGAAACACTGATCGCCGCCATTAGTAGTAAAAAAAAAATGCAATAAAACTATCTCCTATTTTGAGAACTCTATACATTTTGCGATAAACGCTTATTGCGATTTTTTTCCCCAAAAATAGGTAGAAGAATACATATCGGCCTAAACTGAGGAAAAAAAATGTTTTATATATTTTTGGGGATATTTATTATAGCAAAAAGTAAAAATTTTTATTTTTTCAAAATTGTTGCTCTATTTTTGTTTATAGCGAAAAAAATAAAAACCGTAGAGGTGATCAAATACCACCAAAAGAAAGCTCTATTTGTGGGGAAAAAAGGATGCCAATTTTGTTTGGGAGCCTTGTCGCACGACCGCGCAATTGTCAGTTAAAGCGACGCAGTGCCAATTTGCAAAAAGGGGCCTGGTCCTTTAGCCGCATAAAGAAGTACCAGTTCAAAATTACAAACAGATTCTACTTAACAAAAAACCTACAGTCCCTGTTTTGTTTGCACCGCCTGTATACTGCTGTTCAATATATATAGGGCCAAAGGGGCTTGTAATGACCTGGGTGGAGGGGGCGGGGAAACCCATGCTATTTTTCTCAATGTTTTTTATCCATATTGCAGGGACCAGACGTTACATTAAAGCCGCAAGCAGTTTTAAATTACTTTTTTCTTAGCAGGCACAATTCTAAACACGTGCCACTTCACAGGCATACTATAGACACCCAGCAGGTACGATATTTAAAGTAAGTTTTCATTTTTTTTTCACTTTAAGCATCATTAAAATCACTGCTCCAGAAAAAAACAACCGTTTTGAAAACTTTTTTTTACATTGATACATGCTCCCTGGGACAAGACCTGGGTTCTCAAACCAGTTTAAAACAATAACTTGCACATTAGGCTTTAAAATGAGCACTTTTTAATTCGAACGTTCGAGTCCCATAGACTTTGATGGTGTTCTAAATGTTTGCGCGAACGTTCGGTCCTTTCGAAGGTTCTGGTGCGAACCGAACGGGGGGGGGGGGGGGTTTCGGCTCATCCCTACTACTGACTCCCAGCTGACTTGCAAAAGTTCCTTGGTGTGGACTTTTTTCGACACCTGTGCAGCAGATCGCACCGTTGCTGTTTGCAACCAATGTCTAAAGCGGATCAAGCGTGGCCAGAATAGCAGCAGCTTGGGCACCACATGCTTGACCAGACATATGAGGACTTGCCATGCAGTTCGTTGGCAAAAGCACCTGAAAGACCTACATCATAGAAAAAAGGCGGACTTCTCCTTGCTCCTAATCTGGGATCTCAAATACTACTATCCTCTCAAAAACCTGCACTGACTTGCAGCCAATATGCCAACAGTATACCACCAGTTGATTTCAGCAGGAAAATGTTGATACCACAATTGCTGAACCATAAAAAATTAATTCTGTCCCAGCCATCCACATGCTCAGCATCTAAATGCTAGCTTGGCCAAATTGCTAGTACTGCAACTGCTGCCTTTTCAGGTGGTAGACACAGCCCCCTTTTGTGAATTTGTGAAATGTGCTTACCACAGTGGCAGGTTCCAAAATGGCATTTTTTTTCACGTAAGGCCATTCCGGTTCTTTACCATCATGTGGAAGGCAACATTTTGGCCTTGTTGGACAGGGCAGTCAGCAACAAGGTTCATATTACCGCTGACTCATGGTCCAGCAGGCGTGGGCAGGGACATTACCTTTTCTTCACAGTGCACTGGGTAACTCTGCTGGCAGCTGGGAAGGATGCAGTCCAGGGTTCAGTGTTGTTGGATCTTGTTCTGTTAGCACACCTCCAAAAATCTAGTGCTGATTCTGCCACAGCTCCCTGCTCCACCCCCTCCTCTTCATCTATGGCCTCTTCTGCAGAATTGTCCTCTAAACCAGCAGTGCTCTGTAAGCATTCAAGGGGCCATGCAAGCAGTCAGGCTAAAAGATGCCATGCAGTGCTTCAGTTAATCTGCCTAGGGGACAGGAACCACATTGGGGTAGAGATTCTGTCAACTTTGCATGGGCAGGCTCAGGGGTGGTTGACACCAACCTTCTCTCTGTCCTCCGACAGGGACACTTGACACATGTTCCATTTTTGGCACACATCCTGAATTTGGTGGTGCAGCGTTTGTTGGCCAGGTACCCAGGCTTACAAGATATCCTGAGGCAGATCAGAAAAGTCTCTGGTCATTTCTGCCGGTCATACAATGCCAGTGCTCGGTTGGCTGACATTCAACGGGAATGCGACCTGCCCACCAACCGCCTTCTTTGTGACATGTCCAACAGGTGGAACTCAACATTGGCAATGCTGCAGCGGCTGTACACACAACAATGAGTACCGGTGCGAGTGTGGCACCAGAACAGGGTCAGGGTGACATTGTCAGAGCTTGGCTTCTTTTCACCATGCCAGTGGCTACTGTTCAAGGATGCATGTCACCATTTGAGGAGGCTGCGAGGATAATGAGCAGTGACGATGCATGCATCAGTGACACTGTCCCTCTAGTCTTCCTGTTGGAGAACACACTCTGTGGAATAATGAACAGGGCACTTGAGGCAAAACAGCAGGAGGAAGAGGAGGACTTCCTTTCTTCTCAAGTCCCCTTTCTTCTATTTATGGGCTTTTTTATTAATTCGATTTTGCATTAATTAGTGCCGCATATTATATTAGCAATAAAACCTAACAGGGGTTGCTTACCCTTCTCTACTAATGTTTGGACTTTAGATACACAGTACAATGTAAACAAAACCTTTGTTGACCCTTTCAATGTCTAGGTATCATTCAAATCTGCCCACTACCCAGGTCACAGTGATTTCAATTACCAATAACTATTTTTAGGACCCTTCGTTGGCTAACAGTAAAGGATCGGATCATATTCAAGACCCTCTGCCTCACCCACAAATGCACACAAGGAAAGGCTCCTCAATACTTATGCGAGAAAATAAAACACTACACCCCCCCATCACACTCTTCGATCATCAAACCAAAACCTTCTCTACATCCCCAAGTCCAATTACAAATTAAAGAGAGAATGAAGATTTGCAGTCCAAGGACCATGGCTATGGAACGCTCTGCCAATGGACATCTGCATGGAAGAAAATCATCGGGCCTTCAGGAAAAAACTTAAGACCCACCTCTTCTGAAGGATAAGGAAGACAACGGATGGAATAAGCGCCTTGAGGCGATTTAGTTTGCATTTGTAGCGCTATACAAGTTATTCACTCACTCACCTACCAAAAATATTTTTACATGTTTTATTGACATGTTTTTATTTGGCACAAAACTTTGATAAATACCCAGCTCAGATTTTTATTTTAGGAGTTTGATTAATGCGTTTTATTAAAGTGTTAAGAATTTGGTATCATTAATACTATTCTAAATTTTTCTAAAATATTTGAACAAATTTACAGTATTTTCTTCTATTTATCCTGAGTACATGGTCCCCACATATGGCAGCAGAGTAAGGGTCAATAAGCAAGTGCATACATTTTAGAAGTCTAACAATTAGGAATTTTCTAGTACAATGATTATCACTAAGCATCCTGGGACTATATTATTGTAAATGGGTTGACCCTTTTGAAGGGTCCCACTCAGGGGTAGACATGTGCAATTTTTTTTGGTTTGAATACAAATTCAAACATCCGAATCTCTGAATGAAATAGTAACGAATAGTAACGAATTTTGTTGAAATTCATTAAAATTTGTTTTGTTTATTCATTTTCCAACGAATGCCAACTTTCAGAAGAATTAGGTTGAGTCGGTCGAAAAACAATGGACCGATTAGAGTTCTGTGCCAAGAACTAGCTGGTTGTTAAGCAGTGGGCCGGGAAGCCAGCCACCTGCGTCCTTAACAACCATGAGTTATCATCTGTCAGCGGGCTTCCCCACTGACAGATGAATATAAAGATAAAGAATGTCGGCAATTGCCCGGCGACAGATTTTTTTAAAAAAATGGCGTATGGTCCCCCGTCCCCCCCCCCCCCCCCCCAGTCCATACCAGGCCATTTGGGTCTTGTATGGATTTTAAAGGGAAAACTACACCAATTTTTTTTAAAACCGGCGTAGGGTCCCCCCAGAATCCATATCAGACCCTTATCCAAGTATGAGGCCTGGCAGGTCAGGAAAGGGAGGAGGATAAACGAGCATTCCCCCCTCCCTCCTGAACCATACCAGGCCACATGTCCTCAACATGGGGGGTGGGTGCCATGTTGATAGGGACCAGGGCCTCTTGACAGCTCATGACATCGGAAGAGGCGGCGCAACCGGGTGACATAACTGGGTGGCCCCACCACTTGCCTATATAAGGACTGTTTTTTGCCATTTTTCTATTTTTAGGGTCGGCGGTCACCATGATGAGCGATTGATGTACATCGAGGGACACCATTTTTAGATTTTTTAACCACTTCCAGACCGCCCACCGTCGATATACGCCGGTCCTTTTAGGTTAAATACCATTGTTATTGCAGCAGAAATGTTTTCTATTGCTGGGCAATTGCTGGCCTTCTTTATCTTTACATTCATCTGTCAGTGGGGAAGCTCAGACTGTAGATGATGACTCATGGTTGTGAAGGACGTGGGCAGCCGGCTTCCTAGCCTACTGCTTAACAACCAGCTATCCGAATTCAAATCGGTCAATCGTTTTTTAACCGATCCGAATTTGAATCGTTCTGAAAAGTTGGAATTCATTAGAAAATTAATTCTAACGAAAAAGGAATAAATTCCAAAACCAAACTAAACAAATTCTATAACGAAACAAAATTAGTAATAGGGATGAGCTTTGAGTTCGACACGAACATTGCCTGTTAGCCAAACAGTGAACTATTTGGGGTGTTCGCAGCAAGTTCGTGTGAACTTTAGAACCCTGTTAAAGTCCATGGGACTAAAGTGCTAATTTTAAAGGCTAATATGCAAGTTATTGTAATAAAAAGTGTTTGGGGACCTGGATCCTGCCCCAGCGGACATGTATCAATGCAAAAAAAAGTTCTTTAAATTCCTTTAAATTTCATACCTGGGGGGGGGGGGGTGTATAGTATGCCTGCAAAGTAGCGCTTGTTTCCCATGCTTAGAACTGTCCCTCCACAAAGTGTCATTTCTGAAGGAAAAAGTAATTTTAAATCACTCGCGGCAATAATGAATTGTCGGCTCCCGGCAATACAGAGAAAAGTCATTCATAAAAAAAAATGTCCACGCCATTTTTTTTTTCATTTGCGGTGGAGTTCCCCTTAAAATCCATACCAGACCTGAAGGGTCTGGAATGTATATTTGGGGGGAACGCCACATCATTTTTTTTTATTTGACGCAGGCTTCCCCTTAATATCCATACCAGACCCTAGGGTGAGTGATTTTAAATTACTTTTTTCCTTCAGAAATTACATTTTGTGCAGGGACAGTTCTAAGCACAGGAAACAAATGCTATTTTACAGGCATACTATACACCCCCCTAGGTATGAAATTTAAAGGAATATATCAATTTTATTGTTTCACTTTAAGCGTTATTAAAATCACTGCTCCTGAAAAAACTGCCATTTTTTAAAACTTTTTTTTGCATTGATACATGTCCCATGGGGCAGGACCCGGGTCCCCAAACACTTTTTAGGACAATAACTTGCAAATTAGCCTTTAAAATCAGTACTTTAGATTTCAAACGTTCGAGTCCCATAGACTTGCAGGGTTCTAAAGTTCACACAAACTTTTGGTCTGTTCGCAGGTTCTGGTGCGAACCGAACCCAGAGGTGTTCGGCTCATCCCTAATTAGTAACATAACAAATCTATCCAAAACCAAACTAAACTAATTTTTATGTTCCGCACTCAGGGGTACATCACACAGCAATCCTCCACTGAATATATCCTGTCCTTTGTAGTTCCCAAACCCCGTCTGATGGCTCCAGATTTCATAACTCCCAGCTAGAACATACAGGAAGTCACATAGGCAGGAGGAAGTACATTACAGCAAGATTATTTAACTGTTTCACCATCTACATACAGATGGCTGGATTGAAGGGGTTAAGCTATGCATAGAATGAGAAAGAGTTAGAACCTCTGTTAATTTTTTTACCTGTTGGGAAAATCAGACAGAAGAGTTACAAATTAGAGTTCCTAGGAACGCAGGAAGATCTGGCAGAGGATCTTGGTGTTCACTCAAAAATGTCTTGAGTTGGGCTGTAATTTCTTCATGTTTGCGTGAAACCAGTCTCATATCAGCCTCTTCTCACAGATAGCATACTGGATTTTATCACACGGAGAATCATTCCATTTTTCAGCAAAGGACAATTCAGCACAGTCTTCCTTTTTTTCATAGTCATTTGGCTCATTTTTGTTCCAAAACCTGCCACAGGGAAAAACGCAATAGGTGAAATCACTAGTTCCCATTATTAGCTAGTGAGCCACATTTTGATTGCTGAAAAGTCAAGATTAGCTGATTAAAGTTGAACGATAGGTAAAACTTTTCTTTCATTTTGGAGAGAGTAAAGCTGGGTACACACTAACAGGTTTTTTTTTTGTGCAACCCAGCAGTTAAAAAAAACTGACAGCTCCGGTTGGAGCCACTGTACTAACCATGCAAGGTTAGTTCAGCGATCTCCCCGCTGAGCTGTTGTGTCCTGACAGGGGGGTGGCCCCCGCCAGAACACTCCGATCAGTGGTCTCTGCCATTGGCTGAAAGCGCTGAATGGGAGTTGGTTAGCTGCTGGTTTTCCAGCATGCACATCTGACAGAAGCCAGCCGGCTTTTGGTCGGACAGACCAACATTCACACTGGGTTTCTTTTTTTTTTAACCACCTGTTGCCATCTGGGTCCCAATGTGGAGATTTACCCTCACTTCCCGTCCTATAGACACAACAGGAAGAGAGAGAAAACCCCTGCAAATTAGGTAACAGAGTCATATAAAGCTCTCAAGCTATTGTTTGGCTGATGCTGCTTCACAGGATATACATTAATTACATTTTTGGTCAATGTTTATAAGTCATTTCACCCACCAGCCACTTACATCTTTTGGAAATTGCCACAATGCTGTTCATTTACTAAAAGCATAGAGGCTGTTCACTTAACCAGTTGCTGATCTGAGCCATAGCTGAATGATGGCTACAGCAAATAACTCTGGGAAACCCCAGGAATGTCCATGACCGCCAGGTCTTCAAGACCTGACGCATCACGGATCGGAGTAAAGGGCCAATGACAGCGGCCCTTTACCACCTGATCCCACTGTCTAATGATGGTGTGATCACTTATAAACAAACCGGGACATGTATGGTTTCCACTCCTCCCCTCTCCTCACGCTGATCGGTACTGTGTGTTCAGCAGCACTGTGGGCTGGATCTGAAGTGCGCACAGTGCTGATCTGTGCTTATTCATGCTCCATCCATGGCTCATCCTTGCTCTATCCATGGCTCATCCATCCCCATTCATGCCTCATCCATCCCCATCCATGGCTCATCCATCCCCATTCATTACTCATCCATCCACATCCATGGCTCATCCATCCACATCCATGGCTCATCCATCCTCATTCATGGCTCATCCATCCCCATTCATGTCTCATCCATCCCCATCCATGGCTCATTTATGCTTATCCGTGGCTCATCCATCCCCATCCATGGCTCATCCATCCCCATCCATGGTTCATTCATGCTCACCCATCCTCATCCATGGCTCATTCATTTCACATCAGTGATCATCTGTGCCACATCCATGCCATATCAGTGATCATCCGTGCCACATCAGTGATCATCTGTGCCACATCCATGCCACATCCATGCCACATCAGTGCTCATCAGTGCCACATCACTGCTCATCCATGCCACAGTGCTTATCCGTGCCACATCAGTGATCATCCATGCCACATCAGTGATCATCCATGCCACATCAATGTCACATCACTGCTCATCTGTGCCACATCAGTGATCAGTGATCAGCTGTGCCACATTCATGCCACATCAGCGCTCATCTGTGCCACATCCATGCCACATCATTTCTCATCCATGCCTCATCAGTGCTCATCTGTGCCACATTCATGAGACTACAGTGCCTATCAGTGCCACTACAGTGCCCATCAGTGCCTTGCAAACGTGTAGGTAGTCAGATTTAAAATGTATGTTCCCAGAACACCTGATGCTTTCACAGCTTTCATTTCAATAGCTGTGTGTTCCCCACGCCTCGGGCCGTCACATAAGCCCCTCCTCTTTTTCCGGGACTTTGATAGACAGATCATCGTCCAATCCTAGGACAGGTGACATGTATCAAAGTTCCCCGGACAAGAGGAGAGGCTTATGTGACGGTGCGCCGCAGGGGAACACCCAGCTATTGAAATGAAAGCTGTGATGTTCCCTGCTCTGATCATCCAGCTGACAGCTCTCTTCTCTTCCTATATGCAGGTAGGCTGCATTATGGGACACAGGCTGCATTATGGGACACAGGCTGCATGGTGGGCACGGGCTGCATGGTGGACACAGGCTGCATGGTGGGCACAGGCTGTGTGGGCATGGGCTGCATGGTGGGCACGGGCTGCATGGTTGGCACTGCCAAAATCGAATTTTGCAAAGGATTATGGATGTAAACATTTCACACATGTAGTACCACCATACTCAGGAGGAGTAGTAGAATATTTTTTGGGGTGTAATTTTCCGTATGTACATGCTATGTATTAGAAATGTCTTATAAATGGACAAGTTTGTGTAAAAAAAATGCTTTTTCATTTTCTTTCCACATTCTCCCAAAATTTGTGGAAAAAAAATGACACATTTAAAAGACTCATAATGCCTAATAGATTATATGTTGGGGTGTTTACTTTCCAAAATGGGGTAATTTTTTGGATGATTCCATTGCCCTTGTGCTCCAGTATCTTCAAAAGCGTATGTGGTAGTCTAGAAATAGGGGCCCGGATTCACGTAGGGCAGCGTATCTTTAGAGCAGCGTAGCGTATCTTTTTTACGTTACACCGCCGCAACTTAGAGAGGCAAGTGCAGTATTCACAAAGCACTTGCGTCCTAAGTTACGGCTGCGTCGCGTAAATGGGCCGGCGTAAGCCCACGTAATTCAAAGTTGGCAGGTAGGGGGCATGTTGTATGCTAATGAAGCGTGACCCTATGTAGATGCATGGCCGAACGAACGACGCATGCACCGTCCGTGAACATATCCCTGTGCGCATGCTCAGAATTACACCGGCTAGAATTCCTAAGATACGTCAAACACTGCATACGACGTGAGCGTAACTTACGCCCAGGTGCATTCATGTACACCTTACGTAAACGATGTAAAATTTGACGGCTATTTCCGACGTCTATACCTTAACATGGGCTGCGCCTCATATAGCAGGGGTAACTTTACGCCGGACGTACGCCTTACGTAAACGGCATAGCTTAAAGCGACGGGCGCATCTACGTGAATCGGCGTATCTTGCTCATTTGCATATTTTTAATGGGAACGCCGAATGCGTCCAGCGTAACTATGCGTCCACGATACACCGGCGTAGGCAAGTTACGTCGGACGGCTGAAGCCATGTTTTTCGGCATATCTTGCTTTGTGGATTGGCGTAAAAATGCGACAGCGCACATTTGAAATTATGGAGGTGTATCTGGAGATACGCCAGCATAAAGCCTTTGTGGATCCGGGCCGATATGTGTAATTTATGCTTCTACGGTGCCTGATGGTGCTCCCTGCATGTTGGGCCCCTGCATGTGGCCAGGCTGTGTAAAAGGCTCACATATGTGGTACCACCATACTCAGGTGGAGTAGCAGTATGTGTTTTGGGGTGTAATTTGTGGTATGCATACGATGTGTATGAGAAATAACCTGTTAATATGACAATTTTGTGAATAAAAAAAAATCTTAATTTTGCAAAGAATTATGGAAAAAAATTACAACTGCAAAAAACTCACAATGCCTCCTACTACATTGGAATGTCTACTTTCCAAAAAGGGGTAATTTGGGGGTATTTGTACATCAGGTGTGATCAATTTTCATTCATAGCGCAAAAAATGAAAAACCCAGTGGTGATCAAATACCACCAAAAGAAAGCTCTATTTGTGTGGAAAATACTTCATATGAGTATAATGTTGCATGACTGAGTAATTGTCATTTAAAGTGTGAGAGCACGGAAAGCTGAAAATTTGTTTGGTTAGGAAGGGGGCTTAAGTGCCCATTGGGCAACTGGTTAAAGGGATTGTAAAGCCTTGTTTTTTTGATTTTTAGTTAAAAATAACAACCATATTATACTTACCTGCCCTGTACAGTGGAGCAGCCTGTGTCCTCCACTTCTTAAGTCCCTCTTCTGTGCTCCTGGCCCCTCCCTCCTGTTGCGCACCCCCATAGGAAGCAGCTTGCTATAGGGGTACCCCCTGCTGAGCCACAGCTCCCTGTGTCCATTCAGATATGGAGCCGCTGCCTGGCCCCGCCCCTATCTCTCCTCATTGGCTGACTGACTTTGATTAACAGCAGCGAGAGGCAATAGTGCTGCACTGCTGTCTCAGCCAATGAGGAGGGGAGTCTGGGACAGCTGAGACAATCCTATAACATCGCTGGATCTAGATGAGGCTCAGGTAAGTATTATGGGGGGCTGCTGCACACAGAAGGCTTTTTCTCTTAATGCATAGAATGAATTAAATAAAAAACCTTCTGTACTGTTTGCAGGCTTTCTTGTGCATCATCTTTAGAAGAGCTTCCTTCTGGGACAACAGCCATGCAGACCAATTTGATGCAGTGTGCATCGTTTGTTTTGTGCACTGACAGGCTGACCCCCTTCCCCCCCTTCGACCTCTGCAACAATGCTGGCAGCACTCATATGTCTCTTTCCCCAAAACAACCTCTAGATATGACACTGAGCATGTGCACCCAACTTCTTTGGTCGACCATGGCGAGGCGTGTTCTGAGTGGAACCTGTCCTGTTAAACCACTGTATGGTCTTGCCCACCATGCTCCAGCTCAGTTTCAGGTCTTGGCAATCTTCTTATAGCTTAGGCCATCTTTATGTAGAGCAACAATTTTTTTTTTTCAGATCCTCAAAGAGTTATTTGCCATGAGGTGTCATGTTGAACCTCCAGTGACCAGTATAAGCGAGTGAGAGCGATAACACCAAGTTTAACACACCTGCTCCCCATTCACACCTGGGACCTTGTAACTCTAACAACTCACATGACACCGGGGAGGGAAAATGGCTAATTGGGCCCAATGGTCATTTTATTTTTTTATCAGAAACAAGTTTATTAAAGAACAAGTTTGTACATAAATGTCATAACATCCAGTTCCACCAAATCATAGTCATCCCCATCCTACCGCCCCATGCATGGTAATTGAAATGTACAGTTTATAAAGATCGGCCTTCCGACTTCATGGATTGCTTCGCCTGCCCCCTCCAACGGCAATACCCAGAATTATTCCTTATTCAATAGTCTCAAAGCAGTAACCTATCTAGTACGAGGTCCACCGGGGGTAATCCTGGGGTGCTTAGCCAGGGTAACCACTGCCTTTCAAATTTACCAGGGCTTCCCCTGTGTTGAAAGATAAACTTCTCTAGTCGCAACGTGTCTCCCAACTTATTAATCCATTCCTTGAGCAGGGGGTGCTCGGCCGCCTTCCATCACCCAAGGATGAGTAGCCGTGCTTGGAATAGAGCTCTTGCAATGGGCGGTTTAAAATTGTCCTCCAGGGGGAGGTTGTCTAGGATGCCCAGGATAGACGGCTTGGGGTCAGTCGGGATAGTCACTGAGAAGGCTCTATTGATGGTAGGGGAAGGGGTCCCCGAAGTCGCACCAAACTGAGCCCTGATGACATGTTGCAGTTGTAAATAGTAAAAGTGCATCGTCTGGGGAAGCTAAAATCGCTCCTGCAGACCTGCAAAGGTGCTCAATTGTCCTGTCACAAAGATGTGGCGTACGTGCGTGACTCCATGTCTCCTCCACTGAGCCCCACACGTCAGTGTTTGTAGTTCCGGGGTAGTATCTGTTGTTCCATATTGGGCTATATTTGGTAAAAACCTCTACTGCCTGTAACTGTCTGGCCTTGTTCCATATTTTTGGGATTAGGGCAAATGTAGGGAATCTCTTATTAGACTTGAAAAGATATAATAAAATATTTACAAAAAAGTGAGGGGTGTACTCACTTTTGTGAGATACTGTATATATATATATATATATACACACACAGTATCTCACAACCTCACTTTTTTGTAAACACAACTGTGTGTGTGTATATATACATGTATGTATGCACACACAGTTGTGCTCATACCCTGGCAGAATTTATGATTTCTTGGCCATTTTTCAGAGAATATGAATGATAACACGAAAACTTTTCTTTGACTCATGGTTAGTGTTTGGCTGAAGCCATTTATTATCAATCACCCGTGTTCACACTTTTTAAATTATAATGACAACACAAACTATGCAAATGAACCAGGTCAAAAGTTTACATACCCCAGTTCTTAATACTGTGTAGTGCCCCCTTTAACATCGATGACAGATTGAAGTCTTTTGTGGTATTTGTGGATGAGGCTCTTTATCTTCTCAGATGTAAAGCTGCCCATTCCTCTTGGCAAAAAGCCTCCAGTTCCTGTAAATTCTTGGGCTGTCTTGCATGAACTGCACGTTTGAGATCTCCCCAGAGTGGCTCAATGAGACTCAGGCGACTGAGATGTCCACTCCAGAACCTTCACTTTATTTTTGCTGTAGCCAATGACAGGTCGACTTGGCCTTTTGGAATCATTGTCAACTTCCTGGCTGATAATTACAAATGTTCCTCCAGTATATTCCGATAACATTCTGCATTCATCTTGCTATCAATTTTGACCAAATTCCCTATGCCTTTTATAGCTCACACATCCCCAAAACATCAGCAAACCACCTCCGTGTATCAAAGTAGGAATGGTGTACCATTCATCAGAGGCAGCAAATGTCGCGTTTATGGTTGTGACCAAAAAGCTCAGTTTTGGTCCTATCACTCCAAATGACTTGGCTGCTTGGCATATTGTAAGCAAGATACTTTGTGGCATTTGCGTAGTAATGGCTTTCTTCTGGCGACTCGGCCATGCAGCCCATCTTTCTTCAAGTGCATCCTTATTGTGCATGTTGAAACAGCCACACCACATGTTTTCAGAGAGTCCTGTATTTCACCTGAAGTTAGTTGGTTTCAACAGAACTCCTTATTTTCCACTTCTTGATTAGGGTTTGAACACTGCTGATTGGCATTCTCAATTCCTTGGATATCTTTTTATATCCCTTTCCTGTTTTATACAGTTCACTTACCTTTTCCCACAGATCCTTTGACAATTGTTTTGCTTTCCCCATGACTCAGAATCCAGAAACATCAGTGCAACAATGGATGAAAGATGCAAGGGTCTGACAGGAGTCCAGATAATCATTGACCTTTTATACACAGTAATAACAAGCGAACAGATCACAGGTTAACTTTAATAGCCATTCAAACCCCTTTGTGTAAAATTGGGTGCATGTTATCAGGCCAATATCACCAAGGTATAAAAACTTTTGATCAGGATCATTTGGGTAGTTTCTGTTGTGATTATGATTTAAAAAGAGTAAACACAGTTGATTTATAATAAATGGCTTCAGCCAAACACCAATCATGAGTGAAAGAAATGTCTTTGTGTTATGATCATTCATATTCTCTCAAAAATGGCAAAGAAATCATAAATTCTGCCAGGGTATGTAAACTTATGAGCATAACTATATATATATATATATATATATATATATATATATATCGTATCTAAAATATTTTTTTACCTCATATATGATTAGGTATATACTTTATTTGTTATTGTTTACTTTGAACATACATATTGCTACATGGAGTATTGCTGGGCAAGCCTGGACAAGTCAACTAGCTAAGGTGGTCTTCAGGTGGATGAGAAAGTCTTAAGCCGCGTACACGATCGGTTCAAACCAATGAAAACGGACTGAAGTTTGTTTTCATCGGTCCAAATCGATCGTGTGTAGGACCCATCGGTCCGTTATCTTTCGGTCCAAAATCAGATGGCTTGCTTTAAAATTGAACCGATGGACGGCTAACCGATAGGTCAAAACCGATCGTTAGTACGCACGAGCATCGGTTAAAAATCCACGCATGCTCATAATCAAGTCAACGCATGCTTGGAAGCATTCAACTTCGTTTTTCCATCATGTCGTTGTGTTTTACGTCACTACATTCTGACACGATCGGTTCATTAACCGATGGTGTGTAGGCACATCAGTCCATCAGTCAGCTTCATCGGTGAACCGATGAAAACGGTCCGTCGGACCGTTCACATCGGATGGACCGATCATGTGTACAGGGCTTTAGCCCCACATTGGGTGCCAAAATGTAAGGGTAAGGGGTCGGGGAGGCTGGTAAGGCTTCCTCCATGTTTTCCCTCCTCTTTGGGTGCCAAGCAAGGGTCACATGAGATACCTACCCTGGAGTGGGTTCTTCTGGGATATGCTAGGCACTTTTTACAGGGTCAACAACCTACTTATGGGGTGCCTTTACTTGAGCCAGGTTCACGACCTGTACAGATGGTCAAACATAATCAAAGAATAAAAAAGGTATACCGTGCTAAATCATTCCAAAAATACAGATCGTGTAAACAGCAGCAAAAAACTTTGAGATATATTTCCACAGTAAAACAAAAATATATATATACCAAAGTTGCGCTTTGTTCACAGTGAACTACAACAAGTTACCAAAGGTAATCCAATCGTGATAAAATAAGTGAAAAATAAATTATTTTTCAATATTAACTATATGGAGGGTGCATGAGCGGAGTCTAGCGGGACGGTCATGCACTGCTAGAGGTCCGCTCCACTGAGGGAAAAAGTCGTCAATATAGAGGAACAAGCAGGACTATAAGGCACCTAATGCTGCGTACACGCGATGATTTTTTCGGCATGAAAAAAACTTTGGGCCGGATTCAGATACAAAAATGTATCTTTCTGGTGGCGTAGCGTATGAATGAATGAAAAACTTATATAGCGCGGCACATGTGAACTAAATCGCCTCTGGGCGCTTGTTGTTTCTGTCTCTCTTGACATCAAAAGAGCAGAGTTTTAATCTGTCTTCTGAAGGTCAGGTGGTTTTCCTCCAACCGAATGCTGGTTGGTAAAGCGTTCCATAGTCTGGGACCCTGGAAAGCACTAGCGTATGGTGTTTACGCTACGCCGCCGCAAATATTATGGGCCTTATTCAGAAAGCACTTGCTCCATAATATGCGGTGGCGTAGCGTAAAGTGAACGGCGTAAAGCCGCGCAATTCAAATTTCTAAAGTGGGGGCGTGATTCATGTAAATGAATCATGACCCTGCGTAATTAAAGTTTTTTGTCAATGTAAACGACATGAACGTAACTAACGTTGAGCCCCATTCCCGAACGATTTACGCAAACGACGTAACCAACGTACAATTCAACGATGTCCCGACGTCCATACCTAACATTGGCTACGCCTCCTATAGCAGGGGTAACCTTACTCCGCTATAACGCTAACGCAAACGACGTAACCTATGACGCGCCGCCGCAGGTATGTTCTGGAATCGGCGTAAATAGCTCATTTGCATATTTTACACGTAAACCGCCGTAAGCGCTACCTAGCGGCCAGCGTAAATATGCAACTAAGATACGACGGTGTAAGCGACTTACGCCGATCGTATCTTAGAAGAAAGCCGGCGTATCTTGTTTTCTGAATACAGAAAAAAGATACGCCGGCTATTCTTAGTATTTACGCGGCGTATCTCTAGATACGCCAGCGTAAATACTTTCTGAATCCGGCCCTTTGTTTTTTTAAAATGTCATTTAAAAAGATCGTGTGTTGGCTTCACATAATTTTTCGGGTTCTGAAAAACGACAATTTTTTTTTTCGAACATGCTGCATTTTTTAACAACGTTTTAAACTAGGCCTTTTTTTCGGGTTGTAAAAAATGATCGTGTGTGGGCTAAAATGACGTTAAAAACCCCTGCATGCTCAGAAGCAAGTTATGAGACGGGAGCGCTTGTTCTGGTAAAACTATCATTCATAATGGAGTAAGCACATTCATCACGCTGAGACAGAAAAGCGTGAATCATCTTTTACTAACACGGAATCAGCTAAAGCAGCCCCAAGGGTGGCGTCATCCGCATGGAACTTCCCCTTTATAGTGCCGTCGTACATGTTGTAGGTCACCGCGCTTTGCTAGAGCATTATTTTTAAAACGATGGTGTGTGGGCAACGTCGTTTTAATGAATAAGTTGGAAAAACTTTGTCTTTTCTACATGCCGAAAAACGTCGTTTTTTTTCATGCCGAAAAATGATGGTGTGTACACGGCATAACAAGACCCGCTGATACCCAGAAACCGACAGGCACCGCTTGAACCGGTATTGGGGGGAAGCCTTGGCAAAACAAAAAATCGGCTCCCTCATCTTACACTGCCTCAGTACGCTCCCACAGGTAGAAACTTATTCAGTTAAACTCACCAGCTGAGCCAGAAACTGAACTAACTCCTCACAAAACCCCTCACAAATATCTACAGCATTCCCTGCTCTACTACAACAATTTGAAAGAATGCTCCATAAGCCATTAAAGCAGACCTCTGAGCAAATAACAAATAATCTTACTAGAGAGATTAGAGAACTGGGCAATCGCACGGCTGCTTTGGAGGTCAGGGTAGATGAAATAGAAATCAATACTCAAGATTATATGACTGAAATGAAAAACTTAAAAGAAGAAAATGTAATACTCCAAGACAAATTAGAGGACCACGAAAATAGGGCAAGGAGATCCAACTTACACATAAGTGGCATCCCTGAATGGGTGACAGACCTACAGTCCACAATCACAGCATTATTCCAAGAACTCCAACCGGCCATCCCTATCAAACGTCTGGAATTAGACAGAGATCACCGAGTCCTTACTGCTAAAAAATTCGATGGTACCCCAAGAGATATTACAGGTCAAAGGAACAAATTACAGCTGCAAGAGGTCACAAGTACCAGCTATTTGCTGACTTATCCCAAGTCACTATTGCTAAAAGGCGCTCAATGAAAACTCAGTTACTAGAACTTCAGTGCCATAATATAGCATACGAATTGGGGTTTTCCCTTTTGAGATTTACCTACCAAGGTAACAGATATTCGTGCAAAACTGCAAAAGAGCTACATCAGACCCTACTAAAACTGCACTTGGTACAAGACACAATCAGCACTTCTCCACAGCACGGAAGAGCGGCCTCATCCTCACCCATTGATCATCAAAGTGCAGGGAAGAATGAAAACTACCATTCCCACAAGAGGATCCAATATGCCTCCACTCCTTTGGATCAAGAACACTCAATGGACATAACCTATAGTATTTTATCTATGCTCTTTCTTAGAAATGATTTTCTATAGGTTGGACACAGGTCTATGCAAGACTTTTCCTTCTTTTTTCAAAACCTGCAACAAGGTTATATGCCTACAATTTATGTGCTATATTTCTGTTAAACCCCAATTTACTAGTTCCCTAAGAGCGCCTAGAAAATTGTTACTATTAACTGCAGCTCTTGACCACAGTAATGGTTAGAATAGCAGCTTACTACAAAAAAAATATATAGGAATTGGTCTTACTTAGGGGCTTTCCATAAAAGGAAAATTCAGGGGCGTAAGAGAGGCCTTTCTCTGCATATCGGGCTCATCTACTAGGTACGTGACACACCCCTTTAGTAACTTCAGATCAGGCAGAAGCAAAGTTTCAAAAGCTTTGCTTGAATAAATTAACATGATGATATTTATAGATAACTGTCTGAAAGAAAGTGCAGTCAATTCGCTTTCATACCTAGTCCCCAACTTCAGGCTTGTGACTGCCTCAGCATACCTGCATAGGAATGAGTTCATTTTTGGCAGAGTCCATGGATGGTATCTTCCGGAAGAACTGCAAGTTCCAGCAATGTTTTTACATTGCAGAAGGCTCCTGAAAAGAAGCCGAGTAGCAGCTTTTCTGAAATCTGCAACAGGATCATTCTCCATCCTGCTGGCTGTGTATGTTTTATCTCCCATACAGACTGTGTGTGTGTCTGGGCAGAGTCTTCCTCCCTTTTATTTACAGCCAGGGAGAATGAGACAGAGCTTGGCAAAAAGGTGGGAAACAGGTTAACCAATACCTGCTTACACATGTTTTATGCAAACCTCAAGTTGTCCATTGGGTTGTCCAGGAAGCATGTACAGACACTTTATAAGATCCTGTGCAGTGATGAGACGATGGTGCTTATAATGAGCAGAACTCTGATCTGACATCACTGCAATTCTGTGTTGGTTTTTACAGAACTCTTTAAAAATGTAATGCTAAAAACTGTATGTACCACAATGATGAATGTATAGATTCTGCTTACTGGTTCTTAAACTGTGGTATGCACTTACGGCATTATACTGTAATTAAAGAATACATACATAACTTACTGGTATGATGGTGGTGAGTTTAACAAAGTACCATCAACCCATTGAAATGTGCCTTCAGTCTTCTCATCTGTCATACCAATCCAATATGTTTTCCTATTAATGTGCTGGTTCAGGAATTCCTATGTAAGAAGAGAGATGCCCATAAATAATTGAATGTATGATTACACAAACGCTACTAAGTCCACAAAACTTTACAGTGTATTTTCAGACATTGCCCAAATATACCCCTCTACCGGCATTATTTTATTCTTGGTCATATAGTAAGAAACAGCTTGCATTGCTCTTCATAACATCCTCAGCAAGCATGTACTGTAACATTTTAGCAGGGGCATGTTGCTAGAAGCTCAGTTTTTAATTGTAGCTTAGTACGTAAAGTATTACTAAACCCACAACAGTTAATCATCCGCATTGTGTAAAAAAGCTGTTTAACCACTTAAGACCCGGACCAATACGCTGGCAAATGACCCAAGGGGTTTTTGCGATTCGGCACTGCGTCGCTTTAACAGACAATTGCGCGGTCGTGCGACGTGGCTCCCAAACAAAATTTGCGTCCTTTTTTTCCCACAAATAGAGCTTTCTTTTGGTGGTATTTGATCACCTCTGCGGTTTTTATTTTTTGCGCTATAAACAAAAATAGAGCGACAATTTAAAAAAAAATGCAATATTTTTTACTTTTTGCTATAATAAATATCCCCCAAAAATATATAAAAAAACATTTTTTTTCCTCAGTTTAGGCCGATACGTATTCTTCTACATATTTTTGGTAAAAAAAATCGCAATAAGCGTTTATCGGTTGGTTTTCGCAAAATTTATAGCGTTTACAAAATAAGGGATTGTTTTATTGCATTTTTATTAATTTTTTTTTTTTTACTACTAATAGCGGCGATCAGCGATTTTTTTCGTGACTGCGACAATATGGCGGACACTTCGGACAATTTTGACACATTTTTGGGACAATTGTCATTTTCACAGCAAAAAATGCATTTAAATTGCATTGTTTACTGTGGAAATGACAGTTGCAGTTTGGGAGTTAACCACAGGTGGCGCTGTAGGGAATGTGTGCCCTAATGTGTGTGTTTACAACTGTAGGGGGGTGTGGCTGTAGGTGTGACGTCATCGATCGCGTCCCCCTATTACAGGGATGACGCGATCGATGCTCCGGCCACAGAGAAGCACGGGGAAGCCGTGTGTACACACGGCTCTCCCCGTTCTTCCGCTCCAGGGACGGATCGCCGCACTGCAGCGGCGATCGGGTCCGCGAATCCCGCGGTCCCGGTCCTGGAGCTTCGGACAGGGTCGCGGGCGCGCGCCCGCGACCCACGGCTGGGTACTAAAACCAACGTATATATACGTTGATGTGCCCAGCCGTGCCATTCTGCCGACGTAAATGTGCAGTAGGCGGTCCTTAAGTGGTTAATTCTGTCTTCTCTGATCCTCCCCTTATTTTACAATCCCCAATCCATCTGCTGATAAAACAGAGTCCTAGGAGGCACTCTGCACATGCTCAGTTTGGTGTGTATTGCTAAAGAGTTGTATTTTTTCTGAGAGTGCATGTGATCAGCATAGTGCCAAACAACACTGTTGAAAAGACAGTCAGTCAGACAGAAAGTCAGGGGTCATGCAGCCTCATAGGACAGTCAGAGGAGAATGAACACTCCTCCTACAAGATTTAATCAGTGCACAACTGGACGCTAACAAAAAAACACAAGACTGCTATATACTGCTGATGAAAAAAGGTTATTAGCAGTTTATATTTACTAAAAAAAAAACTTCCATGTTCTGTGTACTGTGGGAGACCAGTGAATGCCTCCTGGGTTTAGTAACACTTTAACTGACAGGAGAGGGTCAGCTGCTGCAGCTCTATACACACAAAGGATTTCTACACAGGCACAGACTCTTATGCCGCCTACACATGGTCGTTTTTTGTGATGAAATAATACGACTTTTTAAAAAACTTAAAATTTTAAATGATCGTGTGTGGGCAAAATTTTGTTTTATGTCTTCTGAAAAACGACCAAAAAAAAGAAATTCGAACATGCTTAAATTATTTATGTCGTTTTTCAGAATGTCGTTTTTTGCGTCATAAAAAAATGATCATGTGTACGCACGCTAAAACAACGTTTAAAACGACTTTTTTAAACCCGTGTATGCTCAGAATCAAGTTATGACGCGAGCTTGGATGGAACAGAGTGCCGTCGTACGTGTTGTACGTAACCGCGCTTTGCAAGAGCATTTTCAGAAAACGATGGTGTGTAGGCAACGTCGTTTTTTAAAAAATGTTGGTTTTTTTACAAGACAAAAAAGGACCGTGTGTACGTGGCATTACTGTGGAAGTGTACAGCATGCATAATTTCTGCTTCCCTCCACTAGAGGGCATCTGGGGGGAATGAGTTGCAAAAGAGACTAATTAAAATTGTAGAGGATTGTGGGAAGTATAGTTTGAAGGAGGATCTGAGCTATACTACAGACTGGCAAAAAAACTACAACTCCCATTTCAGAGATGCTGCAGAAAGGAGGCTTTACAGCCACAAAAAACAACCCCATACCATAATCCCCCCTCCCCCAAATGATTTGGACCTGTGTACAAAGCACGGTCCAGAAAGACATGGATGAGTGTGTAGCACCCCTGTACTTTCAAGTACGGACGCTATTCAAATTTAGAGGAGGACGAGAGACTTATTCAGCTCTCATCTATGTGAATTATGCTAGTTTAGTGCTGGGCTGTGCTGTTGTTTCATTCTGTGTTCCAATTATGTCTTACCATCCTGGAACGACAGGTGGCAGTAGTGGGGACCAGCAGGAGCGCCTTCTTGCCAGCAGCCAATCGGAGGAGTTTTTCCCTTGCAGGGCATGCTGGGGGAGGGTACTTCAATAGGGCGCCATCTTGGCGTCGGGAGTTCGAGGTTGGATCCGGGTGCTGCACCCACCTTTAGGGTGTGCGCACATCACAGACCCTGGCGAGATGGCCCACCAGACCGGGGCGCACGTGCTACGCAGAGTTCCTGACTGACTGAGAAGGAATTGCTCCGTCATGTCGCATTTCAGAGCAAGGGCCTGTGGCAGAGGCACCTCTCCTATTACCATTGAGCCAAGCCTGTGGCAGAGGTTTGTTTCCTTCTCAGGGCTCCGAGCGACATCCCGGCTGCCAGTTCTGTGAGAGAGACTGTGCGGGTGTGCTATACCCACTCCAGCTGGAGTGGCGACAAATCAAAAGGTACTGTTTGAAGCAGGACTACTTCTATAAAGAGTTAAGGCCTGTGTCTGTAACTTCCTTCTCCTTTTATCATCTTTCTCTATCTACTTGAAGTTGACTGTTGGCCATGTTGGGCCAGGAATAAAAGCACTGTGTAAGGGGTTAGCTCGGTAGCGGGGGGTGTGACCCCCTGGATGGGTTCACTACACACTGAACTATACAGAGAGGCAGCGGTTGAAAACAAAGAGTTTGGTTTATTCTTCCATATTGCTGGAAACAAGTGCACGCATCAAAACAGCATAAACAAAACAAAACATAAAATAAACCCTGGCTACTTGGGGCGTCTACCTTCACCACACAGGAACCTATCTATAGAGTCTGGCACAGCCTACTGCTGGGCAGACACTGCTGGTCATACAGCAGAGAAACAATAGTCTTTTTGATTTTTATCACACAGAAAAATCAACAACCACCTCACCTCTTCAGAAGTCTTTCTCACTGCTCTCCTTTACTCAAAAAGCCTCAGGATGCAGCAATCAGTAGTCATCCTTTGGATAACTTATAGAGGTCTTAATTGCCTCATTCTGAACAGCTGAAGTTTTCCAACGCCCTAAACCTTTCTGGCTACCTCTGTAGCCGACACCTCGTAGTAATTGGTGTATTGTCTAAACAAGGCAGAAATGTATCTCCCGTCTGTGACAACACCCACAGATTTACCTGACTTCCTGTCACAACAGAAAACGACATCTTGCTGTTTGGACATTCTATTACTACTCACATCATCTACTTTCATCATACCCCTAGACATGCTACAAAGGTAACACGCCGATCCCAAAACAAATCAGCGGCTCCTGCGGTGGTAGCGCTACAAGTGATTTGGGGTGGAGGAACTTGACTGGCCTGCACAAAGTCCTGACCTCAACCAGACTTTTGGGATGAATTTGAGCGGAGACAATCGAGCCAGGCCTTCTCGTCCAATAACAGTGCCTGAAAACCCAAATGTGCTTCTGGAAGAATGGTCAAACATTCCCATAGACATACCCCTAAACCTTGTGGACGGCCTTCGCAGAAGAGTTGAAGCTGAAGAGGAAACCCCTACTTTTCAATCCGTCTGGTGGATCAGATGACGATGGACTCTACGGTCCGTCGTCATCTGATCCCCCATAGGGGAGAACGGCGCTCTGACAGGTCGGTCCCTGCACAGTGTGCAGAGACAGAACTGTCATCTGCCTACTCAGCAGGGATCGACGAAGCTGAGCCCTTAGCTTGGAAATTTCAGTCAGTGACATATACTAGGCATGAAAAGGTAACCCATATGTATACTGGTCCATTTGCCCCACCATACTATACCCCCCTCTCATAGCCCCGCTATAGCTACCAAAAATTACTCTGACACCAAATGTTGGAAAAACTGTTCGTTTTACGGCCCCTTTATTAAAGTGAACAAATAATTTAACAATATAACCTGAAACAAGGCATAAACTTTTTGGTTGCCAATCCTTGGAGGCACTACCGATCAAAATCTTTTTACCTTATATCTGCTTAAACACTTTCTCTGGTCCCAACGGCATTACTCCGAACTCAGGGACAACCACCTTCAGCAGATATACCATTTTCACCTCCCAGTTAATTCACCATAACTGGCATTTACTGGGGACACATACCTCAGATTTGTCCCCACCCATCAAATTCCAGAAGTCTTTTTACCAATGTCTCCAAAGACACAACCGCATACCTCAAAAAACGAAAACATACAAAAATAACGACAACCCACACACCATTACCAAAGCTCAAAAACGTGTAGGGCGGGCGGGCGGGAACGTTTTCTCTCCTTGTGTGCTGACCGGAAGCTGTTGTCCTGTGACCTCTCCACTGCCTGGCCTCCCTCCACTAACTCAGCCAATACCCCTCCTCCTGCCTTCTGCTAACAGCTAATGTTAACCCCCACTAGCCCACTATTTTCTATTTTTTTTTTTGCTTTGAGCTTACTTTATAATTAGCTGCCTACTTCCCATTTAGACCAGACCAAAAACATCCTAATTTTCAACAAAAAAATCCAATGGAGGCTACACACGGCCGGACTTTC
Organism: Rana kukunoris; assembly: GCA_029574335.1. Classification (NCBI taxonomy): domain Eukaryota; kingdom Metazoa; phylum Chordata; class Amphibia; order Anura; family Ranidae; genus Rana; species Rana kukunoris. The sequence continues at coordinate 485,151,987 of CM056051.1, read as the reverse complement.
TGAGAAAAAAAGCCTGTCTGACTTTTTGTCTCTGAAAGTCTGGACGTTTGTTCGAGGCGAACAAACGTCCAGACTTTCAGAGACAAAAAGTCAAACAGGCTTTTTTTCTCAGAAAGTCCGGCCGTGTGTAGCCTCCATCGGATTTTTTTGTTGAAAGTCTGACGAACCTTAGATAGAGAACCTGTTCTCTTTCTTTCCGACGGACTTCCGACAGATTCACGGCAGACTTTTGCACGGTCAAAAGTCCGACCGTGTGTACGAGGCATTAGGTGCACTGAACGTCATGTAATCAAGCACTGAGAGTCAATGTTTCAATATGTAAAAAAAAAGTGTGTTGCAATATAACTATGGAACATCCACATTTGCCATCCCCACCAATCATTGCAATACACTTTATATAACACATAAAAATCTGTCCCTAACATGAAGGCTCTAGCAGATTTTGTTTGGCAGCCCAGAGCAAAGATTCCAAGACCACCCCAGCCAGCACAGGTTCACTTTTGTATTTGATGCACTCAAGTCTAAAATCTGATTTAAAACAACAATAATGCTATGAACCACTTACCTGCTCCTCTTGGCTTGTAATTATAACTAGATAACTTCCTCTGTTAAGGCACATCATCTGAGCACTCATCCAATTCAGTTGAAAATTTGAGAAGAAGTAACAATGACCATCAAATTCTAGCCATCCACCCTCACAGGAAGGTTCTGCCAAACAAATAACATTAACGTAAGGATGTAAAAATGTAGTAGTTGCCACAACTCACAATAAACCACAATTCCAGGGTGGTGTATACCTTTAATTTACACAAAGATACAGGGCCGATCCTAGGGTCACAGGCGCCTGGGTGCAAAAATATTTCTGTCGCCGCCACATGGGTGTCGTAATTTTACTAACTCCTCCCCTTTACAAATGTTTCTATGGCAATGACTCAACCACAGAGATGCTCCCACATGAAGTCTCCATTACCCTGGGATCCTTACATAATCTCTTAACAATAAACAAAATACAGGAAGAAAAGCAGAGAACTTTAATGGGACTTGGAGGGGGGCCTCTGATGGAAACAGAGAGGGCTTCTGTTAGAGAGTCTGTTAGATGTTCGGCGCCCCCACCTCTGTAGGGGCCTGGGTGCAATGCACCCTGTGCACCCTGCCTAGGATCGGCCCTGCAAAGAGGGATCAAGCTGCCTAAAGAGGTTTTGGGCCACATAGACCTTTATCAGGCCACTAATAGATGTGTTGCTGGCCCGACAAAGAGCTGTTGCCAATTGTATATGCAAATAACAAAATAAGTTAATTAGAATAAATTGCTGCAATTCGTTATTTTGCAGGATTTACTGCTTATAGCCAGAATCCATGGTTTCCCTGAGCATCCTTTTCTGAAGGAAAACTGCACACAGAAAATAATGAAGGGAAGCGGGAAGAGTAACTGCTCTATCACATTCAGTTCTGTGTGTAAATTACAGATGGATCTTTTAAACTCTGTACAATAGACTCTTCCTAAGAGAAACTAAGCAGAGCTTGGAAAACATAAAAAAAAAAAAAAATGGAAAAAGAATGAAAAATGTATGACCAAAAAATCATGCATAGAAAAAGACAATAATCTAGCCACTTACGGACTGCCCCCTGTCATTATGTGGTGGCATTTTTAAGACAAATACTGTTGTTATGGCAGCAACCAACTGCCATAACCCGGCATCCATATCCTCAGCGGGCGGTCCGCTTTCAGATAAAAGATGTCTCAGCAGCGGATTCACCGCACAACCACTTTTATTGGTGGTGGGAGAGGGGCCCCCAATCCCATCGCTCTCCGGTGCCCTCCACGGCTTACCTGCTTGGCATGGACATGAGTGAGGGGAAGATGGCCGACACCCAGCTCTATACCATTGCAGAGAGGAAGCAATGTCAAAACGTCACTTCCGCCCATAGCTCTTAAATGAACATTTTTGTTATTCATTTTTTTATTTCATTTTAGAAATCTGAGATCTATTTTACCCCAGATCTTATATTTAAGAGGTCCTGTCATGCTTGTTTTTCTATTACAAGGGATGTTTACAATAGTGTAAAAAATAAAAAATAAATAATAATAAAAAAATAATTATAATGTTCCCCGTCCCACTGAGCTCGGGTGCAGAAGTGACGCATACGTGCGCCTGCATATGAAAATGGTGTTCAAACGACACATGTGAGGTATCGCCACAATCGTTGGAACGAGAGCAATAATTCTAGCCCTAGAACTCCTCTGTAATTCAAAATATTCAACCTAAAGTAATTTTTTTAAACGTTTCATATGAAGACTTTTAAGCATATAAGTTTGTCGCAATTCCACGAGCAATTTTGAAGTGTGACATTTGGATATCAATTTACATCATCTTTCACAATATATAAAAAAATTGGGTTAACTTTAGTGTTGTCTTATATTTTTATTCAAATAAGTGTATTTAAAAAAAAAGTGTGCTTGTAAGATCGCTGCGCAAATACGGTGTGACAGAACGTATCGCAACGACCACCACTTTATTCTCTACGGTATTAGAAAAAAATATATAATGTTTGGGGGTTCTAAGTAATTTTCTAGCTAAAAAAAAATGATTTTAACTGGTAAACACCAAGTTTCAAAAATAGCCTGGTCTTGCATAGGAAACTCATTATGCAATCCTTTACACACATATACAGTTACTGACTTACTTGTTACATTTTTATGCTGTTCTAATTTGTTTTCAAACTGTGAAGTGCATTCTTTTACTGCAAAGAAATAAAGATGATACAGATTTATTTTGCTATAACAAAATGTATTATTTTCTAAAGTAAACAGCAATTATTGTCCACTGATAACACTCTTTACTGCCAATCCCTATAAAAGTCCTTTAAAAAAACCCTATACACCTTCAGCTAACTGCTAAGCCTTTACTTTTAGGCCTGGTTTACACCTATGCAGGTTGCACATTGCAGGTGTGTTTTGCGTTTTCCAATACACATTTTTGATCCATTGAAGTCTATAGAACCAAAAACCAGAAAAAAAATCCCTGGCCCTTTCCATAAAATGCACATATGTGAACTACATTCATAGGAAACCATGTTATATGGACTGTAGTGTGTTTCTGAAAAATTGAAAATGCACTAATAAATGCACAGGTGTGAACCAGGCCTTAAAGTAAATGTGTTCTGAGAGATATGTGCTGGACCGCTTTCTGAAAATGTTATTTGCCTTGATGTCAACCTATTCTTTGGCTTCTGTACATTCTGAATCACTACCTGTCATGGACCTTGCAGTGCTGGAGTGTTTCTACTTGAAATCCTAATTCATGTATTACAGGATATACTGAGACATTTCATTGTCCATTATGTGATAACTCTGTTTAAAGCCTTTTGATTATCAGGTGTAAATATCTTCTGTCAGAGACAGGCCGTCTGTCTAAAGATGTGGATTGAAGGTTAATTGAATCTATTGTGTGTGGGCTCAGGGCCAAACTTCACTGTGCTCTGCCCAGCACCAAGACCAGTATCTGTGGAGTTACAAGGAACTTCCCCAGCTAAAGCGCTGGTCATCAGACAGAGGGTTCAAGACTTCTGCCCCACCCCTGTGGCAGTTCCGGAGGCTCAGGGTGAGAAGGTGGCGATCACTCCCCAGCCGCAGATTACAGAATGTATCGACTGTTCAGAGGATGTTATGGATTATGCAACCCCAGCAGAAGTGCTGGCAACGGGGCAGAGTGCTAGCAATCTCTGCCCAGCACTGGAACCACCTGTGGAGGTCCAGGGAGCCGGGGCAGTTGGCCCCTCTCCCCAGCAACAAGCTGAATGAATGAATGAATGAAAACTTATATAGCGCAGCACATGCAAAGTAAATCGCCTCTGGGCGCTTGTTGTCACTGTCTCCTTTGAGATCAAAAGAGATGAGTCTTAATCTTTCTCCTGAAGACTAAGTAGTTCTCCTCCAGCCGAATGCTCACTGGTAAGGCGTTCCATAGTTTGGGACCTTGGACGGCGAATCTCCTGTCACCTTTGGACTTGTATCTGGCTTTCGGTATCTGAAGCCGATTTTGATTGGTGGATCGTAGAATACGATTGGGATTGTGAACTTTTAATTTTTCGCATAGATAATGGGGAGCATTCCCATGGATACATCTATGCGTTAAATAGAGAGCTTTAAAGGTGATTCTGTCTTTAACTGGTAGCCAGTGAAGAGATCTCAGTGAAGGTGAGATTGATTCCCAGGGTTTTTTCCCAGTCACAAGTCTGGCGGCCGTATTTTGAACGACTTGAAGACGAGCGATTTGGTACTTGGGGAGTCTGAGGTAAAGGGCACTTGCATAATCCAGTCTGGAGTTTACAATTGCTCCCACCACGACCGCTATGTCTTTCTTGGGAATAAATGGCGTGAGTCTGCGTAGTAGGCGCAGCAGATGGTAAGACCCGCTGACTACTGACCCTATTTGTGCATTCATTGTTATGTCGGAGTCAAAGATGACCCCAAGACTTTTGACTTTGGCGCTAGGGGTGATGATTTTGCCCAGAATGGGTGGGGGGATCCAGGTTGTTGTCGCTTGATTCCTACGCTTGGCGTGAAACAGAAGAAGTTCTGTTTTCGCTCCATTGAGTTTGAGATAACTCTTTGTCATCCAGTCCTCTACCAATGAGCTGAGGTGGTAAAGCTCTTACTCCCAGCTGAATCACTGGCAGCAGGACAGGATGCTACTAGCTGCTGCACACCACTACAGCTTGAGCGGATAACGGTGGATGGGACTGTGGTCTCCACTCACAGCAACCCAGCAGAAGAGCTGGCAACAGAGCAGAGTGCCACAAGCCATTGCTCTCGACTAACAGAAGAGGAGGTTCCTGTCGTAGTGGATGGGACTTCGATCTTCACTGAACCCCAGAAAATGGTGCGGCGCTGAGACGGGAGGATGTCAGCCTTGCTTTGCAAGCACCGAGGGATTTTCACCTACCACAAGTGGATGGGACTTCAGTCTCCACTTGTATGCCCCAGAGATGGGGGGCAGTTGGCCCAGAACCCCAACAACATGATGGACTGAGCCCAGTCACCCTGTCTCCTCTCCAGCGGCTGAAAGGACTCCAGGGAGGAGGGTCAGTCCAGGCCTCTCCCCAGCGGCAGGCATGTTCTCTGAGAAAGGCGGAGGTTGGCTGGGTGAGTAATGCTCTGTTTGGGACAAATTATTTAGGGTACTGTGTGGGTACCGGCATTGGGGTCTCCCCCTGTGTTAGTCTCCTGCCAAAGGAGGAGATGTGTGACAGACCTAGCCGGCACAGGGGCTTTTGGAAAGGACTGAATGCGAGCCTCTTGCCGTTCAAATATGGGCCAAGGCGGATGGGTTATCCCAGCAGACAGTCCTGGAACCATAAGACTACTTTTCCAACATTCTCGAGTTGACTGCGGCTGTTGGACTGTTTCCCAGGGGGAGTAATGTCATGGACCTTGGAGTGCTGGAGTGTTTCTACTTGAAATCCTTATTCATGTATTACAGGATATACTGAGACATTTCATTGTCCATTATGTGATAACCCTGTTTAAAGCCTTTTGATTATCAGGTGTAAATATCTTCTCTCAGAGACAGTCCGTCTGTCTAAAGATGTGGATTGAAGGTTAATTGAATCTATTGTGTGTGTGTGTTTGAAGATGTATGTGTTTACACTAAAAAGACTGTGTATTGTTCTAAAGGTCAGAAGTCTTCTGTCAGGAGTATTAAAATTAGCATGTCATCATCTAAAGGAATGTGACCTCTCAGAGGTAGTAATTAAGTCCTGTTAAATAGACCGGGCTATTGTGTACATTGATTACCCCCCGGGGCTTCTGTCTCAATACACATAACAGTCTTTCTATCCAAGCTTTGGGACCAATCTCTGCTGAGTCATTTTGAAGTCTTCATTTGCATGGGAGAGGACCTGATGGGGGACTGCCTGGACTTTACAATGGACCAATAAGAAAGCGGTTGTAGGGGGTGGGATGTTCCAAATTCTGTATAAAAGTGTGCTGTGTACTTGAAAATAAAGAGTCCTGTTTGAACTTACATACAGCCTGCCTGGTGTCTGTTCTAATGGATCTCGAATGGCACATAGCTGTAGTTCGGATCCCGGAGCCTTGGACGACTAAACAATCAGACGTTGCAATCTGCAATCTGATCCAATAGTAGCAGAGGAGTGTCGGGAGAGCGGAAGCGAGCGAGCAAGGGTCTCGTCACACTACCTTAGAACACATATACAGCAAATCAGAACATCTGCATTGTGTTTTTGTTTTGAGCCATTGGCTCACACAAAGTATTAAAAACACAGGATCTACCAGACAGCCAGGTGGGGTAGCATTATTAGAAGGAGCTCAGCAAAGGCAGCTTACATTCTTGCCTTATAGGTAAGAAGAAAGATCTTGATCATATTACCTCTGCAGTGCTCTAGAGTTCAGCCAGGCTTTTCACCGCTTTTAAATCTTATTCCTGGAGAGTAGGAGCCTGCAGTGCTATAGGTGAAATGAATTGAAACCATCCTACACACATCCAACTTATGAGTCTCTAGAGCAGGGGTCTCCCAGTGACTGTGAGTAATGGTCTAAGCCTAGATCCATGGGGCCTGAACTGTTTACACACAATCTTTTTTCAGCATGAGCTTCACATCGTTTTTCGGGTTCTGAAAAATTACAAAAAAAAATTCGAACATACTGCATTTTGTAACGTCGTTTTAAACTATGTCGTTTTTCGGGTTGTAAAAAATGGTCATGTGTGGGCTAAAACGACGTTAAAAACCTGCTTATGCTCAGAAGCAAGTTATGAGATGGGAGCACTCGTTCTGGTAAAACTACCGTTCATAATGGAGTCAGCACATTCATTAGGCTGTAACAGACAGAATAGTGCAAATCGTCTTTTACTAACAGGGAATCAGCTAAAGCAGCCCCAAGGGTGGCGTCATCCGCATGGAACTTCCCCTTTATAGTGCCGTCGTAGGTGTTGTACGTCACCGCGCTTTGCTAGATCATTTTTTATAAACAATGGTGTGTGGGCAACGTAGTTTTAATGATGAAGTTGGAAAAACATTGTTTTTTCTACATGCTGAAAAACTATGTTTTTTTCATGCTGAAAAATTATCGTGTGTACGCAGCATTAGACTCAACCCCATCCTCTGTAGACATGGAGGGATTTCAACTACTCGCCTCACTGCTAAACCTAGGAAACCTCATACATCCCCTTTCAGACGTCCATTTCTCTTTTTTAATTTTTCTTAGACCAGAGAGGCGTGCTGTTTGTAAAACTTCCACACATGACTTCCTGTCCAACTTCTATCTCCCAACGAACACTCAATTTACCTCCTACTGCATAGACTTTTTTTTTAAGTTGATGAACTTTCGACTTTTCAGCTTTATTTCTTTATGAATTGCACATTAGGCATTATTTTACAAGATTATTTATTACACCATATGAGCACATTAATACATATGAATTTTGGTGATGACTTAGACAAATATTGTGCGCATTTTTGTATTTAAAGTAGGGTTGTCCCGATACCCACTTTATAACGGCAGCAAGTTGGCTGTGGCCTGTGGGCTGTAATCGGCTTCCAAATAGTTAACCAGGGGACGCAGGGGGTGTGTGTTCCCTGGTTAACACTGAGGCCTTGTACACACGAGGGAATATATCCGATGGGAACGGTCCGACGGACCGTTCCCATCGGATCTGTCCGCCGGATTGCTTTGATCCGATGGCTGTACACACCATCGGATCAAATTCCCCGCCGGCGGACAGCGCGATGACGCGGCGGTGAAATTGACGCCGCCACGTCACCGCCACGTCACCGCACCAGGAAGTAAACACTTCCGCGCGCATGCGTCGGATCCATTCACAGGATACGACGCATGTGCGGGCAGATATGTCCGCTGGTTTGCCGTACTAACCAGTGGACATATCTGACGGACAGCTCTCCGGCGGAAAAACGGTCCGTTTGCCCCTACACACGAGCGGATTTTTCGGCTGAAATGGTCCGTCGGACCATGTTCAGCGGATTTATTCACTCGTGTGTACAAGGCCTGACACGCATCTCAGCCAATCAGGTTCACCGGATCTGGTTACCGGTAACCCGATTGGTGGAAGCGACATCCAGGGCGGGAGAAGACATCGAGGGATTGTGGAGGAGGAGGGCTGATCGAGAAAGGTAAGTGCCGGGCAGGGGGGGGCAATCTGGCGGTATTTTGGGGCAATCTGGCGGCATTTTAAGGGGCAAACTGGCGGCAATTGATGGGCACAGTGGCGACAATGGCATGGCACAGTGGCTGCGTTTGGCATGGCACAGTGGCGACAATTGATGGGCACAGTGGCGACAATGGCATGGCACAGTGGCGACAATTTATGGCACAGTGGCGACAATTGATGGCACAGTGGCTGCGTTTGGCATGGCACAGTGGCGACAATGGCATGACACAGTGGCGACAATTGATGGCACAGTGGCTACATTTGGTATGGCACAGTGGCGACAATGGCATGGCACAGTGGCGACAATTGATGGCACAGTGGCGACAATTGATGGCACAATGGCTGTGTTTGGCATTGCACAGTGGCGACAATGGCATGGCACCATGAGCGACAATTGATGGCATGGCACAGTGGCGACAATTGATGGGCATAGTGGCGACAATTGATGGCACAGTGGCTGCGTTTGATGGCATGGCACAGTGGCGACAATTGATGGGCACAGTGGCTGCATTTGATGGCATGGCACAGTGGCTGCGTTTGATGGCATGGCACAGTAGCGACAATTTTATGGCACACTGGCTGTGTTTGATGGGCATAGTGGCTGCGTTTGATGGGCACAGTGGTGACAATTTATGGGCACAGTGGCTGTGTTTGATGGGCTGCAATTGATGGTGTTTTTTTTCCCGTTTGTTTGCCCCCCCCCCCTAAAAAAATTTAGCACCAGCCGCCACTGTCTTTCAGCCTTTGTGAACCTTCCTGCTATGGTCCAGAGGTGGCATGTACCAGGAGTAGACACCTGCAACCCCCACATTGTACACAAGTGTGAAAAGACCTGTATGTTTGCTAAAAATACTACACAGCCCAATTACCCAGTCTATGTGTACCTTGCATGTTTGACAATTAGGGGTCTTCAGCGGTCTAGGACAAATTTTGGGGTTCAGGTGTGTTGCTGAACCTTTGACGAGGAAGAAGCTGCTTCCAGGTAAGGCTGCCTTCAATTTGTGCATTGCTAAAGGGGGCGATTTACCAAAGTGCACTTGAATTTGCACTGAATGTACACTTGGAAGTGCAATCGCTGTAAATCTGAGGGGTAGATCTGAAATGAGGGGAAGCTCTGCTGATTTTATTATCGACACATGTGGAAGCTAAAATGCTGTTTTTTATTTCCCCTGCATGTCCCCCTTGGATCTACAGCAGCTGCACTTCCACGTGCACTTTCAGTGCATTTTCAAGTGCACTTTGCACTTGTAGTTTGCACTTGTAGTGCAAAGTGGATTTGCCTTTCGTAAATAACCCCCAAAGTCTCTAACCTTTTATGACTCTATCCAAAGCATACTAAAATGCAATACTAGCCTACTTACTGAGGGACCAGGCAAGGCTTATGGTCTAGACTTACTACCTCACAGTACTAGCATTTGAACAATGACAGGAGCTTTTAAAACCACAAACTACAGATTGTCAAACTAGAAGTTACTTTACACCAAAACGTCACTTTAGCGTAGAGTGAGAAAACAGTTTGCAGAAGTATCAGAATGACAAAAATACGTCTTAATTACTTACAATTATTTAACTGATGTGGGATGTCTTTTGCGATCCTATCATCTGGGTGGGACACACAAAACAGAATAACATGTAGGTACATTTATTACAAAAGTTATAGATAAATATTACAGTAGTGCAGACATCGTTATATAGTTAGACATCTTTCACACTGAGGCGCTTTTCACACTAAAAAAAGTGCCTGGAAATTTTACGAAAATCTATTTCCATTAAAATCAATGAATGCTTTTACACAGAGCTAAAAAAAAAACGCCCGTCTCCATTGAAATTAAAGCAGAGCTCCACCCTTAAAATGACTTTACTTTAATAATAATCTAATCTAAAGAATCCCTAATCAGCTATTATAAAAAAATCAGCGTTAGAATACCTTATAAACATAAGCTTCCGGTTTTGCTGGTGGTCGGGTTTTCCTCTGGTTTTTGCTTCTTCCTGTCTCTCGCTATGCATGTTGGGGGCTTTTGTCAGAGCTCCCTAATTACAATAATTTGCTGTATCAGCCGAGACATTGCGCAACTTCTTTTACAACAGAGACGCTCACGCCGCCGGACACCTTTGCCCATGCGCGTGCGCGAGATGTAGCGGTGGATGCTGGGACAGCATCCACCGAAAACAGGAAATGATATGCTGGGTTCCTCTTCCTGCCCAAAGCCAAGATGGGAACGGGAGAAGATGCAGAATATAAGTTCTTATTTGGCACAGATAACCAGTGGAGCGGCGGTTGAAAACGAAACAAGTGAGTTTATTACAACACTGCGATTAGTAATTTAAAGAGCCCCTAATTAAAAATTTGATTTTATCAGCGGAGATCCGCTTTAATGGAAAGCTCTTCAAAAGCGCCTTAAGGCTATTTTCACACTGAGGCGCTTTGCAGGCGCTATATCGCTAAAAATAGCTCCTGTAAAGCGCCCTGAAAGAGCCTCTCCTTTCACTCCAGGCTTTTACACTGGAGCGAAGTGCTGGCAGGACACTCAAAAAAGTCATGCTAGCTGCACATTTGAGCTCTCTCTATATATATATATATATATATATATATATATATATATATATATATACACTATGGGCCAGATTCAGGTAGATGGGAGTTTCTTTACTCCGGAGTAACGCTTCTCATTTACGTTACTCCGCCGACACTTTCGGCGCAAGTACTGTTATTCACATAGCAGTTGCGTGTAAACTTGCGCCAGAGTAACGATAATGCGCTGGCGTAATCCGACGCAAGTGGAAGTGGGTGTGATCATATGTAAATGATGGGCGGAGCCCAGCGCAGAGGCTTACGTTCAGCGCATCATCCACGGAGCATGCGCAGTAAGTGAGGCTTCACTTGGCCCCTTGTGCGCATGCTCACAACTTCCGTCGGCACCACTTCACGGGAAACGTCAGCGCAATGTGTTCCGTTGCGCGTATAAAAGCGCTAGCGGAAACGCCATTCCAGCGCAAAAGTATATCCATTTCCCCCCAACCCAGGGAAGATACTTTTGCACTGTCATGGCTGCTCCCGCTACCCCCAGAGAGAGGAGGAACCTGAACTTTAATGCCCAGGAGGTCTCTGTGGTCATCTCGGCGATGGAGACGTTTAATGATGTTCTCCACGGCAAAAAAAGTAGGAAGACCAGCCGGGAGAGAAAGCAGGGCATCCTGGAGACCATTGCTGCCAGGGTCAATGTGTTGGGGTATTCCACCCGGACTGCTGGGGATATCCAAAAAAAAATAAATGATCTGCGGCGCAAGGTCCGTGGCAAGGTGGCCACCATTAGGAGCCATGAGAGGGGCACAGGTGGTGGTCCACCATGTCCGGTCAGCCTGACCACAGAGGAGGAGGTGGTCGCCCGCTGCCTGGACAGGGAGCAGTTGGAGGGGGTACCAGGCTTTGATTCTGTGGAGGAAGGCTCCAGGACAGGTAAGTGATTTTTATCCCCTATTTGGTGTGTTGCATGTGGGGGGGGGAGGGTACATGTGCCAAGTGTGTGGGACCACCAACATGTGTCTGCTTTGTGTCATCCACAGATGATGGAGCTGTGCCATCATCTGTCGGCGGCCAGTCCACCCCATCCCCCCATCGGCACCCAGTGCCTGTGCCCCTGGGTGGTGAAGACACCGAGGTGGAGGAGGAGAGTGGCCACACCACACATGCAGAGGTCGTTGTGGAGGAGCCTGTTGGGGCAGAGCAGGACTTTGTTTTATTGTTAGAGGAATCCTCCTCTTCAGCTGGACCCTCTCAGATCCCCTCCCCCATTATAGGAAGCCCCTCAAGGGCGACTCCATCCCCCCGGGGACAAACATCTACTGGCCCCAGGAAGGCCACCCATAAGACCAGGGGGGTGTCTGATCTGGTCCAGGACCAGGTGGCGAGGGATCATGCCAGACAGACCCAGCAAATGGGGGAGATTGCTGGGCACCTGGACAGAGTGGCTGACAGCCTGTGCTCCGTGGCCCAGATGTCTTCGGCAGTGCAGGATGTGAGCTGCAACTGCGCTGCAGTGGTGACCAGTCTGGGGGAGGTGCAGGGTGAGCTAAGGGACCTCACTGCAGCCGTCCAGGCAAACAGTGCTGCCATCCTGGACCAGGGGAGGCTGAGTCGGCGGGCCCAGCATTATCAGGTCACCCGGCAGCTCAGGATGCAGGCCCAGCAGCTCAGGGTGCAGGCCCAGACCAGTTCTTACCTTGGCCGGATTGCCATGGCCTTGGAGGGCAGGCAGGCCACACCTGCCAGGAGTGGCCCACCTGGGGATCAGCCACCTCCAGATGCCCCCCCACCCCCACCCACTCCATCCAGGCAGCTAAAGAGCCAGAGAGGGGCCGCCAGAAGAAGCCCCCGGCATCCCAGATAATTTTTATATTTTTTTTATTTTTGATGCTCAGGTTATGAGATTTTTATTTTATTATTAATACTCAAGTTATGAGTTATTTTATTTTGATTATGCTCAGGTTATGAGATTTTTATTTTTTTATACTGCACACGTTGCAGTGTGAATGGTGTGTGAATGTGAGAGGGTGGCACTCCTGACAGTAAGGGGTGTCACCCTCGGCCGTGGTGGTGAAGTTAACCCCACGGCTGTATGAATGACGTGTGAAAGGTGTATGAATGGACAGTGACATCATTGGGGCCTTGACGCTGGCGTTGCTGCTCCCAAGTCCTACATGCTGGACTTGGGCTAATCCAATGCAATGTGGATGTGGTGTGTGTGATCTAGGGACATCAGTGGTGTACACGCGTGCATTGTCCGTGTGATCAATGTTTTGGTTTAGTGTCCAAAGATGCCTACGGCGAGGACCCTCCTGACTGCTCTTCCATCAGCAGACTGGTTCTCCTCTGGCAGGTGGGGACTGTGTGGGTCGGGGGTCAGGTCATCACGTATGTCAATCTGCAGGCCTTTTCTCATTGCAAAGTTGTGCAGAATGCAACATGCACCGATGATCTGACACACAAAGGTAGGGGAATACAATAGGGTCCCCCCGGACTTATCCAGGCAGCGGAAACGGGACTTCAGGAGCCCAAATGTTTGCTCCACCACTGCACGGGTTTTGATGTGTGCTTCATTGTATTTTCTCTCTCCTCTGGTTTGGGGGTTCCGGAAAGGAGTCATGAGATGGGGTCCCAGTGCATATGCAGAGTCACCTGTAAGGGAAAAGACAGGAGGATGTTAGTCATGCATGTGCCACTTCTGATGTGCATCACGGGAGGGGATAGTCATGCCTGCCACCCATGTCACTCACCAATCAGCCAGCTATCCCCATACATGTTCTGCTCGAATTCTGCTGGGATGGGGCTCTGACGGTATATGAAGCTGTCATGGCTGGACCCGGGGTGTTTGGCACGGACGTGCCATATGAGGCGTTGGGCATCAGCTATCACCTGTACGTTGATGGAATGCCAATGCTTCCGATTGCGGTATATGTGCTCTGTGGCACTGGGGGGCTGTAGGGCCACATGTGTGCAATCAATGGCCCCCACAGTGCGTGGGAATCTGGCAATGCTGTAGAAATCTGTCATTGCCTTCAGCCGCAGCTCCTCAGTGGTGGGTCTGATGAACTGGTTGGACATGCGTCTGAGGATTGCAGGGACAACCTGGTGCACACATCTGCTCACGGAGGACTGTGACATCCCAGCCACCACTCCACTTGTACGCTGGAATGATCCACTTGCTAGGAAATGGAGTGTTGCCAGGACCTTCACCAGTGGCTGCACTGCTTGTGAGCGGTGTGTCTTGCTGGTGATGTCACCCTGCAGGGTTGTGGTTAGTTCAAGTATTGCATCAGGGCTGAATCTGAAGAGGCGATACACCTCCTCATCCCCCATGCCAAAGAGGCTCATGCGCGTGCGGTATATCCTCTCACGTGCCCGCCTACTCCGTTCTGGGGGACCCAGTACTAGTGCTAGGACCGCGACTGCCCCTGGCATGTTGGCGCACAGAGGTGCTGTCCTTGCAAGTGTGGTTGTTCAGCTTGCTAGTTTCGTCGGTAACGCTGCTGCTATAGCTGCTCTCCTGCTGACCTGAGGCCGTCTGGAGTAAAGATAAAGCAGCTTTTTGTAGAAATAACTTTGCGCCGGACGGACGAGATACGCGCGGCGCATGTAGCCAGCGTATGGTGCTAATCCGTTCGTGAATTGGGAAATCTCCCTCATTTGCATATTTGCAGGGGAAATCAATAGGCGCGACTGATGCGCCAAGCGAAATTAAGCGCTGACGATACTCTGGCGTTGGAACGTTCCGCCGGTCGGAAATGGCCCGTTATTGGGCGCATCTAGTTTGGTGGGTACGGCCACATAGAAACGACGGCGCATCTTCACAGTTACGCGGCGCATATCGAATTACTCCAGCGCAACTCTACCTGAATCTGGCCCTATATTGCCAAAAGTATTAGTACGCCAGATTTTACACTTACAGGCACATGAACTTTATTGGCGTCCCAGTCCGTAGGGTTCAATATTGAGTTGGCCCACTCTTTACAGATATAACAGTTCTAACTCTTTTGGGAAGGTGTATACAAGGTTTAGGAGTGTCTATGGGAACTTTTGACCATTCTCCCTAAAGCGCATTTGTGAGGTCAGGCACTGATGTTGGATGAGAAGGCCTGGATCCCAGTCTCCACTATATCTCATCCCAAAGTTGTTCTATCAGTTTGAGGTGCAGTCCAGTCAAGTTCCTCCACTCCAAACTCGCTCATCCATGTCTTTATAGACCTTGCTTTGTGTACTGTTCCAAATCACTTGGTGGAGGGGGGATTATGGTGTGGGGTTGTTTTTCAGGGGTTGGGCTTGGCTCCTTCGTTCCAGTGAAGGGAGCTCTTAAGGCATCAGCATACCAAGACATTTTGGACAATTTCATGCTCCCAACTTTGTGAGAACAGTTTGGGGATGGCCTCTTCCTGTTCCAACATGACTGCGCACCAGTGCACAAAGCAAGGTCCATAAAGACATGGATAGAGACATGCACAGAGTCCTGACCTCAACCTGATAGAACACCTTTGGGATGAATAAGCGCAGAAACAGCAAGCCAGGCCTTCTCATGCAACATCAGTGCCCGATCTCACAAATGCGCTTCTGGAAGAATGGTCAAACATTCCCATAGATACACTCCTAAACCTTGTGGACTGCCTTCCTAGAAGAGTTGAAGCCACTATAGCTACAAAGGGTGGACCAACTTAATATTGAACCCTACAGACTAAGACTGGGATGCAATTAAAGTTCATGTGCTTGTAAAGGCAGGCTTCCCAATACTTTTGAAAATATAGAATGTGTTTGTATATATTAATATATATATATATATATATATATATATATATATATATATATATATAATATATGGAACACCCCCCTGCAGAGCCCCTCCGCCTCAAAGTACACCCCCCCCCCATGTTAAGGGCATGTGACCTGACATTGTTCAGGAGGAGGGGCTGCATGCTCGGATAAGGATTGTTTTTTTTTCTTAATTTTTTTACCACCACATTTTTTTAATCCAGCTGTCTGTGGGGAAACCCAATCACAGCTGATGACTCATCGGTTGTTAAGGACACCACGGCCGGCTTTATGGCCCCGGTCCTTAACAACCAGCGTACACTGTGCCCTTTTTTTTCATCCCATAAAGAACAAGGATTTTATCTGTGGTTCATTTATACTTACAGTAAACAAACAGAAGACTTGTGAAGATAACCAGAATAAGGAACACCAAGATTAA
Source organism: Rana kukunoris (assembly GCA_029574335.1). Classification (NCBI taxonomy): domain Eukaryota; kingdom Metazoa; phylum Chordata; class Amphibia; order Anura; family Ranidae; genus Rana; species Rana kukunoris. The sequence goes on along the minus strand of CM056051.1, from coordinate 485,136,062 downwards.
GAAAATTACCAGAACCAATGTTAACCGATCTTGTGTATTCTTGACAGCTGGAATTATAGAAAGATGGAGTTGTGACTGGGCCTACACATGGTATAAAAAACTCTCAATGTTTTGCATTTCTAGCTATCCCCCCTAGTTCCAAAAAAATTCTATAGAGCCATTCACAGCAAATACAACAGTTTGCTCTAGTTTATTGTGTTGAGCTACACAGGTACATGGACTTCTGTGTCTTTCAGTGCAGGAAGGGCGGTCATTGGACCTGGTACAAGAAAGGTAAGTGTGTAAAGAAGGGGTGAGTAGTGCTAGGGCTGTAGGGAAGGTTAGTGTTAAGTTTGGGGTTACGTGGAAGATTAATTTTAGTGTTAGTGTAAAGGAAGGGTTATTATGAGTGTTAGCATTACATGGAGGGTTAGTATGGGGGTTGAAGTTACAGGGAAGGTTACTGTGAATGGGATCCAAAGGGTCAATCTGCACTCAAGCATAACATACGATCATGAAACAATAGAAGACAAAGGTCCAATAAAGTAAGACAAATAAATAAATGGTGCCCTGCTCCACTATAAATTATATGTTGCAAATCAATGTATTCCATAATAAGTGTTGCCACTTTAAATATAGCCCATGTGAGATGTCTCTTTGCAATTAACTTAATTTCCTAACAACAAAAGGAGGAGAAAATGGATGGAGGGGCTGCATGACTAGGGGAGGAACAGGGTCAGGGAGCGGTCAGCTAGGTTAGTGTTGTGGGTGGGGTTGGAGACCTTACCTGATTGGAGGCAGACATTAAAATGGGAAGGGTCCAGGGGAGAGGGTCTTGCGTAGGGGTGTTTTCTGCAACATTCCAAGGAGTCAGGAGAAGTGGCAACTTATGGTCAGTGGTGGTTCTCCCAGGAGCTAGGTTCCCTGGGGAGGGGACTATGGAAGTATGTGTGATGTCACAACGTCTTCGAGCCGGTTGGGGCATGGTTGAGGACTAGTGTTGCTCACGAATATTCGCATTGCGAATATTCGGATCGAATATTGCATATTCAAGTAATCGCGCAATATCTCGAATATCGCGGTGAATATTCGCAATTCCGAATATTCGGATTTTTTAAAATTTATTTTTAAAACAGATCACATCCTAGTGATCTCCATCGACGTCTAAAAGCATTGCTGGTATGATTAGAGAGAGACCCTGGGCCGAGTAGCTAATGCGATTATTTTATGTTGCCGAAAATTCGCATTATGAATTTTCGGCAACATAAAAGAATCGCATCAGCTACTCGGCCCTTCTTTTGCATCAGAGCCAATCAGAATAACTCGAATATTCGGCAAACGGAATATTGCGCGATTATCTTCTCCGCCCTTCTTTTGCATCAGAGCCAATCAGAATAACTCGAATATTCGGCAAAAGGAATATTGCGCGATATTCCTTTTGCCGAATATTCGAGTTATTCTGATTGGCTCTGATGCAAAAGAAGGGCGGAGAAGATAATCGCGCAATAGGAATATTGCGCAATTATCTTCTCCGCCCTTCTTTTGCCCCCTTATTCTCTTTTCTTTTAAGTAGAGTTAGTGTAGAGTTAGTGTTTAGTGCATATTAGTTTAGTAATACAGGAAATGATCTCCGTTTATGAGAATTTTGCAATCATTTTCGCATTAGCGGATAAAATATCACGAATATTCGATATAAGCGAATATTCGCGAATATTCTTCTAAATATTCGCGCAATATCGCGAAATCGAATATGGCGTATTCCGCTCAACACTATTGAGGACATAGACCATTCCAGTTAAAAATTGTGCCTTAAAGGGGTGTTCCAGCCCTAAGTTGTGTTTATTAAAAGTCAGCAGCTACAAAAAGTGTAGCTGCTGGCTTTTAATAAACACTCACTTACCTGCTCCTGCGTTCCAGCGACGCGCCGACCGGGGCTCCGCTCCTCTGCCCCCCTCCCCGGCCGGCGTCTCCATCCTGACTGTGGGCACCCAGCCGTGACAGCCTTCGGCTTCACGGCCGGGCACCCACTGCGCATGCGCGAGCCGTACTGCGCATGCGTGCGCGGCGCGGCTCGCCGCTGATTGGAGAGGCGATCGCATGGGACCTGTCAGTGTCCCATGTGATCGCCTACAGGGAGGGGGCTGGTGTAGGCGATTAAGCTTAATCGCCTAACCAGCCCCTCGGCGGAAGCAGGAAGTGGGACAGGAAGTCCCACTCCTACTGAAGCCCCCACTCCCCCCCAAAAAAAATTACATGCCAAATGTGGCATGTATGGGGGTGAGGAGTGGATTGAGAAGGGGTCATTTTTTTGGGTGGAACACCCCTTTAAAGACACCCAAAGACCTCTTGTTGTTAGGCATTACTTTGTTGAATTTGCACTTACGGGTATGTTTTACGTGATGTTATTTTATTCTTTGGTTAATAAAAATTGGGCTTCTATGGCGATATAAAAACCTGTGTTACGCAGTCTGTGTCTTTAATTTAATGGGAAGGACCAAGGTTGACGAATCCTTTAGTCATGATGATCCTCTTCCCATTACACTTCCATGTGGAATAACTTATATCATGCAGCGTGAGGTGCGTGAGGGTGTGTAAAACAACCCATTCAGTTTAAAATAGAAATGAAAAGCAAACCATTGTATAGATATAAAAACAAAACATTATAAATATATTTTTTTCTATTCTTTTAAAGTGGGATTCCACCCGCAATTTTTTTTTTTAAAGTCAGCAGCTACTAACAGTGTAGCTGCTGACTTTTAATAAGGACACTTACCTGTCCTACTTACCCGCGCTGATGGCCCCCCCGATGCTGATCCCACGATCGATGCAGGTCCCGCGCCGCCATTCACATTAGGGGAAACAGGCAGTGAAGCCTTACGGCTTCACTGCCCATTTCCTACTGCGCCTGCGTGAGTCTCACGCTGGCTTGTGAATGGGCGGCTGCTCTCTATGAACACACACAGTTCCCAGAAAGCAGCACGCCCCATTCACAAGGAGAAGAAGAAGAGGAAAACAGACCGCAGCTGTGGAAGAGGCAGATTAACGACTTCCGCATAGCAACAGGTATTTCGGGGGAGTATAATTTTTTTTTTTTTTCACATTTTATTTTTTTATTGTTTTTAGGATTTTTGGCTAAATGTTTTTTTCCTGGGTGGAACTCCACTTTAAGTGATCACATTTCCTCTGTTCTCAGCTGCATACAAGCTTGGGTGGGGGGAGCAGCAGCACAATGAGCTTCCAGTGAAAGGCTGTGCAGCAGGGGCGTGTCTGGCCAAGTCTGATCATTGGAGGAGAGCAGGCTGAGTTCCCAGCATAGCTAGAGAACTTCCCACGGTGTGTTCCCCTGCTTAGTGTGCTAAGTTTTTAATAGGAAAGCAGAGGGACTGACAGGAACACCAGGGATTTCACACAAAGGGTAACAATACAATGAGAACCGGATACTTTCTCATACAAGTACATGGTACAGCAGGCACATATCAGGAATATGAAATGTTGGGGAAACAAACACTTAAGACCCCTTTCACACTGGGGCATTTTTCAGGTGCTTTAGCGCTAAAAAAGCTCCTGTAAAGCGCCTGAAAAATGCCTCATCTGCAGTCCCAGTGTGAAAGCCTGAGTGCTGAGCCTGAGTCACAAGCAGCATCTTTGGGACAGATTGCGAGCGGTGTATACACTGCTCCTCCATCACCCCTACCCATTGGAATGCATGGGCAGTGCTGCCGAAGTGCCTGCAAAGCACTTCGGCAGCGTTGCTACACAGGCGCTTTTAAGCCTTTTTTTAACCCCTTCTAGGGGGGTTAAAAGCAATTCACCACTATAACAGCGGTAAATAGCCACTATACCAGCTTTATAACCACTGCACCAACCCATAACAGCATAAAATGTGTCAAACTTAATCCCCCTCCTATTTTTTTCCCCTCTCTCCCCCCTCTCTCTTTCTATCCCCATTCTTTTAGGCTGTCTGTAATATCCACAGAACTCTCCCCCACTGTAATATCCACAGACATCTCCCCCCCTGTAATATCCACAGACATCTCCCCCCCTGTAATATCCACAGACATATCACCCCACTGTAATATCCACAGACATCTCACCCCACTGTAATATCCACAGACATCTCCCCCCACTGTAATATCCACAGAAATCTCCCCCACTGTAATATCCACAGACATATCCCCACTGTAATATCCACAGACATCTCCCCCCACTGTAATATGATCCACATCTCCCCCACTGTATAGGAAGATTAGTGCTTGCTTAGTCTTACCAGAGAAGCCGGCCGAACACGAGCAGTTGAGGCCGGGTGATGACGTCAGCGCACCGCACTAAACTCACCTAGGCCGCCGTCGGGTGGCGGGTGGATTGATCAAAAAAATTAACGATAATAATCGAAGAATATATATTGTGATATTTGTAGCACAAATAAAGTAAGCCTTTAGCTTTCTATGATGAAAGAAGCAGTTACACTCAGTGCTTTAAGTGGGCCGGAACACGGCGTTACTCAGTACCGCCACTTCCAAAAATGGCCCTGGAGAGTACCAGCACCTCTCCGTGCGCCCAGTACGTGGGTTTCCCGTACCGGAACGCACTGGCGTAGCGGGGGGGGCTCCTGCACCAGGCGAAAAATCCTGGCGTCCGCAGAATGCACCGCCGCCGCCTTAGGAAAGGCCGCGGCTTTGGCCTAGCTCTGGAGCTATCGGCCATCTTGGTACACCCGGCGGCGGCGCGCGATGATTTTTTTTTCAGCCCTTCCGCCTGGTTGGCTGGTGGAACTGTCTGTCTCCCTTGATGTGGGAGTGGCGGGAAGCACCAGCCAACTAGGCAGAAGGGCTAAAAAAAAACAAATAACGGCGCAGGAGATTGGCGGGCGGTGGAGTTGGAGGCGCTGTACCTCTGTGCTGCGCTGATTGGCCTGGAAGTTGGGACATGTGTTTACAGCGCGGCGGCGGCGGCAAGTTTCTCCATCTCCAGCAAGGTAAGCAAAACACTCTCCTGTACCACAGGGGAGAGAGAATAGGGGGGGGGGGGTCGGTGTAAATCTAAAGGGGTGCACTGCCTGACACCCATCCATCTCGGAGCCTTATATTATAACCTGCTGGGACTTGTAGTTCTCCATCTTCTCCTGGGGCTCAGGTGCATGCAATCCACACCCATCCACCTCAGAGCCTTATTGTATGTATAACCTGCTGGGACTTGTAGTTCTCCAATCTCCATGAGCCCCAGGAGAAGATGGAGAACTACAAGTCCCAGCAGTCTTACTAAAATGACAGGCTCTGAGGTGGATAGATGTCTGGACAGTGACAATTGGTGGCACAGTGGTGACAATTGGCATGGTACAGTGACTGCATTTGATGGCATGGCACAGTGGTTGCGTTTGTTGGCATGGCACAGTGGTGACAATTGATAGGACAGTGGCTGCATTTGATGGCATGACACAGTGGTTGCGTTTGGCATGGCACAGTGGTGACAATTGATGGCACAGTGGTTGCGTTTGTTGTCATGGCACAGTGGCTGCGTTTGATGGCATGGCACAGTGGTGACAATTGATGACACAGTGGCTGCATTTGATGGCATGGCGCCCTGTGATTGGGCGTATGTGGTCATGCGTTAGCGCCGGGGGGGGGGGCGAAAAAAAACGTTCTGCCCCGGCGCCTAATAGAGTACTGGCACCTCTTTTGGTCCACTTAAAGCACTGGTTACACTTGTTATACAAAATCACCTTTGGCCTCTGGATTATTCTCTGACATATGAGCCTTGAGATCGTTCATATTTGCATATGTATTTCCTAGACAAGAGTTCCCTGTAGACAAGTAAAGAAAAATCATGAATTTTCAGCAGTTAAAATCCACCCTCCAATCAGCATCTGTTACATTACATCACAAGGGGGAGGGGCCTCCGGATGACATCACGTAATGGCACACAGTGGACCCTGCATTACAGCTGGAGAGAGCATTAAGAGAACATTGGAGGAAGAACAGAGGGAGAAAACAGCAGATAGGAGAACTGACAGTGGGAGAGGAGAGCGCGCAGCGGGGAAACTCTGTGTTGGCCGTGTCCCTTGGACACAGCCAATCACAGATCGCGGCGAACGGCCAATCAGAGTGGCCGTTTGCTATGCGATATGCGCGGCCAATGAGAGATGATCTCAAATGTAAACAGTTGAGATCATCTCTCATTGCCGGCTCACACAGAGACAGCGTTCTGTCTCTGGAGAGGAGACCGATCTGTGTCCCTTGTACATAGGGACACAGATCGGTCACCTCCCCCAGTCACCCCCCTCCCCCCACACAGTTAGAACACTATACAGGGAACATAGTATAACTGATGAACTACAGCGCTACTAAATCCAAAATACACCACAAAATTAATAAATAAATGTAAAAAGCTGCAGTATGTGAAAAAGGTTACCAACCAAACAACAAATGTGAAAAATATAAACATATGCGCTAGAAACAACTAATTGTGTGATACCTTACTAAGATCAATCCAATAGTGATAATTATTCAAAACCCTGAATAGGGGATATACGTGTTGCCACAGTGGGGTGAGGCACATAAAGTATATGAATGAAAAAAAAGGTGTAAAATTCCATAAATAAATACAAAACTAATTAATCCAGATGATCAATTAGTACTCAATTCTAGAATACCGTCCCTGTAGAGTAGATGGTAAAATAGGGTTAAACAATATTAATTAGCAGCAGTGTGCGAGTGTCACTGAATACAACAGCTCTGTGAAACAGGTGCCTTATGCTCAGCTTCAAAACACTTCAGTACCTTCAACGACACAGCCTTGGTCATTAGTGCAAAAAACAGGCTTCAGCCCCCCTTCACAATACACCACAGCAGGTGTGGGACATGTAAGAAAAGAGACATATACAGGGAACATATTTAACCCCTTTCTCACCCCCTAGTGTTAACCCCTTTAATGCCAGTCACATTTATACAGTAATTAGTGCATATTTATAGCACTGATCGCAGTATAAATGTGAATGGCGCCAAAAATGTGTCCGATGTGTCCGCCATAATGTCGCCGTCCCAATAAAAATCGTAGATCGCCGTCATTACTAGTAAAAAAAAATAATAAAAAAATAATAATTCTGTCCCCTATTTTGTAGGCGCTATAACTTTTGCGCAAACCAGTCGCTTATTGCGATTTATTTATTTTTTTTACCAACAATATGTAGAATACGTATCGCCTTTTAATAAGGACACTTACCTGTCCTAGCCGCCAGCGATGTCGGCCCCCGCCAAGGCCGATCCTCGATCCTGGCAGCTCCAGGCACCGCCATCCACAGTAAGGGAAACAGGCAGTCAAGCCGTCTTCACTGCCCGTTTCCTACTGCGCATGCGCGAGCAGCGCGGCGCTTTGAGAATGGGCCGGGTGCTTTCTGGGAGACACACAGTTCCCAGAATGCAGCGCGCCCCATTCACAAGAAGACACCGAGTGTAGGAGGAGGAAGAGAATCCACCACGGGGGATGAAGAGGCAGATTCGGCACTTCCGCATAGCAAGATCTATTTAGGGTAAGTACATTTTTTTTATTTTTTTTAGATTTTTGGTGGAAATTTTTTTTTCAGGTGGGAACTCCACTTTAACTAAAGATTCAGGCTATGAGATGTCAGTGACTTGGTCAGGTTGTTATACATTCCTGTTGCTCCCACCCATAGATTTCAGAAAAACAGATTGAAAATTGATGGATCTGGAGTCACCCCAGATCCAAACTCACCCCAAATCAGCAGGATTTGTATAATTTTGGCTCGGTGTCAGTGAATAATAGAAAATTATCTGTAGCAGTATGTCTTACCAAATTCTATGGTATATTTGAAATGATAACTAAGCAAAATATTACAAACCATACTGTGGTAGTGCTTGTCCTTGTAATAATAAAATGAATACCGAATACCGTATTTATCGGGGTATTGCGCGCTCTGGCGTATAGCGCGCACCCCCAACCTAGAAGGGAAATTTCTGGAAAAAAAAAGTACTTACAGTTTGAATGCCCCTCGTCGGTGGCTTGCCCGGCTTCCATCGGCGGCCTTGTCCGGTCCGGCGTCCGTCTGCGGCCTTGGTGGTGTACTCCCCGCTTCTCCTGCGCTGTCTCTGAGCTGATCCCCACTTCCCGCGCTGTGTTTGAACGCCACCGCCGACATATACCGAGCGCAGTACACTCAGGCACGCTCGGCCAGGCTCGGCTCCTGACCACGAGGGGAGCCGAGCCTGGCCGAGTGTACTCGAGTGTACTGCGCTCGGTATATGTCGATGGCGGCTTTCAAACACAGCGTGGGAAGCGGGGATCGGCGTATATCGCACACCCACGATTTTCCTCTCATTTTAAGGGGAAAAAAGTGTGCGGTATACGCCGATAAATATGGCAATTGACGGGATCTCTATTAAATCACCTTGTCTCCTCGATTACCTGATTTTGCCTCGAAATCTTCAGGTTTCCTCATTGTACACGGTAAAAAATGTAATCCTGTGCACCGTGCTATGAGTATCTTCTTTGCTGTTTTCTGTTCTGCATTTACAGGAAGTTTTCAGAACTGAACTTTAGATTTTAGGAACTTACAAAAGGTTTTCAGGAACTTGTGTGTAACCACAAGTAGAATGTTTATTAGCTAATATGTCTAGGACAGAGGGATAGCTCAGAACTATGCACACATAATGTAACCGTAGGACTCTTTAACCACTTAACCCCCAGACCATATTGCTGCCCAATGACCAGAGCACTTTTTGTGATTCGGCACTGTGTCGCTTTAACTGACAATTGCGCAGTCGTGCGACATGGCTCCCAAACAAAATTGGCGCCCTTTTTTTCCCACAAATAGAGCTTTCTTTTGGTGGTATTTGATCACCTCTGCGGTTTTTATTTTTTTTTTCCTCAGTTTATGCCTATACGTATTCTTCTACATATTTTTTGTAAAAAAAATCGCAATTAGCGTTTATTGATTGGTTTGCGCAAAAAATATAGCGGGGTAGTTTTATGGCATTTTTATTTATATATTTTTTTTTTACTAGTAATGGCGGCGATCAGCGTTTTTTTTCAGTACTGCGACATTATGGCGGACACTTCGGACACTTTTGACACATTTTTGGGACCATTGGCATTTTTTTAACGATCAATGCTGTAAAAATGCATTGAATTACTATAAAAATGCCATTGGCAGTGAAGGGGTTAACACTAGGGGGCAGGGAAGGGGTTAAGTGTGTTCCTGGGTGTGTTCTAACTGTATGGGGGGGTGGACTCACTAGGGGAAATCACTAATGATCTGTTCATACATTGTATGAACAGAAGATCAGTGTTTCCCCCGCTGACAGGACCGGGAGCTTTGTGTTTACACACATACCTCCCTGTCCCCGCTCTGTAACGAACGAGCACGCATGCCCGGCGGCGATCGTACCCACCGGGCACGCGCGTGGGACTCGGGGGCGAGCGGGGTAATTTATAAAGGTAATTTATTAGGAAATGCTTTAGATTGGGCCTTATTTACCAAAGTACCTGAAATTAAAACTTAGAAAAAGGAATACTTGCTTCTAAGACAGGGCATAAGGGCACAGGGGCACAAAATAAAGCAGAATCTACCCATTGCTGTCATAAGGTACTGTACAAATACAAACCTAAAAAAAAATTTACTTTATCCCACCCTATCAAAAAAAAAAGAAAAGGACAAATGTTATTAGACTGGAATGTTATGTGACAAATGTACATTTGTTCTGTGCGAATGGGTGCTATTTCAAATGTTATTATGCTATTTTCTCTCCAGGTCATCTGTAAAAAAATTAGATTGAAAAAATACTGCATTATGGCCACTAGATGGAGCTGAGCAAAGAACTTAAAGCGGTTGTATACCCGCAACAAGGTTTTTTTTTGTTTTTTTTTTACACCTGAAAGGCAAAAGGCATAATAAGCTAGTATGCACCGCATACTAGCTCATTATGAAAAACTTACCTTGGAACGAGGTGTGGAGAACATACCTGGTCCACGCCGAGCGAGATGTCATCTTGCCTCGGCGTGTCTTCCGGGTATCGCCGCTCCAGAGCTGTGATTGGCGGGATCCGCGATGTCGTCACTCCCGCGCATGCGGCTGCCGGGTCTTTAGCCAAGGATCCCCACTGCGCATGCGCTACTGCAATCAGCGGCTTATCGCAAGGAGAATATCTCCTAAACCGTACAGGTTTAGGAGATATTCTTTATAACTACAGGTAAGCCTTATTATAGGCTTACCTATAGGTAAAGTGTACAGTGTTTACCACCTCTTTAAGTATTTATTTACTATGATCATCAGTTACATATATTCTGTCTATGCTTTATGAATGTATAGACAAAAATAGCATACAAACCAATAACTTTTTTTTATTTTATAAGTACACCCCATAAACTTAAAGTAAATGCCGTTTTATATATTAAATTGCTTAACCTAAACCTAAAAATTAACACTTAGTGGCCAATTTATAGGAAATTTGCAAATTTGTGCAAGTGTAACAATTCCTGTAATGTGTGAAATATGAGTGTAATAGTTATCCTGTTGCCTTTTGAACCTTAGTGCAGTCCTCCTTCACTTACCTCATCCTTCCATTTTCCTTTAAATGTCCTTATTTCTTCTGAGAAATTCTCACTTCCTGTTCTTCTGTCTGTAACTCCACACAGTAATGAGAGGCTTTCTCCCTGGTGTGGAGTATCGTGTTCGCCCCTTTCCTTGGACTACTGGAGAGTCAGGATGCTCTCTGCGTTGCAGATAGAGAAAGGAGCTGTGTGTTAGTGAGCACGACACTCCACACCAGGGAGAAAGCCTTGCATTACTGTGTGCAGTTACAGACAGAAGAACAGGAAGTGAGGATTGCTCAGAAGAAATAAGGACATTTAAAAGCAAAATGGAAGGATGAGGTAAGTGAAGGAGGACTACACTGAGGTAAAGGAAGCTATTTAGGGGGAAAAAATTGTACCTTTACAACCTGAAATTTCCTCAGCAGGACAGTGTTGTATTTACCTACACTGTAAGTTTATGGGGTGTACTTATAAAAGAAAAAAAAGTTAAGGTAAAGGAAGCTATTTAGGAAAACATTTTTTTTACCTTTACAACCCCTTTAAGTTACTGTTCTGGAGACACAACAGAAAATAAGTGGAAATCTCTCCTAAGTGAATAGATATCCCATCTTAGACAGTTGTCACGTGACTATTTGTCCCAATTGGAGGTTCATTTCCTACCACTTGCTTTGTTTGGATTGTCTAAAGGCTCATACACACGGTAGGACATCCAACAAAATTTCCCTTGGATTTTTGTCCTTATTGATTTGTCCGGTCACACCCATAGCATACACACACTCCGACTTTTCTGCAAACTTTTCTAAAACTTTCTCATCATCACTTGGTTTTTCTGCTCTTTTCTGCTCTTTACTGCCACCCTTTGGTTAACTTCTGCTATTGTTGGTTGATTTTAACATTGGTTCTAAGCATGCGCATTTGTAATTTGTCCAAAAGTTTTTTGTTGCCGGAAAGTTGGTCCGTTCGCAGACCCAACTTTTTGTCCGATGAAAGCCAAAAAAGTTGGTCCGATGGAACGTACATACGGTCGGACAAATGCGAAAAGTTCCGGATTTTGATGTTGGTTGGGCAAAAGTCCGACCGTGTGTACGGGGCTTAAGGGAGAATGGCAACCAAGACAAATTTCTCCCAAACAGAAAAACAGACAACACTAAAAACTTGTCAAAGGATCTACACTATTAAAAAAAATGTAAATGACGTTTTTTTATATATTAAATTGCTTAACCTAAACCTAAAAATTAACACTTAGTGGCCAATTTATAGGAAATTTGCAAATTTGTGCAAGTGTAACAATTCCCGTAATGTGTGAAATATGCGTGTAATAGTTATCCTGTTGCCTTTTGAACAGCAGGGATTATAATTTCCTGGCCCACCTCACGTCAGCACACAACGGGTTAACACCTCCTCTGGAGACCCACATGACCACCTGTACCTAGCTGAAAAAAAGAAAGCCCCTCCCCCAACTAAGATGCTCTTCTTTTTTGGTCTGCAATTTGTTTGCTGCATTCCCCCCTGCGAAAATGACCACTTCATGTTCAGCCTCTCATGGAGTTGGAAGACCCTGAATGCTGAAGGTAAATCCTTCTAAAAACTGGGTGCCTTTTGTGCCAAGGCCACGAGCATAGTTTCCAACTGTCCCGTTTTTAACGGGACAGTCCCGTTAATTAGGACCTTGTCCCGCCAAAATTAGCCTGCCGGGACTTGTCCCGGCTAGTGCTGTGTTGCGCGATCCCGGGCTAAGCCGCCGAATGGATCTGATTCGGCTGTATTCCGCTCGGGCACGGGGGGGGGGGGCAGATTAGACGGAGGCTGACAATGCATGTGTGGCATGCTACTGGTGGAGCGGCGGCGCGGGGCGGGGGATGCGAGTCAGTGATGTCATGGCGCATCCAGCGGCCAGCCAGACTTTCTCCCAAACATACCTTACTCGCCAGGAGCTCCGAGCTGGGCATGGAGCAGTTTTGCCTTGATGGTGCCGGCGGTGGCTGTGGTCTGCCCAGGCAATTCAGTGACAGCCCAAAGCTGCACCCAGGAATCCACACACAGCACAACGGACCAGCTCAGGGCAATCCGGAGACTCCTTTGCTTTAAGGTAAGAAGGTGATGGTGGCAAGAGGAGCTGGTGCCTGATGGTGGTGGGGGCAGGAGGTGGCAGGAGCTGGCGGGGGCAGGAGCTGGTGATGGTGGCAGGAGCTGGTGGTGGGGGCAGTAGTAGCTGGCGGTGGTGGCAAGAGGAGCTGGTGCCTGATGGTGGCAAGAAGAGTTGGTGATGGTGCCAGGAGCTGGTGGGGGCAGGAAATAGCAGGAGCTGATGGGGGCAGGAGGTGGCAGGACCTGGCAGTGGGGGCAGCAGGAGCTGGCGATAGGGGGCAGGTGGCGGTGGGGGCAGGAGGATCTGGTGGCAGGTGCTGGTGATGGGGGCAGGAGGAGCTGATGGTATCAGGAGGTGGCAGGAGGAGCTGGTGGTGGTGGCAGGAGTAGCTGGTGGTATCAGGAGGTGGCAGGAGGAGCTGGTGGTATCAGGGGGTGGCAGGAGGAGCTGCTGATGGTGGCAGGAGGAGCTGGTGGTGGTGGCAGGAGGAGCTGGTGGAGGTGGCAGGAGGAGCTGGTGGAGGTGGCAGGAGGAGCTGGTGGTGGTTTCAGGAGGAGAGCTGGTGATGGTGGCAGGAGGAGCTGGTGGTATCAGGAGGTGGCAGGAGGAGCTGGTGGTGGTGGCAGGAGGAGCTGGTGGTATCAGGAGGAGCTTGTGATATCAGGAGGTGGCAGGAGGAGCTGGTGATGGTGGCAGCAAAAGCTGGTGGTATCAGGAGGTGGCAGGAGGAGCTGGTGGTGGTGGCAGGAGGAGCTGGTGGTGGTGGCAGGAGGAGCTGGTGGTGGTGGCAGGAAGAGAGCTGGTGATGGTGGCAGGAAGAGAGCTGGTGATGGTGGCAGGAGGAGAGCTGGTGATGGTGGCAGGAGGAGAGCTGGTGATATCAGGAGGTGGCAGGAGGAGCTGGTGATGGGGGCAGGAGGAGGTGGTGGTGATGGCAGGAGAAGCTGGTGGTGGTAGGAGGTGATGGTGGCAATAGCTGGTGGTGACAGGAGGAGCTGGTGGTGGCAGGAGGCGTTGGTGGTATCAGGAGGTGGCAGGAGGAGCTGGTGGCAGGAGGAGCTGGTGGTGGTGGCAGGAGGAGCTGGTGGTGGTGGCAGGAGGAGACCTGGTGATGGTGGCAGCAGGAGAGCTGGTGATATCAGGAGGTGATGGGGGCAGGAGGAGATGGTGGTGATGGCAGGAGGAGAGCTGGTGATGGTGGCAGCAGGAGCTGGTGGTACCAGGAGGTGGCAGGAGGAGCTGGTGGTGGTGGCAGGAGGAGAGCTGGTGATGGTGGCAGGAGGAGAGCTGGTGATATCAGGAGGTGATGGGGGCAGGAGGAGATGGTGGTGATGGCAGGAGAAGCTGGTGGTGGTAGGAGGTGATGGTGGCAATAGCTGGTGGTGACAGGAGGAGCTGGTGGTGGTGGTGGTAGGAGGCGCTGGTGGTATCAGGAGTAGGAGGAGCTGGTGGTGGGGGTAGGAGGAGCTGGTGGTGGTAGGAGGTGATGGTGGCAATAGCTGGTGGTGACAGGAGGAGCTGGTGGTGGTGGTGGCAGGAGGCGCTGGTGGTATCAGGAGTAGGAGGAGCTGGTGGTGGGGGTAGGAGGAGCTGGTGGTGGTAGGAGGTGATGGTGGCAATAGCTGGTGGTGACAGGAGGAGCTGGTGGTGGTGGTGGCAGGAGGCACTGGTGGTATCAGGAGTAGGAGGAGCTGGTGGTGGGGGTAGGAGGAGCTGGTGGTGGGGGCAGGAGAAGCTGGCGGTAGTAGGAGGTGATGGTGGCAATAGCTGGTGGTGGCAGATGGAGGTGGCAGGAGGTTTTGAACAAAAACTAATGGACCATTTTTATATTGAAAATAACAGAAAGATTTTTTTTTTTTACCTTTTATATCTACCTTAAATCACGTTGCTATTTGAATAGTGTACTTGTTTTGTAGCCTAAATGCTGAAATTTGCACCTAAAACTGTAATTTTGTAACTTTTGTAAAATGCCAGTAAAAATTTGGCTGTGCCAGTAAATTTTGGGTGCTGTGCCAGTAAATTTTAATCTGGTAGGTTGGCAACACTGGGCTAGTGGGGGGAAAACCGCCGCTCCAGACGACACTCTTCAGTGGTGAGTAAAGTTCAAAAACCCAAATGGGTGCAGGCAATGCGTGGTGCAATTGTTACCCCACTGTTTGCTGTTTTTGCTGTTTTAGTTTTTTGACTGGAATAAACAGGCACTATTTTTAAGTCTTTTTATCCATTGGAGTGCGGCTGTCCATTTTTCTTTCCTTATACTGGGCTAGTGGGGAAGGCAGGTGCGGCTTATCGAGTGGCAGCTCTTGCAGCAAGCGAGGAGAGCCGGAGAAAGTGTGGGCGGGGTAAAAAAAAAAATGAGTGACAGTTTATGACATGGCAAGTAAAGGAAGCTGGGAGGGGGAGGGGGTGTTATGTGTACACTGTGTGTGTGTCTAGGAGGTGAATGTGTCTGAAACATAATCTGTCTGTGTTGCCCATGGGAACCAATTACCTTCTCTTTGTTTTGTGCTGCAGCACTTTTGTCTTTCTCACCTGAGTGACGTTTGCACTAGGATTGGCACCTGTATGATTTTCTCCAGCACAGTCCGGTCTCTGAATGATGTGTGCGGGTTTTCATTTGCTCTAGACCCGGACACTGCAAAGTGTCCCTGGATTTTTTTTTCAAATGTTGGCAACTATGCACGAGCAAAATTGTGCTTAAAGAGGGGGTTCACCCTTAAAACCACTTTCTCCCATCCAGCATACTGGCGTCAGTGGTCTTGTGGTCTGCAGTTGAGAGGGCTTCCCTTTCTCTCTCTCTGCAGTCCTGCCAGGTAAAGGACTTCCCTCAGATTCTGGCTGAGTCTCCTGTCTGTCTCTGGATGTGCAGCCCTGGTTCCCCTGCTATGCTGTGTATTTCTGTGGGTTTGACAGTCTGTTTTTTGGGTCAGACTCTAAAGCCTCGTACACACGATCAGATTGTTTGCAAACCGAGCGTCTGATTGTTGTCTTCAGGGCGTGTGCCTGGATCTTGTCTTGCATACTAACGGTACACCATTGTCGGTCAACAAACATGAATGTAGTGATGTACTACGAGAAATGTTAGCTCTTGAGCGCCACCCTTTGGGCCCCTTCTGCTATTTTCCTGTTTGAGCATTGATTCCGAGCATGCGTGTCTGTACTTTCAACTTTTGTGTGACGGACTTGTGTACTGACCATCAGAAAATCTGACAACGGACCGTTGACCGCGAAAAATTTACTAGCATGTCATCCAACATTTGTTGGCAGAAAGTTGGACAACAATTGTCTGAAGGAGTGTACTAACGGTCAGATTTTAGGCCAACAGTCTGTCAACAGACAATCCCCTGCCAACAATCTGATTGTGTGTACGAGTCTTAAAGGGCCTGTACACACTATCCAATTTTACGACAATTGTCTGATGGACATGATGTGTCGGATAGTCCGACCGTGTGTATGCTCCATCAGACAAATGTTGGCTGAATTAATAACAAATGTTGGCTGTTCATGCTCACCAACTGTCTGGCAATAAATCTGTCATGTCGGATTATCCGATCTTGTGTACACAAATCCGTCCAACTAAAATCCAAAGTAGAAACACGCATTCTCTGAACCGATGCTAAACATCAGACAACAATGGCAGAAGTTGCCCAAAGGGTGGTGGTAAAGAGCTGAAAAACCACGTGGTTTGGTGAATGTTGGCTGAAAATGTTATGCCGTGTGTATGCAGAACAAGTTCACAGCCAACACCCTTCGAACTAAAATGGGACATGGTTTTTAAAAGAGTGCTCATGGAAAATATGCAACAGGTTGTCACATTAATTAACCACTTCCCTATGGCCGTACGACTTTATACGGCCGCAGGGACGTCCTGAATCTCTAACAGGCCGTGTTTTTACGGCCTGTTCTTAGACAGGCCACTGGGGGGCGCGCAAGCGGCGCCGTTGGCGGCGCAAGCGCCCGCCACATTGCTGACATGCCGATGCGCGTGCCTGGCGGCCGTGATGGCCGCCAGGCACTCGGAATCGGCGGCTGCAGGGACAAGACGTGGATCTCTGTGTAAACACAGAGATCCATGTCCTGTCAGGGGAGAGAGGAGAACGATCTGTGTCTCTTGTACATAGGGACACAGCATCGGTCACCTCCCCCAGTCACCCCCCCCCCTCAGTTAGAACACAATTTAGGGTACACATTAACCCCTTCCTCACCCCCTAGTGTTAACCCCTTCAATGCCAGTCACATTTATACAGTAATTAGTGCATATTTATAGCACTGATCGCTGTATAAATGTGAATGGCGCCAAAAATGTGTCAAAAGTGTCCGATGTCTCCGCCATAATGTCGCAGTCACGAAAAAAATGCTGATCGCCGCCATTAGTAGTAAAAAAAATAATAATAATAATTCTGTCCCCTATTTTGTAAGCGCAATAACTTTTGCGCAAACCAGACGCTTATTGCGATTTTTTTTTTTTTTTACCAAAAATATGTAGAAGAATACGTATTGCCTAGACTGAGAAAAAAAATGTTTTTTTAAAAAAAAATTGACTATTTATTACAGCAACAAGTAAAAAATATAGGCCCAGATTCATGGAGCAATTACGCCTGTCTAACTGGTGTTAGACAGGAGTAATTTCAAATTTCGCGCGCCGTATCACTAGTTTGAATCCTCAAACCATGATACGGCGGCTTCGGGCTTCGATCCGAGAGGCTTACGTCTTCGTAAGCCTTCGGATCTACGCTGCGATATTTTTGCGGCCGCTGGGAGGAGTTTGCGTCATTTTGATGCGTCGGGATATGCAAATGAGTTTTTACGGCGATCCACGAAGATACGAGCGGTCTTTGCAATCGCTTACGTCTATTTTTTTTTACGTACTGTTAGACCAGCTTTTTGCTGGTCTAACGGTGCGTAGCCCATGTTAAGTATGGCCGTCGTTCCCGCATCGAATTTAATTATTATTTTTTTTTTTTTACGTAAGTCGTTCGGGAATAGAAATGTCCGTAAACGACGCTACTCAAACAACGAATGACGTAACAACGTGATTTCGCGCAATGCACGGCGGTAAATTTGCGAACGGAGCATGCGCAGTTCGATCGCCGCGGGAACGCGCCTATTTTAAATGCTTCACGCCCCCTACTCGCATAGATGGATTGCGACAGGAGAAATACACTACGCCGCCGTCGTTTACTGGACAAAATCTACCTGGGATTCCACGTAGAGCCAGGTAAAAAACGGCGGCGTAGTGTATTTCTGATACGCTACGATAATCTAATTCTCTCTGAATCTGGGCCATAGTTTTTTTTTTCAAAATTGTCGCTCCATTTTTGTTTATAGCGCAAAAAATAAAAACCGCAGAGGCGATCAAATACCACAAAAAGAAAGCTCTATTTGTGGGGAAAAAAGGACGCCAATTTTGTTTGGGAGCCACGTCACACGACCGCGCAATTGTCAGTTAAAGTGATGCAGTGCCACAAGCTGAAATTTCACCTGGTCAGGAAGGGGTATATGTGCCCAGTAAGGAAGTGGTTAAGCATGTGGTCAATACATTCTAAAGCCTCGTACACACAATTGGATTTTCTGCGGACAAAGCGTAGGACTTTTGTCTGAAGGGCGTTGGCCAGGAACTTGTATTGCATACAAACTGCAAAGAATTGTTGACCAACAAACACAAACGAAAGCTCTTCAGGCCCCTTTCACACTAAAGAGTTTTTCAGGCGGTATTGCGCAAAAAAATAGCACCTAAATACCGCCTTAAAAACTCCTGCCCAGCATTCTCAATGTAAAAACCCGAGGGCTTTCACACTGAGGCAATGCGCTTGGCAAGAGAGAAAAAAAATCTCCTGCAAGCAGCATCTTTGGAGCGGTGTGTATACCGCTCCTTCCCATTTAAAACAATGGGAAACCACGGTAATACTGCCCGCAATGCGCTTCTGCAGAGGTATTAACCCTTTTTCGGCCACTAGCGGGGGATAATACCGCACCGCTAGCGGCCGAATCCCACGGCAATTCCGACGGTATAGCGCTGCTATTTTTAGCGGCGCTATACCGCCACCACACCTCCCGCTCCAGTGTGAAAGGGGCCTTAGTGCCACCCTTTGGGCAACTTCTGCTAAAGTTGTGTTATAGTGAGCATTGCATTGGAGTTGTGTGCACACGATTGGATAATCTGACATCAAACATTTGTTGTCGAAAAAGAAAAAAGCATGCTATGCCACATTTGTTGTCGGAAATTCAAATCGCAGTGCGGGTCTGCGGCAATAGTCTGCGCAATAAATCGCAGAAACCCACATCACAGGAAGCATGTCGCCCAAAAAAAGTTCAGCGGTCGCCCAAAAAAAGAAGCGGGTACCTGTGATTGCACACCACGATGTGAGGTGTCATTCAAATGAATAAGCATCTCAAATTACAATTAAAAATGACAAATCGCGGGCAGGTTTGAGGCAATTTGTAAAAACTTCTATCCAGTCACATTTATTTAGTGAAAGTGGAAAGTGGTACAGATTTAAAAGAGAACATTTACAACATAGGAATACAATAATAATAGACTTAAAACATAAATTATATATAAAGACATTTCATAACTCATGGTTTGGAACATTGAACAATCATACATAATTATGTAAAAATTCTTAAAACTGATTATCCAGCCATGGATAACATTAGAAAAAATGACCAACAAACTGTGTGGGATAAATTTCCAGAGTCCCGGAGGTTGTGAGTATTCCACAGAAAGGAAATAAATATCATATCAGTCTCTTCTCACAGATGGCATAACTATTTAAATTACAGCCATAATCATTCCATTCTCCTTCTATAAACAGGTTAGCACAGTTCTCGTTGGTTCCACCATTTGGTTCTCCTTTTTTCCAAAATCTGCCAGGGAAGAAAGGATTACATTTCAGCACGGGTCCCCAACTTTCCTAGGCTGCATTCTTATTCAATGACAAGCAGCTGTCATTCTAATGTGAGTTGTACAGTATTTAAACAATTTTAATGAATAACATAAAGAAGACAGCCTTTGATTGGCTTTATATAGAAGGAAAGTTTATAATCGGAACATGTATTCCAGTAGAACGAGAGTCATGCCTCATATACACGACCAGATTTCCCATCGGGAAAACTGCCATGGCAGCTTTTGGCTGGGAAAACTGGCCGTGAGTATGCTCCATTACAGTTTTCCCGACAGGACATGTTCTCTTTTTTTCCCAGCAGTTTTCCTATGGGAAACACTGCGGTGGAGCATACACACGGCCGGGTTTCCCAGCCAATGCTCTCATGGCAGTTTTCCTGCCAGGGAAACCGGCCGTGTGTAGGGGGAGAAAGCTGCCGAGCTGTTCTCGGCTTTCCCCTTGGGTTGGCAGTACCTAGAGAGGTACTGGGACCAGTAGCCACAGATAGGACAGCTAAGCACTAAGACCCCTTTTCTGCTACACTACCAAAAGGGGCCCGTGGTCCCTGCCTGCAAAGGACACTTGGTCTGGATCTGACTGAGTCTGTGTTGGATCATCTTTTCAGTGCTAGCTTGATCTGGGAGATGTAGTTCTACAAGCAAGATTGTGCTGGAGGTAGACAAGAAGTGCATATACTGTGTGTGTGTATATATATATATATATATATATATATATATATATATATATATATATATATATTTGTGTCCCTAAAGAATTCTTCCTGTGCTGATCGAGTGGACATCACATAATAACCCTATCCCCATCCATGTTCAACTTCCATTAAAAAAAAACAAAGTTGCAAGGACTGATTCCTGACTCTAGCCTGTGTGGGAAATGTGTGTGCCTGAGTTGGAGATACCCATATTCACCAGCGACTCTTATGGGAGTAGCGTTACAGATGGTCAGACCTCTAAATTCTCCTATTGCTTCTTCTTAGTTCAGCCTATAGGAAAAGTTTACTTTCTCCAAATACAGTACAGTGGAACCTCGGATTGTGAGTAACGCGGTTAACAAGCGTTTCACAATACGAGCAATTCCTTAAAAAAAATCCTGACTCAGTTTGCAAGTGTTGTCTCGCAAAACAAGCAGGATTCAAGCGTGTGCAGTACTTTATTTGGCCAGAGGTGTGGGGGCACTCGTGAGACTCTGAGCCGTTCGGAAACACTCAAATACTCAGTTCCTGAGTGTTTCCAAGCCTTTTCTGAGCGATCTCTGAGTATTTCTGAGTCTCTCCGGCCCCCCCACCTTTGCCCACATGCGGTATTGCATGCAATAGACATCAATATGGAACCAATTATCTTCGTTTTCATTGACTTCTATGGAGAAACTCGCTTAGATATGCCAGTGCTTTGGATTACAAGCATTCTCCTGGAACGGATTATGCTCGTAATCCAAGGTACCACACTGTATGTGGTAATATCCTAAAACCTTGTTACTATGTCTATTGTGCAGTTACATACCGTATATTCATGAGATCAGACATTTGTTCATTACATTTTCAGGCTCTACTTCCTGCTCTGAAGTGCTACACAACAGTTGTGCTTTACCGCTCCTTCTCACAATGAAAATCAAAAAGTTGGTTGACTCCCTGATAAACTATGCATTGCCTTTGGCAGATATCTTGTATCGACTGATAATAATAATCAAGAAGGTTGAATGAGGCTGAGTCAAATACAGAGCCCCCTTTAGTGGCTACTGCACAGATTTCTATCTTCATATAAAAGTACTAGATTGTACCTGGCAGATCTGCATTTATTGCATTAAACTATAATCACGGAATATGCCATAGGCGTGCGCACAGGGTGTGCCAGGTGTGCCCAGGCACACCCTAATCCCCCTGTGCAGCACAGACCCCCCCCCCCTACTGCCCTGGCTGGTTCCCATCTTTCCCCCCGCAGCGCTGCCAGCTTCTCTCCTCTCCTATTGGCTGTTGCTGCTGGGATGTTTTTAGGAGTGGGGATGGGACCAGTAAATATGTGATTTGTTGGCCCCTTCCCTTTCTGAATGAACATTGTGAGTGAGCGGTAGTGTGCTTGGGCTTTGGGGTGCACACCCTAATGCAATAGGCTGCGCACACCTATGGAATATGCACATGACTTACGTGTATGATAACTCTGTGCCATCAATCCACTGAAATGTACCTTCTTTGCGCTCATCTGTCAGACCAATCCAAGTATATGTTTTTTTATTATATTTATCCAGTAAGAATTTCTATGAAAGTAGAAAGAAAAAACTAAAAGTAAGCGTAATAAACAACTCAATGTAAAACCAGGACCTATTAACCTCTTCACTACTGCCCGCTGTCAATTGATGGCGGCACGATAATGCTCTTGTCCTGGGAGGACGTCATATGAAGTCCTGGCCTGGGCGAGCCACAAGAGGGCGTGTGGGCATCCGCTGTGTTACTGGGAACCCGATGCGTGTGCCCAGCGGCCGCGATGTTCGCCGGGCACTCGTGATTGCCCAGTAACTGAGCAGGACCGTGGATCTCTGTGTGTAAACACAGAGATCCACGCCCTGTCAGGGAGAGGAGACTGATACTGTGTCCCTTGTACATAGGGACACAGATTGGTCACCTCCCCCAGTCAGTCCCCTCCCACTACAGTTAGAGTCACTCACTAGGGTACACATTTAACCCATATTTAACCCCTTGGTCACCCCCTAGTGGTTAACCCCTTCCCTGCTAGTCACATTTACACAGTAATCAGTGCATACTTATAGCAGTATAAATGTGAATGGTCCCAAAAATGTCTGGTGTGTCCGCCGCAATATCGCAGTCACGATAAAAATCACTTATCGCCGCCATTACTAGTAAAAAAAAATCTATCCCCTATTTTGTAGCCGCTATAACTTTTGCGTAAACCAATCAATATTGCGTTTTTTTTTTTGTTTTTTTTTCTCTTTTAAAAAAATAGAAGAATACGTATAGCCAAAACTGAACCAAAAAAATGTTTTTTATATATTTTGGGGGATATTTATTATAGCAAAAAGTTAAAAATATTGCCTTTTTTTCAAAATTGTCGCTCTTCTTTTGTTTATAGCGAAAGAAATAAAAACTGCAGAGTTTATCAAATACCACCAAAAGAAAGCTCTATTTGTGGGGAAAACATTATTAAAATTTCATTTGGCTAAAGTGTTGCATGTCATTCAAATTGTGACAGCGCTGAAAGCTGAAAAATGGCTTGGGCAGGAAGGGGGTAAAAGTGCCCAGTATTGAGGTGGTTAAAGTGCTACTACACCCACAACAGTAAAATCAGTGTGTAAAATGCTGTAAAGCATGCTTGTTATACTCACTGTGGAACCTAAGGGGTAATCCTGCATGTTGTGTAAATAGGATGTTTGATCAGGTCTTATTTGATCCTCCCTTTCCACTCTCCCCAATCCATCTCCTGATATTACAGACCCTTTGGAGTAAATATGCACATGCTCAGTTTGTGTATTGCTAGAGAGTTTTTTTTATTCTTATTGGGAAGAGTGCATGTGATCAGCACTGTCTAGACAGAGGGTCAAGGGTCATGCAGTCTCATAGACAGTCAGAGTAGAATGAAAACTCCTCCTACAAGCTTTAACCAGACACTGATAGAGTAGGGTGACCAGACATCCCCAGTTTCAGGGGACAGTCCCCTGATTGAGGACACTGTCCCCGAACCGAGTCTGTCCCTGGTTTTGTCCCCAGATTGGATTTAATAGGGGACAGGGGCAATTTCAAAGACAATCAGTGCAGAATTAAAATAAAATAGAATTACACCCCCCCGCTCCGCCGTGCCTACTAGCATAGGGGGGTTGTATTTTTCCCATTATCTGTGCCCCTTTCTGATGATCATGTACTGGTCGGAGCGGAGGGAATATTTCTTCAGTTTCAGGCGCATGCCCGTTCAGCTTCGCTCGCATGTTCTTCTACCTTGGCTCAAATCCTGGCCAGCCACCTGCCTATCTCCTTGCCTACCCTGGCAGAGTGATCTTCCTCCGCTCCCCATCCAGTAGGAGCCGGGGGCCCAGAGACTAATGCCACGTACACACGATCATTTTTTGTGATGGAAAAAAAACGGCGTTTTCTGTGAAGTAAAAAACGAAGTTTTTGAAACGTCACTTTTCAAAGACGATGTTGCCTACACACCATCGTTTTTTCACAAAAGCGAGGTTACGTTCACCACTCTTTTCCATTGAAGCTCTCTTCATAACTAGCTTCTGGGCATGCGCGGGTTGAAAAACGTAGTTTTAAACAACGTTTTTGCTACACACGGTGACTTTTTGTGAAACAAA
The DNA here is from genome assembly GCA_029574335.1 of Rana kukunoris. Classification (NCBI taxonomy): domain Eukaryota; kingdom Metazoa; phylum Chordata; class Amphibia; order Anura; family Ranidae; genus Rana; species Rana kukunoris. The sequence continues at coordinate 485,112,242 of CM056051.1, read as the reverse complement.
AAACAACGTTTTGAAAAACGACACAAAAAATTCAAGCATGTTGGAATTTTTTTTTGGTCGTTTTTTTGAAGACAAAAAACGACGTTTTTCCCACACACGATCAATTTAAATTACGTTTTAAAAAACGTCGTTTTTTTTTCATCGTGTACGCGGCATAAGACTTGAGAGGCCGTGAGGCGGGCGCCGACGGGCAGAGAGTCGCTGATTGCCGCCATTACTAGTAAAGAAAAAATATGTCCCCAGATTTCATTCTAAAAATCTGGTCACCTTATGATAGAGGTCACAAGGCTGTTATATACTGCTGATATGCGGCCCGTGGACTGCCCCTTCCATAAGATCACAGCACTCCCCACCTCCCCGCTTCTACATTATTCACACAATACACAAAGCATGACAGGTCCGGAAAAAGGGTTGGGCTTTTTAAGTTAGGAAGTGGGTGACGGGTTACTAGGCAGTGGGGCTGTCCCAGCAATCAATCACCTGCCTTTCACTTAAAATGTCCTGCCCTTTGTCTGGACCTGTCATGCTTTGAGTCTTGTGTGAATAAGGTATGGGAGGGGGAATTCTGCAATCTTATGGAAGGGGCCAACTGTAAAGAAAAAGTAATTGTGCAAAGTGCATAAGACCAACATATGTTGGATCTAGGTTTGCAGAGTGATGCAAGTGACATATAGATCAATAGTGCACAATACTATAAAGTGCAAACAGAGTCCATGATGTTAGGAGGTGTTCCAGGATACCCGCTAGTTCCGTGAAAGATGTGCACTTCACCACACACACTCTGGTCTCCCAGAACTCTCACCTCTAACCTCTCACCTCACCACCGCTGGTTATCTCCCTGGTGTTCCTGGTGTCCACAACATGGATAGTGTGATCTGGGTCTCAGAGGTCTCACCCTGGGTGAAGGGAGACGTACACCGGGATTGCTGTGATACCAGCGCGGTGCCGCTGTGTTATATGCTCGTTTTACGTCTATGTTTGTAAGTGCAAATTGTATTTATTAAACTCCTCTGTATCAATGATAATGCACTATTGGAGGTCCTCTTTCCTGTTTTTATCCCACCTCTGAGACCCAGATCACACTATCCATGTTGTGGACACCAGAGAGATAACCAGCAGTGGATCTGCACATTGAGGTCTCTTTTTAGCCGTTTAGAGGTGAGAGTTCTGGGAGACCAGAATGTGTGTGGTGAAGTGCACATCTTTCACGGAACTAGCGGGCATCCTGGATAGGGTTGCCACCTTTTCTTCAAGCCAAACCCGAACATTTTTGTGTTGCACGGCAATTTTTTTTGTAGTATAGTCACTATTAGGGCACTTTCACACGGACGTGTCCGTGTGTGGGCTCCACTTGCTCCGCTGAGCAGGCAGATGACAGGTCTGTCTCTTGACACTGTGTAGGGACCGACCTGTCAGAGCACCGCTCTCCTCTATGAGGGAAAAAAAAAAAAAAAAATCGGATTAAGATGGACCGTAGAGTCCAATGTCATCCAATCCGCCAGATGGAAAAATAGGGTTTTCCTCCGTCACACTTTGGTGAATCGGAGCCGGTCAGATGTCAGCGGGCATGTCACCGCTGACATCCGTGGCTCCATAGAGATGCAGAGTGTGCGTTCCGCCTAATAAAAATGACAAGTGGACCTGAACGGTCCGCCTGTGTGAAAGGGGCCTAAGATTCTAAAAGACATGGGGCAGACAGTAGTAATGTGGCGTGTTACACGCGCCATGGCGAACAGTAGGTGTGTCTAAATTGCATTAACAGTATGAGGGGCTTATAGTGGCACGATAAAATAAAACAAAAGCATTTCTGCATCCATAAAATATTCTTAGATTTAAAAAAAAATAATGTCACTGTAAATATATGAAGTTAACCTACTTTAAAAGTGGACAGTGTCAGTGAGCAAAACAGTGGATGGTAGAAGTAGAGTAATGGGTGGCACCAGTATGCGAGTGAGACACAATTGAGAACCTGAAATGTCCGGGTATATCTTGGACAGGTGGCAACGTTAACTACTGCTCGCTTAACCCATTCTATTTAATCAAATATAATGAGGAAGCAATATAACACCTCCTCCCTGCCTGTCAAATGCCTTCTGAAGAGCAACCCAAATATGGATTGCTCTTCGGAGGGGACCACATGTGTAAATGAGCCCCAAGTCTGTTCAGCCATGCCAGTATTTTCTGTCAATTCAGTAGATAACTGGGCACAGGAACAGAACTGCTGAGTAACCTTGTGGTCTGCAGCAATTCCAAAAATAAAATAAAAAAATCCCTGCGACTATTCAGGGCCCTTTCACACTACTCTGCAGAAAAATCTGCAAGCAGAAAGATTTTTCTGTGCTTTAGATGTGTATCCTGCGCATTTCTGATGCGTTTTTTGGGTTGCCTGCACCTGTGAAAAATGGATACGTGACTCAAAAACCCACCAAAAATTTCAACCAGCCCCTCCCTGTAGGTGATCACATGGGACACATGACAGGTTCCATGCGATTGCCTGTCCAATCAGCGGCAGGCCGCGCCGCTTGTGCATATGCGCAGTGGGTGCCCGGCCGTGAAGCCGAAGGCTGTCACGGCTGGGTGCCCACAATTAGGATGAAGACGTCGGCCGGGGAGGGGGGGAGAGGAGCGGAGCCCCGGCCGGTGCGTCGCTGGAACCCTGGAGCAGGTGAGTGTGTGTTTATTAAAAGCCAGCAGCTACACTTTTTGTAGCCGCTGATTTTTAATAAACACAAAATTTGTCTGGAACACCCCTTTAAAGCTTATCAGGGAGCTGCAGAGTAATCCTTATTGCAGTGGTTCAGACAAATAAATCAGAGTCTCGAAAAGGCAAAGGTCAGTAATATAGCAGAGGTAAGTGTTATATAATGGCCCACATACAGTCAGCCCCTGTGCACAGCAGTCTTGTCCATCCTGCCCTCCTAGGTTCACATCCTCACAGATACACACAGGCAGCTCCTGAGTTCAGTTTTTTAATCACCATGCACCCCCCTCCCCCACCTCCTAATCTTCACTAGAGACAAGCAAGGCAGTGACTCCTCATTAAAGGAGTTCTCTGAGCTAAAACTTTTAACCCCCGCTGTGCCCGGGCTGTAAAACTATACAAAATAAACTTGCACTTACCTGCCTACGATCTCCCGTTATTCCGGTATCGCCGCCCGTGCACCGGTCCCTGTCAGCTTCCTCTTCCTGGGGGTCGGTGACTCATCCTGCGCTCAGCCTATCAGCGGCCGCGGCGGGACATTGCTGCTGCCGCTGATAGGCTGAGCGCAGGATGAGTCACCGACCCCCAGGAAGAGGAAGCTGGCAGGGACCGGTGCACGGGCGGCGATACCGGAATAACGGGAGATCGTAGGCAGGTAAGTGCAAGTTTATTTTGTATAGTTTTACAGCCCGGGCACAGCGGGGGTTAAAAGTTTTAGCTCAGAGAACTCCTTTAACTCCTCATCTCCTTCAACTTCCCTGTCAAGTGATAACTCTGATCAGACTGTTACCTTAGAAGTGCTGCAGACTGGGGAAGGAACAGAACTGGTTAAAGGGTCACTAAAGGAAAAACATTTTTTTGCTGAAATGACTGTTTACAGGGTATAGAGACATAAAAGTTAACTGATTCCTTTTCAAAATGATTAAAAATAGATAAAAATCAATCATATAATGTGCCTAGGGTTGCCACCTTTTCTTCAAGCCAAACCCGAACACTTTTCTGGCGCACTCCGATTTTTTTGTAGCATACATTATATATATAGAAAAAAGGATTGTAAAAGATCTCGGACACCTTTGTGTGGCTTAAAGGGTCACTAAAGGACAAAAAAAAAAATGTTCCTTTTAAAATAACAAACATGTTATACTTACCTCCACTGTGCAGTTTGTTTTGCACAGAGTGCCCCCGATCCACGTCTTCTGGGGCCCCCCGGCGGCTGTCTCTGTCCTCCCCGCGAGTACTGACCACAGTCATGCGAGAGCTTGCATGGTGGTCAGTAATTGCGGGCGTGCTCCGGTGATACAGCGAGCGGTCATAGCCGCTCACTGTATTACTCGGCCCCACCGCATCACTGGATGTGATTGACAGCAGCGCCAGCCAATGGCTGCGCTGCTCTCAATCCATCCGCTCTAGCCAATCAGCAGCCAGGTTGAGCGGCGAAGAGAATATCGGGACCGCGCGGGACTTTTGACGGGTTAGGTAAGTATAACGGGGGCTCGAGGGGGTGCCGGCAACACCAGATGTTTTTTCACCTTAATGCATAGATTGCATTAAGGTGTAATTTTTTTTTTCATTTACAACTCCTTTAAAGAGAGTAGTAATACAGTGTGCTGTGTACACCACGGTGAACAGAGGGTGTGGCCACATTGTGTTAACTGTGGAAGGGGCCTAAATTAAACCCACCCTACCTACAACACCCCTTACTATCCACTGCACCCAAACCTTCCACCGACAGTTCAAAGTAGCCCATCCTACCTATAGTAACCCACACTATCAACACCACACCAAGGTGGCCCATTCTATCTCAACACTCCAAATCAGTCCATCATATCTAAGGCCCATGGGATGAACGGGGTGACCGTGGGATGGACAGGAGACAGTGGGATGGATGGGGGGACAGGAGGAGATGGACGGGGTGACCGTGAGATGGATGGGGGGACAGGAGGAGATGGATAGGGGGACAGGAGGAGATGGACGGGGGGACAGGAGGAGATGGATAGGGGGACAGGAGGAGATGGATAGGGGGACAGGAGGAGATGGACGGGGGGACAGGAGGAGATGGACGGGGGGACAGGAGGAGATGGACGGGGTGACCGTGAGATGGATAGGGGGACAGGAGGAGATGGACAGGAGTAGATGGACGGGGTGACCGTGAGATGGATAGGAGGACAGGAGGAGATGGACGGGGTGACTGTGAGATGGATAGGGGGACAGGAGGAGATGGACGGGGGGACAGGAGGAGATGGACAGGAGTAGATGGACGGGGTGACCGCGAGATGGATAGGGGGACAGGAGGAGATGGACGGGGTGACCGTGGGATGGACAGGGGGACAGGAGGAGATGGACGGGGGGACAGGAGGAGATGGACGGGGGGACAGGAGGAGATGGACGGGGGGACAGCAGGAGATGGACGGGGGGACAGGAGAGGATGGACGGGGGGACAGGAGAGGATGGACGGGGGGACAGGAGGGGATGGATGGGGTGACCGTGGGATTGGCGGGGGGGCTGCAGGAGTGATAGGGGGACAGTGAGATGGACAGGAGGAGATGCTCCTTCTGCAAGTAGCACTGCACTGACAGGGGTAAGGGGGTCGGGGGCTAGTGCTAGAAGGGGCTGTCAGGTTTTCAGATGAATCTCACACATACTTCTGGCAAATGTCCTTTCTCATACTAAAGCACATATCCTCCTAAGCACACCCCCCCCCCCCCCCCCCAATCACTCCACCAAGTGTACATCCTTTTAGTTTCCCCTTATCAATCCCAACCACTCTCCCCCTTCTCCCTGTCCAGCTGCAACAAAGCAGAGAAAAGTTTCTACTGACCTGAAATCAGCGCATGTTCCTCCTCCCCCGAGTCCCCTCCTCTTGTGTGTATGGAGCTGAGTGAGGAGGAGGAGAGGGGAGGGGACAGCATCGATGTGCTGTGAGTGAGAGAGAGAGACAGGCTGCTGCAAGGATGGGAGACGCGGTGTATCCGACGATCCTGCAGACAGCAGACATGTCACTCCCGGTGCAGTCTGGTGTGAATGATGTGTCCGGGTCAGGAGCAGATAAAAACCCATACAGATCATTCAAAAACCGGACTGTCCGGGGAAAACAGTACAGGTGGCAACCCTAAATGTGCTTGCAGGTTAGTTTCACGTTTGAACTGGCTTCATGTTTCTGCAAAGTAGAAATAGACACACAGAACAAAAACAAGCAAATCCAGGGCAGTGTTTTGTTGTTAAAATTAATCTGATTGGTTCTGGGAAGTTTTAGACACACAGTAATGACAGCTTAAACCATCGTGAGAAAGCTCCCAGTACTGTGGTTATAAGGAAACAGACAAGCAGGAAGTGTGGAGAATAGAGCAGGATTACAGCAACTTCAAAGCAAAAACGAACAATAAGGACATGAAACCAGTACTGCAGTAAGGTAAAGGAAGCTATTTAGCTTTTTAAAAAAAAAAAATTCCTTTAGTGATCCTTTAACCACTTCAATACCCAGCCATATACAATTGACGGCCTGGGATGGGATTTACCATCCTAAGTGGCCGTCAATTGACGGCCTGGGTATTGCAGGCGAATATCTGGATGATGCCTGCAGCCAGAGGCATCATCCAGATATCCTCTTCTTCAGCCGGCGATTCTGCACAATGTAAGAACGATCATAGCGGCGGTTCCGCCGCTTGATCTTTCTTACAGGCCGCGGGAGGGGACATCCCCCCCCCTCCTGCCGCCATCCGGTGCTTCTCCGGGCTTACCTGTACCTTCGGGGGCCCGGAGAACGAATCGGCGGCGGCGGCAGGAAGCATAGAGATGACTGGTGACCAGATGGTCACCAGTCATCTCTATGACCGTCGGAGGACCCGGGCGCGATCTGATGACGTCACGCCCGGGTCCCCGTATGTAAACAAAGCCGCAATTGCGGCTGTAAGTCACCATTCATGAGATCGGTGAATTTTTTTTCACCGATCTCATGGTTTCCAGCCTGGAGGTGAGATGTGAGGTCTTATTGACCCCACATCTCTCCATAAAGAGGACCTGTCACACACATTTCCTATTACAAGGGATGTTTACATTCCTTGTAATAGGAATAAAAGTGGAAAAAAAAATAAAAAAAATGAAAAAAAGTGTAAAAATAAATAAAATATAAGTAAAAAAAAATAATAAAAGATAAAAAAAAAATTAGAACGCCCCTGTCCCCGATAGCTCGCGTGCAGAAGCGAACGCACATGCAAGTCCCGCCGACATATGTAAACGCCGTTTAAACCACACATGTGAGGTATCGCCGCGTGCGTTAGAGTGCCAGCAACTAATCTAGCACTAGATCTCCTCTGTAAATCTAAACTGTAACCTGTAAAAAATAAATAAAGCGTTGCCTATGGAGATTTTTAAGTACCGAAGTTTGGCGGCATTCCATGAGTGTGCGCATAATTAAAGCGTGACATGTTGGGTATCTATTTACTCGGTGTAACATAATCTTTCACATAATACAAAAAAATTGGGCTAACTTTAGTGTTTTGTTATTTTTTTAATTCATAAAACAATTTTTTTTACAAAAAAAAGGCGTTTGAAAAATAATTGCGTAAATACCGTGCAAGATAAAACTTTGGAATGACCGCCATTTTATTCCCTAGGGTGTCTGCTAAAAAAAACATATATAATGTTTGGGGGTACTGTGTAATTTTCTAGCAAAAGAATGATGATTATTACATGTAGGAGAGAAGTGTCAGAATAGGCCCGGTATGGAGGTGGTATAAAAGCCTAGTATTGAAGCGGTTAATCCTTATCTGGCAGCAGCAATAGTTATGTAGTGCTCCCGACCTTCTTTGTCAATCTGCCAGGCATGTAATTGCCGGGAAACCACAGCAGAAGGATTATTTCACCTGTGCCCGAAAATCATCAAATAGTCCCAGTGGAGTAATCGTTGTACTGTGGCTCCCGGCAATTGCATGCTCGGCGGATTGATATACAAAAGGGGACCGGGACTATAGATTAATTGTCAGTTGCCGCTGTACAAGTTTTATTGCACTGCTGACCTATTTTAACTACTTGTGTCGCTTCCTCAGCCCCCAGCTGCTGCCCGATATGCACTAGCTACAAAAATGTAGGGAACGGGGAAACATAAAAGCACTCACATGTAGCCGACATCCGAAATAATTGAATCAAAAATAGAAAAATACTACATAGGGTAGTAGAGAGGCGGACTTTTTCAGGCAATCACAAGGACATAAAAGTTAAGAATTTTTTTTTAATTATATATCATAAAATCCAAAAACAAAGAATAAAATATACAAAAACAGGGTATACAGAGTATACATGAGCAATATTAGCTTGCATCTCGCCTACGCGTTTCGCCTAGCGGCTTCTTCAGGGCGAGTTTGAGAGAGGGCTGATAGTATATAATTGCTAATTTCATACATCTGCAAAAAGAAGAAATACATAAACAAAACAGTTTAAAAAAAAAAAAAGTTTTTTTAAAAAACACACTGAGAGTCAATAAGCAACAAGGGATCCCCAAAAGAACAATACCAAAAGAATTGCTATCCATCCGATTACATCGAAGATGAAGAAATAAGTATCCGTATGGCTTGTAAGAGCTCAATGCGGCTGAAAAAAGAAGAAGAAAGAAACAGCGCAGAAAGGGTGTCATATATGTTTAAATTCTGCTATGAATTTATAGACAACAGATTGAAAGATTAGAAAATAATAATAATAAGGAATTACCAGACAAAGTACACCAAAATACACGAAAAAAGTATCCTATGGTTGGCAGCGAGTCATCATATAAGGATGAACAAATGTATTTCTACAACAAAAATAGAGAGCGTAAACTAGTAAATAGATATATATGAAGACGCCTGGTATATGCATTCATAAAGGTTTCAAAGAATGTCAGTTTACCTGAAATAAAGCCAGAAATCAAAAAACAGACCCGGGACTAATCACAGCAGTGAACATGGAACATAACCAGGGAGGAGTAAGTATCCAATCAAGTAGGCTAGACCAGGTTATAGTGTCCAATATAGGGCAGCCCAGTAAGTCAGGAGCCTAAATACAAAATAGGTTGCTGGTAAGTACGGAAAAAAATGGGGCAGATTTGTCCAAAGAAATTATAGCTGCAGTATTTACATACCTTGGTATAGAAAGCTGTTCGTGTGTCCCGGGGGGGTTTAGCCTGTGCTGCACACCAATTTGGTCATTAATAGAGGAAGTTTATATAGGGTGCAGAGGAGCGTCACATGACAGAAAACGTAGTGACGTCATTAGCGCGGCGCCAGTACGTAGGCGGCGCATAAATAACAGCTCACTGATGGAAGGGGGGAGAGAGGTGGATCCTGTGGCAGGGAGGATGTGTATTCCCACCCATCTGGACATAGAACACACTATAAGAGAGGGGCGGCGCCAAGTACACAGAGTCTGTGAGGAACAGGAACGCCCATATCCCTATTTGTAAATGGCGTGGGCGTGTATAGGGCGGTACCGTGTGTCCTACTATGCAGCAGACACACCCCACAGATGAAGGAACAGAGGGAAGAAACCCTCATTGTCAAACACATGTATATAGAATATATAGGAAAAGAAAAAGAAATTGGGCATACCATGGGGGTAGACTAGAGAGTCATAAACGAGATAGAGCATATATATAGAGAGAGAGCAAACCTCCTATATCTACAGCAATAGGGACGCCATCATATATCAGATGTGTGTGGCCGATTTCAGAAAAGACATGTTGAGTGCAGTAAATAAGAACAGCCACAAGATGGCAACAGTAAGTATCAAAACTGAGAACTTGGATTTTTCAGCAACCATTGGTATAAATAGAGATCCCGAGCGCGCATAGACAATCAGTGAATTAAGAAATTGGAAATTATTTTTTAATCGAAATACATATAAGAGGAATATAAAAAATATATCAAAATAAGCCTATTCTTTGTAGAATCTTGGCAGATCTTTTCAGACAGTTGAGGTTCATATTTTTATTGGTGGCATATATGCCATTCTCATATTCAGGCGTGATGTAAATAAATTACATAGAATGAGGGCCCAAAAGAGAAGGGGGAGAAAAATTAGTGACGAAGTTCTGAAATTTCTAGGGATTGAGGAAGGGTTTAAAGCTCAGGGCATCATTGAGGCCAGGAAACTTATTAGCCTGTAGTCTATGGATCCAGCGTGTTTCACATTGTAAAACACGTTGGTCAAAATTGCCCCCTCTCGGGTCCTCATATATACTCTCTAGGGCAGCAAATTTAAATACATGGGGTTTGTAGTGATGTCTAAAGGCTATGTGGTAACCCATGGTAGTGTTAAGAAGACCGTTGGTCGCATAGTAGATGTGGTCCTTGATGCGTTTCCAGAATGGTCGTATAGTTTTCCCAACATAACTTCCACATTGGCATTGGATCAGATATATGACCCCCTTAGTCTGGCAGGTGATGTGTTGTTTGATTGTGTGTCTTTGCCCATTAGGCAGGAGTACAGTAGTGCCCACTGACACGAAATCACAATAATTGCATTCACCGCATCTATATAGACCGGGGAGATCTCGTTTTACGTCACTCGATCTACAGTATGTACTTGCGACCAGGCGATCACGAATCGATCTTGCCCGCCTGAAAGTGATTTCAGGTCTAGATCCAATGTGTTTAGATAACACTGGATCAGAAGTGAGTATATGCCAGTGTTTATGTACTATTGTTCTGATTTCAGCATGCTGGTTGGAGTATGTTGTAATCAGTCTCGTTGCACTGGGATTGGTTAGTTTGTTATTATGTGCTAAAAGGTCACTCCTTGACTTGCCATTGGCCTTTGCAAAAGCTTTTTTTAGACATTTTTTACTATACCCCCTTGATCTTAGTCGTGTATATAGGAGATCTGCTTCCACTTTGAATTTCAAATCGTCTGAACAATTTCGTCGAAGTCGCAGGTACTGTCCAAATGGTATACTTTGGATTAAGGATTTGGGGTGGCTACTCGTAGCATGAAGTATCGTGTTCCCCAAAGTGGGTTTTCGGTATAGGGATGTATTGAGCATACCCTCTTCCGAAATATCAATGGTCAAGTCCAGAAAGGCCAGCTCCGTCAGACTGTAGGTCATGGTAAATTTTAAGTTGTAACTATTTTGGCCAAGTTTCCTCATGAAGGTATCCAGTTCCATCCGAGATCCCGTCCATAGGAGCAAGATATCGTCTATGTATCGATACCACCCTAGTACGGATGGTAGTAAATCAGAAAAAACGTCACTGGAAAAAACCTCCCGTTCCCACCCCCCCAGGTACAGGTTCGCATAGGACGGTGCACAGCACGTGCCCATAGCGACCCCCTGTACCTGGAGGAAGTGGGACCCATCGAACGAAAAGATATTCTTTGTTAGAATATGGGCCAAAAGTTTCAAAACAAAAATTCTTGTCAGCTAGAGGTAATTAACCTATCATCTCAGGCTCTCAGTCCAACTGAGATCGCTCTCCGCAGTCTTGGCCTGGGTTTCTGTCCTGATATGACATTTAACAAATTTGAACTTACCAAAGATCTATACCTTTTCGCACGTAAACTTACTTTCAATTTTATGTTCGACAAGGACAGATGCAAACGACAAACTGAATACGCACAACAGGATATATGGAAAGACTTTACGGTCGCGGATTTCCGTGCATTAAAGACACTTGTTCTTCTACTAGAAGAGAATGAAGGGCCAGAGGACCCACTTGAGTCCGATGAAGCACTAGGTCAGCGAATACAACTCACGTGTTACCAAAATGATTTAGAGACACTGGAAAAGGCTGTAAAGAAAAAATCCCTTAAATTTCCCCCACTTCAGACCAAATGGCTGGGCTTTCTTAATGCAGGCAATCAAGGATATTGAATCCTTGCCTTCCTGCCTCTCTAATGCCAATCGCAACCTTACTATGGCTCAAACACAGGCTCTCAACAATTTAAGCCGCAGTCCACATCTGGTGATCAAACCCTCGGATAAGGGTGGTAATGTAGTGGTCATGAATGAGCTCAACTACCGCAACATGTGCTGGGACATACTGAAAAACAGAGCCTGGTACAGACCAGTAGCACATGATCTCATTGACAAGTACAACCAACAATATAACGATACCATCCAAATCGCTCTCTCCGAGGGTTTGATCACCAGATCCATCTTTGATGGCATACAGGTCCCTCACCCCAAAATTCCAACGTTCTACTCACTCCCCAAGACCCACAAGAACCTACGAGACCCACCCGGTCGTCCAATTGTTTCGGGTATCGGCTCTAAAACTGAGCGAGCGAGTAGATTCGTAGATAGTTATTTGAGACCACATGTTAGCACCATGCCCTCCTATATCCAGGATACCCCTGATCTACTACGAGCACTGGATGGCCTCACCGTACCTCCAGGTTGCCTCCTAGTCTCAATAGATGTGGAGGCACTATACTCCTCTATCCCACATACAAAAGGATTGGAAACAATCAGCAAATTCCTAGCTGAAAGGGGTCCTAAATCCTGCAAACTCAATGTTTTTGTTTTGAAACTTTTGGCCCATATTCTAACAAAGAATATCTTTTCGTTCGATGGATCCCACTTCCTCCAGGTACAGGGGGTCGCTATGGGCACGTGCTGTGCACCGTCCTATGCGAACCTGTACCTGGGGGGGTGGGAACGGGAGGTTTTTTCCAGTGACGTTTTTTCTGATTTACTACCATCCGTACTAGGGTGGTATCGATACATAGACGATATCTTGCTCCTATGGACGGGATCTCGGATGGAACTGGATACCTTCATGAGGAAACTTGGCCAAAATAGTTACAACTTAAAATTTACCATGACCTACAGTCTGACGGAGCTGGCCTTTCTGGACTTGACCATTGATATTTCGGAAGAGGGTATGCTCAATACATCCCTATACCGAAAACCCACTTTGGGGAACACGATACTTCATGCTACGAGTAGCCACCCCAAATCCTTAATCCAAAGTATACCATTTGGACAGTACCTGCGACTTCGACGAAATTGTTCAGACGATTTGAAATTCAAAGTGGAAGCAGATCTCCTATATACACGACTAAGATCAAGGGGGTATAGTAAAAAATGTCTAAAAAAAGCTTTTGCAAAGGCCAATGGCAAGTCAAGGAGTGACCTTTTAGCACATAATAACAAACTAACCAATCCCAGTGCAACGAGACTGATTACAACATACTCCAACCAGCATGCTGAAATCAGAACAATAGTACATAAACACTGGCATATACTCACTTCTGATCCAGTGTTATCTAAACACATTGGATCTAGACCTGAAATCACTTTCAGGCGGGCAAGATCGATTCGTGATCGCCTGGTCGCAAGTACATACTGTAGATCGAGTGACGTAAAACGAGATCTCCCCGGTCTATATAGATGCGGTGAATGCAATTATTGTGATTTCGTGTCAGTGGGCACTACTGTACTCCTGCCTAATGGGCAAAGACACACAATCAAACAACACATCACCTGCCAGACTAAGGGGGTCATATATCTGATCCAATGCCAATGTGGAAGTTATTATGTTGGGAAAACTATACGACCATTCTGGAAACGCATCAAGGACCACATCTACTATGCGACCAACGATCTTCTTAACACTACCATGGGTTACCACATAGCCTTTAGACATCACTACAAACCCCATGTATTTAAATTTGCTGCCCTAGAGAGTATATATGAGGACCCGAGAGGGGGCAATTTTGACCAACGTGTTTTACAATGTGAAACACGCTGGATCCATAGACTACAGGCTAATAAGTTTCCTGGCCTCAATGATGCCCTGAGCTTTAAACCCTTCCTCAATCCCTAGAAATTTCAGAACTTCGTCACTAATTTTTCTCCCCCTTCTCTTTTGGGCCCTCATTCTATTTAATTTATTTACATCACGCCTGAATATGAGAATGGTATATATGCCACCAATAAAAATATGAACCTCAACTGTCTGAAAAGATCTGCCAAGATTCTACAAAGAATAGGCTCATCACTATAGATGCCCCTATATTGTAGAAAAATAATAGACACATATAGAATGTATATGTATGTTTATTTATGTTGTATTTGTATGTTTTGGTCTCCTATTTCTTTTGAACTTGCTAAATTGTATGTAAATTAAATATACCTGTATCTTACTATATAAATATCAGGGAATCGTCTTATTTTGATATATTTTTTATATTCCTCTTATATGTATTTCGATTAAAAAATAATTTCCAATTTCTTAATTCACTGATTGTCTATGCGCGCTCGGGATCTCTATTTATACCAATGGTTGCTGAAAAATCCAAGTTCTCAGTTTTGATACTTACTGTTGCCATCTTGTGGCTGTTCTTATTTACTGCACTCAACATGTCTTCTGAAATCGGCCACACACATCTGATATATGATGGCGTCCCTATTGCTGTAGATATAGGAGGTTTGCTCTCTCTCTCTATATATGCTCTATCTCGTTTATGACTCTCTAGTCTACCCCCATGGTATGCCCAATTTCTTTTTCTTTTCCTATATATTCTATATACATGTGTTTGACAATGAGGGTTTCTTCCCTCTATTCCTTCATCTGTGGGGTGTGTCTGCTGCATAGTAGGACACACGGTACCGCCCTATACACGCCCACGCCATTTACAAATAGGGATATGGGCGTTCCTGTTCCTCACAGACTCTGTGTACTTGGCGCCGCCCCTCTCTTATAGTGTGTTCTATGTCCAGATGGGCGGGAATACACATCCTCCCTGCCACAGGATCCACCTCTCTCCCCCCTTCCATCAGTGAGCTGTTATTTATGCGCCGCCTACGTACTGGCGCCGCGCTAATGACGTCACTACGTTTTCTGTCATGTGACGCTCCTCTGCACCCTATATAAACTTCCTCTATTAATGACCAAATTGGTGTGCAGCACAGGCTAAACCCCCCCGGGACACACGAACAGCTTTCTATACCAAGGTATGTAAATACTGCAGCTATAATTTCTTTGGACAAATCTGCCCCATTTTTTTCCGTACTTACCAGCAACCTATTTTGTATTTAGGCTCCTGACTTACTGGGCTGCCCTATATTGGACACTATAACCTGGTCTAGCCTACTTGATTGGATACTTACTCCTCCCTGGTTATGTTCCATGTTCACTGCTGTGATTAGTCCCGGGTCTGTTTTTTGATTTCTGGCTTTATTTCAGGTAAACTGACATTCTTTGAAACCTTTATGAATGCATATACCAGGCGTCTTCATATATATCTATTTACTAGTTTACGCTCTCTATTTTTGTTGTAGAAATACATTTGTTCATCCTTATATGATGACTCGCTGCCAACCATAGGATACTTTTTTCGTGTATTTTGGTGTACTTTGTCTGGTAATTCCTTATTATTATTATTTTCTAATCTTTCAATCTGTTGTCTATAAATTCATAGCAGAATTTAAACATATATGACACCCTTTCTGCGCTGTTTCTTTCTTCTTCTTTTTTCAGCCGCATTGAGCTCTTACAAGCCATACGGATACTTATTTCTTCATCTTCGATGTAATCGGATGGATAGCAATTCTTTTGGTATTGTTCTTTTGGGGATCCCTTGTTGCTTATTGACTCTCAGTGTGTTTTTTAAAAAAACTTTTTTTTTTTAAAAACTGTTTTGTTTATGTATTTCTTCTTTTTGCAGATGTATGAAATTAGCAATTATATACTATCAGCCCTCTCTCAAACTCGCCCTGAAGAAGCCGCTAGGCGAAACGCGTAGGCGAGATGCAAGCTAATATTGCTCATGTATACTCTGTATACCCTGTTTTTGTATATTTTATTCTTTGTTTTTGGATTTTATGATATATAATTAAAAAAAAATTCTTAACTTTTATGTCCTTGTGATTGCCTGAAAAAGTCCGCCTCTCTACTACCCTATGTAGTATTTTTCTATTTTTGATGCACTAGCTACACTTCCCCATCCCCAGCCCAGCTTCTACAGTCCGATCTAAATGAATGATGTGTCCGGGTTCCAGGGAGACAGAAAACCGGACACTCAGTTCAAAACCTGTACTGTCCGGGTCAATCCCGTACGGGTGGCAACCCTAATCCTGGAACACCTCTTAACATCATGGACTCTGTTTGCACTTTATAGTATTGTGCACTATTGATCTATATGTCACTTGCATCACTCTGCAAACCTATATCCAACATATGTTGGTCTTATGCACTTTACGCAATTACTTTTTCTTTACAGTTGTTCTTTTTCAGGTGTTGTGTTTACACTTTTGTTTTTGATGCATTGTTTTTTTTTGTGTGTTTAGGGCGACCTTTTAATTTTAGCGCAAAAGCCCCCCCCCCCCTTTTTCATTCATTATGGAAGGGGCCGTCTGTAATATCGATGGAGGATCTTTGATGGGGTGGGAGTCTGTGATTGGGTATCTGTGATGGAGAGGAGTTTATGACGGGGGCTCTGTAATGCGGAGGGGATTCTGTGAAATACTAATAAGTAGTGTTGAGCGGAATACGCCATATTCGATTTCGCGATATTTGTGATGGGGATCTGGGATGTGAGGCTCTGTGATGGAGAGGAGTCTGTGATGTAGGGATTTGTGATAGAGAGGGGTCTATGGTGGGGGGGGGCTCTGTGATGGAGAGGAGTCTGTGAGGGAGGGATCTGTAATGGAGAGGAGTCTATGATGGAGGAATCTGTAATGGAGAGGAGTCTGTGATGGGGGGATTTGTGATGGAGAGAAGTCTGTAATGTGTGGCTCTGTGATGGAGAGAAGTCTATGACAGGGGGCTCTGTGATGGGGAGAAGTCTGTGATTGGGAGGAGTCTATGACGGGGGCTCTGTGATGGAGAGGAGTTTATGACGGGGGCTCTGTAATGCGGAGGGGATTCTGTGAAATGCTAATAAGTAGTGTTGAGCGGAATACGCCATATTCGATTTCGCGATATTTCACGAATATATAGAAGAATATTCGTGAAATATTCGTTAATATCGAATATTCGTGATATTTTATAAAAAAATAAAAAAATTGCAAAATTTCGCTAATGCGAAATTGATTGCGAAATTCTTGTCTGCGCATGCGCCCGAACAACACGCGAAAACGGAGATCATTTCCTATAGGAAGCACAATGCTAAGCTCTAAGATCGCAATACACAGGAAAAACGCACAGAAACACTCCACTCTCTCTCTAGCCACCTTGTGAATCTTCACTGAAATACTGCTGGGAGTGATCTTATATAATGGTCGTGCAGGCAGGTTCCTATTGGTTGCTATGGAGGTTGCTAACCTCTGACAACTGTGGTAGGAGAACTCTGATTGGCTCTGATGCAAAAGAAGGGCAGAGAAAGTATTCGCAAATATTCGTAATACGAATATTCGCATTGCAAATATTCGGCAACATAAAAGGATCGCCTCAGCTACTCGGCCCAGGGTCTCTAATCATACCAGCAATGCTTTAAGACGTCAATGGAGATCACTAGGATGTGATCTGTTTTAAAAATAAATTTGAAAAAATACGAATATTCGCAATAGCGAATATTCACCGCAATATTCGAGTTATTCGCGAATACTCAAATATGCAATATTCGTAACGAATATTCGCAATGCGAATATTCGTGAGCAACACTACTAATAAGTTTATGTTGATTAAAAGTGTTCTTTATTTTAAATATTGTATTGATTTTTCCTGTTTTTTGTGCACTACAAATAAGAGATGTGCAATATAGTCCAGCCCCCCCCCCCCCCCAACAGTCTGAGGGACCGTGAACTGGCCCCCAGTTTAAAAAGTTTGAGCACCCCTGATGTAGATGATTGTGGAAAGTGTAGTTTGCTGGAGGATCTGAGTTATACTACAGACTGGCAGAAAAACAACTCCCATTGTAGAGACAGTAAAGGGGAGGGGTTTTTGTGATTTCCCCTGCTACAAGAAGGAAGAACGCTCTTGTTCTGTGGGGGGACAAGGACTGTGCACTCAATAATCCACGTGCGCTTAGTGCAAGCAGAAAGAGCAGGACAGCTTTAACTGGAAGCAGAGGGACACTATCCTGGAGCCTTGGACCACAACCCAAATTGTGTGAGCCTGCTGTGCAGCACAAACCGAGGATAGGGTTGCCACCTGTCTGGGATTCACCCAGGACAGTACGGGTTTTGAATCATGTGTCTGCTAAGACATGTACTTTATTGCTAAAAGTCACCCCTGCAACTTGCAGAGTAGCACTAGAATCGGCAGTGTGCGGCATGTGTCATAGTCAGCTGTACATCTTTGGCTATTTTCGGAGGCTCCGTTGTGTATGTACTGTGCAAGCGCTGTGCCTGTGCAGTACAGGGGGGTCCTTATCCGCCAGGGGGAAAACTTATTTGGCAGAACACCGGCAAAGGGCTCTGATTTGGCATGTGATTTGACAGAGCTCTGAGCATCACATAATAAAATGCTGAGAGACACAAATTAGGCTAATGTTTTAACATGTGATAGAAAAAAGGTGTGTCGCAATATGATGAAACACCCACCTTTACCAAGCCCACCAATCGCTGCAATACACTTTCTATAACACTTTAGAAATCTGTCCCTGCCACAAAGGGTCTAGTTGTGTTTGGCAGCCCAGACCAAAGGTTGCAAATCCTCCCCAGCCAGCACAGGTCCACTATGACTTTTGTATTTGATGCACTCAAGTCTAAAAGCTGATTAAAAACAACAATAATGCTATGAACCATTTACCTGCTCCTCTTCGCTTGTAATTATAACCAGATAACCTCCCCTGTTAAGGCACATCATCTGAGCACTCATCCAATTCAGTTGAAAATCAGAGAAGAAGTAACAATGACCATCAAACTCTAGCCATCCACTCTCACAGGAAGGTTCTGGCAAAACAAATAACATTAATAGAATAGACCTTCCAATTCCAATGTGGTGTATACTTCTTAATTCAATGTACACACAGATGGATCAAGGTGTCGCAGGAAGTTTCGAGCCACACAGACCTTTATCAGGCCACTAATAGATATGTTGCTGACCTGACAAAGAGTATGTGTAAGTGTATATGCATGTAACAAAATAAATCTTTCTATAAGTGCTGCAACTCGTTCTGTTCCTAGATTTACTACTTATAGCCAGAATCCATGTTTTCCCAGAGCATTTCTGATGGGAAACTGCAGACAAAAAAGGGGGAGGGTTACTGCACTACAGTCATAAACATAAACTACATCTTTTTGATGTAGCCGCAATAGACTTTTCCAAAGAGAAGCTAAGCAGAGCTTGGAAAACATGTGAAAACGAGCTGAGAGTTCCACCTGCTGGCTGCATATGAGAATACAAAATATTACGTGACTATGTAAATATGAGTATGTATTAAAAAAAAAAGAAAGAAACATTTAAGTCTAAGTCCAAGAAGTAATATATAGGAAAATACAATAATCTAACAAATTCATTATACAATCCTTCCTTTACACACATATACACAGTTACTGACTTACTTGTTTCATTTTTATGCTGTTCTAGTTTGTTTTCAAACTGTGAAGTGCATTCTTTTACTGCAGAGAAATAAAGATGATACAGACGTATATTTTATACAAAAAGAAATCCGTTCTAAAGCAAACAGCAATACTTGTCTCCCGATAACACTCTTCACAGTCAATCCCTATAACAATGTTACACAAATATGCATCATTTTTATGCTTATATTGTCGTGCCTCCTTTAAGTAAGTAAACCTGAGGTTTTTTTTTCTCTCCCTCTCTGGTGTATTCCGTCATCCAGCTCCATCTCTCCATTAAATCCTCTTTGTCTGCGCCCGTTTCTCTCTAGCTTACTACTTCTTGGCTGGCCGGTTAAGTATAGGGTCGGGAAGGAAATGTTTGAGATAAGGGTAAATTACCGGTAAATCATAACCTATTATTATTAAAGATACTAGCCTGATCTTACAATAGGACTATAAATTGAGACTATGGACCAGATTCAGGTAGATGGGCGCATCTTTGTGCCGGTGTAAGGCAGCCCATATACGTTATGCCGACGCAACCTTGAGAGGCAAGTACAGTATTCACCAAGCACTTGCTCCTAACTTTGCGCCGGCCTAACTTAAATGTGAAGGCGCAAGCCGGCCTAAGTGGGTGTGACCATATATAAATGATGCCCTGAGCCCAGGGCAGAGACTTACGCCAGGCGTATCATCCACGGAGCATGCGTAGTGACGTCTGCGTCTGATCGCTTCCCTGTGCGTATGCTCACAACTTCGCCGGCCCATATCCTGGCATATGCCGGCGCATAAATAAGCCCAGAGATGCGCCCGTCCGACGCAAAAGTACATCCAGCTCCCCCCCCCCCCCCCCCCCCCAGGGAAGGTACTTTTGCTTTGAGATGGCTGCTCCCGTTCCCCGCAGGCGGAGGAGGAAGAAAAATTTCCATCCCCAGGATCTGACAGCCCTCATCACAGCTATGGAGACATATGACACCTTCCTCCATGGAGCCCAAAGTCGCCAGACCAGCCGGGACAGGAAGCAGGCCATCCTGGAGTCCATTGCTAGCAGGGGTTGCTCAGCTTGCTAAGTTCGTCAGTAATGGTGCTGCTGTAGCTGCTCTCCAGCTGACCTGTGCACGTCTGGTGTAAAGATAAAGCAGCTATTTGTAGGAATAACTTTGCGCCGGACGTAGGACTTACACGCGGCGCACGTAGCTAGCGTCTGGCACAAATACGTACCTGAATCGGCATATCTCCCTCATTTGCATATTTGAATAGGAAAGCAATGGGCGCGCCAGATGCATCCAGCAAAAATATGCGCCTACGATATGCCGGCGTAGGAAAGTTATGTTGGTCGGAGGAAGCCTATTTTCAGGCGTATCTAGTTTGGTGGGTACGGCGCATAGATACGGTGGCGCATATTTACACTTACGCCGCGCATCTCGAGATAAGCCGCATAACTTCTTACTGAATCTGGCCCTTTGTATGTATGTTTGTACAATGTGTATTTATGTATGTATTTGTTTGTAAAGTTGGATTTTTTTTTTTTTTAAACAGATTTAAAAAAAATAAAAAAGTAAGTAAACCTGTCTTGAGGGATATGTGCGGGAGTTTCTTTCTGAAAATGCTAGTTGCCTGAATGTCAACCTATTACAAGAAGAGGTCAGCAAAGGCCTCTTACATTATTGTTTTATGACTGGTCTGTCCCCCAATGAACACTCCATTTTCTTCCTATTGCATTTAAGTAGAACTTTTTATTTTTATGTGTATGAATTGCACATATGAATTTTGGCGATGAATAAGGCAAATATTGTATGCAATTTTTGCATTCAAAGAGACAGTACACCGTTTGCACTCAGCACTTTCTCAGCTTGGAAGTTGCACCTATTTGATGAATTGATCATATATTTATTGATTCATTGATATGTTTTTGATATTTATGCTCTGCCTCTTTCATAAGGCTGACCCGCCATATGAGAGAGGGGAGAATTTTAAGCTGTTTTATCTATATCAAATGCTTGTTTTTAATTTTTAATATATATATATCATATATTTTTTATTGTCAGTTGTGTACTCGTTAATTTGAATCTATAATGTTTCCCTTGTTGTGTCTTAATTTATTTTAATTGATTTTGCGTCAATGCAATTTAACCAATCTATATAATGTGTTCCTTATTATCATTATTTATTCATTTATTATATGTGTGTTGCCCAGTATGTTCATCATGCCACTAGGGTGAACTAGAAATGCTACTTCTAAGGCTTCCTTTTTTTTTTTTTTTTTATATCCATAACTTTCCCAATACACCATACCTCCCAACTTTTTGAGAGGAGAATGAGGGACACCCATTAGCAAAAGTATGTAGGCATAGGACCCCCTGACACGCCTCCTTAAAATGAGAATTATACCAAAAAAGGATGAGTTAAACCCACACATGCTTTTTTTGAAACTATTATTGCTTTATATTGGCTTTTGAAATTTACAAATGTAGCAATTTAGAAATTGGATGAAAAGTTTGGCACTTGGAAAAAAAATTTGAAAGAGAGTGCATTTTTTATACAACTATATAGATCAGACCAAAATGAGGGACAAATGAGGAGGAATGAGGGTCAGAGGGATATTGTTCCAAATCAGGGACAGTCCCTTAAAATCAGGGACAGTTGGGAGCTAATATACACCCATCCATATCATGTTCTTCTTAATTATCTGTATCTCTGCTGTCAGCATAAATGTAGATTTCCAAGTGGCCAGCTCCACCCATCCCTTTCTGATTCGTCACCTCTGAGCCAACCTGTCCACTTAAAATTCTCCCCTCTCCCTTAGAGTGGGTCGGCCTGATGAAGGAAGCAGAGCCTCTGAAACATGTTGTGGCCTGCTTAAAAAATGCACCGTCACTGTACAAATGATACTGGCACTGAAGGGGTAAACAGGGCAATCAAAGGGTTAACTGTGTTCCCTGGGAGTGCTTTCTTACTGTGTGGGGGATGGACTGACTGGAGGAAGAGAGACATCTGTGTGCTCTCTCTCCCTCGCTGACAGAACAATGGTTTGCCTTGTTTACATACTGCCGTTCTGTCATTCCCCTGAATGATCACGGGTGGCCGGTGGCAATAGCGGCCGCCGGACCGCTGATTGGCTCAAGCTGTGTCTAATCACAGCGGGAGTGCAGCTCAGGCGGCGCATGCTCCAGAGCCGATCCAAGGCATTATGTACATGATTTTGTACAAAAGGGCCGCCCTTCCACAGTATATGCATGTGGGGCGGTCCTTAAGCAGTTAACTAACACACAACAGAGCCTCTAACCTTTCACAATTCTATCCAAAACATACTAATATGCAATATTAGCCTACACACTGAAAGAACCAGGCAGTGCCTGTGTACTAGACTTACTAACTCACAGTACTAGAGCAACTGAAGAATGACAGGTCCTTTTTTAAACCACAAACGACGGATTGTGAAACTAGAAGTTACTTTTCACCAAAACTCCATTGTAGCATATAGTGAGAAAACAGTTTGCAGAAGTATCTCCATGACAAAAATACAGGAATCTTAATCACTTACCACTATTCATCTGATGTGAGACTTCTTTTGTGATCCTATTATC
This sequence comes from Rana kukunoris, assembly GCA_029574335.1. Taxonomy (NCBI): domain Eukaryota; kingdom Metazoa; phylum Chordata; class Amphibia; order Anura; family Ranidae; genus Rana; species Rana kukunoris. The sequence goes on along the minus strand of CM056051.1, from coordinate 485,089,534 downwards.
TGGGTAGAACACACAAAACAATATAACGTGGGTACATTTATTACAAAAGTTATGAGATTTTCAGGGCAAAAAAGTGCGCGGTATACGCTGATAAATACGGTATATTGACAAATAATATATACATGAGAATTACAACTCAGAAAAAAATACTTTTTTATTTTCAGAGGTTTTTCTGAGCAACAACATTGAGTTTTAATTTTCATATACACAGTATATTATTTGCCAATCTACAGTAATTTGGACATCTTTGTTATATGGAGACCAACCATGCATACTAGTGTAGCACTACCTCCGAAGGAGCCGCTGGTTGATTGCTGGGTCTGGCACATTACGTAGTTCTAGCGTTGTCTAGGGGTGTGATGCATGAACAAAGTAGTGAGCGGAGGTCCAGACATTCAATAAAGTTTTCCAAGGCTTTATTTCCAGGCCAACATAGCCAACATCAACTTCAGTTAGGAAGAAAAAGGTTGATGAGAGTAAAGGGATGAACTTGCAGTGTCAGGCCTGGATGTGAATGGGCAATCAAGCCCTTAGTAACAGCGGTCCGTAATGGATGAATATAAGGGGCGAATCCTTCCAATGGACTCCAGCCTGGGTCACCGGGAGACAGTAATGTGTACCTGTAACTTCCCGGTCACCAGATCCCCGATTAGTGTGGCTGTCAGCCTGAGATCCGTTTCAATGAAACATGGAACCCAGTGGATTACGGGGCCCACAGGTGCGCACACTCTGAACCCAGCACCAGGACCCCGCAAAGATTTTAGAACACATGACACCTGTCACAGATATACCCCTCCCCAGCATGCCCTGCGAGGGAAGAACTCCTCTAATTGGCTGCTGGGGAAGACTTGCTCTGCCAGAAACCCTGCTTGCGCCAACTGCTGGCCGGAGATGATACCACATCCCTAGAATGCAGATTGGTCCAGGAGACCTTTCTGGACCAACAGGGGTCATAATTTAAATAAATCACGAATGGGAGCAACGTAGCTCTCCAATTTTAGCTAACTTTAGCGTAGTGCCCATACTGAAAGTAAGGGGGCGCTACACTAGAGGCCATATTTTTAAGTGGTGTTGAAATTTTATGCTGTTTTGTACTAATAAAAAACCTTTTAGACCAATTTATGGTTTAGTGTGACCTTTTTTGCTGCTTAAAAGCCCTTTGGAGCATTTTTCTAATTTTGTTAGAACGTTTGGGGCTTGCAGCATTTCTTCACCCATGTGGGTGGGTTCCTCTCTTTTGAAAAAAAAAAAAACAATAAAGCATGATCCAATTTGCTCTAGTTTGGGGAACAAAATCCTCCATAAAAGCATAGCTAAGTGAGTTTGGGGTGGAGGAACTTGACTGGCCTGCACCTCAACCCGATAGAACACCTTTGGGATGAATTAGAGTGGAGACTGCGAGCCAGGCTCCAACATCAGTGCCTGACCTCAAAAACGTGCTTCTGGAAGAATGCTCAAACATTCCCATAGACACACTCTTAAACCTTGTAGACTTCCTTCCCAAATGAGTTGAAGCTGTTATAGCTTCAAAGAGTGGGCCAACTCAATATTGAACCCTACGGTCTAAGACTGGGGTGCCATTAAAATTCATGATCGTGTAAAGGCAGTGTGTGTTTATATATATATATATATATAGTGATAATACAGTTCCCTGTCCTGGTAATGGTCACCCAGGATTCTCAAATAGGCAGGTTAAGGGGCTCCATGATTATTTAATGTGGAGGAATCCATTTGATCAGTTTCCTCCAAAGTTTGTAAAATCCACTTGGGGACCTGGAGCCCGGAGATTCCATAGTGATATGGGTGGGATTAAATCTCCAATCCTGGGACCGGGTTTTGGAAAAAGCCAGGAGTCTGGCTGGTTGATTGAGTAGGTGGGTCTTGAGCTTATAGCAGAGTCAGGACCAGTGTTCTGGGCTCCACCCTCCCGAGGAGTCCAGGCAAGCAAGGGAGAAGCATGCATGTCTGCATGGTGTAGTCAGAGGGCCCAAAGCTGTGGGCTGAGCAGCACAGAAGCTGAGAAAAGGTACAGTGATTTGTGCAGGAACTTTGGTACATGGCCAAGAGGGCTGAAGTGTAAAGCTTAAGCGGCTGTATTTCTAAAGAGAGCCAGGTGGCTCTGCATTTTCGGTTAATTACTTTGTTGTTGTAGCAACTTGAAACCCCTGTGTAGGAATTCCGGATGGATGTTTTTTCTTTCTTTAAATAAAAGTGGGTCAACAAGCCCTTAAAAAGCACAACTGGCATATACTCTGCTCACTGGTATGCTCTAGTGTTGCTCACGAATATTCGCATTTCGAATATTTGATACGAATATTGCATATTCGAGTATTCGCGAATAAATCGAATATTGCGGTGAATATTCGCTATAGCGAATATTTGTATTTTTTCAAATTTATTTTTAAAACAGATCACATCCTAGTGATCTCCATCGATGTCTAAAAGCATTGCTGGTATGATTAGAGAGAGACCCTGGGCCGAGTAGCTGATGCAATCCTTTTATGCTGCCGAATATTCACAATGCGAATATTCGGCAAAAGGAATATTGCGCGATTATTTTCTCCGCCCTTCTTTTGCACCAGAGCCAATCAGAGTTCTCCGAATATTCGACAATGCGAATATTCGGCAAAAGGAATATTGCGCGATTATTTTCTCCGCCCTTCTTTTGCATCAGAGCCAATCAAAGTTCTCCTACCACAGTTGTCAGAGGTTAGCAACCTCCATAGCAACCAATAGGAACCTGCCTCCCAGTTACTCCCAGTGCTGACGAGAATTTCACAATCAATTTTGCATTCGCATTAGCGAAATTTCGCATTAGCGAAATTTTGCAATATTGTTATTTGGACAAAATATCACGAATATTCGATTTTAGCGAATATTTCTCGAATATTCTTCTATATATTCGTGATATATCGCGAAATCGAATATGGCGTATTCCGCTCAACACTAGTATGCTCTACACAGATGCTAAATAACCCCCAACATTACAATATATATACTATATCACACACACTTTTTTTCAGCTGGAACTTGGTGGTCTCCCAACAGCTCTTACAGATCCGATCTCCTGAGCGGCTCCCACTGAATGGAGACAAGGCAGGTGCAGGTGCTGACACCGCCACTAGACACCGCCACTAGATAATCTCCCTGCAAGTGAGAGAGACAGAGCCACCTAGAGTGTGTGGGTATATAGGTATTAGAGCCCCCTGGGTGCTTCAGCTTACAAAAAAGAAAGAGAACAAGATTGTATCTGCATTGTGGTTGATGTATACTTACAGTAAACAAACAGAAGACTTGTGAAAATAACCAGAATAAGGAACACCAAGATTAAGAAAATGACCAGAACCAATGTTAGTCGATCTTGTCTATTCTTGGTAGCTGGAATTATAGAAAGATAGAGTTGTGACTGAGCCCACAGATGATATAAGAAACACTAGATATTTTGCTATTCCCCCCCTAATTCCAAAAAATTCTAGGGTTGTCCCGATACCACTTTTTCAGGACCGAGTACAAGTACCGATACTTTTTTTCAAGTAGTCGCCGATACCGAATACCGATACTTTTTTTAAATGTCCCAACATATGCAGCCATGTCCCCCACAAATGCAGCCATGTCCCCCACAAATGCAGCCTTGTATATTTTTATATTTGTAGTACAAATAAAGTAAGACATGTCTTTAGCTTTCTACGATGAAAAAAGTAGTTACACTTGTTATACAAAATCACCTTTTGGTTCTGGATTATTCTCTGACATCTGGGCCTTGAGATCGTTCATGTTTGCATATGTATTTCCTAGGCAAGACTTCCCTGAAGACACGTAAAGAAATGCCATGAATTTCCAGCAATTAAATTCCACCCTACAATCAGCATCTGTTACATTACAGACCCACACTTTCTAGTTAAATTTAAGTATGATTATATATAGTTTAAATTGGAGTCGGTACTCATCTCCTTTCTTCAACAGTCCATGTTTCTCTTCTCTCATCACAGAGTCCTGTTTGCCTAAGGGTTCACATCGATCCAAGATGTGGTGCGAATTTGAAAATCAGTGTCAAAATCAATGGTTCCTATGAGAGCCGTCTTTACTGGTCTGACTTGTGTCAGACTTTTGGGGGCGCCGCCCCCAGAAAGCTACTCATCATGAAAAAAGTATTGGCCCTTTAAGTGTGTGTGGGAAACATGATGTCCTGCAATCACAAAAAAATAATAATGGCCCTTTAAGTGTGTGCAGGGCGCCGGACAGACAACTGCTATGGGAAGCATGACATGTTTTAAATCATGTGATTGCAAACAAGAAGCTCTATTGGCTTCCTTTAGAAAGTCCTAGGGGCGCTGAGCTCTGCGTCCTGAACACTCCCACTATAGCATTGTTCCCTGCTGAGATGTGTGATTGGCGGGTCCCATGCTTTTACTTTCGGTTTCTCTGACTCTGGTCCAAAGGTGGATGACAGGCAACTTGCTGTGAGTATGGGGGGGGACATCTAATGTAAAGGTGGACTCTGATGGGGACATCGGATGTAAAGGAGGACTCTGATGGTGACATCTGATGTAAAAGAGAACTCTGATGGGGACATCTAATGTAAAGGGGACGGGACATCTAATGTAAAGGGGGACTCTGATGGGGACATCTGATGTGAAGGAGGACTCTGATGGGGATGTCTGATGTGAAGGAGGACTCTGATGGGGGACATCTGATGTGAAGAAGGACTCTGATGGGGGACATCTGATGTGAAGAAGGACTCTGATGGGGGACATCTGATGTGAAGAAGGACTCTGATGTGGACATCTGATGTAAAGGAGGCTCTGATGAGGATAAGTAATGTAAAGGGGGACTCTGATGGGGACATATGATGTAAAGGGGGACTCTGATGTGGAGACCTGATGTAAAAAGGGACTCTAATTGGCACACCGGATGTAAAGGGGGCATCTGCTGTTAAGCGGGCTCTGATGAGGATACCTGATGTGTAGGGGGACTATGATGGAGGATACTTGATGTATAGGGGGATGCTGATGGGGACACCTGTTGTAAATGGGGACTCTGATTGGGACATCTGTTGTATAGGGGAAATGCTGATGAGGACACCTGCTGTTAAAGGGGACTCCGATGAGCACACCTTGGGCCAGATTCAGGTAGTCCAGAGCATCTTTGCTCTGGAGTAACGCTTCTCATTTGCGTTGCGCTGCCGAAATTTTAGGAGCAAGTGCTGTCATTCACGAAGCACTTGCTCCTAAAGTTGCGGCAGCGCATCACAAATGAGCCGGCGGAATTCAAATTTAGCGGGTACGGGGCGTGTAGTATGCTAACTACGCGCGATCCCGCCGCCAACGTACTGCGCATGCGTCGAGTGTCAAAACATCCCCGTGCGCATGCTCCAAAATCTGTGAATGAACGTCAATGACGTCACATTCCCATTCATGACCGTTTTACGCAAGCGACGTTTTTTTTTTTTTTCCCGACGCGATGACGACGCCTATACCTAACATAGGATACTCCAACCCCATGTAGGTATATCTATGCGCCGCGTATCCCATCCGGAAACGTCGTATCGTCATTGCGTCGCGCCGGATTTCGATCGTGAATTGCCGATTTCCGCTCATTAACATATTTTTTGAGCGTAAATCGGCGGGAACGCCCCCGGCGCCATTTTTAAGTTGAAGTAACGATGCGATGGCGAAACTCAGTTACGCTGCTCGCATCGGAACTTCAACCCGGCGTTTCTTGTTTTCTGGTTACAGAAAACAGAAACGCCGGCTCAAAGTCACAGTTAGGCTGGCGGATCACTCGATCCGCCAGCGTAACTGTTCCTGAATCTGGCCCCTTATGTTAAGTGGTTTTATTTTATTTTACTTGAAATGTGAATGTGATTGGCCTACGGTGACAGGCACAGTGAGGCTGCACATGATGGGCAGAGATTTATGTAGCAGTAATGACTAGACATGTGCACAGAAAAAAATTACCAGTTACACTTACCGGTAGCTGTATTTCTACGAAGTCTTACAGGACGGCACCCTGAGAGATGACTGGTCCACCTGACAGGAAACACAATCAATTAAGAGGTTAAAAGCCCCACCCCTCCCTGTGCTCCTCAGTTTGTGATAAAGTAATAACCCACACCGATGCACGGGAGTAACAACATAGTACAATAACACTATAGAACCCAATATATTTGAACAAGAGGGTGGGAAGTAGGCCTGCCGTCCTGTAAGACTTCGTAGAAATACAGCTACCGGTAAGTGTAACTGGTAATTTCTCCCTCGTCTTCCAGGACGGCACCCTGAGAGAGAAGCAAGTAGCTTCAGGCCTACCATAGGGCGGGACCACTACAAGAACCTCTTGACGAACCCTGGTTCTGCAGTGAGCTTTTACCTCTACTCTATATGAAGGTATTTCAGCTGGACCACGTAGCTGATCTGTAGGTCTTCTATCCAATGTCCCTGCCTTCCTCGCTACAGAAGCAGGAACTAGTGGCCCATTCACATGAAATCATAAATCATGAAAAACATTTAGGCTAGCAATGTTGTCTGCCTCCCACACCTAACAACCGCGGCCTGTTGAGCATGTAGGAGTTACTTAGCGCCACTAAAAGATTAATCGGAGACCTGTGTTGTCCTGTAAGGGACTAGATCAAACAGTAGGAGGGTTTGTCTTAACTGTTCAGGGAATTAAACTGCAAACAGGAAGGCCCCTGACCGACAACCTATTTGCTAACTTTTTATTGTTGCAACCGCAAGACTACAAGGAAAAACAGTTAAGGGAAACAGATCAAACAGATTGTTTACCGGGTATAGTGACCACAAAGTCAACTGATTCCTTAAAAAATGATACAAAAATCATATAATGTGCCTGCAGGCTTAGTTTCACCTTTAAACTGGCTTCATCTTTCTGTGGAGTAGAGAGAGAGCCACAGAACAAGACCACACAAATACAGGGCAGCGTCTTGACTTCCAGAACGAATCTGATCTGTTCTGGGAAGCCCCTAGACACACAGCAATAATAGCTTAGACCATAGTGAAAAGCTGCCATGAGATCTTTCATAAAGAGCCAGACTAGCAGGAAATGTGGAGATCAGAGCAGAACCACAGCAACCCCAAAGCAAAAACGAACAATGAGGAAATGAAACCAGCCTTGCAGCAAGGCAAAGGAAACCATCTGGCCAAAAAAACTTTTTCCATCAGTGATTCTTTAACTTACACCTGAGCTCCTACTCAGGAAATTAAGTTCATAGCAGGAGTACAATGCTCATACAGGTACATCTAGTTCTGCTGGAAGGGTGAAAGGCAAGCCATGCACTGAGCCATAACCTATTCAGACTGGAATACAACTTATACTTTATCTCCAGGGTAAAATACTCCTCTGAGCAAAAAACTTCAAGTTCCTACTAAACAAGGTGATTGTTTATCGCCTTCCTCCAGTGTCCTGTAAGCCTACTGGGCTTCAGCCTAGGAAAGGGTTCCGGCCTACCTGAATGTAAGGAGCTGAGGATTTCTGACCTGCGCCGTCTGCAGCCAGAACACCTGACCCTTCCATGGAAAAGAAGGGCCTAAAAATATAAAACACAGTGATAAAGGCATCATTAAAATTACCCAAAAATAAAGTCATATCAAATATGGCAAGACCCACTCTGAATTACAAGGTAGACAGACAGTACTCAGTCTGGCTTACAGATGTTAGGGCACACGCAGCTCATAACTGCAGTGTGATTCTGAAGTACAACAAGTTTAGGTTATAGCTGATCATAATGCAGAAAGGACGGGGCTCTCTCTGTGGTGTTTTACCGATGTACAGCAGAACAAGGCCCTAAATCTAAGAAAGAAAGACCCAACCTACTCTGTTGGTGCGTATTTCTGCCAAACCATCAATATGGTTATCAGATCAAGATGAACGCGGAAAAGATACCAACTTCCCTGCTGTGCCACCCAGTAAAATAATATGGGACACAAGACAATGTGTAGCGCCCTCAGATAGAACCAACACTGAGCAAGGACACAAGCGACTTGCAGCATTGTGCTTTTCTGAAGTACAGTGAGGTAAGGCAATATGAAACGGAAGCAACGACCAGCTTAAATGTTGAGTGTTTCAGCCATGCAGTGACCTAAACCCAGAACAAACAGACAGCCTTCCCAGCTGCTATCTGGTGTACTGCCAGGTAAAGCAACAACTCCAGGGTGTCCAATCCTGGGTAAGGGCTTGCTACACCACAGAAGGGATGGATGAGCTTAGGGCTCCCACCCTCGTGCGACTCAACCTGTGACTGAAAAACGCAGGCGAAAAGTTATATACTATGGCTACCAATAGGTACCATTCACGTCTGTGCGACTGCAGGTCATAACGCTGCCAATCCGTCCTTGCTTCTGGATCCACAGACCTCAAGATTACACAGGTCGCATGGAAAAAAACTGAAATTTTCAGGATGTACAGGCAAGGAGTCTTCCTAGAGGATTGCAGCTAACAGCCCCCTGTTGTGTCTCCATTTAAGGCAGCAGGGTAGAACCATGAGAACAGAAGGACACCGATCACTGCTGTGCGTTTTTGAAATGCAGCCCATAAGGCAGAGTATGTAGCCACATACCGAGCAGAGATGCCACTATCTCAATGCATCTCCCTGCTGGGCAGAGAAAAAAGACGGAAAGGGACAAGTAACACTCAGTGCCATGTCCCTTCAGATATTCAGCAGCCGTGTATGCCAAACATAAAGGGCAGACAACCTTCAATTTTGTATATGTCTGATGTGTAACAACTCAGAATAGAGATAGCACATCCATCTTGAAGCGATCTGGAATGCGACTTAATATGCCAAATCGCACGCCTAAAATCGTCCGCCACTGCCGAAAAACCAGCACTGTCTGGATCGGCACAACGCCACCTAGTGGTGTTGTACCAGTTACCAAAGGCAGTATAAATATTAATATGTATTTCTGCTGTGTAGCCCAAAAAAACAATCTCTGCTACTGGCTTTCTAAAAAACAACCAGTAAGGCAGTAATGTAGCAATACAGGAAATATTAGCAGAGATGGCACCGGACTCAATGATGTGCATTGTCACGACATAGTACAACGGCAGAAAGTACATACCATCTACTCTGTCGGGTCAACCCGATCTGTAGCCAGATACACAGTACTTTTAGGATACAAAGGACACCAACAAGTTTCAATGCAGTGCATTAGAATGTACAGCAGAGATATTAGACTCAGTGTGTATTTTTGCTGAGTCAACAGACCACCCCAGCATAGACAAACCTTCACTACTGAGGTCTGCTGGTGTGCAGCCAAAGAGGAGTCATGCTGGGCTCTAGGTACTAACACTTCACCATCAGTGAAGGAAGGAATCCTAAAATGGTTTGACAGCTTAGATAGCTGTTGCCTACCTTGCCTCCATTCTCTGAGACTGAGCAATGTTATCCAGCTCTTACACAGGTGGGGATAATCAGAAACCTAAAATCTCAAGGAGCCCAGCCCTAGAGATCAATTAAGACAGTTTCTAGAAAGGGTAGTCACCAATTAAGCCTGGAGGCAACTAGCTACCTGGAGGCCCCAATCAAGCAATCATGTAGCTCTTGCCTATGTTTGCACAAAAACTCCTTGAATAAAGGATGTAGGAAGCGATTTAAAGTAGATCGCTATTAGATCTGCTACAGAGTAGACTGTAGGCTAAAGTGTTATACATGGCAGGACTCTCCCTTAACAAAACCTGACAAGTAAGGAGAGGCTGGCTGGTTACTGTTGCGAGACCACAATATCTCTGAACTGATGGTATCATCAGTAGCTTCTGGCCATTTGTATCCGGACCCCAGGCCTGTCGTACGGGAACACCGGCCTCGTCCCGATGGAGGGGAGAAGAGGGCCGCGTGCCGTGGTCGGCGCAAAAAGACCAACTGGCTGGGATTGGAGGCTTTGCAGCCAAATTTTCATGGCACAGGAAGGTACTCACCATTGTTGTCTTCCCTGCCACAGCCACTGGGCTTGCTCTTCCATCCTTCTGGTTCGCACGCAAGGGAGGATAGCTGCCAGAGTGCCCACCCCCCCCCCCCCAACCACTGCCCCCATAGGGATTCAGGGGAAGGGGGGGGGGATGCCTTACATTCCTCAGCCCAGCTGGGACTAGGCATATGCGCTTAGGGGCTTTTAGCAGCTCTGCTGGTCTCCCCCTGGGCAGTAGGGTCTTCACCTAAAGTCTGCACATACAAGGAAACACAAAGACATATGCCCATTAGAATCTTAATCTTTCAGGAGGGGGGGGGGGGGGTGGGGAAGACCCGGTCTAGCAACCCCCCTAAAGACAGGAAGGACTCACCCCTAGTGGTCTTCTCTGCAGCCATGGCTGGAAATGGACGGTCCTCTTCCATCGCAGCGCTCCTGGGAAATCCTGGGTACTGCTGTGAGGTCGTCAGGCCCATCTCTCTCCCTGGCTGCTCTGTGCTGCTTTGTGCCCCACTGCCGAATGTGGCGTCCGTTCCGGTGGGGGCCGCCATCTTGCCGCGCGGGAAGCTAGATGACGCCACGGCGCGGTGCGCATCATCACTAGGCCAGCAGGTGGCGCCGCTCGAGCAGCGCCGAACACACTACCCGCCATGCGGTCCAGCGACCCCCGGAAGGAGCCAGCAGGCAGGAGGAAGCCTTAGCCCAACCTCCAAGGTAGGGAACCAGGCGGGGGAGAGAGGAAATGGCCCTTCGGAGCACTAGGGAAGCCCAGCCAACCTAGACTGCTCCGGCGTCCAGGGGGGCTCTCTTCGTTAGTATCCTCTTCAGTCCCCCTGGAACTAGAAGGAAGGGGACACCCCCCGGGCAAGCGTAAAAACACCTCACCGGACCCAAAGGCACTCAGTACCTGCGGTCTGGACTCCGGGGGGGGTGACCACCAGCCGCAGGCCTTAGGTCAAGAGAAAATAACAAACGTTTCGCTGTAGGTGAAACACAATCAAAAACTGAGGAGCACAGGGAGGGGTGGGGCTTTTAACCTCTTAATTGATTGTGTTTCCTGTCAGGTGGACCAGTCATCTCTCAGGGTGCCGTCCTGGAAGACGAGGGAGAAATTTCGTTTTTTTTTGTTCCGTTTCGTATGGTCCCGTCTGTTCGTTTCCGTTCGTTTTTCGTAAGACGCCCGTTTTCCCGTTCGTTCCCGTTCGTTTGTCATACGACGCGATTTTTTCGTATTCCGATCGTTTCGTATTTCCGTTACCGTTTTATTTTCGTACATGCGGGATGATTCGTTATTCTGTTTAATTCATGTTCGTTTCTTGTTAGACAATAATTATCGTGAATTTTCGTCAATTTGCATTCTGTGTATCTTGAATGCTTTTCTTTTGTTAGTGTCAGTTGTATGTTCATTGTTCAATGACATCCATAACAAAAGAATTTCATTATGTATATTGAATGAATTCCTTTTTCTGTTATAGGTGTCATATCAACATACGAAAATAACAAAAAAAACAGGTTCAAATGCAAATCTTTTGTTTATGTTTTTTTTGAATGGCCAGAGAGTTAGGCTGGCCATACATGATACAATTTTCTGTGCAATTTTCTTTAGATTTACCTTCAACTATGTAGTGCAAGGGCCTGCCTGATTGCATACAATTGAAAGTGTTGTTTAGTTTGACCTCATATATGGTTTTTGGTAAATCTAAAAGAAAATTGTACAAGAAAATTGAACATGTATGGCCAGCCTCAGTGACTGAAAGCAGCTTCTCTTTTGTGCAGAATAGTGAGTACACTTGTACAGTAAAGCCTAATAAACTTTTCTGTGGATTTTCATCTGAGGGGAGATCAGTTGGCCAGACTTCTGAACCCAAAAATGGTTTTCTGATGCAGTTTAAAAACGAACGAATTTTTTGAGAACGATCGGAAAACGATCGTTTTTATGTGTGTTGTTAAAATAGTCTGACCAAGTGTATGGGGCTTAACAATACTATTGTTAAGCCCCATACACTTGGTCAGACTATTTTAACAACACACATAAAAACGATCGTTTTCCGATCGTTCTCAAAAAATTCGTTCGTTTTTAAACTGCATCAGAAAACCATTTTTGGGTTCAGAAGTCTGGCCAACTGATCTCCCCTCAGATGAAAATCCACAGAAAAGTTTATTAGGCTTTACTGTACAAGTGTACTCACTATTCTGCACAAAAGAGAAGCTGCTTTCAGTCACTGAGGCTGGCCATACATGTTCAATTTTCTTGTACAATTTTCTTTTAGATTTACCAAAAACCATATATGAGGTCAAACTAAACAACACTTTCAATGGTATGCAATCAGGCAGGCCCTTGTACTACATAGTTGAAGGTAAATCTAAAGAAAATTGCACAGAAAATCATGTATGGCCAGCCTAACTCTCTGGCCATTAAAAAACCCATAAACAAAAGATTTGCATTTGAACACGTTTCTTTTGTTATTTTCGTATGTTGATATGACACCTATAACAAAAAATTTGCCTTCAGTATTTTGAATACACAGAAAAAAGAATTCATTCAATATACATAATGAAATTCTTTTGTTATAGATGTCATTGAACAATGAACATACAACTGAAAACGAACACAAAACGGATTCAAACAAAATACACAATGCAAACCTCTTGATACAGATTTAATTTTCGTTATTTTGCCATCTTCGTTTTGTCGTTTTTTCCCGTCGGATCGTTAGTTCGTATTTGCGGTCGTTCGTTATGCGGCTCATCCGTTATCCCGTCGTTTTCGTATTTTGGTGCTTTACCTTTTTCGTATGTACACATTATCCCGCGGGTACGAAAATGAACATTTTCGTACGAAAATAACATTCGTACGAACGGGAATGCACATATCTAGTAATGACACATAATCAATAAATTCAAAGTTAATCACTGCGCTAGCACTAATAAAGCAGCTGGCATAAATTGTTAGGTGACGATAAAAAGAATAAAACATAAATGTATGCAGCGCTAGAAACGTAACATTAAAAGTAAAATTTCCTTCTGATATTCCCTTCTGGGTTCTCCTGGAGATCCCCCAATTGTGCACCGATCCCCATCTCCACTCTCTTATGGCTCCCTCCTAAAATGCGTCCCCCCTCACTCAGCCCTTTAATGGCCTATAGCTTAAAAGTCTGGGATACAGTTCGGTATTCCGGTGGGCTCATGTCCCCGTCCCCTCCCCTTCCCCCCACTCCTAAATAACCCCCCCTTTCCCCCCGGCCTAGAACATCCTCATGTTTTTCCCTGGTGGCCAGCCCATGGATTCTCCCAGGTATGATATTTTCTTGGAACTCGCACCTTCCCCTCGTGGGCTTCAATTCGAGAAGCTCATGAAGCTCCCTCAGTGGAATTTTTCCGCTATCTTCAATTACGTCATTGGATCTCCTCTCTCAGACGCAATGATACTTTTCCCTATCAGAAAACAGCCTTCAAACTAATGTGCCAACAATATCCAGGTTTTCCGGGCACTATATCTTTGATATACTCCTCCCTCAACTCAAGCAGGACTCCGACCGCATTGTCTTATGTCCTCCACTGGGAGCGAGACTTACAGTATCCCACATCGACCTAGCGGATTGGAGCAAAGCCTGGTCTAATACTACAAGGTGCTTCCTTTTAACAAGGCTACCCTAGAGACGGCCTATAAGTTGCTCCTCCGTTGGTACTGGGTTCCATCCCGTATCACCAAAATGAACCCATCTTGCAGCGATAGATGTTTCAGGGGCTGTGGTCAGCGGGGAGATGAACTTCATATCTGGTGGTCCTGCTCCCGTCTGGTAGGATTCTGGTCAAGGGTTTTTGGTCTTCTGTCCACTCTCTTCCATATATCCCCCCGCAAGCATGCCAAATTGGCCTTACTCCACTTCCCAATCCCGGGCCTCTTCTCTTATCAACAAAAGTTGGCTACCTATTTGTTTATCGCTGCGAATCGTGCAATAGCAAGGGCCTGGAAGAGGCCGGCTGTCTCGTTTGCGGAGGTGAAGAGCATACTAACGATTCTCATGATTATAAGATGTCTAGTATTCTTCATGACTCCCACGCCAAGTTCCTCAAGTTTGGGGCCTGTGGTGGTCCTACGCTCTTCCCACTCTGCATCCGACCAGTTTAGGCCTCATTAATTGACCTCCTCTTTTCTCCCAACTAGGGTGTCCCGATACCACTTTTTTAGGACCGAGTAAAAGTACTGATACTTTTTTTTAAGTACTCGCCGATACCGAATACCGATACTTTTTCTAAATGTGTCCCCAAATGCAGCCATGTCCCCCATAGATGCAGCCATGTCCCCCATAGATGCAGCCATGTCCCTCACAGATGCAGCCATGTCCCCCCACATATGCAGCCATGTCCCCCCACATATGCAGCCATGTCCCCCCACATATGCAGCCATGTCCCCCACATATGCAGCCATGCCCCCCCCCCCCCATTTCCCATATATGCAGCCATGTCCCCCCCATATATGCAGCCATGTCCCCCATATGCCCCATATATGCAGCCATGTCCCCCATATGCCCCATATATGCAGCCATGTCCCCCATATATGCAGCCATGTATCACATATCCCCCATATATGCAGCCATGTATCACATATCCCCCATATATGCAGCCATGTATCACATATCCCCCATATATGCAGCCATGTCACCCCTATATATGCAGCCATGTCCCCCATATCCCCCATATATGCAGCCATGTCCCCAGAGCCATCTTAGTAGCATCATGGGCCCCTGGGCAAAGTAATGCTATGGGGCCCCTATAAGCTTGCCCCAATGTACGCACCGTCACCTGCCTCCAAATTCAGCGTGTCATTTGCCATCATCACCTGTCACAAAATTCAGCGTGTCACTTGCCACCGTCCCATCACCAGATTCAGTGTTTTACTTGCCATTGTCACCAGATTCAGCCTGTCACTTGCCATGTCACCTGTCACCAAATTCAACGTGTCACTTGCCACTTGTCACCAGATTCAGCCTGTCACCTGTCACCAAATTCAGTGTGTAACTTGCCACCCATTACCAGATTCAGCCTGTCACCTGCCATCGTCACCTGTCAAATTCAGCGTGTCACTTGCCACCCGTGCCCTGTCACCAGATTCAGCGTGTCACTTGCCATCGTCACCTGTCACCAAATTTAGTGTGTCACCTGCCACCCGTCCTCTGTCACCAGATTCAGCGTGGCAGAGGACTTGGCGACAGAGGGCTGGGTGACAGCAGAGGAATTGGCAACAGAGGGTTGGGTGCAGCAGAGGAATTGGCGACAGAGGGCTGGGTGACAGCAGAGGAATTGGCGACAGCAGGCAGAGGACTGGGATTTCTTCTTACACTCAGGACGGTGCTTCAGGAAAAAATAGATACCATCTTGATCTTTGTCAGCTAACAGAACTTTTTGACTATGTAAATGTCTAAAGATGGAAGTAATGAAGTTGACAGAGCTCAAGATGTTATCTTGTTTTTCATGTAGCACTGTCCTGAGTGTAGGAAATCGAGCAGAGCATTTTTCAACTCAATTTCTCCCAGTTCAGTGGCTGCATAAAAAAGAAAACAGCATTATTAGAGCCTTTTTTTTTTTTTTTACCTCCATGTTGCTCTATCGACCATGCGATCATCCCTAAAGCTCCCTCTGCATTAATTAGAGACCTTAGCTGCCAAACAGCTCTGCAGCTGGGGGAGGGAACTGTTAGTGTACTGCATGCAATAGTTCCCTCCCCGCACCCCTGCGCGATCCCCGGCAGCAGACCTTTCCTGTTCCCTCTCCACCTCCGGTCCGGTACGGTACACAAACTGCAAGTAGTGCCGTCTCTGAATGGGGCTCTAGCCTACATGGGGCCCGCTCAGAAAGACGGCCCTGCATGTCCCGCCGTGGCCGCCGCCGCCGCTTAGTTAATACGGACGGGGAACATTACAGCTTTCATTTGAATAGCTGTAGTGTTTCCCGACACGCCACGTATAGACACTCCCCCTTGCTCGGGTTCTGTCCAATCCCGAGCAAGGGGGAGTGTATAGACACTCCCCCTTGCTCGGGATTGCTGGTATCAGTATCGGGACAACCCTACTCCCAACCATGCAGGTACTTTACTTTTCCCTACCCCATCTTTCTGCTTTGCACCCCCTTTCTTCCTCTGTCTTTCCTTCTCTCTAGGGTCCCCCCTTCACCACCCAGCCCCCCCCCCCTCCCCCCTTTTTTTCCTCTCTTCTTTTCTTTCTCTCTTTTATTTGTTTTTCCTATTTGTTTTTTGTGCTTTCTCATTTGTGTTTTTTGTTCGTATGACCCTGACTTTAGCTTTGTTTTCCAAATTTTTGTGGACTAGTTCACGATTTAGCCTCAGTGCAATCAGGCTCAGTTACCCTATGTTGACCCCCGGCCTCGGCCGGAGGGCTGTTGATGTTTGACAATTTCCACTATCACATATGTTTCTAATGTGCATTATTAAGCTGTACCATGTTATGTTTATTGTCTACATCCCCTGCGTGGGATTATTACAGTCGTTTTTCATTTCTTAAGATTTTCAATAAAAAAAATTGTACCGGAAAAGTAAAAGCCCATAGTGTTTAGAATAAAGTTCTTGTTCAGGGAAAAATTGGAACCACCCACGGTGTAAACAAAAACACAATTAGGTGAGCACAAACATATCCTCTACCGAACATGAAAACACCAGGCCTCTTACCAAAGAAAATGGACCACTGAATTACAGGTGGTCAAACAAGCATGATATATCCACAGCGCCACACAAAACCACTTCACTTGGATCATAGATGGCTGGGTCTTGTAGTCTCACCAGATGGAAATTCAAAGGTGCATGCATAGAATACAAGAAAGCAACTCCTCATGGTGTAGTATTTAAAACCAAGATCACATTAATTTACAAAACAGCCAGGGTACTCACATTTTAGCAAATAAAACAGTCATGTCAGGAGCAGCAGTCTGTTATAGATAGTATTAGTTTCCAACCACAAATATGGCAGCAGTTGACACGTTACAGCAATGTGATGTCAGAGCTCCACCCTACGCAGCGTTTCATCCAATAGAACGTCGTCAGAGCTCGTACTCGTATGGATATCCATAAGTACATTTGCAAACTTAAAGCGGAGTTCCACCCGTGTTTTTGTTTATTAAAAGTCAGCAGCTACAATAAGCATAGCTGCTGAATTTGAATAAACTGACACTTACCTGTCCCACGGTCCAGCAATGCGGCCGCCCAGAGGCTCGTTCCTCTCCCCCTCCTCTCCTCGGCACTGTCATCATAACTTTATGGTTCCACGGCCGGGTGCGGACTGCGCATGTGCGAGTCGCTCTGCGCTCTCCTTTTGGCCAGCCGATTGTCTAAGACCTGAGTTGTGTCCTAGAAAATCGCTGGCAGGGAGGGGCCGCCTAGGGCGAGAGTAAGCGTTGCCTAGGCGGCTAAAGATAGGAAGGAGGACGTGGGAAAGGAAGTCCCACTAAAAAGATGTTACCCACTCCCCCCCAAAAAATGACATGCCAAATGTGGCACGTTAGGGGCGAGGAGTGCTTAAAGCGGAAGTTCCCCTATTGGGTGGAACTCCGTTTTAATGTACAGAGATATATTATCTCTAACCCTATTCATAATAGGATTATGGTTCCATCTGACTTTCAACATACCACCCTGTCCAAATGCTTCACTGTTCAAGCCCCTTCAGTTGGTGTTTTTAGGGACCTAGTATTCAAAGTTCTTGAAAAACTGACCATAAAGAAAAAGAGGATTGATGCAGTTTTAAAAAGGGGTTTGGATTCCCTTTAAAGTGGATGTAAACCCTCCATACACCCAGCGAAGTGAACAGGCTCAGATACACAGAGATGAACCAAATCTCCCTGCATAAGTTTTACATCCATGTCTGCTCTCTTCACATTTATATATTGTTTAGAAAGTTCAGATCGTGTTAGGAGATTTTCTCTTCCTGTTTACAGTGTGATGTCTGGGCATAAAGCCAAGATAGCTAAAATTGCTGATTGGAGGAAAGGCACACACCCCCTCTCAGAGGTGTTTTTTAACAGGGCCAGCTCCCTGCTAATCTATTTTAGCAACCTCCCCTGACAGAAATTTCAGACTGCTTTTATCTGATGTGTCAGAGAATCTGTCATGAGTTTTCAGGCTGATAACAGAGGAACAGTTCAGGAGAGAACTATAGGACTTAGATCTTTGAAGAGAGATAACAAAATACTGCAGATATATGTGCCCAGCTCAAATTTCATGAATTGGGTTTACATCCACTTTAAGCAGAGGAATGACATTGCCGTCTGCCCGGCTGATAAGGGGGGCGGTATTGTCATTCTTGACAGTGCTGCCTATGTGGAGGAAATTAACAGAATTTTGTCTAAGGATACATATTTTTCCCTTGGAAGTAATTCGACTCAGAAATACAAGAGAGAGCTTCAGGTCATAGTAGATGAGGGTTTCAATAAAGGTATTTTGAAAAGGAGAAGTTTTTTTTGATCTCCGGTAGCACCTCGAATTCCGGTAAAACTACTATCTCCCAAAAGTTCATAAGAACCCCCTAAACCCATCTGGCCACCCTATAATTATCAGAATTGACTCCGTTACTTCTAGGATTGGGAGGTACATAGACAGTTTTTAGCAGCCCCTCATTTCTAAAACTCCTTCCCACCTTAAAGACAGCACACAGCTCATTAACACCAATGATCGAGGCATTGTTCTCCAACACAAGGCCAGTACTTCTATTATACACTTTCTAGACCTGGAAATCAGAGTAAACAATAATAGGCTTATTACGGCTAAATTTATTAACCACTTAACGCCCACGGCACGACTATGTACGTCCACAGAATGGCACGTACAGGCAGATCGGGACCCCCCCCCGCTACGTGCGGCGATCGCTAAGTGTCTGGGAACGATCCGGGATGAGGGGGCGGCTGTTTTTGTCCGCCCCCTCGTGATCGCTCCCAGCCAATCTGCTTCCTCCTCTGCCTGAACTGTAAACACAGGCAAGGAGGAAGTGATGTCACCTCTCCTCCCGCCGGTATTTTCGTCCGGCGGAGGAGAGGAGACATCACACAGTGAGTAGCACAAGCACTACACTGACCCCTGTACACATAGGCACACAAATCCCCCCCAGTCACCCCCCGATCACCCCCCCAGCCCCCTGTCACAGTGTCACTAAATAGTTTTAGTGTCAGTGTGACAGGCAGTTAGTGTCAGCCAGTTAGTGTTAGGTCCAGGGTAGCCCCCTACCCCCCAATAAAGGTTTTAACCCCTTGATCACACCCTAGTGTTAACCCTTTCACCCCCTATTGCCAGCGTCACTAAGCGATTGTTTTTCTGATCGCTGTATTAGTGTCGCTGGTGCCACTAGGTAGCTAGTTATTTTTTTAGGTTCGCCCGCCAGGTTTTTATAGCGTTAGGTACCACCATAAATTTTGATAGGTAGTGAGGAGTGAAATAAAAAATTTGCACCCTTAGAAATGTTGAAGGCGGTGCTTGGTTTTTGGGGTCCCGTACGTGGCTAGGCTCACAAAAAGTCCCAAACATGTGGTATTCCCGTACTCAGAAGAAGCAGCAGACTGTATTTTAGGGTGCAATTCCACATATAACTATGGCATGTGTGAGCAATATATCATTTAGTGACAACTTTTTGTAGTTTTTTTTTTTTTGTCATTATGCAATCACTTGGGACAAAAAAAATATTCAATGGACTCAACATGCCTCTCAGCAGTTTCCTTGGGGTGTCTACTTTCCAAAATGGGGTCATTTGGGGGGGGGGTTTTGTACTGCCCTGACATTTTAGCACCTCAAGAAATGAGATAGGCAGAATGATTATCTAAGGGAGGCGGAGTTCCTAAAAACTTGCTTTCTACAGAAAGGATATGCAGATAATGATCTTGATCGTATCATAACTGATGTCACCTTCTTGAAGCATAAAATAGGAGATGAAGGGGGAGAATTTTTTTCTCGTTTTTCATTTATACAACCTATTCGAATCAACACTTTTCGATTAAAAAGATTTTTAGAAAACACTGGGGCGTTCTCAAAAATGACAGAATACTAGGTCCCTTGCTCCTGGAAGTACATAGGGTCACCTAAAGAGGTATACCCCTCTTAGACTAAAGATAGCCCCAAACGTAGTTAGACCCCCAGTAAGACCACGTTTTTTAGGGGCTTTTAAGGGCTACTATCGATGCAGTGTGTGGTTTGTCTAAATAATTGTCTTAGGGAGAGAAAGTACCTCTCTTTTAGCTCTAATGTTACTGGTTGAACATATGATTTGGGATCTTTCATCACTTGTTCTACCAAGAATGTGGCTTATATAATCACTTGCCCCACATTATGTGGGTCGCACTATTCGCAAGTTAGAAACTAGACTCAAGGAGCACCTGGCAAATATCCATAAAGGCTTTTTGAATCATAGTTTATCAAAACACTTTGCTTTGTGTCATAATAAGAACCTAAAGGGTACATTATTTATGGCTATAGAGGTCTTATTCTCATTAGAGAGGCAGCCATATTAGGACGGAGATCTCAAAGATGGAGACCTGGTGGATTTTCTGTTTAAAATGGTATGTGAATGCCTTTATCAATAACATTTGAATCCCCAGATCATTATTTCTCTATTAGTATTTTCTAGCTAGGTTTTTTTCTATGTTGTTCTTATAGATTTAGATTTTCTAAATAAGGACATTTAAAAGCAAAATCGAAGGATGAGGTAAGTGAAGGAGGACTGCACTAAGGTAAAGAAAGCTATTTAGGGAAAAAAAATCCTTTACAACCCCTTTAAGTACTCTTATTTTTGTATATTTACTGTTTTTGTTTCCAATTTGCTCCAGTCTTCTGCCCTTTCCTCTCTGAGACCAGATGGGCATACTGTATAATGTTTTCCTGTCTGGTCTCCCTAAACATGGTCGCCGTGGATGTGTTTAGTCATGTACAACTAAGCCTTGATGTAAACATCCGGTTTGGGCGTGGTTCCGCTACCGGTGAATGGGAGAGGGGCTTGAAGTGCAGGGGGAATGGGCGTTTCTATTCTGTCCTTCCTCCTATATAAAGAAGATACGACAAGCTCTGACCATGCCCGTGACAATGTTCTATTGGACGAAGCGCTGCATAGGGTGGAGCTCTGATGTCGCTCCGCTGTAACGTGTCGACTGTGGCCATATTTGTGGTTGGAAAATGAATACTATCTATAACAGACTGTTGCTTCTGACATGCCTGTTTTTATTTGCTAAAATGTGAGTACCCTGGCTGTTTTTTAAATAAATGTGATCTTGGTTTTAAATACTACACCATGAGTAGTTGCTATCTTGTATTCTTTGCATGTACCATTGAATTTCCATCTGGTGAGACTACAGGACCCAACCATCTATGATCCAAGTGAAGTGGATTCGTGGCACTGTAGATATATCATGCTTGTTTGACCACCTGTAGTTCAGTGGTCTATTTTCTTTGGTAAGAGGCCTGGTGTGTTGATGTTCGGCGGAGGAAGTTTGTATTCACCTAATTGTGTTTCTGTCTACACCGTGGGTGGTTCCAATTTTTCCCTGAACAAGGACTTTATCCTAAACATTATGGACTTTTACTTTTAGACCCCTTTCACATTGGGGCGTTTTTCAGGCGCTTTGGCGTTAAAAAAAGTGCCCGTAAAGGTCCTGAAAGAAGCCTCATCTGCAATCCCAATGTGAAAGCCTGAGTGCTTTCAGAGCCCTTTCACACTTTCCCCGAAAAACGCTGGTGAAGCAATGCGGAAACACCCCTTTCACGCTGGGGCATTTTCCAGGCGCTTTGGCGTTAAAAAAAAGCTCCTCAATGTGAAGGGGCGATTTAGGAGCTGTGTATTCAACACTCCTAAAGCGCTGCAAAGAAGCTACTTGCAGGTCTTTTTTTGACACCCTGCCAGTGCAGCGCCTCAGTGTGAAAGCACTCGGGTTTTCACATTGGGATTGCAGATGAGGCTTCTTTCAGGCACTTTACAGGTGCTTTTTATGTTTCAATAATAATATTGAAATTTCTTCAAAATGTTACAAAACAATACCTTGTTTTCGGCTTTAAATTGTAAAGCTTTCTCGGCTTTACATTGCATAGTATATAACACAGCCAGGGAGTCAAACCTTACAAATCCTTAAGGGCCTGACAAATTCACCCCATATAGCATTCAGCTCTTATGGATCACTTGTTATTCCTGACAAAAGTTGTAAGCATCAGACCCGTAATCCCATCCGCCATGCCCGCAACCCAAGGGTTACCCACAATCTAAAACTGTAATATATTTGCTTCCCACTCGGGCGAACCAGCTTCCCAACAAACTCTCCAGGGGAGTCAGTCTCCTTCCTCAGCACAGAAGCCTCCCATATCCACCCAACTCAGCAATGATATACCGAGGATAAAAAGAAAATATTAAAACCCAACAATGCCAGGGTTGAAATCTGGCAAGTAAAAAAACAAACAAAAAAAAACAATACAAAAAGTAAAAATAAAAGGTAAAGAGGAAAGAAAGGGGAAGACGAAAGAGATACAAGAGGAAGGTAGCTACGGCGCCATAATAAGAAGAGCTATCCCCAGAATGTAAGGTTACCTGTGGTCATTCGTTAGATATCCAATCCAAGGATCCCAGACTTTATTAAATTGTTTCATTTTGTCTTGTACCATGGCCGTTAGCCTCTCATTTAACATGAGCCACGACAGTTTATGCCTCAGCTGATCGAATGGCAGGGCAGCAGACCTCCAGTTCCTGGCTATAGCTATTTTGGCTGAAATAAAGATGAATGTAAGAAGCCGCCTTTGGGACCTGGAGGCCTCCAGCACCCCGCCACCCAGCAGCGCATGTTTTGCCAACTTTTTCAGGTTAACCCGGGTAAGGGTATAAATAAGTTTGTACACCCTGATCCAAAATCTCCTGACTCCAGGACAGGTCCACCAGATGTGATAGGTGGAACCCTCCTGGCCACAGCCTCTAAAACACTTTGGGGAGGCACCAGGAACAAAAGTGGCCAACCTGGACAGTACCATATACCATCGAAGTAAAACCTTATAATTAGCCTCTATAATAGAAGTGTTAATAAGCGATCGAGAGGCAGCCTCCGATATCTTAAGTAATTCTTCAAGGTCAAAAGTGACTTGAAGATCTCTTTCCCATTGAAGCATATAACTTAATTTTTTCGGAACATACATTAAAATCGTATAAATGGCTGAAATGTGACCTCAAATGTTGTCATATTGGCTACATAAATGTTCCATAGATGTCAACGTTAGTTTGTCATCCTTACGAGCTATGGTTCGTAAAAAGTGGCTCATTTGAATATACCTAAAGCGTTCGGTGGATGGCATTTGATATTTGTCAACTAAAAATTGCTCAGATAGCACACCCCTATGATCGCACAGTTCTGCTATGCTAATGAGGCCTTTATTTGTCCACCATTCGAAAGCTAGAGGAGAAAGGCCCAGGGTGAAGTCCCTATTTTTCAAAAGCAAGATCGCAGTGCATTGAAGTCTGATGATTTGCCAAAGCATGCACCTGACCTGCATGCTTTTGGCCAATCGCAGTGCATTCTGCTGTGGTAAACTGGTAAAGAAGACAAAAAAGTATTGTCAAAGTTATACTATCTACTGGTTAAAGCTGGGTATACACTAATAGATTTCTGAACTTTGCGTTTGTGCAGATATTTGTATAAACATTCGTACAAAAGTTCGCAGTATATTTAATGTATTTACAAATAATGTTTAAATACTCAAATTTTCATTTGCTTTAATGTTTGATTTTGGAATGAAAGTGATTTCCTGAACAAAAACCACATTCACTATTAGAAATGTCTTTGCTCGAGAATCATTATGGTCGAAATTTAATGGCAATTTAACACCACTAATGATCAGAAAATCGAAAGAATGTTCCTAATACAAAAACATTTCTAATTTAATTCTTCTAGTGTATGGCCAGCAGGGCTCAAGTCCTGCGGGAACGTGTGGGAACGAAGTTCCTGCACTTTTTTCACAGCAGGAACTCAGTTCCCTTTGCAGGACTAGAGCAGCCGAGCCGCCCGATCCAATTCTTCACTAAGCGGCGATGCCCAGCTCGAGTCACTGTCAGGGACAGGCAAACCTTAGTAATGCTTTATGTTACTGGCCGCTTCCTGTATTTGGATTCATCAGGTAGTGTGCGGGTATTCTGTCACTTCCTCGATCCCGCAATGTCTCCTGGGAGCTTTTGTCATTGTTCCCAGGAGACATTGCCGAGGTCTGCCGCGAGTTATCGCAGGATATAGAAAGAACTTGCTTCGGCCAGTAACATAAAGGATTACTAAAGTACAGTGGATCGAAAAAAAAAACATGCAGTTTAGTAATTATGCATATGCATATGAGCGTATCATATGCATATGAGCGTATCATTTTTTTTCCCCAGGACTTGACCCCTGATGGCCAGCTTAACTTAAAATGCAGGCTGTGGGATATAAGTAATTTGCACAATTTTGATTGGTCAGATTTTCATAAATTCCTGTTGTTCCCACCCATAGATTTCATTTAAGCAGAAGAACAGATAGGAAATTGATGGATCCGGACTCCACATCAGAAGAATTTGTATTATTTTGGCTGGGAGTCAGTGAATAATAGAAAATTATCTGTAGCAGTATGTCTTATCAAATTCTATGGTACATTTGAAATGATAACTAAACAAATGATTACAAACCATACTGTGGTATTGCTTGTCCTTGTTGTAATAATAAAATGAAAAAAGAATAATTGACAAGATCTCTAAATAAAATGACCTTGTCTCCTCGAATTACCTGATTTTGCCTCGAAATCTTCAGCTTTCCTCATTGTACACGGTTGAAAAACGTAATCTTGTGCACCGTGCTATTAATGGCCTTCTTTGCTGTTTTCTGTTCTGCATTTACAGGAAGTTTTTAGAACGGAACTTAAAATTTAAGGAACTTACGAAGGGTTATTTAGAAAATTGTGAGTAATCGCAAGTAGAATGTTTATAGGAAATGTCTAGAACAGAGGGATTAGCTCAGAACTATGCATACACTCTAAGACAGGACTCCTCCATCGATGGGTTCACATATTAAGGTGATTTATTAGAATATTCTTTAGATTCTGCCTTATTTACCAAAGTACCTGACATTAAAACTGAGAAAAGAAAATCTAATGTTGCTTTTGGGACAGGACATAAGGGAACAGGGGCATAAAAAAAAGAGGAAACCTACCCATTGATGTCAAAAGTACTGAAAAACACTTCACTTTTTCCCACCCTCTCCAAAAAAACAAACAGACAAATGTTATTAGACTGGAATGGTATTTGACTGGTGTGACAGACCCAGCCAGGAAACTGGAGGAGACTGCAGGTTGGCATCTTACCTATGGACTATAGGCCCTGGCTTCTTTGGGATGTGTGTGCCAGGGGGCCCCCTGGCGTGGTCTTGTTTCTTATTCAAGTCCATGTCTCCCCAAAACACACAGACTCTGAGAACTGGGGGACAAACATTCGGTTTTGCCTCCATTCACACAGAACGAATGTACATGCAGTTTCTCAGAACAAATATCTCTGTGATTTATTTTTATTTTTTATAAGTACACCTCATACACCTTCAGATCTTCAGTCTTTTTTTTCCCTCTTTCCATCCATTAAATCTTCTGCAATGAAACAGGAAAAGCCGCTCCAGGCGAATGAGTCTCACTCACACACAGGTTAATCCCCACACACACTAGTCAGGTGCTAGCCCAGCTTGCATGCTGTGTAACATAAGGAAATGATTCCGGACAGCTGCACTTCCAAAAATGCTTTTATTAAAGCTTCATATGACAAGTGGTTGACAGATGGAGCAGGGGACAAAGGGGTAGATGCGTTTCGCAATGGGTCATTACTAGGGTTGTCCCGATACCACTTTTTTAGGACCGAGTACAAGTACCGATACTTTTTTTCAAATAGTCGCCGATACCAAATACTGATACTTTTTTTAAATGTGTCCCCAAATCAGCCATGTCCCCCACATATGCAGCCATGTCCCCCCAGCCATGTCCCCCACATATGCAGCCATGTCCCTCCAGCCATGTCCCTCACATATGCAGCCATGTCCCTCCAGCCATGTCCCCCCAGCCATGTCCCCCACATATGCAGCCATGTCCCTCCAGCCATGTCCCTCTAGCCATGTCACTCACATATGCAGTCATGTCCCTCCAGCCATGTCCCTCCAGCCATGTCCCTCACATATGCAGTCATGTCCCTTCAGCCATGTCCCTCACATATGCAGCCATGTCCCTTCAGCCATGTCCCTCACATATGCAGCCATGTCCCTTCAGCCATGTCCCTCACATATGCAGCCATGTCCCTTCAGCCATGTCCCTCACAAATGCAGCCAAGTCTCCCAGATATGCAGCCATGTACCCCACAAATGCAGCCAAGTCTCCCAGATATGCAACCATGTACCCCACAAATGCAGCCAAGTCTCCCAGATATGCAGCCAAGTCTCCCAGATATGCAGCCATGTACCCCACAAATGCAGCCAAGTCTCCTAGATATGCAGCCATGTACCCCACAAATGCAGCCATATATGAAGTCCCCCAGCCATGTCCTCCCTACATAGCTGTTTTTTTGCCGCCCGTATAGACACTCCCCCTTTCTCGGGATTGGATCATCCATCCAATCCCGAGCAAGGGGGAGTGTCTATACGGGCGGGAACACTACAGCTATTCAAATGAAAGCTGTGATCTTCCCGCACGATGTTTAACCCCTTGCGTCGGCAGGTTTCGAGGCGGCGGCGATGCGATGCGGCGGCTGCGTTCGGCGGCTTTCCCGCGAAAAAGTATTCTATTCTGGTATTGGGGGTATTTGCGGGAGTACAAGTACTCCCGCAAATACTGGGCATCGGTCCCGATACCGATACTGGTATCGGTATCGGGACAACCCTAGTCATTACCTATTAAAAACCTTGTTGTTTTAACTTTGGATAGGAAATTTTTTTTTTTTCTGCCAGTAAATACCTTATACAGCCCACTTCATGTTTCTTGTCTGGTAATTAGCCTAGGCTTATGACATCATGTACAGATCTCTCTCTCACTCTCGTGAGAGTTTGCCAGAAGGAAGGGGGTGAGTCATAAAAGGGCCAATGAGAGCTGCAGAGCTGGAGGTGTGTGTCTGTGTAAATCCAGAAAGTGAACAGGCACCATCTTTAGCTGCCCACAGTTAAAATTGATGCAGCCAGACTTAGTGGAGGGAGATTTCTGCAGCATATTTGGCAAGCACAGAATCACAGTGGATTGTGAGAATCTTGCGAGCTACCTAGTGCAAATATAACATTTAATTAAATAAAAAATATGATAAACAAATGAAAGTGACAGCTGCTAGCACTAATCACTAGACATGTGCACACTGAAATATTTTGTCTCATAATTTCTTTTTCGTCCGAAAAATTAATTAGTTTAGTTACTCCTGAAATTCGTTTTTATTTATTTAGTTTTTTGTTAAAAAAATGCATTCGTCCGAAAATCCAAATTAAGGTCGAATCTGTCATTGAAGGCTTATGGTGTCTGTTGAATGTTCTAAGAAAAAAAAAAGATTCGATAGTCTCTAAAAAAAAAAAAAAATTGAATCTTCATGTCTCTTTATTATGTTGAATCTGTCATTGAAGGCTCATGGTGTCTGTTGAATGTTTTAAAAAAAAAAAAGATTCGACAGAATCTTAAAAAAATAAATTGACTCTTTATGTCTCTCTGTGTCGAATCTTCATGTCTCTCTATGTTGAATCTGTCATTGAAGGCTTATGGTGTCTGTCGAATGTTCTAAGAAAAAATAAAAAAAGATTCGACTCTTCATGTCTCTCAATGTCGAACCTTTTCTCTCTATGTAGAGAAATGTTGGACTAATAGAGTTAAGGTTAGGCACATTCAACCAACGAAAACTAAAATAAAGCATTTGTTTATGTCAGATCTTTCGTCTTTCGTTTTCTGTGCTTTCGTTATCGTTTGTTAAAACGATAACGAAAATACCTGAAATTCGGACGAAAATGAATGCACATGTCTACTAGACATGTGCAGACTGGAATATTTTGTTTCGTTTTTTCGTTTTCGTTTGGAAAATAAATTTATTTAGTTACTCCTGAAAATCGTTTTGATTTTTTTCGTTTTTCGTTGGGGAATAGCTTTCGTCCGCAAATCCAATAATATTTGGTATCTGTCGAATGGTCAAAAGAATATTCGACGGAACGGCGAATTTTTTTGGTTGCTGTCGAATGGTCAAAAAAAATATTCGACGGGACGTCGAATCTTTACGTTGAATCGTACGTTTCCGTTCGAATATTCCACCTACAAGAATTCTAATGTTGTATGACTAGTAATAATGTCGAATCTATTTTCTCATAAATCGAAATCTATTCTCTGTAATGTCGAATCAATTATTTCTATAGTGTTGAATCTTTTCTCTAATATGTCGAATCTTTTCTCTATGATGTTGAGTCTTTTCTTTATAATGTCAAATCTCTCTATATCGAACTTTTACCGCAACAAAAACGAAAATAAAGCATTTTATGTCGGATCTTTCGGTTTTCGTTTCTTGCACTTTCGTTATCGTTTGTTAAAATGATAACGAAAAAAACTGATTTTCGGACGAAAATGCATTCTAACGAAAACGAATGCACATGTCTAATGTCTACTAATAACGGCTCATATACAGTGTGATGCCAATTAAATTACATTTAATTAGTGTGCTGTGCTATCTCACCCCAAATCTTCCTAGATTAAAATAAATGAAATATGTGTAGCGCCTGGTTAGGGGGATCAGAGGGTTAATTGGCTCTGATCCAGTTAATCTGTTCAAATTGGGTCGCTGTCTCAGCTTGGCTGTGCTGTGGGCTCATTCTGTTTCCAAGATGGAAAATCCATCCAATGTAGTTGATTTTCCTTTGATATGTATTTAGTGACTTCAAAAAAATATGACAAACAGCTTGCTGTGGTGCTCCCCATCCTCAGGTAATGGCTGCTCACCCCTGAGCGTGTGACCTCACAGCTAAGTTTTGGTCAAACACGCTTATGAATCACTTTAGGTATTCTAGGCAGGCTATCTGTTTTAAAGCTGATTGCTAGTGCTCTCTCCTTACATGGAAAAAGAAACTTCATGGCATAATATTGTTTAAAACTGTTTATTGTGCAGACAAGTAAAACCCGAATGCTGGGTACTCACGTGGGTTAGGTGCTTTAAGTGCACCGCTCGGTATACTTCCTAAAAACGCTGGGTAATGGCTGGGATCGTACGTTAGTCCTCTGTATGGTTGCCTTTCACACCATCCTGTCCCCTCCCCTACATGTGACGATACAAAGGATTTCATATCAAGTAATTTGTTTGTCGCCTGTGTCCTGCTGGGGTGATTTCACTTAAAGTGGTTGTAAAGGCAGAAGGTTTTTTATCTTAATGTATTCTATGCATTAAGACAAAGAGCCTTCAGTGTGCACCAGAATCCCCTAATACTTACCTGAGCCCCATCTCTATCCAGTGATGTCCCAGAGTGCCTCGGCCATTCGTGACTCTCCCTTCTGATTGGTTGAGACACAGCAGCAGCACCATTGGCTCCCGCTGCTGTCACAGTCAGTAAGCCAATTAGGAGAAAGAGTGGGTGGGGCCTACTGGGGCTCCGTGTCTGAATGGACTTAGGGAGCTGTGGCTAGGCTCCGGTCCCGCCATAGCAAGCTGCTTGCTGTGGGGGCAGGGGGGGGCAGGAGTGCCGATGGGGGACCCATGAAGAGGAGGATATGGGCTGTCCTGTGCAAATCCACTGCACAGAGCAGGTAAGTATGACATGTCTATTAATTTTATATAAAAAAATGAGACTTTACAATCACTTTAAATGAGAAGTATGTGTTTGTTTTTTCCCCTATTCATACTTACCATCAGACCGATGCTACATCTGTCCCCCCGTCACCTCTTCACTGAGAACCGAGCCATCGAACACCGCCAATGGCTCGATTCTCTCACCTCCCTGAGCAGAGAGCTGCTGACTATCAATCAGCATCTCTCCTGCTCTGCTCCTCCATGCTCATTGGAGGGGCGGGGAGCGGCCGTCTCAGCCTCTCAGCGGCTCGCTGAGACTACCATCAGTCCAGGCAGCTGGCGGATCCAGACTTCCTAACTCGGGGTGATGCGCTGCCTGGACTGCACTTGGTGACGGCAGCGGAAAGCGGACTTCAGACCGCTCTCCACTGAAAACAGGTCACAGAAGTGCAACATGAATTGCACTTCTGCGACCCTTAGGAGAAGCACAGTCAAAAAAGCTCAAGCTGGACTTCTCCTTTAACTCCTTGGAGCCCGGGCTATTGTCAAATGACAGGTCCGGGAGGACGTCCTCAGCGGAGAGCAGACTTCAGACCGCTCCCTGCTGAAAACAAGTCACAGGAGTGCAAAACGAATTGCACTCCTGTGACCCAGAGTAGAAACCCAGCCTAAAAAGCCCATGCTGGATTTCTCCCTTAAAGCGGAGTTCCACCCAGGAAAACAACATTTGACAAAAAATCCTAAATTAAAAAAAAAAAAAAATGTGAATTTTTATTTTATTTTATACTCACCTGAAAAAACCTGTTGCTATACGGAAGTCCGTAATCTGCCTCTTCCGCAGCCGTGGTCCGTCTCCTTCTTCATCTTCTCCTAGTGAATGGGGCGCGCTGCTTTCTGGGAACTGTGTGTGTTCTCAGAGAGCAGCCGCCCATTCACAAGTCGGTGCGAGACTCGCGCATTCACAGTAGGAAATGGGCAGTGAATGGTGCCGCGGGACCTGCATCGATCGTAGGAGTGGCATGGGGGCATTTGGAGACCTGGGAGAGGGGAGGGGGGAAGTGTATTGAGCTGAATGAGAGAAAACCTGAAGAGAAATCTGCGAATCAGCTGCGTACCCATAGAAGATAATCGGCCTTAATTCGCACCTGAGCCGCACCGCAATGCCTAAAATACGCACACGTTTTTTTGGCAATGCGCAGTGCGAATGCATCGCACATATGTGAACCAGCCTCATTGAAAATAATGGCCCAGATTCATGGTGTTAGACAGGAGTAATTTCAAATTTTGCGCGCCGTATCACTAGTTTGAATCCTCAAACCATGATACGGCGGCTTCGGGCTTCGATCCGAGAGGCTTACGTCTTCGTAAGCCTTCGGATCTACGTTGCGATATTTTTGCGGCCGCTGGGAGGAGTTTGCGTCGTTTTGATGCGTCGGGATATGCAAATTAGTTTTTACGGCGATCCACGAAGATACGAGCGGTCTTCGCAATCGCTTACGTCTATTTTTTTTTTTACGTACTGTTAGACCAGCTTTTTGCTGGTCTAACGGTGCGTAGCCCATGTTAAGTATGGCCGTCGTTCCCACGTCGAATTTCATTTTTTTTTTATTTTTTTTACGTAAGTCGTTCGGGAATAGAAATGTCCATAAACGACGCTACTCAAACAACGAATGATGTAACGACGTGATTTCGCGCAATGCACGGCGGGAAATTTGTGAACGGAGCATGCGCAGTTCGATCGCCGCGGGAACGCTCCTATTTTAAATGCTTCACACCCCCTACTCGCATAGATGGATTGCGACGGGAGAAATACACTACGCCGCCGTCGTTTATTGGACAAAATCTACCTGGATTCCACGTAGAGCCAGGTAAAAAACGGCGGCGTAGTGTATTTCTGATACGCTACGAGAATCTAATTCTCTCTGAATCTGGGCCAATGTATTTAGAAATGTTCTGCGTATTGGAAGCGGTTTAAGCCGCACTCAATTCACATAGGTGTGAACCCGGCCTAAAGAAAAAAATTGCGGGTGGAATCCCGCTTTAAGTTACTATTTTGGATGCACAACAGAAAATAAGTGGAAAGCTCTTCAAAGTGAATAGATATCCCATCTTAGACAATTATTACATGAATACTTGTCCCAATTGGAGGTTCTTCCCTACTAATTGCTCTGTTTGTATTGTCTAAGTGACAATGACAACCAAGACAATTACATAGTGTATCTTCCCAACAGAGATACACACAACACTAAAAAGGATCTACGCTATTCAAATTTTTTAAAAGAATGTGGTTTTATACTTTAAATTGCCTAACCTAAACCAAAAATTAACACTTAGGGGGGAAATGTATAAGAAATGTGGGCCAGATTCACGTACATTGGCGCATATATTGACCGGCGTAGCGAATCTCCTTTACGTTAAACCTGCCCAATTTAGAGGCGCAAGTACCGTATCCTCGTAGTATTTGCGCACAAATTTGTGCCGGCGCAACGTAAATCCCGAGGCGTAAAGCGGTGTAATTAAAATTAGGAAGACGTGGGCCTGTTCCATTGAAACGAACCGTGACCCCATGCAAATGAAGGGCTGGCCGGATTGCGCATGCGCACATGAAGCAGACTATGGTCAGCATCTCTCTGCGCATGCTCAGAACTCGGCACGGCACAATCAGTGAGATTAAAACTAGGCCCGGTCAACTTAGTGAGCTAGGCACAGTGCTTAAATAGACCGAGAGAAACGCCCTTCCATTGCAAAAGTACATCCATTTGTTTCCCTTCCTACAGCAAGGTGCTTTTGTTCTGTTGTTTGTTAGCGTTTGTTGGTTTGTGACGTGTCTTTGAGATTTTTGGAGAGTGATTTGGAGAGTGATTTTTGGAGAGTGATTTTTGGAGAGTGATTTTTGGAGAGTGATTTTTGGAGAGTGATTTTTGGAGAGTGTTGTGTGAACATGAGTGAGAGGAAGAGAAAATAAAATTTTTCCTTGCGGGAGAAGGAAATAATTATCAGGGCCATTACCCAATATGGGCGATTCCTGCACGGCCCGGAGAGTGCCAACACCACCCCGGCCAGGAAGAGTCAGATTTTGCAGGACATCGCCGACGAGGTAAATGCTTTGGGGGGGAGACCCGGACACGCCAGGGGATCCAAAAGAAGATCAATGATCTCCGGCGTGTGGTCTGTGGGAAGCTGGCCAAGATTTCAGCACATGGCAGGGGCACTGGAGGGGGCCCACCATGCACTGTTAGGATGACTGAGGAGGAGCGTCCGGTGGCCCAGACCTTCAACAGGCAGCAAGTGGAGGGGCTGTCTGGCTTTGACTCCATTCAGGAGGCCGTGAGGACAGGTAAGGTTTTTTTTTTTTTTTCTATCTGGTGTGTAGCATGTGTGGGGGGGAGGGAATATGTGGCAAGTGTGTGGATCCTCCAACCTGTGAATATTTATTTATTTTTTGCTGGGCATTTTATTTTATTTATTTTTTCATGGCATTTTTTTTTTTTTTTTTTTTGCTGGGCATTTTTTTTTTGGATTATGATTTTTTTTCTGTTTGTGAATGATTTTTGAATGTGGGGATGACATTCCTGCCGGAAAAGGGGTGTCACCCTCATTTGTGGTGGAGAAGGGTTACCCAGGACCAGGGAGAAGTGATCCCCAGGTCCGTGTGAATGGTGTATGAATGTATATTGACATAATTGGAGCCGTGGCATGGCGTTGCTGCTCACAAGTCCTGCATGGCGGGCTTGTGCTAATCCAATGTGATGAGGATGTGGTGTTTGTGATCTAGGGACCACAGTGGTGTGCATGTATGTATTCTCATTGTGCCATGATTAATGTGTGTGTTTAACCACTTAAGACCCGGACCAAAATGCAGGTAAAGGACCAGGCCCCTTTTTGCGATTCGGCACTGCGACGCTTTAACTGACAATTGCGCGGTCGTGCGATGTGGCTCCCAAACAAAATTTGCGTCCTTTTCTTCCCACAAATAGAGCTTTTTTTTGGTGGTATTTGATCGCCTCTGCGATTTTTGTTTTTTGCGCTATATACAAAAATAGAGCAACATTTTTAAAAAAAAATCAATATTTTTCACTTTTTGTTATAAGAAAAATCAAATAAACTAAATTTTAGTCAAACATTTAGGCCAAAATTTATTTAGCCACATGTCTTTAGTAAAAAAAAAAATCGCAATAAAAAAAAAAGAGCTACCTAGCGGGAACAGCGACACTAATACAGCGATCAGAAAAATGATCGCTTAGTGACGCTGGCAATAGGGAGTGAAAGGGTTAACTAGGGCGGTGATCAAGGGGTTAAAACTTTATTAGGGGGGGTACGGGGCTACCCTGAACCTAACACTAACTGCCTGTCACACTGACACTAAATACAGTAATCATACATATATGATTACTGTATTCAGTGACACTGTGACAGGGGGAGGGGGGGTGATCGCAAGGGGTTAAGTCTGCCTGCGTGTCCTGGTGTCAGTGTAGTGTTGTGCAGACTCACTGTGTGATGTGATCTCTCATCAGCGGCGGTTGAAAATACCGCCGAGAGCAGAGATCACATCACTTCCCTCTTCCTGTGTTTACACAGGAGGAGGCAGTGACATGGCGGGAGCGCGCGGATTGGCTGGGAGCGATCCGGAGGGGCGGACAAAAACGAATAGCTGCCCCCTCATCCCGGATCGCTCGGCCAGCAAACCGGACCGCCGCATGTACCGAGGGGGGTCCCGATCGGACCCCCGACCCACGTCAAGGCAGGCACGTATATATACGTTGATGTGCCTGCCTGTGCCATTCTGCTGACGTAAATGTACATGCGGCGGCCCGAAAGCGGTTAACGTGCAAAGATGCCTAATGTGAGCTGTCTCCTGGTTGCTCTTCCCTCAGAAGACAGGGTAGACTCGGTTAGGGGGGATTGTCTGGTTCGGGGGTCAGGTCATCACGTATGTCAATCTCCAGGCCCTTTCTCACTGCAAAGTTGTGCAGCATGCAACATGCATCGATGATCTGGCAAACAAAGTTTGGGGAATACAACAGGGCCCCCCCAGACTTATCCAGGCATCGGAAACGTGACTTCAGGAGGCCAAAGGTGTGCTCCACCATTGCACGGGTACGTGCGTGTGTTTCATTGTATCTTTCCTCTCCTGGGGTTTGGGGGTTCCGGATAGGAGTCATGAGATTGGGTCCCAGTGCATATGCAGAGTCACCTGGAAGGTAAAAGACAGGAGGATGTTAGTAGTGCATGTGCCCCTTGTGATTTCTGCATCATGGGGGGGGGGCAGTCATGCCTGACTCCCATGTCACTCACCAACCAGCCAGCTGTCCCCATACATGTTCTGTTCGAATTCTGTTGGGATGGGGCTATGATTGTATATGTAGCTGTCATGGCTCGATCCGGGGTGTTTGGCACGGACGTGCCATATGAGGCATTTGGCATCGACTATCACCTGTACGTTGATGGAATGCCAATGCTTCCGATTGCGGTATATGTGCTCTGTCTCACGGGGGGGCTGGAGTGCCACATGTGTGCAATCAATGGCCCCCACGGTGCGTGGGAATCTGGCAATTCCGTAGAAATCTGCCATTGCCTTCAGCCGCAGGTCCTCCTGGGTGTGTTTGATGATTTGGTTGGCCATGCAAAGGAAATGGAGTGTTGCCAGGACCTTGACCAGTGGCTGCACTGCATGTGAGCGTTGTGTTGGGCTGGTGATGTGCTCCTGCAGGGTTGTGGTTAATTCCATGATGACATGAGGGGTGAATCTGAAGATGCGATACACCTCAGAATCACTCATGCCAAAGATGTCTATGCGTGTGCGGTATATCCTCTCCCGTGCCCTCCTCCGTGCCCTCCTCCTTCTGCGCTCATCTAAAGTCAGTAGTATAGCTATGAGCAAGGATGCCCCTGGCATATTGGCATACAGATTGTTGTCCTGCAAGTGTGGCTGCTCAGCTCATCCCTAACGGTGTTGCTTTAGCTGACATGTAGACGGATTGTCCAAATTTAAACCTGCTTTTATAAGGACTAACTTTAGTCCGGACGTGCAGCTGATGCGCACAGCGCGTAGCCTGCACCGCACAAACTTACTTTTGTGGATCGCTGTATCTCCCTCATTTGCATATTTGCATAGCAAATCAATGGTGTGTCTAGTGCATTTTTGCGCGCACGATGCGCCGGTCTATCGAAATTACGTCGGTCGAAAAATTCAGGATTTCAGGCGTATATCATTTTGGGGATACGGCACATAGATACGCAGGCGCATATTTAGACTTACGCTGCGCATCTCGTGAAATGCCGCCTTAAGTGCTTTGTGGATCTGGCCCTTTGTTTTGTAAATGCCTCAACATTTGTGCAAGCGTAACAATTCCCATAAAATATGTGTGTAATCATTTCCTAAATGCCTTTTGTACAGTGGGGAACATAATATGAAGGAGACTTCTGCACTTTGTGCAGTTTATGGAGAATCTTGTGTTCGGCCAAACAGCTGCAGAGTGGAGCAAAACATTTTGCAGTGGTACTATCACCACTTCTAAACGTGACAGCTTACTCCTGGTCGTTAAGTAGCCGCCACTCGCCAGCATCCTAACAACCACTGGCTTATCCCCATCCAGGGATTCATGAATTAAAGTCGAATGTAAACAAACAGCAGGAAAAAAAGTGTAAGCCCCCCCCCCCCCAATAAAATTCCCTTTAGGTCTAGTATGGAGTTTAAGGGGGACCCTATTAAAAAAAAAAGTCCATATTTGGTTATTGACATTACCAGGTGATGCCTGTTTGTTTACTTTAGCAGTGAAGCCCCAAAGATATGATTCAGATGATCTTTTCCATTTATTTACTTTCATATATGGTCATGTCCAATATTTGTCAATGACGTCACCTGGGTCACCTCACCCCTTTGTTTACTTTACACACAGATTTCCAACATAATGAGTATTATTTCTTATGATTGCACAAGTGTTGAGACATTTGCATAGCAAATTATACATAAATCGGCCCCTTAAAGTGGAAGTTCAATCAAAATCTAACTAAGGCTCAACCTAATCCCACCCCTATTGTATCTACCCTGTAAAAGAAAAGATGCTTATACTTACCAATTCTGAAGACGCTGTGATCTGGTCACATGATCAGATCCCAGCGTTGGTTTCAGTGTAGAGGAGGGGCAACTGACAACAGATGCCCCATAGTAAGTTTATGGGTGGCATCACCGCACAGGCATCTACAATGGAAAGAGTATGTGACTGGACAGGAGCGTCTTCAGAAAAGATAAGTATAAACATCTTTTCTTTCACAGGGTAGATAAAATAGTCTTATGCCGTGTACACACTAGAAAAAACAAAGGGCCAGATTCAGAGAGCGATTACGCCTGCGCAACAGGTAATGCTCGTGCGTAAGTCTAAATGCGCGCGTGCGTTTAGATGCACGGCATTATCAAAACGATATACGCAAGAAATCTACTTTTTTTTTGTCCTGCGTAATTTCAATAGACTGGTGCATCCGTCCGCGCAAACTGCGCTAGACACACCATTGATTTGCTAGTCAAATATGCAAATGAGGGAGTTACGGGGATCCACAAAAGAACGTTGGTGCAGCGCAGGCTATGCGGTGTGCGCAACAGCAAAATGTCCTGTCTAAAATTAGACCATATAAAAGGTGGTCTAAAAAGAGAAAAAACGTCTACATCTCAGAGAAAGCAACACTTTTAGTGAGGAGCTGAGCAGTCACACGTGTTGCACAACAATCTGTATGCCAACATGCCAGGGGCATCGTCGCTCATAAGTGCACTACTGACTTTAGATGAGCAAAGAAGGAGGAGGGCACGGAGGATGGCACGGGAGAGGGTATACCGCACACGCATAGACCTGTTTGGCATGAGTGATTCTGAGGTGTATCGCATCTTCAGATTCACCCCTCATGCCATCCCGGAATTAACCACAACCTTGCAGGAGGACATCACCAGCCCAACACACCGCTCACATGCAGTTCAGCCACTGGTCAAGGTCCTGGCAACACTCCTTGTCCTTGCCAGTGGCTCTTTTCAGCGTACAAGTGGAGTGGTGGCTGGGATGTCACAATCCTCCATGAGCAGATGTGTGCACCAGGTTGTCCCAGCAATCCTCACACGCATGGCCAACCAAATCATTAAACCCACCACTGAGGACCTGCGGCTGAAGGCAGTGACAGATTTCTACAGAATTGCCAGATTCCCACGCACCATCGGGGCCATTGATTGCACACATTTGGCACTCCAGCCCCCCCCATGAGACAGAGCACATGTACCGCAATCGGAAGCATTGGCATTCCATCAACATACAGGTGATAGTCGATGCCCAAGGCCTTATATGGCACATCCGTGCCAAACACCCCGGATCCAGCCATGACAGCTACATATACAATCAAAGCCACATCCGAATGGAATTCGATCAGAACGTGTATGGGGACACCTGGCTGGTTGGTGAGTGACATGGGTGGCAGGCATGACTGTCCCCCCCCATGATGCCCACATCACAAGGGGCACATGCATGACTAACATCCTCCTGTCTTTTCCCTTACAGGTGACTCTGCATATCCACTGGGACCCCATCTCATGACTCCTATCCGGAACCCCCAAACCCCAGGAGAGGAAAGATACAATCAAGCACACACCCAAACACGTGCAGTGGTGGAGCGCACCTTTGGCCTCCTGAAGTCACGTTTCCGATGCCTGGATAAGTCTGGGGGTACCCTGTTGTATTCCCCAAACTTCGTGTGCCATATCATCGGTGCATGTTGCATGCTGCACAACTTTGCAGTGAGAAAGGGCCTGCAGATTGAGCTGATGTGATGACCTGACCCCCCAACCAGACAATCACCCCCTAACCGAGGTTACCCCGTCTTCTGAGGGAAGAGCAGCCAGGAGACAGCTCATATTGGGCATCTTTGCACGTTAAACACACACAATAATCATGGCACAATGAGAATGCATGCATGCACACCACTATGGTCCCTAGCACACACACCCCACATCCTCATCAAATTGGATTGGCACCAGTCCACCATGCAGGACTTGTGAGCAGCAACGCCACGCCAAGGCTCCAATTATGTCACTGTACATTCATACACCATTCACACGGACCTGGGCATCACTTCTCCCTGGTCCTGGGGAACCCTTCTCCACCAAAAATGAGGATGACACCCCTTTTCCGGCAGGAATGTCACCCCCACATTCAAACAGCATTCACAACCCAAA
Source organism: Rana kukunoris (assembly GCA_029574335.1). NCBI lineage: Eukaryota > Metazoa > Chordata > Amphibia > Anura > Ranidae > Rana > Rana kukunoris. The sequence continues at coordinate 485,050,670 of CM056051.1, read as the reverse complement.
AAATAAATAAAAAATTTGCCAGCAAACTCAAAAAATTGCCATGAAAAAAAAAAAGCCAAAAAAAAAGGGGAAAAAGAAATTAGTGCCCTTGACGTGAGCCACGCCTGGGGCTCCCCCGGCCACGGCCCCGGCTCCTCAGGGGAGACTCATGGGGGAGGGGCAAAACCGGGGAAGGAGGAGCAGCCCCTGATCTCTGCCCACCTGGCGGCCTGCCCTCCAAGGCCACGGCTATTCTGTCCAGGGCAGCACCAAGTGTTGCCGTGTTGGCCTGGATAGCCTGGGTGAGGGCCCTCGCATCCTGCCCAACGCCTGCTGATGTAGTCTGCAGGTCGTTAAGGCAGTTTGTGAAAGCCCGGGAGTGGGAGTCCAGGTTCCCCAGCCTATCGTTGATGGAGGACAGGCTCTCCTCCATCCGCACCAATGTCTGGCTGACCTGTCCCAGATGGCGGGTCTGGAGGGCCTAGTCCCTTCTCAGAGTGGCGGGCAGGAGATCGGGCACCCCCCTGGTCTTCTGCGTCGCCTTCCTGCCTCCAGCTGATGGTTGTGGCTGGGGAGAAGGGGTGGCCCTTGGGAGGGGAGCCATGTTGGGGGAGGAGGGGGGGGCTCCCCCTTAGGGAGGGCTGGCTCCTGCCAGCCAGAGGGGAAGAGTCCTCAAAAACCATTGGTCCAGTGCCTGACATGGACTCCTCCTCCTCCTCATCAAACTCCACCTCCTCCTCCTCCTCCTCTTGAACCTCCTCCGCGGACTCAGGCCTTGTCGGGGGGGCCTCATTAGGCTGCTGTCCTGGGGATGGTGCGGTCAGGCCAGATGGCCCTGCACCCTCCTGCACATCTGTGGATGACACAAAACATTCACAGGTTGCAGGATCCACACACTTGCCACATATTCCCTTTCACCCCCTCCTCCACACATGCTACACACCTGATATAAAAAAAACCTTACCTGCCACCACGGGCACCGGACTTGAGTCAAAGCCTGGAAGGCCCTCCACTTCATGCCGGTGAAAGGTCAGGGCCACCGCACGCTCCTCCGCTGTCAGCCTAACACGGCATGGTGGGCCCCCTCCTGTGCCCCTGGCATGGGCATGCATTGTGGCCAGTTTCTTTTTGACCAGCCGCCGGAGGTCATTTATCTTTTTCTCTATCCCAGACCGGGTCCGTGTCTCCCCCTCCCCCGATGAATTCACCTGATCAGTGATGGAGTCCAAAATCTCCCTCCTCCTGGCCGGGGTGGTGTTGGCACTCTGCGGGCCGTGGAGGAAACGCCCATATTCGCTAATGGCCCGGGCAAGAATTCGTTTTTCCCCTACAGTGAAATTAAGTTTTCGCTTTCTCTCTGTCATACTCAGCACAACAAACACTCCCAGTCAACAAAAATCAGTCACAAATACAAGCACAACCAATCAAGCAAGAACACACACAAAGAGAAAACTAACACCCAAAAAATCACACAAGCACTCAGCAAAATTCAGTCACAAAAACAAACAACAACTATTAAGCAAGAAAACAAACGAACACAAATATATCAAACAAACAGTCTCTCAAACACTTATCAAAAAAAACTTTCAAAGATCAACTTACAAACACTTGCTCACACAGTACACTAATCTGACAAATACAAAACACTGCACAACTCACAACGGGACAAAAGCACTTGGTTAAATGGGAAGGGACAAAGGGATGTACTTTTGCAATGGAAGTGCGTTTGTGTGTGTCTATTTATGCTGTCTGCGTATTTCATAGTCCATTTCCAATTTCACTGATTGCGCCGTTCCCGAGTTGTGAGCATGCGCAGAGAGGTGCTGACCATGGTCTCCTTCAAGCGCGCATGCGCGAGGCGGCCGGCCCTTCATTTGCATGGGGTCACGGCTCATTACAATGTAACACGCCCACGTCCTTCCCAATTTGTATTACTCCGCCTTACGCCTCTGAAATAACGTTACGCATGCGCAATTTTCTGCGCAAAAGCTACGAGAATAGGGTGATTACGCGGCTACATTGCGCAAGTCTAACGTAAAGGCGGTGCGCTACGCCAGTCCAATAATGCGCAGATGTACCTCAATCTGGGCCAACTTTTTTTTCAACCCGATCATTAAAAGGGCCTTGCCTACACACGATCGTGAAAAAATAATTCTCTAGCAAAGCACGGTGACGTACAACGCGTACGACGGTACTACAAAGATGAAGCTCCAATCGGATGGCGCCACCCTTGGGGCTGCTTTTGCTGATTTTGTAGAACAAACAAAACAAAATAAAGTTGCGCTGCTAGAAATATAAAAAGAAGAAAGCAGCCAGCACTAACAGTGAAACAACCTGTGAGTAGACAATGAAAGAAAAATAAGTGCAGCGCTAGTGAGCGTGAATTTGCGTGAAGCAATTTACACCAATCCCATTCAAATGAGTGACATTGTAATGGGGTAATCCAAAAACACAATACCAAAAAAGTACAGAGAGGGTGGTGAGACTCAATAGATGCAAATGGTGGAATGTAAAATATAAACTACAAAGGAAGTCCTTTAGATCAAAACAGGCAAGTCTTCATATGAAACACTCCTATACACCGATCCTGTGTTACTGGAGAATCTGATGGTATGCGTGATCCACTTAGATGGGCATACAGGATAACCAAACCAAGGGCGGATCCAGAGTCTAGTCTCGGGAGGGGCACTGCCAGAAAATAAGGTGTTGCTTACAGAACTCAATTAGGTGTCCGATGTGTCCGCTGCAATGTTGCAGTACTGCTAAAAAATCAATGATCCCCGCCATTACTAGTAAGACATATTTAAATATGAATGCCATAAATCTATCCCATGGTTTGTAGACAATTGTCAGGGACTGCAGACGTGGTACAAGAGATGGTCAGAGACTGCAGACATGGTACAAGAGGTGGTCAGAGAATGCAGATATGGTACAAGAGTTGGTCAGAGACTGCAGACGTGGTACAAGAGATGGTCAGAGACTGCAGACGGGTACAAGAGATGGTCAGAGACTGCAGACGTGGTACAAGAGATGGTGAGAGACTGCAGACATGGTACAGGAGATGGTGAGAGACTGCAGACGTGGTACAAGGGATTGTCAGAGACTGCAGGCATGGTACAAGGGATGGTCAGAGACTGCAGACGTGGTAGAGGAGATGGTCAGAGACTGCAGACGTGGTACAAGGAGATGGTCAGAGACTGCAGACATGGTACAGGAGATGGTCAGAGACTGCAGACGTGGTACAAGGAGATAGTCAGAGACTGCAGACGTGGTACAAGGAAATGGTCAGAGACTGCAGACATGGTACAAGAGATGGTCAGAGACTGCAGACATGGTACAAGAGATGGTCAGAAACTGCAGACATGGTACAAGAGATGGTCAGAGACTGCAGGCGTGGTACAAGAGATGGTCAGAAACTGCAGACGTGGTACAAGGGATGGTGAGAGACTGCAGACGTGGTACAAGGGATGGTCAGAGACTGCAGACGTGGTACAGGAGATGGTGAGAGACTGCAGATGTGGTACAGGAGATGGTGAGAGACTGCAGACGTGGTACAGGAGATGGTGAGAGACTGCAGACGTGGTACAGGAGATGGTGAGAGACTGCAGACGTGATACAAGAGATAGTCAGAGAATGGAGACATGGTACAAGAGATGGTCAGAAACTGCAGACATGGTACAAGAGATGGTCAGAGACTGCAGACATGGTACAAGAGATGGTCAGAAACTGCAGACGTGGTACAAGAGATGGTCAGGAAAACTGCAGACGTGGTACAAGGGATGGTCAGAGACTGCAGACGTGGTACAGGAGATGGTCAGAGACTGCAGGCATGGTACAAGAGATGGTCAGAGACTGCAGACATGGTACAAGGAGATGGTCAGAGACTGCAGACGTGGTACAAGAGATGGTCAGAGACTGCAGACGTGGTACAGGAGATGGTCAGAGACTGCAGACGTGGTACAAGGGATGGTCAGAGACTGCAGACGTGGTACAAGGGATGGTCAGAGACTGCAGACGTGGTACAAGGGATGGTCAGAGACTGCAGACGTGGTACAAGGGATGGTCAGAGACTGCAGACGTGGTACAAGAGATGGCCAGAGACTGCAGACGTGGTACAAGGGATGGTCAGAGACTGAAGACATGGTACAAGAGATCATTGCAGCCTCACTGTGCATATGAACACAGCCCCACCTTTGTATATCAATGCAGTCCCACTTTTGCATATCAATGCATCCCCACTTTTGCATATCAATGCATCCCCACTTTTGCATATCAATGCAATCCCACTTTTGTCTATCAATGCAGTTTAGAAAACAGGGAACTGGGGGAAAGGGGAATGCGCAAGTTATTCCACTAATGAACAGGTGTGGAGTAGCCACTGCCTGTATAGATCTAATACCTGATTAGGTAGTGCTGCTGTAACCAACAATCTAATGTTAAACAAGAAAGGAAGGGGGAGAAGAGACGGGATAATCGGCCCACCTGGGACCTAAAGGGGTTACCTTGAGCAGCACAAAAATTATCTGAAATGTAATAATGATACACCATATAATTATTTATTTAATAGTATCAAAATTTAAAATATTTAAGCACAATAGTATAATAATTAGACTGACCGTATGGTAATCAAACAATTATTGGTTACCATTTATGCAAACAAAAAAAGAGAAAAACACATGTAACATTTAGACAAAACAGGAACGCACACAGACAAAGACAGAAAACATGGTCCGGACACTTTTGTATTCAGCCTGCACAATGGAAGCACTTGAATCTATGGTAATGCGACTAACCATATAATAATGGCAAGCGGGATCTATAGTTCCCACTTCCAATAGCCGCGATTGACCAATTGGTGTTAGCAAAATGTGGGGGCTGGATACAAGCTCGTAGTGGGGTGGAGGAGAGGGGAAAGGGGAAGGGAAAAATAAAGGGAGGAATATGCTTGGTCGTGATAATGGATCCACTGTTCCTTAACCAAGGTGTGTAATATTTGGGTGTTTGCTAGCATTGATGACTTGGATATATATTGGGCACTGACAAAGTCCGGGCAGCAACAAACAAAAATGGTAAATAGTCAATCCTGATTGTCCCGGTAATGAGATACGTATCTCAATGAAATTAGTTGGTGATGGTTAGTACTAGATTCACGTTGTTTAATATGTTGAATTGATTAGACATCTAGACTAGAGTCCATGGTCATTTGCATATAATGATGGGACCATGTAATCAGCACATAACAAGCCTTGGTGCTAACTAATAAGTGAGAGCTAAGTTCCGTTTAAGGCTCTCTATGTAGTATCGATAGAAAATAAGACACCCTTTAAGTAGATATACGTTACCACCTTGGTAGCCGTCGTATGGGATGTGGGTCTTTATTCACTGCTGGTCAGATGGTGCGCGCTGTTCTGTTGCCCCGTTGTAGCGCTGTCTAATATGACATCAATTTCCGCTTTAAGGTCCAATATAGGACAAGGGCTGGTTCAGCGCGCTGGTATGAATAACATCATACATCCATCAATGATTGTAAGTTGTTTGACCATCCTGCATGTTCCTCGCTATAGTCGTATTTGAATTTAGGCGTCTGTTGCCGCTATCCCTTCATCCTCCACACGAGCTGCTGGTGTCACGGAATCACGTTAGGGTGATGACGTCAACGCGTTTCGCCTGGCACATTGGCGTAGCTTCGTCTCGGACATATGGATCGACAGTGTGGGCGCTTGTTTATACGCGTCACAACTGCCGGTTCTCACCAATTAGAAAAAAGGAGGGGGGGTAAGTGATGAATATAGAGTCATTGCTGGTGGACCTGTTGTCATTCAAGGATTTTCTTTTGGTTTGAAGTATAAGAAACATATAAGGTCAGCAGTTTGTTATTAGTAGTTATATCGTCTGATTAATAGCATGGATTATAGCATGGGGGAAAAAGGGATTTTGTAAATATGGAACACACAGTATCCCCCAATATATAAAGAAACAACCCATGCCATTTCTGACGAGTCAACTATAAGAATCTGTTGTGTTCACATATGCCAGGAGAAGAAAGACAAATTACTGGGAAATGGGGAAGGGAAGGGGGAGGGGAGAACAAAGCTAGGAAACAAATACATAGTAACAAACAAGCTGGAGACTAGCATGCAGGGTGAACACATATATGGCGATTGTCAGACTGGCGATTTGACAGGCGCCAGTATGATTAAATTTGGTATAGCTATTTTGGCTAAAAAATGAATTGATCTTATTGAACAGTTGATCTAGATGAGGTTAGATAAAGGCAAGCATTGTATCTGTGATGTCGATATTTTTGGATTGTATATCAAATTGGTAAATCAAAGGCTGAGGAGTTTTACTTTTATTTTAGGGAACCAAAAAGGCCTGTAAATTTAATTCTGTGTTGAGTCCCACCGGCACTAGGGACTTGAGGTGGTATACCCACCATTTTTCCTTCTGAAGGAGGACGCGATCGAAATCGCCACGTCTATTGGGCAACCTAAGTGCATAAATGCCCTTAACCGTTAAACCTTTTGAGCTCCTGTTGTGATGTGATGCAAAGTGTTTTGCAAGGGGTTTTTCAGGTTCTTTTTCCTTGTCATTGATTTCTCTTAGATGTTCACCCACCCGTACCTTTAAGGCACGTTTGGTTTTGCCCACGTAGATTTTTGGGCAGGGGCAGGTAATGACATAAATTACACGGGTTGTCGAGCAATTTATTAAGTTTCTTATTTCATATGAGCCCTGTCCGTAAGCATCAGTAAAAGTGGATGTCCTGTCCACGTATGGGCATACTTGGCAACGGTTACAGGGGAACATTCCAAGTGTTCTTGGATAGTTTGATAGCCATGTTGTCTCTGGTTCTTTAGTAAACTCGGATCTTATTAATAAATCACCTATACTCTTGGCTCGACGTGCTACCAATTTAGGAGAATCACCGACTATGTCTGTCAAGACTGGGGCATTACGTAATATGCTCCAATGTTTTTCGAGTACTTTTCGGACATTGTCCCATTGGGACCCATATGCGGTGATAATCCTAATTGGTTCAACTGATTCTTGGGCTAGTTTAACCGTCCTTTTTTTAGTGAGGAGATCGATTTGTTCCCGAATCGCTGCCCTCTTTTTAGCTTTTTTAATTATACCATGAGAGTAGCCACGTTCCCGAAAACGGGTGTATAGTTCCTGACTTTCTCGTTTATAGTCCTCCGGGCTGGAACAATTCCTCTTGATGCGGAGGAACTGGCCAACCGGGATGCCGTTCTTCAGCCAATAAGGATGATGGCTTGTTGCATAGAGTAGATTATTGGCTGCGGTGTCTTTACAAAATGTACATGTGTGTAGCTGCTGTTGTCTCATGGAAATTTGCAAGTCTAAAAATGACAGTTTTTCCGTGTCAAAAGTGTATGTCAGATGAATATTTCGTTAGTTAGTATTTAATTCCTGCATAAACTGGTGCAATGAATCAATCGAGCCCCGCCAGAGCATCAGGACGTCATCGATGTACCGCCACCAAGTGAGTACATTGTGGCGGTACATCGAGGATGTGTATACATCCTCCTCCTCCCAGAGGCCAAGGTGGAGGCAAGCGTAGGCAGGTGCCCAGGCCGCCCCCATCGAGGTACCCCTTATTTGATGGTAGTAGACATTTAAGAATTGGAAAAAGTTATTATGAAGTGCGAGATGTAATATCTCCACTAAAAATTCATTTTGGGGTCCCGATGCCGGATATGTTGATTCAAGGAATTTTTCCACTGCTTCAATACCCACTACATGTGGTATCGACGTATACAAAGACTCTACGTCGATACCCACAAGTAGTATGTTGTCAGTCTGTCCCTTAATGTCCAAATCATTTAATTTCGCCAGGACATGCTGTGTGTCCTGGACAAATGACTTGAGGTCCACTACCATCTCTTTAAGTAGGAGATCTAAATATTTTCCTATTCGCTCAAGTGGGCCATAACAGGCCGAGACAATTGGTCTTCCGGGGGGTTCATTTAAGTTATTATGAATTTTTGGGATGATGTAAAAAGTGGGGGTGTTATAGTCTTGGATTTCTAAATAGTTGTATTCCCTCACAGTAAGAAGGCCTTCGTCTCTGGCAAGTCTCAACTTTTGATTCAAGGTATTGACCAGTGTGGGGAATGGATTGTGATCGAGTTTTTTGTAAGTGCCTTGGTCATTCAATAGGCGTTTGGCCTCACGTTCATATTGTTCTTGTTTCAAAAGGACAACATTACCGCCTTTGTCGCTATTTTTAATGACTATACTTTTATTGGTTTGGAGATCTTTTAAAGCTCGACGTTCGTCTATAGTCAAATTATCTGTCATTTTATGGGACCAATCGATTTTTTCAAGGTCTGCCTGTACCATGTCAAGGAACATATGTAGCCATCGTTTTTTTTGATATTGGAGGCATTTTTAAAGACCTGATTCTGAGATTAGCCCGTCTAATTGAAGTCAGTGGTTCCACGTCCGGTGGGGTATTTTCGTCCAATAGGGAATTTAGTATGTCCAAAATTTTGATACTATTAAATAAATAATTATATGGTGTATCATTATTACATTTCAGATCATTTTTGTGCTGCTCAAGGTAACCCCTTTAGGTCCCAGGTGGGCCGATTATCCCGTCTCTTCTCCCCCTTCCTTTCTTGTTTAACGTCTATCAATGCAGCCCCGCTTTTGTCTATGAATGCAGCCACACTGTGCACGGCACTCACCATGGCATTGCCTCGATCACACACAGCAGGCATCTCCTCTCCCGACGTGTGTCATGGAACAAACAAGCTGAAGGTCTGTGTTCGGTAGGCCAGTGTGCTCTAGCAAGGTCCCCCCCTAGACAGGCTTGTGTGATAGACAAAACACTGATTGTTAGGAAAGGTCCCCCCGCTGGTGATTCTGCCTGTTATTTGGGCTGCAGTACTGGCCTCCACCAGCGGGGAGTTCTTGGCAGTATGGAGCACACAGCCCTTCCTGCGTTCAGGTGTGACCTGAATGCAATCAGCATGCCTCTCTAATACCCGGCGTGTGTAATCACTCCTCGCCCTGGTATCTGTCTACTAACCTGATCCTGAGCCTGATATCTGACCCTGAGCCTGTTGTCCCCTTTCTTGACTTTTGATCTGATCCGACCTGACCTGATCCCTCTCCTGGACATTCCCTTCCTGCCCATTCCCTGTCTGCAGCTTCTTCTGTGATCTCCTGGTATATGACCTCGGCTTGGCTTTTGGTTTATGATTACGGCATTTCCCCTTCACTTATATATGCTTTGTTTTTATTTGTGCACTGTTTGTCTTCACCTGTTTTGTTCACCTTGTAAATAAACACCTTTTATTTCACTGCATACAGTGTTGGTCTCCTCTGTGTAGGCACACAGTACTGGTCTATTTAGAATCCCTGACACTGATTCAATCAGTATTCCATCTCTATCTACTATCACACGACCAGGTCTAGCACAGGCAGCACAGCCGAACACAGATCCAGCTCACACACAGCCAGAGATGCCCGATGTCAGCAGGAGAGAGGGGAGTGCTGCAGTCAGCAACAACTCAAAGCAGCCTCAGGACAGGCAGCCTACCAGCCCTGGTGATGAGAGAGAGAGAGTGACAGACTCGGCAGCAGCAGCTGCAGGCACCGCAAAGCAGTTTAAAAAAATGATTAAAAAAAAGTTATAAAAAATAAATAAAACAATATATAAAAAAAAAAACATTTATTAAAAAAAGGGGGTTTGACACATGGGGCCCTGGGGACCTCTGAGCCCTTTAATAAAAACATATCTATATATAAAAAAAGAGAAAAAAATAAATAAAATATAAAAAAAATAAAAAAAAAATATAAAAAAAGGAGGGTTGTCCTCCGGGGGCCCTGGGGACCTCTGTGCCCTTTAATAATAATACTAACAATAATAATAATAATAATTTTTTTATATATATATATACATTTAATAAAAAAAGGGGGGTGGTCATCTGGGGCCCTGGGGATCTCCGGGCCCCTGGGGACTTCCAGACCCCTAAAAAAAAGGGGGGTTGCCATACGGGGCCCTGGCGGCCTCCGGGACCCTGGGGACCTCCGGACTTCTAAAAAAAAAAAAAAAAAAAAAATAATAAAATAAAAATATGTTAAAAATTTTTTTTTTTTTTATAAAAAAATAAATAAAAAAAGAGGGGTTTGCCATCTGGGGCCCTGGTGGCCTCCGGGCCCCTGGGGACCTCCGGACCCCTAAAAAAAAAAAGCCAATGTGACATGATTGCCTCGGGGGGGGGGCAATTGCCCCGTTGCCCCCCCCCCCCTGGATCCGCCGTTGAACCAAACAGGTATGTGAAAAAGGATGGGTACTCTTACCACAAAAGTTGGACACATATGCCAGGAGCACTGTGTCGGATGCGCTTGTAAGAGCTCCTCGGATGGACGGCTCTATAAGGAGTGATGGTTGGAAGGATTGTAGATCTTTCCCAGGGATCACAGGGTCCAAGATGGAGGGTAGTTCCAGGTTTTCAGATGGAGCAACGCTTATAGGTATCCAAAAAAAGAGAAACAACTCCACATGGTGTAGTTTGTTTTGAAAAGGGAAGCCTTTATTAGGCTAATGAATGGTAGAACAATAAAAACAATAAAAAATGAAAATGCCAGTACTTTGGAAAGGATCTGGCACACGTGATCACATGAGTATAAAAGAGCGTGGTAGTTGGGTATGAAAAAGCTATGTACCCGACATGTTTCGAGCTAATGCTCATCGACAGGGGCAAGTTTGCTGATTTTGTGTTAGTAAAAGACGATTTGTGCTTTTCAGTCTGTTACAGTGTGATGAATGTACTTTTACCAGAACGAGCGCTCCCGTCTCATAACTTGCTTCTAAGCATGCATGTTTTTTTCTCGTCGTTAACCACTTAAGCCCCGAGCCTGTTTTTCAGATTTGGTGTTTACGAGACTAAAATATTTTTTTTTGCTAGAAAATTACTTAAAACCCCCAAACATGATATATTTTTTTCTAACACCCTAGAGAATAAAATGGCAGTCATTTCAATACTTTTTGTCACACCGTATTTGCTCAGCGGTCTTACAAGCGCACTTTTTTTGGAAAAAAATCACTTTTTTGAATTAAAAAATAAGACAACAATAAATTTGGCCCAATTTTTTTACATATTGTGAAAGATAATGTTACGCGGAGTAAAATGATCCTCAACATGTCACGCTTAAAAATTGCGCCCGCTCATGGCATGGCGTCAAACTTTTACTCTTAAAAATCTCGATAGGCGAAGTTTAAAAAATTCTATAGGTTGCATTTTTTAAATTACAGAGGAGGTCTAGGGCTAGAATTATTGCTCCCGCTTTAACGATCGTGGTACCTCACTTGTGTGGTTTGAACACCGTTTTCATATGCGGGCGCTACTCGCGTATGCGTTCGCTTCTGCATGAGAGCTCGTCGGGACAGGGCGCTTTAAAAAAAAAATAATTGTTTTCGGATTTATTTTTATTTATTTTATAATTTTTTACACTGCAATTAAAAAAATAAATAAAACATTATCACTTTTATTCCAATTACAAGGAATGTAAACGTCCCTTGTAATAGAAAAAAGCATGACAGGTCCTCTTAAATATGAGATCTGGGGTCAAGAAGACCTCAGATCTCATATTTAGATTTAAAAGCAAAAAAAAAGAAATGTTGTCATTTGAAAAAAGGTAAACAAAAAAAATATCTCTTTAACCACTTAAGGACCGGACCAATATGCTGCTAAATGCCCAGAGGCGTTTTTACAATTCGGCACTGCGTCGCTTTAACAGACAATTGTGCGGTCATGCGACGTGGCTCCCAAACAAAATTTGCGTCCTTTTCTTCCCACAAATAGAGCGTTCTCTGCGATTTTTATTTTTTGCGCTATATACAAAAATAGAGCGACATTTTTGAAAAAAAATCTATATGTTTTACTTTTTGTTATAAGAAAAATCGAATAAACTAAATTTCAGTCAAACATTTAGGCCAAAATGTATTCAGCCACATGTCTTTAGTAAAAAAAAAAAATCGCAATAAAAAAAAAAATAGCTACCTAGCGGCAACAGTGACACTAATATAGCGATCAGAAAAATTATCGCTTAGTGACACTGGCAATAGGGATTGAAAGGGTTAACTAGGGCAGGGATCAAGGGGTTAAAACTTTATTAGGGGGGGTACGGGGGCTACCCTGAACCTAACACTAACTGCCTGTTACACTAAGGCCTTGTACACACGAGGGAATAAATCCGCTGAAACTGGTCCGACGCAATAGCGAAATTTCGCAATTTTTTTTTTTTTTTTATAAAATATCACGAATATTCGATATTAACGAATATTCGCGATCGCATATGTAAAATTTCGCTTTTTTTTTATTTTATCAAATATACCGAATATTCGTAAATATCGAATATTCGTGATATTTTATAAAAAAAAAAAAAAATTCTCATTGGCGAAAATTCGCAATTTTTTTTTTTATAAAATATCACGAATATTCGATATTAACGAATATTCGCGAATATTCTTCGAAATATTCGTGAAATATCGCGAAATCGAATATGGCGTATTCCGCTCATCACTAGTTGGGAGTAGTGTTGAGCAGAATACGCCATATTCGCTTTCGCAATATTTCGCGAATATATAGGAGAATATTCGAGAAATATTCGTAAATTTCGAATATTCGTGATATTTCATCCAAAAAAAAAATTGCGAAATTTCGCTAACGTGAAATTTCGCGAATGTGAAATTTATTGCGAAATTCTCGACCGCGCATGCGCGCGGACAACACGCGGTCGCGAAAACGGCGATCATTTCCTGGATTCTTTGCCAGTGTATATTCGGATTGCTATTTAGTGCTGCCCTGCGAATCTACTGCTGCCCTGCGAAGCGAAGATGGTGGGGAGTAACTTTTCATCCAGTGAGGAAAAACTGCTGATTACTGTAAGTAATTTCACCACTTGTTATTTCATTATCTTTAACTGCATTTTAGACTAGTTAAAAAGTTAGGATGCAAGATCAGATATTAGTATTTCCCAAACAGTGTGTTTCCAGCGGTTGCAAAACTACAACTCCCAGCATGCCCAGGGTTGCCACCTTTTGTTCATTTCAAACCCGAACACTTCAGCGTCGCACAGCAATTTTTTGTCTTAGTTTGCATAGATGTCGCTATTAAATAACATTTCTAACCATATGAAATTAATCATAAAAGTTCCTCTTTACATCAGAGTCCACAGACTTCCCCTTTTACATCAGAGTCCACAGACTTCCCCTTTTACATCAGAGTCCACAGAGTTCTCCCTTTACATTAGAGTTCACAGAGTTCTCCCTTTACATCAGTGTCCACAGAGTTCTCCCTTTACATCAGAGTCCACAGAGTTCTCCCTTTACATCAGAGTCCACAGAGTTCTCCCTTTACATCAGAGTCCACAGAGTTCTCCCTTTACATCAGAGTCCACAGACTTCCCCTTTTACATCAGGATCCACAGACTTCCCCTTTTAGATCAGTGTCCACAGAGTTCTCCCTTTACATCAGAGTCCACAGAGTTCTCCCTTTACATCAGAGTCCACAGAGTTCTCCCTTTACAACAGAGTCCACAGAGTTCTCCCTTTACATCAGTGTCCACAGAGTTCTCCCTTTACATCAGTGTCCACAGAGTTCTCCCTTTACATCAGAGTCCACACAGTTCTCCCTTTACATCAGAGTCCACAGAGTTCTACCTTTTACATTAGAGTCCACAGAGTTCTACCTTTTACATTAGAGTCCACAGAGTTCCCCTTTTACATTAGAGTCCACAGAGTTCCCCTTTTACATTATAGTCCACAGAGTTCTCCCTTAACATTAGAGTCCACAGAGTTCCCCTTTTAAATTAGAGTCCACTGAGTTCCCCTTTTACATTAGAGTCCACAGAGTTCTCCCTTAACATCAGAGTCCACAGAGTTCTCCCTTAACATCACAGTCCACAGAGTTCTACCTTAACATCAGAGTCCACAGAGTTTTCCCTTTACATCAGAGTCCACAGAGTTCTCCCTTTTACATCAGAGTCCACAGAGTTCTCCCTTTTCATCAAAAAGTGAAAAGAAACAAACATATTATTTTTCATATGTAAAGATAGGGATTAAAAAAAATAATCTATTGTACAGGGCCAGTGTAAGGCTCAAAAAATTATTATAGTGGTCAGATGAATAGCAACTCATTTCTCCCCTATACGTCTATCCTGTGATGTTACTCATATATACATAATTATGCAAATGATAATGGCTGCTATATTTATTCCAAAAAGCTGGTGACCAAAATGGCAACATATAAAATCTGTCATGTTACCACTGTCAGTGATTAATAAGGCGAGAATGCTTCCAATTATTGAATACCATACATTTACGTCATATATCCATAAGGGTTTAAACAAAAGTATTATAATATACTTTGTTCTTCATCTTGCAGAGGTTCCTGCAACATGGTTACGACCTAATGAGGTGCCAGCAGGATAAACAAAAAATCGTCCAGTCCGTATTGGAGGAATTACATGAGTTTCATGGCGGGTCACATGACCACATGGCCATTCTCAAAAAATGGTCAGACTTGAAGAGGCGCCACATGGACCGGGTCACACAGATCCGCGATGAATTTCATCCAGGTAAGTTATTGGTGACAGTCATGTAAGGTGATATGTAATTAACCTTAGGGCAGATGTTGTTAACCCAGACGCCATGTTGTGGTAACATATATCACCACCGAAGGTATTCATAGTACTGTTGAAAAAAGACATTATTCCATCAAGTTAAACCATGGAATTTAAAGTGGTGGTGTGGTGGGTTTCAAGGGGAAAGGGTGGTATTTTATAACTCAATTACCACTAAATTCCTGTGCTAGGCGTGGGGTTATCATAGTAATCACGTGTACTCCATCAGGCCCTTTTTTTAACATGAGATCTTCAGAATAATACAAAGGAAACACAAACAGCTAATTTTACCATGGTGGCAGCCCAGCTCACACTCAGTCCCCTGTAGTGCCAGCAAGACCCTTTAGTATAACATTATCCCATTGGTTAACTGTCTATATAAATAAATGTGTATTCATATACAATACAGCAGAGTACACAGAATTTGCATATGTTATTAGAAATCATTTTTACATATATAAACATTGTGTTATTATAGGATCTCCTCTACCATCTGTGCGCCCCAAGCGCACAAGGCGACAGGCCGCAGAGGAGGAGGAGGAAGAAGAGGAGGATGAAGAGGAGGATGCAGAGGAGGAGAGGGATAAGGAGCAGCCAGGGCCTCCGACTTACCACCCCCAGCTCCTGAGGAGCTGCAACTTCCCCCCACCCAACCTCCTGGTGAATGCCATGATGCAGAAGAGGAGCAGGAGGATGACACAGCGCCTGTGATGACCATCAGTCAGGAGGGTAAATATGTGCACAACGATTAATGACATTTCAACAATAAGATGTAGATATAAAAAAGTACAGTATTTAATCCTAATTTTTTTTTTCTTATATCCTAACAGTTTTGAAAGAGATTCAGGAGAAATCCTATGTCATGGAGAGGACCAATCAAAAAGTCCTGTCCAATCGGCGCAAAATAAAAAAATTGGACCTCGAGAATGAACAGCTGTTACAACAGCAGAGAAAAAATTTCAAGGAGCTGGCTGAGATTTACAAGCGCTTGAAAAAATCGATGTAAATATTTATATTTTTGGTTATTAAACCTGTTATTCTTTTCAAATGTTTCCTTTCTTATTGAGATTCTTAGGTCTTTCAACACATCTAACTTCACATCTAACACATCAACATCAACACATCTAACTTCATAATAACCTAAAAACATTTCATACTATTATTTTATTTAACACAAATCTAATAAAAAACAAAATACACGGACACAGACACTACTAACACAAACTAAACTGTTGAAAAATTACTATAACAAAAGCTACAATATATACATATATACATATATATATATATATATATATATATATATATATATTATATATATATAGATATAGAGAGAGAGCGAGAAAGAGAAAGAGAGTGCTGATTTGCTCTTGCAGATAGGCTAAAAGTTGCAGTAAAAAGGCCACAAACCAGGGTTTAACATAACGTTCAGTCATTTAGTCACACTTGCTGTTTGTTACGATCCGGTCTGGTAGCTTTTAGCGGATGCTGTTTGTGGATCCGCTGTGACAGAGAGGTCATGAAGCATTACTCAGCATGAAGGCAGCAGCAGTAGTATTCAAATATAAAGTAATTATCACACACACAACATTTACAAGCAGTAGTGGTAATAGTACTAGATAGCATCTAAAACACTTGGGCAAGACTTGACAGCAGCAGTAGTGGTAATTGCAGCATATAGTGCCAAAGAACTTGTCACATAGGTATCTGAGCACTGGCAGCAGCAGTATAGTAGTAACAGTACACAATAAAGTGTTGTATCACTTGTGGAAGAGGTGGCAGCAGCACAGCAGCAGCATTTGAAATTGTAGCATATAGTGTCAAAGAACTTGTCACATAGGTATCTGAGCACTGGCAGCAGCAGTATAGTAGTAACAGTACACAATAAAGTGTTGTATCACTTGTGGAAGAGGTGGCAGCAGCACAGCAGCAGCATTTGAAATTGTAGCATATAGTGTCAAAGAACTTGTCACATAGGTATCTGAGCACTGGCAGCAGCAGTATAGTAGTAACAGTACACAATAAAGTGTTGTATCACTTGTGGAAGAGGTGGCAGCAGCACAGCAGCAGCATTTGAAATTGTAGCATATAGTGTCAAAGAACTTGTCACATAGGTATCTGAGCACTGGCAGCAGCAGTCTAGTAGTAACAGTACACAATAAAGTGTTTTATCACTTGTGGAAGAGGTGGCAGCAGCACAGCAGCAGCATTGGTAATTGTAGCATATAGTGCCAAAGAACTTGTCACATAGGTATCTGAGCACTGGCAGCAGCAGTATAGTAGTAACAGTACACAATAAAGTGTTTTATCCCTTGTGGAAGAGGTGGCAGCAGCACAGCAGCAGCATTGGTAATTGTAGCATATAGTGCCAAAGAACTTGTCACATAGGTATCTGAGCACTGGCAGCAGCAGTATAGTAGTAACAGTACACAATAAAGTGTTTTATCACTTGTGGAAGAGGTGGCAGCAGCACAGCAGCAGCATTGGTAATTGTAGCATATAGTGCCAAAGAACTTGTCACATAGGTATCTGAGCACTGGCAGCAGCAGTATAGTAGTAACAGTACACAATAAAGTGTTTTATCACTTGTGGAAGAGGTGGCAGCAGCACAGCAGCAGCATTTGAAATTGTAGCATATAGTGTCAAAGAACTTGTCACATAGGTATCTGAGCACTGGCAGCAGCAGTATAGTAGTAACAGTACACAATAAAGTGTTTTATCACTTGTGGAAGAGGTGGCAGCAGCACAGCAGCAGCATTTGAAATTGTAGCATATAGTGTCAAAGAACTTGTCACATAGGTATGTGAGCACTGGCAGCAGCAGTATAGTAGTAACAGTACACAATAAAGTGTTTTATCACTTGTGGAAGAGGTGGCAGCAGCACAGCAGCAGCATTTGAAATTGTAGCATATAGTGTCAAAGAACTTGTCACATAGGTATCTGAGCACTGGCAGCAGCAGTATAGTAGTAACAGTACACAATAAAGTGTTTTATCACTTGTGGAAGAGGTGGCAGCAGCACAGCAGCAGCATTGGTAATTGTAGCATATAGTGCCAAAGAACTTGTCACATAGGTATCTGAGCACTGGCAGCAGCAGTATAGTAGTAACAGTACACAATAAAGTGTTTTATCACTTGTGGAAGAGGTGGCAGCAGCACAGCAGCAGCATTTGAAATTGTAGCATATAGTGTCAAAGAACTTGTCACATAGGTATCTGAGCACTGGCAGCAGCAATATAGTAGTAACAGTACACAATAAAGTGTTTTATCACTTGTGGAAGAGGTGGCAGCAGCACAGCAGCAGCATTTGAAATTGTAGCATATAGTGTCAAAGAACTTGTCACATAGGTATGAGCACTGGCAGCAGCAATATAGTAGCAGTACACAATAAAGTGTTTTATCACTTGTGGAAGAGGTGGCAGCAGCACAGCAGCAGCATTTGAAATTGTAGCATATAGTGTCAAAGAACTTGTCACATAGGTATGTGAGCACTGGCAGCAGCAGTATAGTAGTAACAGTACACAATAAAGTGTTTTATCACTTGTGGAAGAGGTGGCAGCAGCACAGCAGCAGCATTTGAAATTGTAGCATATAGTGTCAAAGAACTTGTCACATAGGTATCTGAGCACTGGCAGCAGCAGTATAGTAGTAACAGTACACAATAAAGTGTTTTATCACTTGTGGAAGAGGTGGCAGCAGCACAGCAGCAGCATTGGTAATTGTAGCATATAGTGCCAAAGAACTTGTCACATAGGTATCTGAGCACTGGCAGCAGCAGTATAGTATTAACAGTACACAATAAAGTGTTGTATCACTTGTGGAAGAGGTGGCAGCAGCACAGCAGCAGCATTGGTAATTGTAGCATATAGTGCCAAAGAACTTGTCACATAGGTAAGTGAGCACTAGCAGCAGCAGCAGCATAGTAGTACCAGTACACAATTAAGTGTTTTTTTCACTCGTGGTCGTGGAAGAGGTGGCAGCAGGATAGCAGCAGCGTTGATAATTGTAGCATATAGTGCCAAAGAACTTGACACATAAGTATCTGAGCACTGGCAGAAGCAGCAGCATAGTAGTACCAGTACACAACTAAGTGTTTTTTTCACTCGTGGTCGTGGAAGAGGTGGCAGCAGGATAGCAGCAGCATTGATATATGTAGCATATAGTGCCAAAGAACTTGTCACATAGGTAAGTGAGCACTGGCAGCAGCAGCAGCATAGTAGTACCAGTACACAACTAAGTGTTTTTTTCACTCGTGGTCGTGGAAGAGGTGGCAGCAGCACAGCAACAGCATTGATGATTGTAGCATATAGTGCCAAAGAACTTGTCACATAGGTAAAATATGTGAGCACTGGCAGCAGCAGCAGCATAGTAGTACCAGTACACAATTAAGTTTTTTTTTCACTCGTGGTCGTGGAAGAGGTGGCAGCAGCATAGGAGCAGCAGCATTGATAATTGTAGCATATAGTGCCAAAGAACTTGTCACATAGGTAAGTGAGCACTGGCAGCAGCATCAGCAGTGTAGTAGTACCAGTACACAATAAAGTGTTTTTTTCACTCGTGGTCGTGGAAGAGGTGGCAGCAGCAGACAGCAGCAGCATTGATAATTGTAGCATATAGTGCCAAAGAACTTGACACATAGGTATATGAGCAATGGCGGCAGCATCAGCAGTATAGTAGTAGTAACAGTACACAATTAAGTGTTTCTTTCACTCGTGGTCGTGGAAGAGGTGGCAGCAGCATAGGAGCAGCAGCATTGATAATTGTAGCATATAGTGCCAAAGAACTTCACACATAAGTATCTGAGCACTGGCAGAAGCAGCAGCATAGTAGTACCAGTACACAACTAAGTGTTTCTTTCACTCGTGGTCGTGGAAGAGGTGGCAGCAGCATAGGAGCAGCAGCATTGATAATTGTAGCATATAGTGCCAAAGAACTTGACACATAAGTATCTGAGCACTGGCAGAAGCAGCAGCATAGTAGTACCAGTACACAACTAAGTGTTTCTTTCACTCGTGGTCGTGGAAGAGGTGGCAGCAGCATAGGAGCAGCAGCATTGATAATTGTAGCATATAGTGCCAAAGAACTTGACACATAAGTATCTGAGCACTGGCAGAAGCAGCAGCATAGTAGTACCAGTACACAACTAAGTGTTTCTTTCACTCGTGGTCGTGGAAGAGGTGGCAGCAGCATAGGAGCAGCAGCATTGATAATTGTAGCATATAGTGCCAAAGAACTTGACACATAAGTATCTGAGCACTGGCAGAAGCAGCAGCATAGTAGTACCAGTACACAACTAAGTGTTTCTTTCACTCGTGGTCGTGGAAGAGGTGGCAGCAGCATAGGAGCAGCAGCATTGATAATTGTAGCATATAGTGCCAAAGAACTTGACACATAAGTATCTGAGCACTGGCAGAAGCAGCAGCATAGTAGTACCCAGTACACAATTAAAGTGTTTTTTTCACTCGTGGTCGTGGAAGAGGTGGCAGCAGGATAGCAGCAGCGTTGATAATTGTAGCATATAGTGCCAAAGAACTTGTCACATAGGTAAGTGAGCACTGGCAGCAGCAGCAGTGTAGTAGTACCAGTACACAACTAAGTGTTTCTTTCACTCGTGGTCGTGGAAGAGGTGGCAGCAGCATAGGAGCAGCAGCATTGATAATTGTAGCATATAGTGCCAAAGAACTTGACACATAAGTATCTGAGCACTGGCAGAAGCAGCAGCATAGTAGTACCAGTACACAACTAAGTGTTTCTTTCACTCGTGGTCGTGGAAGAGGTGGCAGCAGCATAGGAGCAGCAGCATTGATAATTGTAGCATATAGTGCCAAAGAACTTGACACATAAGTATCTGAGCACTGGCAGAAGCAGCAGCATAGTAGTACCAGTACACAACTAAGTGTTTCTTTCACTCGTGGTCGTGGAAGAGGTGGCAGCAGCATAGGAGCAGCAGCATTGATAATTGTAGCATATAGTGCCAAAGAACTTGACACATAAGTATCTGAGCACTAGCAGAAGCAGCAGCATAGTAGTACCAGTACACAACTAAGTGTTTCTTTCACTCGTGGTCGTGGAAGAGGTGGCAGCAGCATAGGAGCAGCAGCATTGATAATTGTAGCATATAGTGCCAAAGAACTTGACACATAAGTATCTGAGCACTGGCAGAAGCAGCAGCATAGTAGTACCAGTACACAACTAAGTGTTTCTTTTCACTCGTGGTCGTGGAAGAGGTGGCAGCAGCATAGGAGCAGCAGCATTGATAATTGTAGCATATAGTGCCAAAGAACTTGACACATAAGTATCTGAGCACTGGCAGAAGCAGCAGCATAGTAGTACCAGTACACAATTAAGTGTTTTTTTCACTCGTGGTCGTGGAAGAGGTGGCAGCAGGATAGCAGCAGCGTTGATAATTGTAGCATATAGTAGTGTTGAGCAGAATACGCCATATTCGCTTTCGCAATATTTCGCGAATATATAGGAGAATATTCGAGAAATATTCGTAAATTTCGAATATTCGTGATATTTCATCCAAAAAAAAAATTGCGAAATTTCGCTAACGTGAAATTTCGCAAATGCGAAATTTATTGCGAAATTCTCGACCGCGCATGCGCGCGGACAACACGCGGTCGCGAAAACGGCGATCATTTCCTGGATTCTTTGCCAGTGTATATTCGGATTGCTATTTAGTGCTGCCCTGCGAATCTACTGCTGCCCTGCGAAGCGAAGATGGTGGGGAGTAACTTTTCATCCAGTGAGGAAAAACTGCTGATTACTGTAAGTAATTTCACCACTTGTTATTTCATTATCTTTAACTGCATTTTAGACTAGTTAAAAAGTTAGGATGCAAGATCAGATATTAGTATTTCCCAAACAGTGTGTTTCCAGCGGTTGCAAAACTACAACTCCCAGCATGCCAGGGTTGCCACCTTTTGTTCATTTCAAACCCGAACACTTCAGCGTCGCACAGCAATTTTTTTGTCTTAGTTTGCATAGATGTCGCTATTAAATAACATTTCTAACCATATGAAATTAATCATAAAAGTTCCTCTTTACATCAGAGTCCACAGACTTCCCCTTTTACATCAGAGTCCACAGACTTCCCCTTTTACATCAGAGTCCACAGAGTTCTCCCTTTACATTAGAGTTCACAGAGTTCTCCCTTTACATCAGTGTCCACAGAGTTCTCCCTTTACATCAGAGTCCACAGAGTTCTCCCTTTACATCAGAGTCCACAGAGTTCTCCCTTTACATCAGAGTCCACAGAGTTCTCCCTTTACATCAGAGTCCACAGACTTCCCCTTTTACATCAGGATCCACAGACTTCCCCTTTTAGATCAGTGTCCACAGAGTTCTCCCTTTACATCAGAGTCCACAGAGTTCTCCCTTTACATCAGAGTCCACAGAGTTCTCCCTTTACAACAGAGTCCACAGAGTTCTCCCTTTACATCAGTGTCCACAGAGTTCTCCTTTACATCAGTGTCCACAGAGTTCTCCCTTTACATCAGAGTCCACACAGTTCTCCCTTTACATCAGAGTCCACAGAGTTCTACCTTTTACATTAGAGTCCACAGAGTTCTACCTTTTACATTAGAGTCCACAGAGTTCCCCTTTTACATTAGAGTCCACAGAGTTCCCCTTTTACATTAGAGTCCACAGAGTTCTCCCTTAACATTAGAGTCCACAGAGTTCCCCTTTTAAATTAGAGTCCACTGAGTTCCCCTTTTACATTAGAGTCCACAGAGTTCTCCCTTAACATCAGAGTCCACAGAGTTCTCCCTTAACATCACAGTCCACAGAGTTCTACCTTAACATCAGAGTCCACAGAGTTTTCCCTTTACATCAGAGTCCACAGAGTTCTCCCTTTTACATCAGAGTCCACAGAGTTCTCCCTTTTCATCAAAAAGTGAAAAGAAACAAACATATTATTTTTCATATGTAAAGATAGGGATTAAAAAAAATAATCTATTGTACAGGCCAGTGTAAGGCTCAAAAAATTATTATAGTGGTCAGATGAATAGCAACTCATTTCTCCCCTATAACGTCTATCCTGTGATGTTACTCATATATACATAATTATGCAAATGATAATGGCTGCTATATTTATTCCAAAAAGCTGGTGACCAAAATGGCAACATATAAAATCTGTCATGTTACCACTGTCAGTGATTAATAAGGCGAGAATGCTTCCAATTATTGAATACCATACATTTACGTCATATATCCATAAGGGTTTAAACAAAAGTATTATAATATACTTTGTTCTTCATCTTGCAGAGGTTCCTGCAACATGGTTACGACCTAATGAGGTGCCAGCAGGATAAACAAAAAATCGTCCAGTCCGTATTGGAGGAATTACATGAGTTTCATGGCGGGTCACATGACCACATGGCCATTCTCAAAAAATGGTCAGACTTGAAGAGGCGCCACATGGACCGGGTCACACAGATCCGCGATGAATTTCATCCAGGTAAGTTATTGGTGACAGTCATGTAAGGTGATATGTAATTAACCTTAGGGCAGATGTTGTTAACCCAGACGCCATGTTGTGGTAACATATATCACCACCGAAGGTATTCATAGTACTGTTGAAAAAAGACATTATTCCATCAAGTTAAACCATGGAATTAAAGTGGTGGTGTGGTGGGTTTCAAGGGGAAAGGGTGGTATTTTATAACTCAATTACCACTAAATTCCTGTGCTAGGCGTGGGGTTATCATAGTAATCACGTGTACTCCATCAGGCCCTTTTTTTAACATGAGATCTTCAGAATAATACAAAGGAAACACAAAACAGCTAATTTTACCATGGTGGCAGCCCAGCTCACACTCAGTCCCTGTAGTGCCAGCAAGACCCTTTAGTATAACATTATCCCATTGGTTAACTGTCTATATAAATAAATGTGTATTCATATACAATACAGCAGAGTACACAGAATGTGCATATGTTATTAGAAATCATTTTTACATATATAAACATTGTGTTATTATAGGATCTCCTCTACATCTGTGCGCCCCAAGCGCACAAGGCGACAGGCCGCAGAGGAGGAGGAGGAAGAAGAGGAGGATGAAGAGGAGGATGCAGAGGAGGAGAGGGATAAGGAGCAGCCAGGGCCCTCCGACTTACCACCCCCAGCTCCTGAGGAGCTGCAACTTCCCCCACCCAACCTCCTGGTGAATGCCATGATGCAGAAGAGGAGCAGGAGGATGACACAGCGCCTGTGATGACCATCAGTCAGGAGGGTAAATATGTGCACAACGATTAATGACATTTCAACAATAAGATGTAGATATAAAAAAGTACAGTATTTAATCCTAATTTTTTTTTTCTTATATCCTAACAGTTTTGAAAGAGATTCAGGAGAAATCCTATGTCATGGAGAGGACCAATCAAAAAGTCCTGTCCAATCGGCGCAAAATAAAAAAATTGGACCTCGAGAATGAACAGCTGTTACAACAGCAGAGAAAAAATTTCAAGGAGCTGGCTGAGATTTACAAGCGCTTGAAAAAATCCATGTAAATATTTATATTTTTGGTTATTAAACCTGTTATTCTTTTCAAATGTTTCCTTTCTTATTGAGATTCTTAGGTCTTTCAACACATCTAACTTCACATCTAACACATCATCAACATCAACACATCTAACTTCATAATAACCTAAAAACATTTCATACTATTATTTTATTTAACACAAATCTAATAAAAAACAAAATACACGGACACAGACACTACTAACACAAACTAAACTGTTGAAAAATTACTATAACAAAAGCTACAATATATACATATATACATATATATATATATATATATATATATATATATAATATATATAGATATAGAGAGAGAGAGCGAGAAAGAGAAAGAGAGTGCTGATTTGCTCTTGCAGATAGGCTAAAAGTTGCAGTAAAAAGGCCACAAACCAGGGTTTAACATAACGTTCAGTCATTTAGTCACACTT
Source organism: Rana kukunoris (assembly GCA_029574335.1). Taxonomy (NCBI): domain Eukaryota; kingdom Metazoa; phylum Chordata; class Amphibia; order Anura; family Ranidae; genus Rana; species Rana kukunoris. The sequence goes on along the minus strand of CM056051.1, from coordinate 485,026,077 downwards.
GCTGTTTGTTACGATCCGGTCTGGTAGCTTTTAGCGGATGCTGTTTGTGGATCCGCTGTGACAGAGAGGTCATGAAGCATTACTCAGCATGAAGGCAGCAGCAGTAGTATTCAAATATAAAGTAATTATCACACACACAACATTTACAAGCAGTAGTGGTAATAGTACTAGACAGCATCTAAACACTTGGGCAAGACTTGACAGCAGCAGTAGTGGTAATTGCAGCATATAGTGCCAAAGAACTTGTCACATAGGTATCTGAGCACTGGCAGCAGCAGTATAGTAGTACCAGTACCCAATAAAGTGTTGTATCACTTGTGGAAGAGGTGGCAGCAGCACAGCAGCAGCATTGGTAATTGTAGCATATAGTGCCAAAGAACTTGTCACATAGGTATCTGAGCACTGGCAGCAGCAGTATAGTAGTAACAGTACACAATAAAGTGTTTTATCACTTGTGGAAGAGGTGGCAGCAGCACAGCAGCAGCATTGGTAATTGCAGCATATAGTGCCAAAGAACTTGTCACATAGGTATCTGAGCACTGGCAGCAGCAGTATAGTAGTAACAGTACACAATAAAGTGTTGTATCACTTGTGGAAGAGGTGGCAGCAGCACAGCAGCAGCATTTGAAATTGTAGCATATAGTGTCAAAGAACTTGTCACATAGGTATCTGAGCACTGGCAGCAGCAGTATAGTAGTAACAGTACACAATAAAGTGTTGTATCACTTGTGGAAGAGGTGGCAGCAGCACAGCAGCAGCATTTGAAATTGTAGCATATAGTGTCAAAGAACTTGTCACATAGGTATCTGAGCACTGGCAGCAGCAGTATAGTAGTAACAGTACACAATAAAGTGTTGTATCACTTGTGGAAGAGGTGGCAGCAGCACAGCAGCAGCATTGATAATTGTAGCATATAGTGCCAAAGAACTTGACACATAAGTATCTGAGCACTGGCAGAAGCAGCAGCATAGTAGTACCAGTACACAATTAAGTGTTTTTTTCACTCGTGGTCGTGGAAGAGGTGGCAGCAGGATAGCAGCAGCGTTGATAATTGTAGCATATAGTGCCAAAGAACTTGTCACATAAGTAAGTGAGCACTGGCAGCAGCAGCAGAGTAGTAGTACCAGTACACAATAAAGTGTTTTTTTCACTCGTGGTCGTGGAAGAGGTGGCAGCAGGATAGCAGCAGCGTTGATAATTGTAGCATATAGTGCCAAAGAACTTGTCACATAAGTATCTGAGCACTGGCAGAAGCAGCAGCATAGTAGTACCAGTACACAATTAAGTGTTTTTTTCACTCGTGGTCGTGGAAGAGGTGGCAGCAGCACCAGCAGTAGTAAGAAAGTGGCAAATCTCACAGACAAAAGGTAACAGCACCAGTATGAGTAATATATCGGTACATAATCACTCAGCCTTTTGGCATTAGCAGTAGGAGCCCATATAGTGCCAAAATTACAAAAGCTTGAAATTGCATTAGCATGGTGATTACATTTGAAAAGCAGAATGACACAGGCCTTAAGTAGCTGTGGCACCGGGTGGAGTTTTTGGGTTGTGTTTTGCACGCCACAGGCTTTTCAAAAAAACAAAAAAATATCCACCTTCTTCCCAGCAGCAGCATAAGGAAAGGGAGATGCACTGTGATGTAAGGGAGAGGGGGAACTCCACTTCTGATGGTGGGGTAGGATGGTGGGGTGGCCTTTGACATCGAATGTAAGGGGAGGGGATGCGCTGGACATATAATATTACAGATATAACCGGCCCTTTTGAGGGCAACCATAATGCTGATGCGGACCACGATGAAATTGAGTTTGACACCCCTGGTATAAAGAGATAGGAGAGGTATTGGTAACTGACAAGGGACCATTCAGCGCCCTGAAGCGACGGCGGGTGCCAGAAAGTCACCGCCGATCCAGGACTCATTCATTTTGATGAATGTGAGTCTGTCCACGGAGTCTGTGGACAGACGGGTCCTCTTGTCCGTGACCACCCCACCTGCCGCGCTGAATGTCCGCTCAGATAGTACGCTGGAGGGGGGGCAAGACAATAACTCCAGCGCATACTGAGCGAGCTCGCGGCAGGTGTCCAATCTGGCAACCCAGTACTCCATGGGGTCGTCGGTGCTCATACTGTCAGAAGCACTGACGGACCCCATGTAGTCTGCCACCATGTGGGCCAGCCGCTGGTGGTGATGGCTGCTGCTGCTGCTGCTGCTGCTGGTACTGGGTCGCTCAGTTTGCATGAACATCCTCATCTCACCCATTAGGTCCCCTGCTCGGCTGCTGATGTTGCTGCTGGGTGCAGCCACCTGCTGGGTGAGATGAGGGGGGACAACTGGAGGCCGGGGACTTGCCTGCTCCAAACGGCTGACTAGGCATGCCTGCAGTTCCTCCATCCGGGGCTGCCTCCGTCTGGCTGGGAGGAACTGCTCCAGTTTCCCCTTAAATCTGGGATCTACAAGGGTGGCCAGCCAAAACTCGTCCCTCTCCTTGATGGCTTTAACCCGGGGGTCCCTCCTGAGGCATCTCAGCATGTGGGCAGCCATGGGGAAGAGCACAGCCCGCTGTGACTCCTCATGGCTGCCTGGGTCCATGACGTCCGCTTCCTCGTCATGGAGGCGCTGCTGTTCGCGGTCAGTCATGCCAAACCCCCGGACTATCGGTGCCCCCAACACCGGCTCTCCCTCCTGACCAGGCCCTGACTCCAGGACGCCACCAGTCACCTCCTGATCATCATCATGATCCTCCTCCTCCTCCTCGTCCTGGGCCTGGTCTTGGTGGAGCAGTGTTGCCTCCTCCTGCTCCACCAAGGCACTCTCCCCAGCTCCGAGCAGGCGATCTAGTGCCCTGTCCAGCAGGAACACTATAGGGAGCACGTCGTTGAGGCCGACATGCTCCCTGCTCACCATCTTGGTCGCCTGCTCAAAAGGGGCCAACACATGGCAGACCTGGTGTATCTTCCCCCACTCCAGACTGGTGATGTACGGGAGTGTGTGTTGTGATGGCCCGCCAGTGCCTTGCTCCAGCAGGTACTCCTTCACCGCCCTTCGCTGCTCCCACAACCTCTCCAGCATGTAGAGGCTGGAGTTCCACCGCGTCACACTGTCCACAATCAGCCTGTGAAGGGGCAGGCTGTTGTCCCGCTGCAACTTTGACAGGGACGCGGTAGCGGTTGGGGAGCGCCTGAAGTGGCTGGCAATCCTGCGTACCCTTAGCACTATGTCACTCAACCCGGGATAGGTGCGCAGGAACTTCTGCACCACTAGGTTGAGGACATGTGCCAGACAGGGCACGTGTGTCAGACTGCCAGCCTGGAGGGCGGAGAGGAGGTTGCTGCCATTGTCACAGACAACCAGACCTGCTTGGAGCCTTCGGGGTGTCAGCCACTTCTGGACCTGAGCCTGAAGTGCGCTCAGCACTTCTCGTCCAGTGTGTCTCCGTTCCCCTAAACTAACAAGCTGGAGCACGGCCTGACAGCGCACGTGCCCCACACTTGAATAGCTACGGGGGCGCTTGCTGGGAGGCTCAGCAGCTGCGGAGACAGTGGCTTGAGGGAGACCAGCACTTCTCCCCTGGACACCCCGGGGCGGCACCACAAAATCAGATGCCGCCAATCCCTCCCCGGCGCCTCGGAGGGAAACCCAATGGGCCGTGAAGCTTATGTAGCGCCCCTGCCCATGCCTGCTGGTCCAGCCATCCATTGTCAGATGCACCCTGTTGCTGACAGCATGATCCAGCGACAGGGTTACATTCTGCACAATGTGCTGGTGTAGGGCAGGGACACCAGTCCTGGCAAAGAAATGGCGGCTGGGGACACGCCATTGGGGTTGGGCCTGCTCCAACATCTGCCTGAAGGGGTTGCAGTCCACTATGTTAAAGGGAAGCAGATGTTGGGCAATAACCCTTGCCAGGAGCCCATTGAGGGAACGCACACGTCGGTCTGAAGGGGGGAAGGGAGTGTTGCGTTCAAAGGCGTCAGAAAGAGACGCCTGGCGCCGGACGGCAGTGCGGGACACCGAAGAGGAGGGTGATGATGTGGAGGTCTGGCTGTCGGTAGCAGTACCTCTACTAGAGGGAGCGGGGGGGCATGACCTGCTGGTAGCCGATGAAGCTGTGGCAGGGGCTGCTGTACCCTGCACACTTGTGGTGGTGGCGCTGCTACCACCAGCACGCTTCATCTGGTCATGCTCCTGCCAGTGATTAATCCGCAGGTGCTGGTTGAGTGCCGTGGTACCCACCCGAGCCAAACACTTCCCTCTCTTCACCTTGGCACGACAGAGCTGGCAGATGGCTACTGTCGGGTTATCTGCTACCAAGGTGAAGTAGGCCCAGAGAGGTGACTTCAGCGTCGCCCTCCTGTCAGATGGGGTGACGCTGACTTCCACCTGCTGGGACTCGGTGCGCACAGGTGGAGCTGCCTGCTGCTGCTGCTGCTGCTGCTGCTGACACCTCCTGCTGCCATCACCAGTGGAGACCCTGACGTTGGTCTCCCTGGTGACCTGGCGCACCGTTTCCCCAGGGTGCCTACCTTCCTCGTCGTCACTGATGCTGTGAACCGACGAGGCAGGTGGCACCCATGTTGGGTCACCCTCCTCTTCGCCCCCAGATATGTCAGACCCAGGGCTGACATGTGGTGGTCTGAAGGAGACATCTGACATGGAGCCGCTAGCCTGGCTCCGATGTCCCCTCACAGACGCATGGGTCTGACTAGGTGCTGGTGTTTCCTGCAGAAAACCACCAGCACCACCATGAAGGGAGGTCTCTGGGCTACTGACAGCCAGTACCCCATCCTCCTCCTCCTCCATTAACCCTTCAAAAAGGTCCTGACCATCAGCACATAAATCAATGTCTGCATGATCGAGGGCCTCCCCCAAGATATCCATGTCACTTTCACCATCAAACAGCATGAGGCTGGACTCGCTGGGGCTGGGTACTAAAGGCACCGGTGTACTGATGGTGGTGGTGCTACTTGGTGATGACTGAGTGGCACTGCTGTGCCCCATGTACTCCACCACTGCTGGAGCCTGTGAAGGCAATATCGGGCGGCTGCCCGAAGTAAAAAACTCCCGGATGAGGCGGACTCCCCTTCCACCCGATCCTCTACCAGTAGTAGGGGCGCGAGAGGTACCCCGTGCTGGCAGCGACCCAGCACTGGGAGTAACTCCCCTACCCCTGCTGCCACGACCACGGATGCTGCTCATGCTGATATGGGGGGGTGGGTAAACTTTATTGGGGGTAAATGTGATAATAGAAAAAACAGGCGCGCAGACAAACAACTAGTAGCTATGCCACTAAACAACAATTAAACGAAAGGTAAATTTTTTTAAATTTTTTTTTTTTTTAAACTAACTAACTGACTGACAGACAACAGACAAAAACTGACTGGGCAACGAATAAGAGCAATAAAGAAACTAATATAGATAGAACAGTGACTCTGCTAACACAGCAGAGCCAGAGATCTGAATAAACTAAAAATAACTTTTTTTTTTTTTTTTTTTTTTATAAAACAGATAACTATCTAACTAAATAAACACACTAAACTAAGCTAGCTAGCTTACAGAGGTGTACAAGTACACTCAAACCTATCTATCTAACACTAAATGAAACTGGAACACAAACACACAAATAGTAGCTTTAAAAAAAGCTGTTTGGTCTCTTCTTGCTTTTAAAAAAGCAGTTTAGAAATATAAGCACTAGCAGCTGCTAATACTCAAATGAACTGAACACTGAACAGGAGCACAGAACTGAAAGGCACTGCAATGCTGATGCAATATAACACAGAGCACAGAAACACTTCTCCCTCTATAGCCACCTTGTGAATCTGCAATGAGCACATGCTGGCACTTAGTTTATATAATGGTCGTGAGGCAGGTTCCTATTGGTTGATGTGGAGGTTGCTAACCTCTGACACCTGTGGAAATGGAACTCTGATTGGCTGTGATGTGAATGAAGGGCGGGGAAAAAAATCGCGCGATATTGCTATTGCCGAATATTCGCATTGCGAATATTCGGCAGCATAAAAGGATCACATGCGCTACTCGGCCCAGGGTCCCTCTAATCATACCACCATTGCTTTTACACGTCGATGGAGATCACTAGCATGTGATCTGTGTTAAAAAAAAATTGAGAAAAATCCGAATATTCGACATTGCGAATATTCGGCACAATATTCGAGATATTGCGCGATTTCTCGAATATGCAATATTCGAGCCGAATATTCGCAATTCGAATATTCGTGAGCAACACTAGTTGGGAGCGATCCGGAGGGGGCGGACAAAAATGAACAGCTGCCCCCTCATCCCCGATCGGACCCCAGACCCACGTCTAGGCAGGGACGTACAGGTACGCCAATGTGCCTGTATGTGCCATTCTGCCGACGTATATGTACATGCGGCGGTCCTTAAGTGGTTAAGACGCTGGGGGGCACTGACGTTTTGATGTCACTTCCGCCCAGCAGAGCTATTGGGACGGGTGGGGGCCATTTTGCCCTCACTCGCATCCCCAGTCAGCAGCCGGAGCCGTCGGTAGCGGCTTAGGGCGCGGGAGAGCGGCGAGAGAGGGGCCCCTCTCCCGCCACCAATAACACCGATCTCGCAGTGAATCCGCCGCGGAGACAAGCGTTATCGTAGACAGGCCCGCCCACTGAAGACATGGATATCTCGGTTGTGGCAGCAGCTGCTGCCATTACCGAGATATCCATCTTTAAAAAGAGGACATATATACAGTGGGCGGGCGTTAAGCGGTTAAAGCCCACACACAACCATTTTTTACAACCTTAAAAACGATAACGTTAAAAACGTTGTAAAAAAATAGACCATGTTCGTAATTTTTAATGCCCATTTTTTTGGTCATGAAAAATGCTCTGGAGCCCACACACGATCGTTTTTAATGACATTAAAAAAAAAACTTAATTTTTTAGAAACCAAAAAACGGTCCTGTGTACGCGGCATAAGAATGGTGGTGGGAGTAGGTTAAGCGTTAGTTGATTTTGACTGTACTTCCACTTTGAAGTAGGCATCCATCCAAAGCGTTTTCTTAGATTTTTGGGTAGATAGTAGTTTGTTTAGAACCTCTGTCAGGTTTTTCATCGCTGTTTATATATAGTGCCTTGCGAAAGTATTCGGCCTCCTTGAACTTTGCGACCTTTCGCCACATTTCAGGCTTCAAACATAAAGATTAAAAAATGTAATTTTTTGTGAAGAATCAACAACAAGTGGGACACAATCATGAAGTGGAACAAAATTTATTGTATATTTCAAACTTTTTTAACAAATAAAAACTGAAAAATTGGGCGTGCAAAATTATTCAGCCCCTTTACTTTCAGTGCAGCAAACTCTCTCCAGAAGTTCAGTGAGGATCTCTGAATGATCCAATGTTGACCTAAATGACTAATGATGATAAATAGAATCCACCTGTGTGTAATCAAGTCTATGTATAAATGCACCTGCATTGTGATAGTCTCAGAGGTCCGTTTAAAGCGCAGAGAGAATCATGAAGAACAAGGAACACACCAGGCAGTTCCGAGATACTGTTGTGCAGAAGTTTAAAGCCGGATTTGGATACAAAAAGATTTCCCAAGCTTTAAACATCCCAAGGAGCCCTTGCAAGCGATAATATTGAAATGGAAGAAGTATCAGACCACTGCAAATCTACGAAGACCTGGCCGTCCCTCTAAACTTTCAGCTCATACAAGGAGAAGACTGATCAGAGATGCAGCCAAGAGGCCCATGATCACTCTGGATGAACTGCAGAGATCTACAGCTGAGGTGGGAGACTCTGTGCATAGGAAAACAATCAGTCGTATACTGCACAAAGATATCCATAAAAAGTGTTGTTTAAAGTTTGCCACACGCCACCTGGGAGACACACCAAACATGTGGAAGAAGGTGCTCTGGTCAGATGAAACCAAAATCCAACTTTTTGGCAACAATGCAAAACGTTATGTTTGGCGTAAAAGCAACACAGCTCATCACCCTGAACACACCATCCCCACTGTGAAACATGGTGGTGGCAGCATCATGGTTTGGGCCTGCTTTTCTTCTGCAGGGACAGGAAAGATGGTTAAATTGATGGGAAGATGGATGGAGCCAAATACAGGACCAGTCTGGAAGAAAACCTGATGGAGTCTGCAAAAGACATGAGACTGGGACAGAGATTTGTCTTCCAACAAGACAATGATCCAAAACATAAAGCAAAATCTACAATGGATGGTTCACAAATAAACATATCCAGGTGTAAAGAACTGAAAACTGCTGTTCACAAACGCTCTCTATCCAACCTCACTGAGCTCAAGCTGTTTTGCAAGGAGGAATGGGCAAAAATGTCAGTCTCTCGATGTGCTAACAGATAGAGACATACCCCAAGTAACTTACAGCTGTAATCGCAGCAAAAGGTGGCGCTACAACGTATTAACTTAAGGGGGCTGAATAATTTTGCACGCCCAATTTTTCAGTTTTTTATTTGTTAAAAAAGTTTGAAATATCCAATAAATTTAGTTCCACTTCATGAAAGTGTCCCACTTGTTGTTGATTCTTCACAAAAAATTACAGTTTTATATCTTTATGTTTGAAGCCTGAAATGTGGCAAAAGGTCGCAAAGTTCAAGGGGGGCAAATACTTTCGCAAGGCACTGTACCAATTGGGGAAATTCATCCTCATTGTTGGTCCTTCTTGCCATTGTTAGTGGGACAGAAGATGTGGGAAATCTCTAAATGTTACACTCAGCACGGAATCATGAATAAGAAGGGATATCATCCAATGGGGACACTTGTTCCAGAGACAGCGGTCCATGGTGGAATTCTGTTGTCTCTTTGGGACAAGAGGTGAAAATAAACCAACCAAGTGCCCCCCCCTGAACCATATCAGGCCACATGCCCTCAACATGGGGGGGGGGTGCTTTGGGGCCAATGTCGATGGGTACAAAAAATAAACCTCCAGCCTTGTCGAACGCTCTCTGTTGGATGTCTGCTCCTGCATCTGGTATTTCTTAAAGGTGTTGTAAAGGAAATTATTTTTTTTGCTGAAATGACTGTTTACAGGGTATAGAGACATAATAGTTAACTGATTCCTTTTAAAAATGATTAAAAATAGATAAAAAAAATTATCATATAATGTGCCTGCAGTTTTAGTTTCGTTTTTCATCTAGTTTCATCCTTCTGTGAAGTACAGAGACACATAGCCAATACAGGGCAGTGTTTGTTTTCAAAATGAACAATGAGCACATGAAACTAGGACTGCAGTAAGCTAAAGGAAGCTATTTAGCTTGTGGCATCATCAGTCCAGCATGCCCCAGTCGGTGTTCTATGTTCTGTTAGAAAACCCATAATGCTCTGTGGCGCCTGTGTTGTGGGCACCCCTTTTAATTGTTTATTTGTGAAATAAAAACCTTGTACACATAATACAAAGAAATTAAAAAAAATTGTCTTCAGCAAACTGTTTGGAGGCTTTCTTGTGCATCAACTTAAGATGACAGCTACGCAGACCAATTTGATGCAGTGTGCAGCGTATGGTCTGAGCACTGACAGGGTGACCCCCACCCCCTCAACCTCTGCAGCAATGCTGGCAGCACTCCTGAGTATATTTCCTTAAGATAATCTCTGTATATGCACATGCACATGCACTCAACAGCTTTGGTTGACCATGGCAAGTTTTTTTCTCAGTGGAACCTGTCCTGTTAAACCACTGTATGGTCTTGGCCACTGTTTTGTAGCTCGGTTTCAGGGTCTTGGCAAACTTTTTATAGCCTAGGCCATCTTTATGTAGAGCAACAATTATTATTTTTTCAGATCCTCAGAGTTATTTGCCATGAGGTGCCATGTTGAACATCCAGTGACCAGTATGAGAGAGTGAGAGCGATAACACCAAGTTTAACACACCTGCTCCCCATTCACAACCGAGAACTTCTAACACTAACGAGACACAAGACACCGGGGAGGGAAAATGGCTAATTGGGCCTAATTTGGACATTTTCACTTTGTTGCCAGCAGTTTAGACATTAATGGCTGTGTGTTGAGTTATTTTGAGAGGACAGCAAGTTTACACTGTTATACAAGCTGTACACTCACTACTAGGGTTGTCCCGATGCCTCTTTTTTAGGACCGAGTACAAGTACCGATACTTTTTTTCATGTACTCGCCGATACTGAATACCGATACTTTTTTTAATGTGTCCCCAAATGCAGCCATGTCCCCCCACATATTGCAGCCATGTATGTCCCCCCCACATATTGCAGCCATGTATGTCCCCCCCACATATTGCAGCCATGTCATGTCCCCCACATATTGCAGCCATGTCATGTCCCCCACATATTGCAGCCATGTCATGTCCCCCACATATTGCAGCCATGTCATGTCCCCCACATATTGCAGCCATGTCATGTCCCCCACATATTGCAGCCATGTCATGTCCCCCACATATTGCAGCCATGTCATGTCCCCCACATATTGCAGCCATGTCATGTCCCCCACATATTGCAGCCATGTCATGTCCCCCACATACTGCAGCCATGTCCTGTGCCCCCACATATTGCAGCCATGTCATGTCCCCCACATATTGCAGCCATGTCATGTCCCCCACATATTGCAGCCATGCCCCTCATACCTGGCACCGCCGCTGCTGCTGCCGGTGTTAATCCCCGTGCAAAATACAGCGGGCTTTACAAGCCACGCCATCTATAGACAGTGACACTCCCCTTCTCTGGATTGGATGGATCCGTCCAATCGCGAGCAAGGGGGAGTGTCTATACACACGGATCCGTGCATAGACACTCCCCCTTGCTCGCGATTGGACAGATCCGTCCAATCCAGAGAAGGGGAGTGTCTATAGATGGCGTGGCGGGCATTACAAGTATACAAACGAACACTTGTAATGCCTGCTGTAATGGCGATTATCGTTGCGGTTTGCGGCGGCGGCTTTGCGACGGCGGCGGCGTTGGGGGAAAGTATTCTATTTAAGCATCGGGAGTATTTGCGCGAGTACAAGTACTAGCGCAAATACTCGGCATCGGTCCCGATACCGATACTAGTATCGGTATCGGGACAACCCTACTCACTACTTTACATTGTAGCAAAGTGTAATTTCTTCAGTGTTGTCACATGAAAATATATTGTAAATAATTTACAAAAAATTTGTAAAATTTGTCGTATATGCACAGTTACATTGGTCTAAGCCAGGGGTCTCCAAACTTTTCAATCAAAGAGCCACTTTATTGTCCTTCAGACTTTAGGAGGGCCTGATTGTGGCCAGCAGGGACAGAAAATGTCATGGGCCCAAAATCAGTGAGAACAAATATGGCCTCAGGGTTGGTGGTCAATAGGAGGAGGATTCCCCCTATTAGTAGGAGCAATAGTATCCCATCATTAGTATCCGTGGAAGATAGTGTGCCCTATTGTTGGTGTTAATGGGAGGAATAGAACCTCAGATCATTGAAAGGAATTGTGCCTCAAGGGCCGCATAAAGGCTAGCAAAGTGCCACATCTGGCCCTCGGGCCGCAGTTTGGAGACCCCTGGTCTAAGCTAAACCAATCTAACTGTATAAAACGCCATACCTGGAATTTATCTTTTAACCAACCTGGTTCCAAGCAGCATTACTAACATCAAGCAATAGTAGTCGTAAAAACCTGCATCCAGTCACATCTATTTCATGAAAGAGGAAAGTGGTACAGGTTTAACAGATCAAATGGTACATATACCACATAGGAATAAAATAATAATAGTAGACTTTGTACATAAAAGTGGTAAATTATATATAAAGACATTTCATAACTCCATGGTTTGGAACATTGAACTATCATACATACATCATACATATGTCGAAATTCTTCAAACTGTATATACAGCCATGGATAACATTGGAAAGTGTAGAACCAACAAACGTGTGGGTGGGATATATTTCCAGAGTCCCGGAGGTTGTGAGTATTCCACAGAGAGAAAGTAAATATCATATCAGTCTCTTCTCACAGATGGCATAACTATTTAAATTACAGGCATAATCATTCCATCTTTCTTCACTATACAGATTAACACAGTTCTCATTGGTTCCACCATTTGGTTCTCCTCTTTTCCAATATCTGCCAGGGAAGAAAGGATTACATTTCAGCACAGGTCCCCAACTTTCCTAAGCTGCATTCTTAGTCAATGACAAGCAGCTGTCATTCTAATATGAAACATACAGTATTTAAAAAATGTTTTATTGTGTAAAGGATTTTAATGAATAACATAAAGAAGACAGCCTTTGATTGGCTTCATACAGAAGGAAAGTTTTTATAATCAAAAAAAGTATTCAAGTAGAATGAGAGTCACGTGTAATTCTCGAGTCACTAGTTATGAACCACTGTAAAAAAGGACAACTAAACTGAAAACTAAAAAATGTATTATTCTATATACTCTGTGGGCCAGATCCACATACAAATAGATCAGCGTAGAGTATCAGAGAATCCAGTCGAAAGTCGAATCCAGGAAGATTTCGGCCCGTAAGATACGGTGGCGTAGTGTATTTCTCGCGGCAAAATCAAAATACGCGATTAGGGGGCGTAAAGCATTTAAATTAGGCGCGTTCCCGCGGCGATCAAACTGCGCAAGCTCCGTTCTGAAATTTCCTGCCGTGCATTGCACGAAATTACGTCGCAACGTCATTTTTTTTTTGCTAGCGTAAGACGACTTACGTAAAAAAAAAATTGAAAATTTGACGCGGGAACGACGGCCATACTTAACATGGGCAGTCTAACTATAGACTGAATAATAGCAGCTTTAACTTTACGCCGGAAAAAGCCGACTAGCGATGACGTTAGAGAATGCGACGGCCGATCGTAACTTCGTGGATCGCCGAAAAAAGCTATTTTGCATACCCGACGCGGAAAACGACGCAAACTCCACCCAGCGGGCGGAAAAAGATTCCAGCGTAGATCCGAAGGTGTACGAAGATGTAAGCCTGTCGGATCGAAGCCCGAACCCATCGTATCATGGTTTGAGGATTATAACTAATGATACAACGCGGGTAATTTGAAAGTACGCTGGCGTATCAGGAGATACACCGGCGTACTGCCTCTGTGGATCTGGCCCTATGTGCCTAGTTCATGATTTCATTTAATGATAGTCGGCCAGATTCAGGAACGAGTTACGCCGTCGTAACTCTGAGTGAGCGGCGTCCTATTTATGCGCCTGATTCTTAGAATCAGTTACGCATAGATTTGTCTTAGATCCGACTGGCGTAAGTCTCTTATGCCGTCGTATCTTAGTTACATATTTTCGCTGGTCGCTAGGTGGCGCTTTCGGCGATTTACGCGTCGAATATGCCAATGAGCTAGATACGCCGATTCTAGAACGTAATTGCGGCCAGGCGTATTTTTTTACGTCGTTTGCGTAAGTGTAAGTCCGGCGTAAAGTTACCCCTGCTATATGAGGCGTACGTAATGTTAAGTATGGACATCGGGCTGGCGTAGAATTTTCCGACGTTTGCGTCATTTGCGTAAAACGTTCGCGAATAGGGCTTTGCGTAAGTTACGTTCAAGTCAAAACCAATGAGTAGGACAAGGACAAGGACAGGGGCATGTGGAGCGGGAAGTAGGCAGTAGAGGGTGGCATTGAGGCACGAAATGGGAAAAACCTCATAAAGTATGCACAAGGGAACTACGATCAGAAATTGAATTTATATACTGACATCTGTAACCAAGGATTGTCTATTGGATAATCCAATGTCTGGATAAAGTGTACTGCGATTCATGTTTGAATATACTGTTTTATGAGCAATAAAAACCTTTTGATAAAAAAAAAAATATATATATATAATTACAGAATTTGCACATGACTCACGTGAATGATAACTCCGTGCGATCAATCCACTGAAATGTACCTTCATTGCCCTCATCTGTCAGACCAATCCAAGTATATCTTTTTTTATTTTCCTCCAGTAAGAATTTCTATAAAATCAGAAAGTAAAAATGAAGTAACTGAGTAAGTGTAATAAACTCAATGTAAAACCAAAGTTGTAAAACCAACATGTGGAAGGCCGACCGCAGGTAAGCCTGAGTTTGTAGGAGGAGTCAGGAGGTATTTATACCCGCCCTCTATCCTCCTTCCTGTTGACGGTTTCTCTAGTGTTGACAGGCATAATTTCCAGTGCAACCTTTCTGACGTCACTTCAGCTTTTTCGTTGTAGTGGGTGGACGTACAAGTGCAGGGCTCCACTTCTCTCCGCTCTCAAGTGCGGGGTTCAGGTTTTCGTTGCGATTCTCATGCGATTACGTTTCTCGTGCGATTACGTTTCTCATGCGATTACGTTCTCAGGTTAGTTATGTTCTCATGTGTTACGTTTCTCATGCGATTATGTTCTCAGGCTAGTTATGTTCTCATGTGTTTACGTTTCTTATGCGATTACATTTCTCATGCAATTACGTTTCTCATGCGATTACATTCTCATGCGATTACATTCTCATGCAATTACGTTCTCATGTGTTTACGTTCTCATGTGTTTACGTTCTCATGTTTTTACGTTCTCATGTTTTTACGTTCTCATGTGTTTACGTTTCTCATGCTAATCATGTCCTAATGTGTTTACGTTTTTCATGCTAATCCTGTTCTCATGTGTTTACGTTTCTCATGCTAATCATGTCCTAATGTGTTTACGTTTTTCATGCTAATCATGTTCTCATGTGTTTACGTTTCTCATGCTAATCATGTTCTCATGTGTTTACGTTTCTCATGATAATCATGTCCTCATGTGTTTACATTTTTCATGCTAATCATGTTCTCATGTGTTTACGTTTCTCATGCTAATCATGTTCTCATGTGTTTACGTTTCTCATGCTGTTCATGTTCTCGTGTGTTTATGTTTTCTCATGTGTTTACGTTTTTCTCATACAATTTCGTTCTTCTCATACAATTATGTTTTCCTAGTTGGTAGTATTGGTATGTTCGTGTTAGGCTCATGGCGTTTCACCATTTCATCTCTCATACAATGGCCTGACACGTCTTCAGGTTCATTAGGCCTGAGTTCACGTTTTTAATTTGCCTGCTACGCCTCAGGTTGCTCGGCCTTTGCAAATTCATGGGTTTGTCACATTCTCAGTCCTGTTCATAGTTTGTATTGTCAGTATGTTTGGTTCATTCTTCACGTTGTAGGTTTTACTACGTCCCACCACGGCAGTGTTCCTTTCATTTATTCTCGAAATTGTCACGGTTAGTTAGTCTAATTGGCTTGTGCGGCGGCAAGTCCCCTCATCTGTTTCCACAGCTTTCATTACGTTTTTCATACGTCATGTAATCAAACTACTCATATATCACTTGCCTGACATGTCTTCAGGTTCATAGGCTTGAGTGTTACCTTTTTTAAATTGGCCTGATTAGCCTCAGGTTGCTCGGCTTTGCTAGTTTCTTAAGACTGACATGTTTTCAGTCTACGTATACTATCCTGCACAATGTCACTGCGTCTTCCGTCACGGTCAGCTGCATAAGTAGCGGTAAGGGAAGGTAGAGATTTTCCTTTTCCAAGGTAAGTTGGAGCTTGTTGGTTATTTCTTGTTTATAACGGTGTTGTTGTTTACAGACGTCATGTTACGGGCAGCAGATATCGAAGACTTTCCCGCCGTCTGTCCTTCTCCAATTAGGGGTTTCTGTACTTGGTAGCTCGCCCACCGTGACACCTCCCAAATCTGCCGTCTCTCTGACAGTGGCATAGGGTTAGGTGGAAGGATCTGGGTCCTGAAGCAGCCATTGGATACCTATGCACTGGCACTTGGCTGGATGCTCTCCCAGATAGTAGGTTGTCAGGTAGTCATACACTGTCGGGTCGATTTCTTCCTTGTAGTTTCCAAATGGGGTCCTGCCGATCTACGGAAACTGGCGTCACTTTTTTTTGTGCTCTTCATCCTGATGGCTAGGGATATGGTAGACCCAGTCTTAACTTATTGTTGCGTGTTGACTCGTTTGGCTTCCCTTCAGTTCCTCTTTCACAGTCACCATGGGTTATCAGTGGGGTAGAGAACACAGCAGCGGATGCTCTGTCCTGTTTTAGTTGCCCGCCTTTTTTCCAGGAGGTCCCAGATTCATACACTTGTGCCACACCGTCCCAGTTTTTCCTGGTACAGATTAAGCTTGGTCAACTAGTCATGTTCAATTTAGCCTAGAAAGCTTGTGACTTAGCCTGGGATACCTTCCAGACTTTTCCATCTCGGTATCTGAGTTATTTTGTCACAGACATTTAATATCTACTTGCGTTCATTGTCTTTTTTTGCCACTCTCGGCTCAAGCGATCCTACAAGCTGGTGCTCGGTCAGTCTTAGACCGTCTCATGGTGACTACTGTGGATGTACCCAGGGAATAGGCCACTTTCCTTTCCCTAGTGCTCCCTTCTTCACTATCACAGTACATGACACCTTGCCGTTCCCTGCTGCCTAGACTGGGCACTTATGCTCACACCCGCCGTGTTTTCAGTATAGGTGCTGTTTCGGCTACTTTTCACTGAGGGTCTGCATTCACGTTGTTGAGGAGTTGGGTTGGTGGGTTAAGCATTCATTTCTGAATATATCCTGGTTCCACATGTTGGGTTGTCACAGGCTTTCTTGCGTTGGCTGCTCGAGGTTACATACGGCTACTATATATGGTCTTATATATGGTCTTATTTTTGCCCCCTTTTAGGCATACCAACCACGAGACCCCGGCACACCCCAGATCACTTTCCCTGTTTTCCCTCAGACCTTTCCAGCACGATTACCTGAGACTCTGAGTATAAGTGGAAGGCTGACCGCAGGTCAGCCTGAGTTTGTAGGAGGAGTTGGGAGGTGTTTATCCTCCTTCCTGTTGACTGTTTCTCTTGTGTACCACCCACCCTTCCCCTTTTTCTTACATTTCTTCTCTTCTTCTTCTTCTGCAGTTTTTCTGTCCGAGATATCCAGATATTTCAACAGCCCCCTCAGGAGTTTTAGCTGCCAGTGACATGCACTGACGACTCTTTTTACCTGAGGAGCCAGGGTTAAACCTGAATCTAGGACGAATCCCAGATCACGGACCTGGGGAGGACCAAATGAGGGAGGCCATGGTGGGATATCTGGAGGGGTGGCCATATCGCTGATGATGATCACCTCATCACCTCAGTTTTTCCAACATTAAGTTTTAGGAAGTTAGCAGACACCCATGTGTTGATGACCTTAAGACAGCCGGCAAGGGTGGCATCAGCCGTCTGGTTCCTAGGAATCTTCAGTTAGACCTGGGTGTTGTCCGCATAAACATGGTACTGGACCGTGTGAGACTAATATCTATATCAGGCCCCTTGCCGACCTGCTAAACAATAGGCGTGACAAGGCAGAGCCCTGTGGCACTCTGCAGTCCAGGGCGGTGTACTTAGAGTAAAAGGGGCCAGTCTTGACTCCCTGAACTCTACCCTTTAAAAAAGAGGCCACCAATGCCAAAGCCGACCTGCTCATACCCAAAACAGATCTCATCCACTCAAGTAAGATTCCATGATTTATTAATGAAATAAATGAATAGGCTTGATCCAGTGAGGCCGGAATGGAGAGACAGCAAAACAAGTAATGAAGGGCCGGGTGGAGAGGAGAGGCAACTAAAGGGTTAAAATTGGCGAAGGCTTAAGGGGAAGAGGCAGCAGTGGCGGTGCGTCTATAGTGGCCGCTAGGCATGTGCATTTCGTTTCGTTCCGAATCGAAATTCGGACGAATTTTCCATTATTCGGACATTCGGATGCATACGAATTCCCGAATTGCTATATTAGCGAAAAATTTCGACCGTTTTCGGAATTCGTTCATTTTCGACCGAATTTCGAAAAAAAAAAATTGGTCGAAATCGATTTTTTTTTCTTCGAATTCCGAATCGAATACCCGCGGACTAAATTCGATCGGAATTCGAAAAAAAAAAAAAAAAAAAAAAATTTTTTTTTCGAATTTAATTCGAAAAAAATTCTATTCGAAAAGAGACTATTTGTTTTCTAATCTGGTTGAAATATTTTCGATTTTGACAGTTTTTTTTTTCGAAATTCGGTCGAAAACGAACGAATTCGAAAAACGGTCGAAATATTTTCGATTTCGACCGTATTTTTCGAAATTCGGTCGAAAACGAATGAATTCCGAAAACGAATTCAACACATGTAACGAACCTAACTTAACGAAATTTATTAAATGACGAATTGAAACGAAACTAAACAAATTTTTCACTTTTGCACATGCCTAGTGGCCGCAGAAGCGCCACCCCCTCTCTCCTGCACCACGACTGAAGTCAACAATACATAGATTTTTTTTTCTTTTTTCCACATCAGACTCAACCGGGGAGTGGGACAGTAAGAGATGCTAACGGTAGTTTCGCCCTTCGCATTTCTTCTGTGGTCTCGCATCACATGTGGTTTTTCTTTTTCTTGTTCTTTATTTATTTATTTTTTGTTTTATATTTCTTTATATTATTTATTTATTTATTTTATATGTATATATATATATATATATATATATATATATATATATATATACTGTATATATATTATATATATATTTTATATATATATATATATATATATATATATATATATATATATATATATGTATATGTATATTTTTTTTATATGATATTTAGTTCTTTTCCCTTTTTTTTACAATGTATTAACAAAAAAGGAAAATAAAAAGCTCATACATAACCCTTCTACCCATACTCATCACCTATCCCACTCTCTTCTCCCCCCATGTCCTCATTCTTATTCCCCCCCCCCCTACCTCTCGGTTCATTCTACCTTTCGGTTCTGTCTTACCCTTTTTTCCGTTTTATTGCTCTACTATTTCCATGATCTTACCTATCTATTTCTGATATTGCCTGTGCAAATTTTCCTGAAGTTTTAAATGATCTCCATTGATCCCAGGCTGTTCTACTTCTACTACCATCTTCTTCTCCCAGGTCTACCCTCCTCAGATATTCCATCTCTGAAACGTAGTCAACTCGGTTTATCCATTCTTTTATAGATGGCCTCTGTGGGTGTAACCAATTTTTTGGAATTAGGCCCTTTGCTGCATTTAGCAACATCGATCCATACTTTTTTTTATTTGGCCCTTCGGTTCCATGGAACAAACAGGTCAAGGGGTTTCGTAGGATCTTTTCATCTGTGATTTCCTTTATGTATTCTAGAACCTCTTTCCAGTACTCCTGAATTCTCGGGCAGTCCCACCAGATATGCATTGTGGTGCCTACTTGGTTACATTTCCTCCAACACAGGGCAGAATTGGTTGGGTGTATTTTGTTCATTTTGACCGGTGTCAGGTGCCAACGCATCATACTTTTATAGTTAACTTCAATTGTGTTAAACACAGCTCCTATCATGTGTGAGTCCTCTATCCTTTCAATGTCTTGTCCCCATTTTTCCACGCATGTCAATGTTCCCTTTGTCTCTAGGTCTGTCAATATCCCATATAGTGCCGCAATTCCATGTTGTAGTGGTTTTCCCGTGGAACATAATTTTTCTATTGAGTTCTGTGCTTTATTATCTCTTATCGGTGATGGTAATGTGCTCACAAAGTGCTTTAATTGAAAATATTCCCAATCGCTTAACTGTTGGACCCCTTCCTGTGCTTGAATGTCTTTTTTAGACCTTATTTTCCCTAATGTGACTATTTCCCCTAGTCTTTTACTACCTAAATTCTTACCCATTCTTGTCCTATTCCCGGGTGGGAAAAATTTTGTGCCGGCTATTGGGATTAACGGGGAGTTATATTACCATTTTTCCCGCTTAAATAATATGTCCCATGTTTTGAAAACATTCTTCGTTATACTGTGTGAATCTGTGCCTATTTTTCTAAATTTAGGTGGAATCCAAACATTTGTGTTTAATTTAGGGCTGTTACTGATCAACATTTTTGTGTTCGATTAATTGTTTTTCTTTTTAATCGATTAATCGACTAATTTCGATTAATTATAACGCACATACAGATCCAACTACTTTTAGCTGATCTCCTTGCAGGCCGATTCCCAGTGCAGCTACCAACCACTGGAAAAAAGGATAGCAGGATACAAAAAACACAGAAAGGCAGCGCTCGATGGGAATAGCATTAAAACGTTTAAAGTCTTCAAGTAGGTAACCAAATAAATATTGCACTGGAGATAAAATCGATGTAGCTACATAAACTGTAAAAATGGTGCGAGTAATACCAAACGGTACCAAAAGCAGTCATAAAAACATGTAGCTAAGTATGATACTGGTATAAAAATGGGTACAACGATACCACTGCTGAATCCAGATGAGGAGGGGTTAACATCAGTCCGCCGGCATGTAGATGTCCCATGAAGGGAACTATCACAACTCCCAGTGGATGGCTGTAGAATCCCAGGTTGATAGAGGGAAGTGATAGGGGGAAGTGTAACAGCCCTTGCGTGTGGCAAATAGTAAGGTCCCGCCGGCAAACAGATATGAAGGCACAGCAAAGGAGCCCTTCAGATGGACACGCAAGCCCTGCTGGTGTCCATGATGTTACCGGATCTCCGACGGAACTCCCTGAAGGCCCAAAAGCCGGCGGAGAGGTGAGTACCAATCAAAAGAATTTTGATCGATCAAAAAAATTAAAGATTAATCGATTAATTAAAAATTAATTTGCACAGCCCTAGTTTAATTGTGTCGAACTTATTTCACCTTCCATCTGTGCCCATTTCTTTTGAGTGTTTATATTTGTCCATTCCACTAGCCTTGCTAGGATTACAGCTTGGTAATATCTTTTTATATCGAATCGGGGAGCGCAAGTCCCCCCCTTTTTTTTTCCGGGTAAAGATAGAATAGTTTACTCTAGATTTTTTGCCCTGTCAGATATATTTTAAGATTATAGTTTTTATTATCTTAAAAAAAGCTTTGTGGAATTTTAATTGGAAGCATTTGGAACTTGTAAATTATCTTTGGTAAAACCATAATTTTAAATGCGTTAATCCTCTCTATCCAAGAGATCGGTCTCTTTGCTAGGTTTTTTAAGTCTTGGTTTATTTCGTTAACTAATAGGATATAGTTGGCCTCGTATAATCTATCAACTCTGGGTGTAATCTTTATTCCTAAATATGTTAATGACTTTTTTTCCCACATGAATGGAAATGCTCTCTGTAGGGCTGTTTCTTCTGGTATCTCTATTCCCAAGTTCAAAATTACCGTTTTTATGGGATTAATTTTAAAGTTAGAAAGTTCCCCATATTTTCCTATTTCCTCCATTACAATGGGCAGGGAGAGTCTAGGCTTAGTCACATATAAGAGTATATCGTCTGCGTACACAGCCACCTTATGCTCCTCCTCACCCACTCTCACTCCCCCTATATCCGAGTTGTTCCTTATCTTGGCCAATAGTGGTTCCAGAGATATTACATACAGGAGGGGCGAGAGCGGGCAACCTTGTCTTGTTCCATTCTTCACAGACGACACACTCCCATTGACCTTTACTCTTGCCTTCGGGGAGTTGTAGAGATTACCCACCCATTTCATAAATCTAGGCCCCAATCCTATATTTCGCAGGGTTTCCATCATAAACCCCCAGTCGACTCTATCAAAAGCTTTTTCAGCATCTATTGACATGAGTACGACTGGGGGTTTCTTCTTACTATCCTCCTGTAGGACCAGAATCGTTCTCAAGCTGTTATCCCGCCCTTCTCTCCCTTTTATGAACCCCGTCTGGTCTGCATTGATTAATTCCGGAATGTATGACTTTATCCTCATTGCCAATATCTTTGCATAAATCTTTATGTCGGCATTTAATAATGCAATTGGACGATAACTAGAGCAAAGTGTGCTATCTTTTCCCGTTTTGGGGATAATTAAGATATTGGCAAGGAGAGATTCTTTCCTTATTTCTTCCTTTTCTCCCAATTTATTAAAATAGTTACACATCTCTGGGACCAGGAGTTCTTTAAATTTTTTGTAGTATTTAATCAGTAGTCCATCTGGGCCTGAGCTCTTACCTCCGGGTGTTTCTTGAATAGCTTGACTTATTTCCCCCTGCGTTATTGGGCCTTCTAGAAGTTCAGCATTTTCTTGCGTTAACTTTGGTAGGTTAGCTTCCTCAAGGTATTCCCTCATTTTCTTTTTCCTGACTTCTTTCTGATCCTGTGTTTCTCCCCTTCTAATAGAATACAGTGTACTATAAAAAGTCTGAAAGGCCTCAGCAATTTTAGACATTTTATATTTTATCTGCCCTTCTTGATTTTTTTTTTTCAATGTAATTTATGTTTCTTTTTTCCTTTGAGATCCTGGCCAGATATTTCCCCAGTTTATTCCCCCAAATATATATTTTAAAATATATTTCTAGTTTCTAATTCCATCAGATCTCTGAGTTGGGCCCTTTTTATTACTATTTTCTGATATACTTCACTTTCTCCTTGATTTTTATGTTTGTATTCAAGATCTTGTAACTCACTTATTATCTTTTTTTTGTTTGCTTCTCTTGCCTTTTTCTTCCCTGCCCCTAAGGAAATAAACTTTCCCCTAATACATGCCTTGTGTGCTTCCCACATGGTCGCAGTGCTGACATCCGGTGTATTGTTTACAGAAAAATATTGCTCAATTCGTTTTTTTGCTATGTCACAGACTTCTGTGTCATCAATCAAATCTTCATTTATATTTCACATCCCCTTTCTTTGTTCTATCTCCAAAAAGTGTATTCTCACCGTTACCGGGGCGTGGTCTGAAATTGATATTACCCCTATCAAAGTTTTATTTACATATTCCAATATTCCATGGTCTACCATTATATAATCTAATCTTGAGTACATACAGTATTGTGCACTGAAGAATAGTATGTATAATCCCTTTTATTTGGGTTTGCGATTCTCCAGGGGTCTATTAGTTGGTGTTCAAAAAGTTTTTTTTTTCAATGTTCGCTGTTGCTTAGAGTCCAGCATATGTACACCCAATGCCCTGTCAAGATGATGTTCCAGTGAGAGGTTAAAGTCACCTGCCAAAACTACGTAGCCCTGCTTAAAGTCCATTAATATATTTAGGATCTTCTTTAGATATTTTTGGGGATGTTTGTTAGGGCAATATATGTTAGCCAGCGTATATTTTTTCCCTTGTAGGGTCCCTCTTAAGAACAAATACCGACCATCTGGGTCAACTCTCCTTTTATCCACCCTAAAACTGATATTTTTTCCTATACCTATGGCGACCCCCCTAGATCTTTTCTGAGGAGAGTCTCCATAGTACCATGTTGGAACTGCCCGAGAATAGAGTCTGACACCTGAGTTGACTGTTATGTGTCTCTTGAAGGAAAACTATTTCTGCTGAATATCTTTTATCTTTCTTTTAAGACCATATGGGCCAGATTCAGCAACACTTGCGCTGGAGTATTTCGATATGCGCCGCGTAACTGTGAAGATGCGCCGTCGTTTCTATGTGCCCGTACCCACCAAACTAGATGCGCCCGAAGACGCGGCATTTGCGACCGGCGGAACGTTCCGACGTCAGAGTATCGTCAGGGCATAATTTTGCTGGGCGCATCAGTCGCGCCTATTGATTTCCCCTGCAAATATGCAAATGAGGGAGATTTCCCGATTCGCGAACGGATAAGCACCATACGCTGGCTACATGCGCCGCGCGTATCTCGTCCGTCCGGCGCAAAGTTATTTCTACAAAAGGCTGCTTTATCTTTACTCCAGACGGTCAGAGGTCAGCAGGAGAGCAGCTACAGCAGCGTTACCGACGATAGGAGCTAGCTGAACAACCACACTTGCAAGGACAACACCTCTGTGTGCCAACATGCCAGGGGCAATTGTGGTCCTCGAACTACTGATGGGTCCCCCGGAACGAAGGAGGCGGGCACGTGAGAGGATATACCGCACTCGTATGAGCCTCTTTGGCATGGGGGATGAGGAGGTGTATCGCCTCTTCAGATTCAGCCCAGATGCAATACTTGAACTAACCACAACCCTGCAGGGTGACATCACCAGCAAGACACACCGCTCACAAGCAGTGCAGCCACTGGTGAAGGTACTGGCAACACTTCATTTCCTTGCAAGTGGATCATTCCAGCGTACAAGTGGAGTGGTGGCTGGGATGTCACAGTCCTCCGTGAGCAGATGTGTGCACCAGGTTGTCCCTGCAATCCTCAGACGCATGTCCGACCAGTTCTTTAGACCAACCACTGAGGACCTGCGGCAGAAGGCAATGACAGATTTCTACAACATTGCCAGATTCCCACGCACTGTGGGGGCCATTGATTGCACACATGTGGCCCTACAGCCCCCCAGTGCCACAGAGCACATATACCGCAATCGGAAGCATTGGCACTCCATCAACGTACAGGTGATAGCCGATGCCCAACGCCTCATATGGCACGTCCGTGCCAAACCCCCCCGGGTCCAGCCATGACAGTTTCATATACAATCAGAGCCCCATCCCAGCAGAATTTAACCAGAACATGTATGGGGACAGCTGGCTGGTTGGTGAGTGACAAGGGAGTCAGGCATGACTATCCCCTCCCGTGATGCACAACAGAAGTGGCACATGCATGACTAACATTCTCCTGTCTTTTACCTTACAGGTGACTCTGCATATGCATTGGGACCCCATCTAATGACTCCTTTCCGGAACCCCCAAACCAGAGGAGAGAGAAAATACAATGAAGCACACATCAAAACCCATGCAGTGGTGGAGCAAACATTTGGGCTCCTGAAGTCCCGTTTCCGATGCCTGGATAAGTCCGGGGGGACCCTATTGTATTCCCCTACCTTCGTGTGTCAGATCATCGGTGCATGTTGCATTCTGCACAACTTTGCCATGAGAAAAGGCCTGCAGATTGACATGCGTGATGACCTGACCCCCGACCCACACAGTCCCCACCTGCCAGAGGACACCCAGTCTGCTGATGGAAGAGCAGTCAGGAGGGTCCTCGCCGTAGGCATCTTTGGACACTAAACCAAAACATTAATAACACAGACAGTGCACGCGTGTACACACACACACCACATCCACATCGCATTGGATTAGCCCAAGTCCAGCATGTAGGAGTTGGGAGCAGCAACGCCAGCGTCAAGGCCCCAATGATGTCACTGTCCATTCATACACCTTTCACACGTCATTCATACAGCCGTGGGGTTAACTTCACCACCACGGCCGAGGGTGACACCCCTTACTGTCAGGAGTGCCACCCCCTCACATTCACACACCATTCACACTGTCCCCTGCACTCCTGACCGTGTGCAGTAAAAAAAGAAATACAAAATCTCATACCCTGAGAAAATAAATAAACAAAAACTCATGACCTGAGTATAAAATAAATAATACAAAATAAACAAAAACTCATGACCTGAGTATTTAAAAAAAATCATAGAAACCAAAACAAAAAAAAGCCTCATCGGGGATGCCGGGGGCTTCTTCTGGGGGCCCCTCTCTGCCTCCTCAGCTGCCTGGATGGAGTGGGTGGGGGTGGGGGGGCATCTGGAGGTGGCTGATCCCCAGGTGGGCCACTCCTGGCAGGTGTGGCCTGCATGCCCTCCAAGGCCATGGCTATCCGGCCGAGGTATGAGTTAGTCTGGGCCTGCATCCGGAGCTGACGGGTGACCTGGTAATGCTGGGCCCGCCGACTCAGCCTCCCCTGGTCCCGGATGGCAGCACTGTTACCCTGGATGGCAGCAGTGTTGGCCTGGACGGCTGCAGTGAGTTGTGTAATATCACCATGCACCTCCCCCAAACTGGTGACCACTGCAGCGCAATTACAGCTGACATCCTGGACTGCGTTGCTTATCTGGGCAACGGAGCCCAGGCTGTCAGACACTTTCTCCAAATGCCCAACTATGGCCCCCATTTGTTCAGTCTGTCTGGCGTGATCCCTCGCCAACTGGTCCTGGACAACATCAGACACCCCCCTGGTCTTCTGGGTCGCCTTCCTGGGGCCAGAAGATGGTTTTCCCCGGGGGGGAAGGAGTCGCCCTTGAGGGGCTTCCAAGGATGGTGGAGGGGATAACAGATGGCCCAGGAGAAGGGGAGAAGACCTCCAAAACTAAAGTAAAGTCCTGCTTTGCCACAGCAGGATCTTCCACAACCACCTCGGCAGGTGTGGTGTGGCCACTCTCCTCCTCCACCTCTTCACCACCCAGGGGCTCGGGCACACGATGGCGTTGGGGGGATGGGGTGGAATGGACGCTGACCGATGATGGCCCAGCTCCGTCATCTGTGGATGACACAAAGCAGACACATGTTGGTGGTCCCACACACTTGGCACATGTACCCCCCCCCCCCCCAAATGCAACAAATCAAATAGGGGATAAAAAACACTTACCTGTCCTGGAGCCTTCCTCCATGGAGTCATAGCCTGGGACCCCCTCCAACTGCTCCCTCTCCAGGCAGCGTGCGACCACCTCCTCCTCCGCGGTCAGGGTGACCGGACATGGGGGACCACCACCTGTGCCCCTCTCATGCCTCCTGATGGTGGCCACCTTGCCACGGACCTTGCGCCGCAGGTCGTTTATTTTTTTCTGAATGTCCCCAGCAGTCCGGGTGGAATACCCCAAGACATTCACCCTGGCAGCAATGGACTCCAGGATGCCCTGCTTCCTTTCCCGGCTGGTCTTGCGGCTTTTTTTCCCATGAAGCAAATCATTCACAGACTCCATCGCTGAGATGATAACCGAGACCTCCTGGGAATTAAAATTAAGGTTCCTCCTCTCTCTGGGGGTAGCGGGAGCAGCCATTACAGAGCAAAAGTATCTTCCCTGGGGTGGGGGGAAACGGATATACTTTTGCGCCGGAATGGCGTTTCCGCCAGCGCTTTTAAGCGCCCAGCGTAACGCATTGCGCTGACGTTTCCCGGGAAGTGGTGCCGACGGAAGTTGTGAGCATGCGCACAAGGGGGCGAGTGGAGCCGCACTCACTGCGCATGCTCCGTGGATGATGCGCTGAACGTAAGCCTCTGCGCTGGGCTCCGCCCATCATTTACATATGATCACACCCACTTCCACTTGCGTCGGGTTACGCCAGCGCATTATCGTTACTCTGGCGCAAGTTTACGCGCAACTGCTATGTGAATAACAGTACTTGCGCTGAAAGGGTCTTCAGAGTAACGTAAATGAGAAGCGTTACTCCAGAGGAAAGATACTCCCATCTACCTGAATCTGGCCCTATGTCTTTTCCCTGGAGAGCAGAGGCCTCTTACATTATGGGCCAGATTCAGGTAGATGGGAGCATCTTTAAGCTGGAGTAACGTTTCTCATTTACGTTACTCTGGCAAAATTTTAGGAGCAAGTGCTGTTATTCATGAAGCACTTGCTCCTAAAGTTGCGACAGCGTATCGTAAATGAGCCGGTGGAATTCAAACTGGGCGGGTACGGGGCGTGTATTATTTAAACTAAGCGCGATCCCGCGGCGAACGTACTGCGCATGCGTTGACTGTCAATGCATCCCAGTGCGCATGCTCCAAATTCTGTCCGTGAACGTCAATGACGTCAAATCCCCATTCATGGACGTTTTACGCAAGCGACGCGATTTTTTTTTTCCGACGCGATGACGATGGCTATACTTAACATAGGATACTCCACTAGGGGGCTGCTTTATCTTTACGCCGCGTATCGCTTACGGAAACGTCAGAAAGTCACTGCGTCGCGCCCGATTACGATCGTGAATTGCCGATTCACGCTGATTAACATATTTTTTCAGCGTAAATCAGCGGGAACGCCCCCGGCGCCATTTTTAAATTAAAGTTGCGATGGCGAAATTCAATTACGCCTATCGCATCGGAACTCCAACCCGGCGTTTCTTGTTTTCTGGTTACAGAAAACAGAAACGCCGGCTTAAAGTGACAGTTAGGCTGGAGTATCACTGATACTCCACCCTAACTCTACCTGAATCTGGCCCTATAGGTAATAAAATTTACATTAGACATGTTTTTTTCTTTTTCCCTATCTTTTCTCTTTTCGGACAGATAACCGCTCTTAAATTCCTTTCTTCCCTACCTTCCCCCCTCTCCCCCTCCAGCACTACCCTCCCTCCCCTACCCCTTTTCCCTTGCTGGAACCTTGACCCTATGGTCTTGCTATGGAGCATCTCCTCATGCACCCCCTTTGGTGCTCTTATGCTCCTCTCTTTAAGGTGGAGAACTGGTCGTCCTGATCTTGAATCCCCTATCACTAGGGGATTGGCCCCTAGGGGTTTCTGCGTCTTCCGGCCTCCTGGTCTCTCTCTTTCTTTACTTTATTCATTTTGCTGTTCCCGATTTACCTCCCCCCACCATCACCAATTATTTTATTTTTTTTGTATGTTTGTGCCTCCCCAAATATTTGGAGCACCAGCAGCCACTCAGAGGCAGGATGGAGAAATGAACTGGAGGGGAGGAGCGGTATAAAGGGGGTAGACAGGGACTTCGGGGAGCAGTTGGGGAAGTCGGACACTCAGGAAAAGTTTTTCCCACCCATCGTCCCTGTTATGTGTCTTTGTTATTGTGTGTGGTTTTTTTTTCTTGCAGGATACATGGATTCAGGTCATCATAGCAGTAGTCTTTGATGGTGGCAAAAACAGATGTGATGGAAGTGGTGGGGGGTTCACCAGTGGTATGTGCCCCTCTGTTGTATTCCAGCGGAATGGTATGCTGGAATACGGTTAGAGGTCGACCGATATGGGTTTTTCTCTGGCCGATGCCGATATTTGGAAATCGGGGCGGCCGATGGCCGATATGTGTTGCTGATTTTTGCGGCTGATATTTTAGGCCGATTTTTTTTCCCCCTCATCTCAAAAAATCTAGGGTGGAGAGGTGGGAATGAGATAATTGTTTAGGGTGGAGAGGTGGGTTTCAGCCCATCAGTGTCACCTCATTGGTGTCTATCAGTGCCCACCAGTGCCACCTCATCAGTGCCCACCAGTGTAGCCTATCAGTGTCACCTCATTGGTGTCTATCAGTGCCCACCAGTGCCACCTCATCAGTGCCCACCAGTGCAGCCCATCAGTGCCACCTCATCAATGCCCACCAATGCACCAGTGCATCCCATCATTGCCCACCAGTGCATCTCACCAGCGCATATCACCAGTGCATCACATTAGTGCCAACCAGTGCATCACATTAGTGCCAACCAGTGCATCACCTCATCAGTGCCTCACATCAGTGCCCACCAGTAAAGCCCAATGTCATTCACTGTCACCTCATCAATGCCCACCAGCGGAGAGCTCCAGGCTCCGTTCCATCTCCTAGCCTAGCACAAGCTCCATTCGTACCTGGCCCTGACGTGCTGCCCCATGCCTACAATCCCCAGAATGCAGAGCGGGCCTGTAACAGCCAATCGGCGGCCTCCGCTTCCGACATCCTACACTGTAAAAAACCGTCCCCTGACGTGCTGCACACCCTGCCTACAAACCCCAGAATGCAGCGTGGGCCGGCAGTTACCGCTCCGCGCTGCATTCTGGAGTTTGTAGGCAGGGCGCGCAACACGTCAGGGGACTTTTTTTACAGTGTAGGATGTCGGCAGCGGCGGCCGCCGATTGGCTGTTACAGGCCCACTGCCGACTTCCTTAAACTAAAAAAAAAGTCAGCAGATAGCAGCGAGCGAGCCCCTCCTCCTCTGTGGGTGTAAACAGCGGCAATCAGCCTTGCTCTGGATCTGTGGCACCGCTAGCGGCCATGTTAAATACCAGCCTAATTTGGATAAAAATCGGCCGATGCCGATTTATCCAAAACGGCCAAACATCGGCCGATATATCGGCCTGCCGATTTATCGGTCGACCTCTAAATACGGTAATGGTTGCACTGCAGGAAGGGTTTTGTCTCTAAACTGGTGATAACGCTGGAGGCCTGTTATGGTGAAATATGGTCCCGCAGTGAGATGGTGGAAAGTGTTAAAGTTTGGGGTGCTGTCAAAGACCAACAGACCGGGAGTTAAAATTGTTGTTACAAAATGTTGTCGATATGTTAATGTATTATTGGATTTAATATTTTGTTAATAAAAAGGCTGCTATGGCCAGTTATATTCCAACTCCTTTGTGGTCTATTATTTGGTAAAAGAGGGTAAGGGAAAGGGGATGTGTAAAAGTGGGTTTTGAAGGAGTAAAGGGGCAGTATTGGAAAGTTGGGGATAACTTGAATACACTGGTCATGTACTTTTTCAGGGTGAAGATTCGCTGTAACAAGGAAACATGAAATGTAATACAGAACCTTGATTATGTTGCTTTGAGATGTTTACCTGCTCTGCTTCATTGTTAACTATAACCAGATGACTTTCTCTGTTCAGACACATCCTCTCAGCGTTTGTCCAATTTAGTTGAAAATTAGAGAAGAAATAACAATGGTCTTCAAATTCCAGCCAACCATTTTCACATGAGGGCCCTTACAAAATAATAAAACAAAAAATCAGAATTAGGCATGTAACATGTAACCACTAAGAATAAGCTATAGGTCCAGACCGGACATTGCTTCTTTAGGCATGTGTCTGAAAGTCCGGCTGGAACCGAACATCACATATAAAAGCATTTTTTTCTATAGCTATTCGCTACTATATATTACAGCTTCCTTCTTCCGCTGTTAATAAGCATTAACCCCTTCGGCTCCAGAAGGTTTTACCCCCTTCTTTACCAGGCCATGTTTTGCTATTTAGCACTGCGCTGCTTTAACTGCGTGCTCATGCAACGCTGTACCCAAACAAAATGTATATCATTGTGTTCACACAAATTGAACTTTCTTTTGCTGGAATTCGATCGCCACAGTTTTTTTTTTCGCAATATAAACGAAAAAAGGAAGAAAATGTTGGAAAAAAAATCCGGAACATTTCTATCAAATACTTACCGTCATTTTCCTTTCCTGATAGACTCAATGGCAGCCTGCGTGTGGGTTAATCCTGTCCCCTCATACCTCATAGGACCCTTCTCCCATAAATCTTTGTTCCTGGGCCAAAGGCCGTGTTCCATAATTTAGCATACTCCAGCCCATGGGAGGGAACTCCTGCTGCTATGGAGTCCATCAGGAAAGGAAAATTACAGTAAGTTTTTGATATAAATTCTCTGTTTTCCTGACAGACTCCATGGCTACTTGTGGGAAATATCTAGCCATACACACCCGGGTGGGCAAATTGCTGGACAAAAGAAAAAAGGTTTAATTGGCACCATCAACAGACAAGATGACTAAACCAAATTTAACAAAAGATAACGAGGCTGGCTCTACGCAGTAGTGCACCATGAACATGTTAATTTAAGACCACAAAGCCGCTTTTCAAACAATTTCTGGAGCCACATGACGTGAAGCCACCCATAATGTAGAAACGCTTCTGGTTGAGTGAGCGGTCACTGCTTCTGGAGGCGCCAAACCCTTAGCTTTGTAGGCCCACTGTGTGCCTGAACAATCCATGCAG
Source organism: Rana kukunoris (assembly GCA_029574335.1). NCBI lineage: Eukaryota > Metazoa > Chordata > Amphibia > Anura > Ranidae > Rana > Rana kukunoris. Next base: position 484,994,816 of record CM056051.1, on the reverse strand, counting down.
AGATAGATCTGGAAGAGGCACGCATTCTCTTATTCTTTCCATGTAAAGTAACAATCAGAGCTTTCCTAACATCTAGGGGATGAACACTGGAATCTCTGGTAGATCTAAATGTTGGAAAAGCATTTTCCAATGAGCCCACTTTACCATGGGTGTTGTTGCTACCATGGTGCTGATGATTTTTAGGCATTGTGAGGCTCAGAGATGAGGACATTGCAAGCCGGAATAAGCTTGCTGTGGGGGCACCCAGAAAAAGGGAGGATTCAGGGGTGCCAGCGAGGGACCCAAGAAGATTGAGGTTCCAAGATGCTCTGTGCAAAACCACTGCACAGAGCAAGTAAGTATAACATGTTTATTATTTTGAAACAAAAACACAACTTTAATATCACTTTAAGGTTAGTTGTGTGTAGTTAAGCATATGCAATAAAACAGTTTGATTTTATAAACATTTGTATACTGAGGTTTGTACTGTCTGCTACATACTCCCTTGTGGCACAGTCATTAAAGTATATTGCCCTTTAAGCCAATCTTGATACAATCTGAAAACACCTACAGTTTTTGCGTGGTGCCGCTATATTGCCACATACCATTTTTCTTGGGGGGTGCAAAAAAAGACCAGCCGTGGGTGCCAGACCTGCTAGCTACACCACTGGCTGTAAGTAAAGCTTGAAGAGAAGTACAGTGAATAGCTGTGAGTAAAACTTGAGGGATCTAGTGGGTAGCTGTGAGTCCGAGGAACCCAGCGGGTAGCTGTGGGTTAAGCTTGAAGAATACAGTGGGCAGCTGTGAGTGAAGTTCGAGAAGTCTAGCAGGTAGCTGGGAGTTAAGCTTGAGGATCTACAGTGGGATACTGTGAGTGAAGCTATTGTTATAGGAGACAGCAGTTGCTACAAGATACAGATTGCTGCATTCAGCTTAAAGGCCCTTCTTTTGTATTGCTGTCTGCCTAGTTCTATTTTTGTCCGAGGAGCCTGCCAATTTGCTATTGCATTTGCCTAAGGGTGTCCTGTGCCCTACTTCTCTTTCCCCCTGTTCCTGTAAGAGAACTAGAACTCTCTTTGTTCATTTTTAAAAGTGACTGGCACCCATCTTTCCACCTTGCACAACACCCACCATGTCTAGTAACCTGCACCCCAAGGAAACATGTCAGCTCTCCCTGACTCTGTCAAAATAGGCCTCTGGAAGTCAAGGAGACCGCTACATCTAGAATGAGCATCCAGATTGGGATGGTCAGAGGTCCTTATCGACATGCATGTTGCAGGTTAGTGACACAAAGGGGTGGATCTACTTAAAGGAGAAGTATGGCTTTTCTTCTTTTTTTTTTTTTTTGATTCATACTTACTTCGGTGGATGGAGCATCAGACCAATGCTCCAGCTGTCCCCTGCTGTCTGTGCACCGAGAACCGAGGCACTGAACATTACCATTGGCTTGGTTATCACAGATTCCTGAGAGGAAAGAGGCTGACTCTCAGTCAGCCCCTTTTCCTCTCTGCTTCTCCATGCTCATTGGAGCGCTGAGCAGTGGAGGGGCGGGGAGAGGCTGTCTCAGCGTCTTAGAGGCTCGCTGATACGCTGAGACTGCCATCAATCAGGGCAGCTGGCAGGTCCCGACTTGGAAGTGACGCGCTGCCCTTGACTTATGGCAGTGACGTCATCAGAGAGCGGACTTCAGACCATTCTCCGCTGCAAACGGGTCACAGGAGTGAAAAACGAATTGCACTCTTGTGACCCTTAGGAGAAGCCCAGCCTAAAAAACTCAGGCTGGACTTCTCCTTAAAAGTAAAAGACTGTGCAGACTGTGCGTTTTGCAAATGTAGTTTCCTCAGTAACTTTAAATGTGGTAAAGCTGGACTATATTGAGATTACCCAATTAGGTGCAAGCAAGAAAGAATTTTTGATTGAAAATGATTGGATGATGAAGTTTGAAAAGCTTTACCATATTTACTAAGCTATGGGGAAAATGAGTACCACCACACTTGCAAAGTGCACAGTCTCTTTGTCTTTAGTAAATCCACCCTAAAGTATTAGGGCGTAAGATAAACACAACAACTAGACAGTTAGCGCTTTTAGAAGGCGTTCCCAACAAAGGCAGCTTTCATGTTTCACCCACAATAGGCTTCCTTTGGGGGAAAAAACAAACATTTATATAAAACTGGCAAAAGTAATTTCTGGAAGGTGAGGTGAAAAATCTAGTAATGTACACATACAGAACCATTTACTTACTTTTTTTTTTTAGGCTGTCTACATCTCTCTGAAGTTCTAAAGTACGTCTGTCAACTGAAGTGGCTAAAAACTTATATTTTTAAGACCTTATCCAAAAAATATTCTTTGGCTGTTACTGCATTTTTAATCAATAAAAACAAAAATAATTGCTGACCCTGCCTGGTAAATAAGGCCTGAAGCGCTGAGCAGTTTGTCACTTACTAGTTCAGAGCTGTCATTTCCTAGCAGAAGCTGATCTAGCCTTTAAACCTGTGCTTAATCAGCTTTAGTGGGGTCCAGAGGGGACATCAGGGGGCATAATAGACCCTTGCTTTCTCCCTAAAGAGGAGCTGTTACCAGCAACATGCTATTGCATAGGATGCTATCAGCAATAGAGATACTTTTATTATTTAAACTTTTTTTTTAAATAACACAAAAATTTTTTGGGGGAAATAAAACACCCAAGTAAAATGTAGCCTCCTCCACTTACTTGCACATATACAGGCAAACACATACCATGGGTGTGCCTACATGCGTTCAAAAAAATAAAAAATAATTCTAGGGCCATCATTTACGTTTAACTCGAAAATGAATGACCTTTAAAGGCTTTCAAAAGGGAAGTACCGGTTTGTCTAAACCTTTTTTGTCTTTCTTTCTTATTTCGGCCACATGAATACATTTACCAATGGTCTCCTTTCTTGCTATCAGCCAACGGTGCACAGCAGCACCAAGTTTGAGAAGGATTCCAATAATATTGTCAGAATCCACCTGTCTGTCTGATTGACAGCTGTCTCCAAGGCCTGCCCACTCCCCATCCTGGCGCTCCAGTGAGTACTGGAGAAACAAAAAAGGCTGCAGTGACTGACAGTTTTTAAACCCATAGTCATTGTGCCCCCCCATGATGAAAAATGTTGCTTTTGGTTGTGGCAATGTTCATCTATGGAGTATCTCAAGTGCATGGGACAGCCATCTTGGTTGGGTCTGAATGAATCTGAGTGAGCAGTGGCAGGGGCAGAAAAAAAGGAAAGGGGAGAAGCTGAAAAGAAGGGGAGAGAGAAAGTAAAGCAACCCCACTAATGGTGACCGCTGTCAAGTGAGACTGGAATCCTGCTGCTAGTTACTGCTACCAGGTGAGTCCCAAACCCTGCTGAGTGAGACTAGGACCCTGCTGCCAGGGCCATCTTTTCCATTGGGCACACTGGACTGTTGCCCGGGGGCCCCACTTGCCTGGGGGGCCACACATGCCCAGTGATCCCAGTAAAAAATTGTGGAGAGCGGCGGGTCAGAACTTCATGTCAATGAAGAAATATGTTGTTTTACTTTTGTTTAATTTAACCACTTTAGCCCCGGACCATATTGCTGTCCAAAGACCAGAGCACTTTTTGTGATTCGGCACTGCGTCGCTTTAACTGACAATTGCGCGGTCGTGTAACGTGGCTCCAAAACAAAATTGGCGTTCTTTTTTTCCCACAAATAGAGCTTTCTTTTGATGGTATTTGATCATCTCTGCGGTTTTTATTTTTTGCGCTATAAACAAAAATAGAGTGACTATTTTGAAAAAAATGCAATATTTTTTACATTTTGCTATAATAAATATCCCCAAAAAAGATATAAAAAAACATTTTTTTCCCTCAGTTTAGGCCAATACGTATTCTTCTACATATTTTTCGTAAAAAAAAAATCGCAATTAGCGTTTATTGATTGGTTTGCGCAAAATGTATAGCGTTTACAAAAAAGGGGGTCGTTTTATGGCATTTTTATTAATATTTTTTTTTTACTAGTAATGGCGGCGATCAGCGTTTTTTTTCAGTACTGCGATATTATGGCGGACACATCGGACACTTTTGACACATTTTTGGGACCATTGTCATTTTTATAGCGATCAATGCTATAAAAATGCATTGAATTACTATAAAAATGCCATTGGCAGTGAAGGGGTTAACACTAGGGGGCAGGGAAGGGGTTAAGTGTGTTCCTATTTGTGTTCTAACTGTATGGGGGGGGGTGGACTCACTAGGGGGAATCACTGATCTTCCGTTCATACATTGTATGAACGGAAGATCAGCGTTTCCCCCGCTGACAGGAACGAGCGCTGTGTGTTTACACTCACAGCTCTCGTTCCCCACTCTGTAACGAACGCGCGCGCGTGCCCGGCGGCGATCGCGCCTGCCGGGCACGAGCGCGGGACTCGGGGCGAAGCTAGTGGCGCGCGCGGGCCGCCGGCAGAGCGCACGTGCCCCCTAGCGGCCGCAAAAGTCCCGACGTAGAGCTACGGGCTCTCGCCTAGGAGAGCCGACCTGCCGCCGTAGAACCACGGCGGCTGGTCGGCTAGTGGTTAAACACATTGCTAATAGCACTAGCTATATGTTTATAGTTTAAATACTGACATTTACACTGTTTGGCATTGGAAATTTAAATTTTAAGTACTTTTTTGCAGTGCCAGTAAAAAATGTGGTTCTGCCAGTAAATGCCATGGTTTTTGTCAGTAAAAAAATCTCGTGTGTGATTGTGTAGACAGGACCCCAGTGCACTGTATTGCCCAGGGGCCTATAATACTCTTAAGATGCCACTGCCTGCTGCTGAGTGAGACTAGGACCCTGCTGCTGAGTGAGACTAGGACCCTGCTGCTGCTGACTGTTGCTGAGTGGCACTTACAAGAAGCCAAGAGACTTTTGCTCAGAATTTTCACTTGGGCCCCGTACACACGAGGCAATCGATTTGTTCAAAACGGTGTGTCCGACCGATTTGAACAAATCTGTCTGCTGGCATTTTGGTTTGCTCGCGTGTACACACGAGCAAACCAAAATCCCCGCCAGCAGACAGCGCTCTGACGTGTCGGTGACGTGGCGGTGACGTTGACGCCGCCACATCACCGCACCAGGAAGTAAAACACTTCCGCGCATGCGCCGAAACCATTCGGCGCCGGTGCGAGAAGACATGTCTGCTGGTAAGTGTACTAACCAACAGACATGTCGGGCGGACGGGTTCCCAGCCAATAGATTTCAAAGCATGCTTTGAAATCTGTCGGGTGGCCAAATCCGTCTGTTAGCCCGTACACACGATCGAATCTGTCTGCTGAAACGGTCTAGCAGACCGTTTCCAGCAGACAGATTTGATCGTGTGTATGAGGCCTTGGAGATCAAAACTCTTCTTCCCTGGGAAGATATGAGGTATGCTGTAAACACCTTGGGAGTCTGAACTGCGTTAGAGAACTCCCCCCCCCCTCCTCCACTACTTATAGTTAAGAGAAAGAAAGACCACTTTAACTGATAAATGAGTGTGAGCCTAATAACCTTTCTTCCTTTCCTGAACTGAGGATGCATGAGCATACAGAGACCCAGGGAGTGAGCCTGGGTCTGGTAGGAATTTATCCCTTACAAGCTGGCTTCCCTTCCTGTTAGGACTGTTGATAGTACTTCAAGGGCTGCACCATTGCCAGCCAACACACTCCCTCTACTACTGACCAGCAAGGAGAGAGACTGTTTATTCACTTGTTGTAAATTGCCTGTTCCCCGAACAGCGAACAATTTGGGGTGTTCGCAGCAAGTTCGTGTGAACTTTAGAACCCGGTTAAAGTCTATGGGACTCGAATGTTTGAAATCTAAAGTGCTAATTTTAAAGGCTAATATGCAAGTTATTGTCATAAAAAGTGTTTGGGGACCTGGGTACTGTATCAATGCAAAAAAAGTTTTAAAAACTGCAGTTTTTTTGGGGGGGGGGCAGTGATTTTAATAATGCTTAAAGTGAAACAATAAAAGTGAAATATTCCTTTAAATTTCATACCTAGGGGGGTGTATAGTATGCCTGCAAAGTAGCGCTTGTTTCCTGTGCTTAGAACTGTCCCTGCACAAGATACCGACAGCGTTGGAGCAGAGACCGAGAGTGGATTACAACCTCTGAAATAATGAAGGACTTTCCCAACGGTGTCTATATATTTTTTTTTTTTTTGCAATTGTTACACTTTCTTACGCTCTCTCTCGTGCCCCCCTCTTTTCCTGCGGCCTGCCAGGTTGCGTGCTCAGATAAAGGGTCTGGAATTGAATCTGATTTTTGGGGGGAACTCCACGCTATTTTTTTTTAAATTTGTGGTGGAGTTCCCCTTAAAATCCATACCAGACCTGAAGGGTCTGGAATTGGTATTTAGGGGGAACCCCACATAATTTTTTTTTTTTTAATGTGGGGTTCCCCTTAATATCCATACTAGACCTGAAGGGTCTGGTAATTGAATTTTGGGACCCCCCCCATGCATTTTTTTTTTATAAATGACTTTTCTCTGTATTGCTTGGAGCCGACAACTCATTATAGCCACGAATGATTTTGAATGACTTTTTTCATTCAGAAATTACATTTTGTGCAGGATCAGTTCTAAGCACAGGAAACGAGCGCTACTTTACAGGCATACTATACACAACCCCCCCCCCCCCCCCCCCCCCCCGGTACGAAATTTGAAGGAATATTTCAATTTTATTGTTTCACTTTAGGCATTTTTAAAATCACTGCTCCCGAAAAAACTTCAGTTTTTAAAACTTTTTTTGCATTGATACATGTCCACTGGGGCAGGACCCGGGTCCCCATACACTTTTTAGGACAAAAACTTGAATATAAGCCTTAAAAATTAGCACTTTAGATTTCAAACATTTGAGTCCCATAGACTTTAACAGGGTTCTAAAGTTCACACAACTTTTGGTCTGTTTGCAGATTCTGGTGCGAAGCGAACGGGGGAGGGGTGTTCGGCTCATCCCTATTGCTGGATAGAAATTGATGAGTATTTATCAAATTTTGTGTCAGTATATGGTTTTATTGCCTGTTGGTATTTTGATTTACTAGCTGTTTTTCCTCAGGATTAGGGATGTTCGAATTGAACATAAGTACGACTCAAACATTGAGTGTTCGTTTGTCTAAAAACGAACCAAACATATATCAGACATTTACGACAAATTTCAGCGCCGCTGAGCGTCCCATAATGTACTGTGAGAACGCAGTACATTGACAGCTGCTGATTGGCCAAAGCATGTGCCTGACCTGTGGTTGTTGGATCTTTTGGAAGTACAAGCTAATTTACCAGTGTGCTGCTGGACATGAAAAACACAGGGGGCCAGATTCACAGAACGAGTACGCCGGTGTATCTCCTGATACGCCGGCGTACTTACAAATTTCCTGCGTCGTATCAAACCATGATACGACGGCTTCGGGCTTAGATCCGACAGGCTTACGTCTTCGTACGCCATCGGATCTACGCTGCAATCTTTTTCCGCCCGCTGGGTGGAGTTTGCTTCGTTTTCCGCGTCGGGTATGCAAAATAGCTTTTTACGGCGATCCACGAAGTTACGATCGGCCGTCGCTTTCTCTAACGTCATCGCTGGTCGGCTTTTTCCGGCGTAAAATTAAAGCTGCTATTATTCGGTCTATAGTTAGACTGCCCATGTTAAGTATGGCCGTCGTTCCTGCTTCGAATTTTCTATTTTTTTTTTTTTTTTGCGTAAGTCGTCTGTGAATAAGAATGTACGTAAATTACGCTACCAAAAAAAAAAAATGACGTTTCGACGTAATTTCGCGCAATGCACGGCGGGAAATTTCAGAACGGAGCATGCGCAGTTCGATCGCCGCGGGAACGCACCTAATTTAAATGCTTCACGCCCCCTAATCGTGTATTTCGATTCCGCCGCGAGAAATACACTACGCCGCCGTATATTACGGGCCGAAATCTTCCTGGATTCGACTTAGAGTACTCTACGCCGATCTAATTGTATGTGAATCTGGCCCAGGGGATGTGTATAAAAAATATTTCTAAGTTTTCCTGACAATTCCACGACATATAGTCATACTATATGTATTACTTCATGTATTCTGCCTGTATTCTGCCTCTCTGCTCTGATGGTATCTTTTTATTATTTTTTTTTTTTTTGCTTGACCATGTGATTGTTTTAATGAAGGCCCAGTCTGGAAAACCAGAAAACCCTCCTAAAATGTCTGTTTTGCAGAGTCCTTATAGCCCCTAGTTTGGATAGTGATTGGTCGTCTTGGAAGTGTGTTTGGGGTCATTATCATGTTGGAATACTGCCATACGGCCCAATCTCCGATGGGAGGGTATCATGCTCTTCTTCAGTATGTCACAGTACATGTTGGCATTCATGGATCCCTTAATGAACTGTAGCTCCCCAGTGCCGGCAGTACTCATGCAGCCCCTGAACCTGACACTCCCACTATCATGCTTGACTGTAGGCAAGACACACTTGTCTTTGTACTCCTCACCTGGTTGCCACCACACACGCTTTACACCATCTGAAAAAAATAAGTTTATCTTGGTCTCATCAGAACACAGGTCATGGTTCCAGTAATCCCACAATAAAGATTATGGGCCAGATTCTACAGATTCTACAGATACACCGAAAACATGATACGCCGGTTTCAGGCTAAGATCCGACTGGTGTAAGTCACTTACACCGTCGGATCTTAAATGTATTCTTACGCCGGCCGCTAGGTGGCGTTTACGTCGATTTCTCATTTGCCTATGCAAATGAGAAAGATACGGCGATTCACGAGCGGACTTGCGACGGTGCGTCGTTTTTTACGCCGTTTGCGTAAGCGTTAGACGGCGTAAGGTTACCCCTGCTATAGCAGGCGCAGCCAATGTTAAGTATGGACGTCGGGACCGCGTCGAATTTTCCGTCGGCTACATCGTTTGCGTAAAGCGTTCGGGAATGGGGCTCGACGTTCACGTTGTTTACATTGATAAAAATCGACGTGATTTCGCGCATGCGCACTGGGAACGCATGCGCCGTCCAAAAAAACGTGAATGACGTGGGGTCATGATTCATTTACATGAATTATGCCCCCACTCCATTCATTTGAATTGCGCGGCCTTACGCCGTGCAGTTTACACTACGCCACCGCATAGTATGGAGCAAGTGCTTTCTGAATAAGGCACTTGCCCATAATATTTGCAGCGGCGTAGTGTAAACACCATACGCTACGCCGCCGGACAGATACACAAAAGGTATCTGAATCTGGCCCTATGACTGATACTCACATTTAATAAACAGAAGACTTGTTAAGACGGCCAAAATAAGGAACATCAAGATTAGGAAAACCATCAGTATCAGTATCATTTTATTGTGGGTATTCTTGGCAGCTGGAGCCCCTGAAATAAATATAGACACACGGTTAGTGAGTACATCTGCAACGGATGTAGGACAACTCTGTAGTGTCAATTTTCTTTGAAAAAGATTAGCTGGATGAACTGAGAGGGTTAGGACTCACACACTGGCTTCAAGTGGGGGCACATATTCCTTGTGTAGGCATGTGTTATATAAAGCTGGCCATGGATGGATTGAATCTCAGCAATTTCAGCAGGGACCGGCCAAGATTCAAATCATGTATGGGCAGGCTGATTGTACCCAAGTTGATTGATTAATCGATCAACTTGGGTACTACCAGCATTTCGGGTTTTTCATGCGATTATTGCCAGCAGATATAGCCACCAGCAATAATCACTCTATGTTCTACTGGCTTCCTGCACCCCCGAACCCAGGGCCGCCATCAGAGGGGGTACAGGCAGTACACCTGTAAAGGGCCCGGGGGTCCCCAGGCGCCCGGATGGGAACCCCCTAAAAAATAAAATAAAAAAAGATGGCCACCCCCCTCTTTTTTTATTTATTTTTTATTTTATTTTTTATTAAAGGGCCAATTTTTTTTATTTTTTTTATTTTAGAGGTCCGGAGGTCCCCAGGGGCCCAGAGGCCCCCAGGGCCCCAGATGGAAACCCCCCTTTTTTATTAATTTAAAAAAAAAATGTAATTATTTTATTTTTTTATTAAAGGGCCATTCTTTTTTTATTTAGGGGTCTGGAGGTCCCCAGGGGCCCAGAGATCCTCAGGGCCCCAGGTGACAACCCTCCTTTTTTTATATTTCTTTTTTTCTTTTCTTTTTATACATATATATATATATATTTAAAAAAGGGCTCAGAGGTCCCCAGGGCCCTGGAAGGCAATCCCCCTTTTATAAATGTTTATTTCTTTTTTATATATATATTTTTTTATTTATTTTTTTATTAAACGGCCCAGAGGTTTCTTTGTATTAAAGGGCCCAGAGGTCCCGGATGGAAACCCCCCTTTTTTTGTAATTTATTTTTATAAAAAAAATTTTTTTAAAGGGCCCAGAGGTCCCCAGGGCCCCAGATGGCAACAACCCTTTTAAAAATATATATATATTATATATATATATAAATATATATATATATATATTTCTCTCTTTTGATTAAAGGGCCCAGAGGTCCCCAGGGCCCCGGATGGCTACCCCCCTTTTTTTTATAAATATTTTTCTTTATTTCTTCTCTTTTTTGTAAAGGGCCCCTCTCGCTTCTCAATTCGTGGCAGCCCCCCCCCCCCCGCTTCTCAATTTCAGGTGGCAGCACCCCCCCCCCCCCTACCGGTTCTCTGCTCGAGGGGGGCCAATTTCTGAAGCTGTGTAAGGGGCCCCATAATTCCAATTGCACCAACTATGGCCAGCTTTACAACCCTGCTTTAGTTATTTTCTTTGAATAAGAAAGAGCTTGTGTTCAGTTCAAACCCATCTAAACCCAGAAGGATGCTCTCAGTACTGTCCCAATCAGCTGCAGCCAGGGCATTCTCGGCCTTACAGCTGCACATACCCAAAGTGACTGGGTAGCTTGTAAAGTCATTGACTTGAGATAGCCACATGACCATATGGGGTCAATGTCATTGACATAACATAGCCATATGGTTTTATTGACAGCTTAAGGACCGCCCCACGTACATTTACTGCGGCAGGGCAGCCCATAAGCGCAAAATCACATACCTGTACGTGATTCCTTCTCTCGCATCTGGGACACACGCGCTGCCTAAGACCCGCCCCCGCTGTGATTGGGTCATTCATAGACAGGCATAACAGCAGTCTGCCTATGTAAACAAGGTCGATCGCTCTTCTGCCAGTAATAAACTGAGATCTTGTGTTTCTAAGCAGAAACACTGATCTCTGTATTCTTACTGTTAAAGCATCCCCCACACAGTCAGAAAGCACTCTGGTGGAACACATTTAACCCTTTGATCACTCCTGATGTTAACCCCTTCCCTGCCAGTGTCAATAGTACAGTGACAGTGCATTTTTTTAGAACTGTATTGGTGTCACTGGTCCCCAAAAAAAGTGTCACTTAATGTCAGATTTGTCCACCGCAATGTCGCAGTCACTCTAAAAATCACTGATCGTCGTCATTACTTGTAAAAAAAATTATAAATAAAAATTCCATAAATCTATCCCAAATTTTGCGCAAACCAATCAATATACGCTTGTTTGGTATTTTTTTACCAAAAATGTGTAGCAGAATGCATATTGGCATAAACTGATGAAGAAATTATATATATATATATATATAGATATAGATATAGATATAGATATAGATATAGATATAGATATAGATATAGATATAGATATAGATATATATATATATATAGATAGATAGAGATGTTTTTTTTGGAGTATGTTTTATAACAGAAAGTAAAAAATATTGGTTTTTTTTTTTCAAAATTGTCAGCCTTTTATTGTTTATAGCTCAAAAAAAAAAAAAAAGGCAGAGTTGATCAAATACATCCAAAAGAACACTCATGGGGAAATAAGGATATCAATTTTATTTGGCTACATTGTCGCACGTGCAATTATCAGTTATAGCAACGCAGTGCAGTATCACAAAAAAATGGCCTGGTCAGAAGGGGGTAAAGCAGTTACGTCGATGGTGTCACTAGCTTCTCCGCCCCTTTGTGTATGTGCAGCTGTGGGGCAGGAAATGCATTGGCCACAGCTAATTAGGCTGGCACTGATAGCATCCTTTTGAATTTGATAGCCATGGTTTTGCACCAAAGCCAGGCTCATCCCTACTAGTTTTGATATTTTGCAAGATCTTTTTTAGAACACTATGCTAAGGAGTTCTCTGTATTGCATCATCTGCCAGACTTTGTTTAGTGGGCTCCAGAGTGATGTGACAGGGGTGTGGAGCAGAGAGCTCTGTCTGTCTTGTTAGCTCACCAATCCCTGGTGACTTTGTTATTAGAGGATTGGACCATTCTTTTATAAAAAAATAAAAATAAAAATAAGTTCTGTTTTAGAAGGGTCCTTTACTAGGAGGAAAATCCAAGATAGGCAGACTGTGTGCCTGTTCAAGGGCCCCAGGGCTGGAGCCCCAGCCAAGAAGGCTTGGCCTTGCATGGAGCTCCAGCCTAGAGGGTCTCTTGTTGGTTGGGTACCTAGTGGAGTAGAGAATTAGACTGTGGGCCAGATTCAGGTAGATGAGAGCATCTTTGCTCTGGAGTAACGTTTCTCATTTACGTTACTCTGACGAAATTTTAGGAGCAAGTGCTGTTATTCAGGAAGCACTCGCTCCTAAAGTTGCGGCAGCGCATCGCAAATGAGCCGGCGGAATTCAAATTGGGCGGGTACGGGGCGTGTATTATTTAAACTAAGCGCGATCCCGCGGCGAACGTACTGCGCATGCGTCGACTGTCAATGCATCCCAGTGCGCATGCTCCAAATTCTGTCAGTGAACGTCAATGACGTCAAATCCCCATTCATGGACGTTTTACGCAAGCGACGCGATTATTATTTGTTTCGACGCGATGACGATGGCTATACTTAACATAGGATACTCCACGAGGGGGCTGCTTTATCTTTACGCCGCGTATCGCTTACGGAAACGTCGGAAAGTCACTGCGTCGTGCCCGAATACGATCGTGAATTGCCGATTCCCGCTGATTAACATATTTTTTGGGTGTAAATCAGCGGGAACGCCCCCGGCGCCATTTTTAAATTAAAGTTGCGATGCGATGGCGAAATTTAATTGCGCCGATCGCATCGGAACTCCAACCCGGCGTTTCTTGTTTTCTGGTTACAGAAAACAGAAACGCCGGCTTAAAGTGACAGTTATGCTGGAGTATCACTGATACTCCAGCCTAACTCTACCTGAATCTGGCCCTGTGTGCCTGGAAGTATTTGAAGTTGCAGTTGCAGTTGCAGTAGATAACTGAAACTGAGCAACACAAGAACCGCATTCTTTGTGGAGAGTTACTCCAGTGCAAGCTCTGCGCTTTTGGAGCTGAACCCCAACAAGTGACTTCCTGCCCTCTCAAATTGAAGGATCTTTCATGTCACATTTCTGGGTATTCAGTCGTTTTTTCTTTATATCAGGCTGTAATAAATTTGTTTATAGCATCTAAGGACTGGATCTACATTTTAGCAAGATTCAAGTAAGTATAATGCCGCGTACACACGATCATTTTTCAGCATGAAAAAAAAACGAAGTTTTTAAAAACGTCATTTAAAACAAAGCCATCACATCAATTTTTCATGTTCTGAAAAACAACAAAAAAAAATTCGAACATGCTGCATTTTTTAATGTCGTTTTAACCACTTAACCCCCGAACCATATTGCTGGTCAAAGACTAGAGCACTTTTTGTGATTCGGCACTGCGTTGCTTTAACTGACAATTGTGCGGTGGTGCGATGTGGCTCCCAAACAAAATTCGCGCCCTTTTTTTCCCACAAATAGAGCTTTCTTTTGGTGGTATTTGATCATCTCTGCGGTTTTTATTTTTTGCGCTATAAACAAAAATAGAGCGACTATTTTGAAAAAAATGCAATATTTTTTACATTTTGCTATAATAAATATCCCCAAAAAATATATATATAAAAAAAAAAAATTTCCTCAGTTTAGGCCGATACGTATTCTTCTACATATTTTTCTAAAAAAAAAAAATCGCAATTAGCGTTTATTGATTGGTTTGCGCAAAATTTATAGCGTTTACAAAAAAGGGGGTAGTTTTATGGCATTTTTATTAATATTTTTTTTTTACTAGTAATGGCGGCAATCAGCGTTTTTTTTCAGTACCGAGACATTATGGCAGACACATCGGACAATTTTGACACATTTTTGGGACCACTGGCATTTTTATAGCAATCAATGCTATAAAAATGCATTGTATTACTATAAAAATGCCATTGGCAGTGAAGGGGTTAACACTAGGGGGCAGGGAAGGGGTTAAGTGTGTTCCTGGGTGTGTTCTAACTGTATGGGGGGGGGGTGACCTCACTAGGGGAAATCACTGATCTTCTTTTCATACATTGAATGAACAGAAAATCAGAGTTTCCCCTGCTGACAGGACCAAGAGCTTTGTGTTTACACACAACGCTCCCGTTCCCCGCTCTGTGACGAACGAGCGCGCGTGCCCGCTGGGCGCGGGCGTGGGACTGGAAGGACAAGCAGGGGGGCGTGCGCGGGCCGCCGGCGGCGCACACGCGCCCCCTAGTGGCCGCTTAAGGGAGGACGTAGAGCTACGTGCTCTCGCCCAGCAGTGCCACTGCGAAAGGCGAATGGAACTTCCCCTTTAGAGTGCAGTCGTACGTGTTGTATGCCACCGCGCTATGTTCATAATTTCTTAAAAACGATGGTGTGTGGACAACGTCGTTTTTAATGATGAAGTTGGAAAAATGCAGCTTTTTGGACATGCTGAAAAACTATGTTTCTTTTCATGCTGAAAAATGATCGTGTGTACGCGGCATCAGGCTTTGAAAAAGGTGTTAGTTGAAGGAAGTCCTACTTGCACTCCCATGGCCCTTCTAAGTATGGGCACTGTACAGTGAGAACTCAGGAAGGTCCTATCCTTTCACTTATACGGAGGCTTGGATCTCCTGGTTGCTACAGAGAAACTGGCTATAAACTGCCAGGAAAAGGTCAACCTATGTGCTGCCTTGCCACCCAAAAAAAACCTTAAACTTATATCTGCACTACAAACAAGACACTGGCCCAGATTCACAGAGCGATTATGCGTGCGCAACTGCTGTTGCGCGTGCGTAAGTCTAAATGTGCGCGTGCGCATAGTTGGACGCGATTCACAAAACAATATACGCCAGAAATCTACGTTTTTTGGTCCGGCGTAATTGAGTTAGACATTCGCTTCCCTTCGCGCAAAACTGCGCTAGACACACCATTGATTTGCTAGTCAAATATGCTAATGAGGGAGTTACGGGGATCCACAAAAAAACGCAGTTGCTGCGCAGGCTACGCGATGTGCGCAACTGCAAAATGTCCTGTCTAAAGTTAGAGCACATAAAAGCTGATCTAACTTTTGAAAAAAAGTCTAATTGTCAGATAAAGCAACACCGTTACTGAGGAGCAGACCACACACACGTGTTGCACTACAATTTGACTGCCAACATGCTAGGGGCATCGTCGCTCATAGCTGCACTAGTGAATATAGATGACCAAAGAAGGAGGAGGGCACGGAGGATGGCACGGGAGAGGGTATACCGCACCCGCATACACCTGTTTGGCATGAATGATTCAGAGGTCTTTCGCATCTTCAGATTCCCCCCTCATGCCATCCTGGAATTAACCACAACCTTGCAGGAGGACATCACCAGCCCAACACAACGCTCACATGCAGTGCAGCCACTGGTCAAGGTCCTGGCAACACTCCATGTCCTTGCCAGTGGCTCTTTTCAGCGTACAAGTGGAGTGGTGGCTGGGATGTCACAATCCTCCATGAGCAGATGTGTGCACCAGGTTGTCCCTGCAATCCTCACACGCTTGGCCAACCAAATCATCAAACCCACCACTGAGGAGCTTCGAATCAAGGCACTGGCAGATTTCTACCGAATTGCCAGATTCCCACGCACCATCGGGGCCATAGATTGCACACATGTGGCACTCCAGCCCCCCCATGAGACCGAGCACATGTACCGCAATCGGAAGAATTGGCACTCCATCAACGTACAGGTGATAGTTGATGCCCAAGGCCTCATATGGCACGTCCGTGCCAAACACCCAGGGTCCAGCCATGACAGCTACATCTACAATCAAAGCCACATCCGAACAGAATTCGAACAGAACGTGTATGGGAACACCTGGCTGGTTGGTGAGTGACATGGGAGTCAGGCATGACTATCCCCTCCCGTGATGCACAACAGAAGTGGCACATGCATGACTAACATTCTCCTGTCTTTTCCTTTACAGGTGACTCTGCATATGCACTGGGACCCCATCTCATGACTCCTATCCGGAACCCCCAAACCCCAGGAGAGGAACGATACAATGAAGCACACATCAAAACCCGTGCAGTGGTGGAGCGCACCTTTGGCCTCCTGAAGTCACGTTTCCGATGCCTGGATAAGTCTGGGGGTACACTGTTGTATTCCCCAAACTTCGTGTGCCATATCATCGCTGCATGTTGCATGCTACACAATCTCGCAGTGAGGAAGGGCCTGCAGGTTGAGCTACGTGATGATCTGACCCCCCAACCAGAAAATCAACCCCTAACCGAGGATACCCCGTCTTCTGAGGGAAGAGCAGTCAGGAGGCAGCTCATATTGGGCATCTTTGCACGTTAAACACACACATTAATCATGGCACAATGAGAATGCATGCATGCACACCACTATGGTCCCTAGCAAACACACCCCACATCCTCATCAAATTGGATTGGCACCAGTCCACCATGCAAGACTGGTGAGCAGTAACGCCACGTCAAGGCTCCAATTATGTCACTGTACATTCATACACCATTCACACGGACCTGGAGATCACTTCTCCCTGGTCCTGGGGAACCCTTCTCCACCAAAATTGAGGGTGACACCCCTTTTCCAGCAGGAATGTCACCCCCACATTCAAACATCATTCACAACCCAAAATATGCCAAAAAAGTCAAAAAAAATAAAATGCATAGAAAAAAAAAATTGCATAGAAAAAACAAAAAAAAGCAGAGAACAAAAATAAAAAAGCTTTCAAAACAAACAAAAGGGGGACAAAAAAATTATTGCCCTCTGCCTGAGCCACGCCTGGGGCGCCCCCGGCCACGGCCCCGGACCCTCAGGGGAGACGCATGGGGGAGGGGAAAAGCCGGGGAAGGAGGAGCAGCCCCTGAGATCTGCCCACCTGGCGGCCTGCCCTCCAAGGCCACGGCTATTCTGTCCAGGGCAGCACCAAGTGTTGCCGTGTTGCCCTGGATAGCCTGGGTAAGGGCCCTCACATCCTGCCCAACGCCTGCTGCTGTAGTTTGCAGGTCATTTAGGCAGGTTGTGGAGGCCCGGGAGTGGGAGTCCAGGTTACCCAGGCTATCATTAATGGAGGACAGGCTCTGATCCACCCGCCCCATAGTCTGGCAGAGCTGTCTCAGAAGGCGGGTCTGGGTGGCCAGGTTCCTTCTCAGACAGGCGGGCATGAGATTGGGCGCCCCCCTGGTGCTTTGGGATGACCTCCTGGCTCCAGCTGATGGTTGTGGCCGGGGAGAAGGGGAGGCCCTTGTGAGGGGAGCCATGTTGGGGGAGGAGGGGGGGGGGCTGACCCTTAGGGAGGGCAGGCTTCTTGCAGCCAGAGGGGAAGAGTCCGCAGAAACCAAACGGCCAGTGCCTTCCATGGACTCCTCCTCCTCATGATTCTGCTCCTCCTCATGATCGTCCTCCGCATGATCCTCCCCCTCCTCTTGTTCCTCCTCTGCGGACTCTGGCCTTGTTGGGGGGGCCTCATTAGGCTGCTGTCCTGGGGTTGGAGCGGTCAGTCCAGATGGCCCTGCACCCTCCTGCACAGCTGTGGATGACACAAAACATTCACAGGTTGGAGGATCCACACACTTGCCACATATTCCCTTTCACCCCCTCCCCCACACATGCTACACACCTGAGAGAAATAAAAACCTTACCTGGCACCGCGGGGACCGGACTTGTGTCAAAGCCTGGCAGGCCCTCCACTTCATGCCGGTGAAAGGTCAGGGCCACCACACGCTCCGTCGCTGAAAATCTAACCCGGCATGGTGGGCCCCCTCCTGTGCCCCTGGCATGGGCATTTATTGCGGCCAGTTTTTTTTTCACCTCACGCCGGAGGTCATTTATTTTCTTTTCTATCCCAGAGCGGGTCCGTGTCTCCCCCTCCCCCGATGAATTGACCTGCTCTGTGATCATATCCAATATCTCCCTCCTCCTGGCCGGGGTGGTGGTGGCACTCTGCGGGCCGTGGAGAAAACGCCCATAGTCGGTAATGGCCCGGGCAAGAATTCTTTTTTCCCCCACAGTAAAATTGAGCTTTCTTTTTCTCTCAGTCATACTTCCAAACAAACTCACTAGCAGTCACCAAAAATCTGTCACAAATACAAGCACAACCAATCAGACAAGAACACACACAAAGAGAAAAAGAACAGCCAAAAATCACACTAGCACTCAGCAAGAAACACACACAAAAAAATCAGATGAAAAAATAAAGCAAGAAAACAAACGCTCAGAAATATATCAATCAAACAAACAGTCTCAAACACTTATCAAAATACACTTTCACAAAACTACCAACAAGCACTAGATCACACAGAACACTAATCTCACAACTACAAAACACACTCTAACGAACAACAGAGCAAAAGCACTTGGTTCAATGGGAAGGGACACAAAGGGATGTACTTTTGCAATGGAAGTGCGTTTGTGTGTGTCTATTTATGCTGTCTGCGTAGTTCACAACGTTGCCCTTGTCCATTTCCAATTTCACTGATTGCGCCGCTCCCGAGTTGTAAGCATGCGCACAACGGAGCTGACATGGTTTCCTTCACGCGCGCATGCGCGAGTCGGCCGGCCCTTCATTTGCATGGGGTCACGGCTCATTTCAATGTAACACGCCCACGTCCCTCCCAATTTGTATTACTCCTCCTTACGCCTCCGGAAAAAACCTTACGTTTGCGCAAGCTCTTGCGTAAAAGCTACGTGAATCGCCGGATTACGCGGCTAGATTGCGCAAGTCTAACGGAAAAGTGGTGCGCTACGCCGGAATGATAATGCGCCGATCTACGTGAATCTGCCCCACTGTATTTTGCGGAATGGTTCCGCAATAAAAAGAGGTTATGCTTGACACCATGCAACATCATCATGATTATAACCATTAAAATGGGTGTTTCATGCCAAACAAAATTTCTTTTTTGCAAGCCCCCTGCTTTTCTCCAAAATAAATGGCCTGCAGGTTGTTTGATATAACTTTTAGGGCCAATATTGCACCACTGTACATGTTAGCAGAAGATAAATGTACTATAAATTGGTGCATGTGTCTTTAATACTCAGTGATGGAAACTAGTTACACCTTGTAGTAATAAATTACCTTCATGGTTTGGATGATTCTCTATGTTCTGTGCTTTGAGATCTTGCAGATTGACATACGTATTATCATCAGAAGAGTCCCCTGGAGATAAGCATGATTTTTTTGATTATGCAAAGTTAAATACATGAAAGTAAGATAACATAATTTTCCTGGTAGCAGTGGAAGAAGACACTGCTGGGTCTGCCCATAAGGGGGTCCTGGATGGACTAACGCAAATGCCACATGCCCATTCACTCTGCCTTTCCCCCCTCTTACTCCTAAAGGAGTTAATGCACTCTATGTATTAAGATAAAAAACCTTCTGTGGGTAGCAGCCGCCCCAGCACCCCCTAATACTTACCTGAGCCCCATCTCTCTCCAGGGATATCCACGAGTGTCTTAGTTTTACAGTGTGAGACTCTCCTCCTGATTGGCCTAAACACAGTAGCTCCCGCGGCTGACATTTAAAGTCAGTTAGCCAATCAGGAGAGAGGTGGTCGGGGCCGGGCCACAGCTTTGTGTCTGAATGGACACATACAGTAGAGCTGCAGCTTGGCTCGGGGGTCCCTATAGCAAGCTGCTTGCTGTGGGGGCATTCGATAGGAGGGAGGGACCAGGAGCAGTGAAGAGGGACCTGAGAAAAGGAGGATCCAGGCTGCCCTGTGCAAAACTACTGCACAGAGAAGGTAAGTATAACATGTTTGTTGGTTTTTTTTGTTTTTTTATGAATCACTTTAAGCAGTAACCTAAACTTGTTCAGATTGTACATAAAACACAGCCTCTTCTGCAGCCAGAATACTGACTAGGTCTGGTACAAGTGATAATATTACCCCTATCCTGGAGTGCATGCACTGGCTACCCATCAGGTTTTGCATAGACTTTAAGATCATCTTGCTCACCTATAAGGCTCTTCATGGCTTGGCACTCCATTTTCTCTCTGAACTTTTATCAACTTACTCCCCCCTCGTAACTTCAGCTCCTCAAATTCTGGTCTTATGGCTACTAGTGAGGGTAAATGGGATTTTTGGCCACCATTTTTCAGGTCAATGATTGATATGACAATACAACAGGAGGCTGATTTTTGTAAGCAATTTATAAACTAGGAATAATAAAATAATCTTCTTGACCCCCTTTACCCTGTTTTTAGAAATGAATAAATTCATATTTATCAAAGATTAGTTCCCCAACAATGTTGCTACCTAACCTTATGCGCCACAGAATCTTATAAAGAGTAGATAGAAAATAAAATCCCCTGGTATATACCTAAGGCTAGGATACCAGTTCATAAGTCTGTCAGAACACTGTACATTGCAGGACAAAATAACTCCCATACGCAGATACAGCAACTGCATCATTATGGGCTGGACCAATCAAGATGGCTGAAGATGTCAAACTAAAAAGAAGATAAGGCATGTCAACAACAGGTAATTAATAAGGGTCATCTTTTTCATACTTTTGGAAAGCTATATAGTCACCTAAATATTAGAAGGATGTGCAAACCAGATGGATTACATTAGATTTCAACATAGACATGCATGTTTTGCTCATTTGTAATCTGGTGATTCAATATTTTCTAGTGATCACGGTGAATCAGGATAATTACAACTAGGGTCTGCCAGCTTTTAGCAGATAAACTCCGTACTTATAGCGCTTTTTAGCTGTGTTCTGCCAAACTTTATTGACTGTTTTCTCAAGTTCTCAAGTAGTATTTGGTCCCGTTTGGATCCATCCTGCTATTGCTAATCAGTATTGTTGGACAGTTTGCCCACCACTTTCTGACCGCACTGGTAGGGGCTGTGTGATTGAGCTGGTGCCCGGTATGTTTACTAGCAACTCCCCCAACTGTACACAGCCCTGCAGCGTTGCTTGTTAATTCATAATAGTAAATGATCATTCAGCACTGCAGGGCTATGTGATCTATCTGCTTGGACTGTGTATGTTTACAAGTAACTGTAGAGAGCTCCATTAGCGCAGACCAATCCTTTACTACTATGAATTCAAAAAAAGCATACGAAAAAAGAGCTTAGAGAGGTGATGGGGGGTCAATGCTGGCTGTACCTGCCCCAACAAGTTTTTCCATAAATATGAAGCCCAAGGGAGTGGAGCTACAACCAGCATTAACAGACATAAAGAGGAGCTTTTAATCCAAAACAGGCACACCAATCAGAAGTTCTATGTGATGTGCTAAATACAAATGAGAGTAATTCTTTAGGGATTTAATGGGTACTAAATAGGCGCTGAAAGTTATAGATCTGTTCTTTTGCCAAAAATACAGTCAATAGTCTTCTTATTTTATGTTTTGTTTTTTGTGGGGAGAAAAAAACAAGCAACAAATAAAGTATAATACAACAAATAATGGTCAAGTATATTAAAAAAAGTAAAAAACACCAATACAAAGAACACTAAATTAAATCAAATGACCTACCCTAAATACAAAAAATAAATAGAAAATTGTTTAAAAAGAGTAGATTAATTTTTATTTCCAGACAACTACTGCATAAGCAGCTCAATAAGTAAACATTTCTCTTTCAAGGAAATGCTGCCACCTGGAAAATTGGAAATTTCGCAGAGGTCGACTGACAGGTTGTCTACCTCCTTCAATATGCATAAATTAATTATATATAGATTACCTGAGTTCACCCTCGGATCTTTAGTTTTCCTCATTGTACCAAGCTGACAAACAGGACTCTGTACTTTGAGCAATATGTGTCTGTGTCTGTCTAAATAAGAAGTTGCACAGCACTGTATTAAAATTTTAGGGAACTTAAGCAAGGGCAAGGCATTAGGAAACGTAACCAAGAACAAAAATGATTGTTTATTCAGTTCCTTAGTTGAATATTTAATTTTAAATATATCAAATTTAAATATATCAAGAAAGGCAAATTAGATTATTAATTAAAGCAGTGATCCTAACAATGACTACTCAACAATATGTTTTATTAATGTGAGCCTCATTTATCAAATCATCAAAAAAAAAAAAAAGAACATGCAGATGAAAAATCTATCTCGATTGTATGTCCAAAGCTTTACATAATTATGACTTTCTCACTTTTTTTACATTTTGAAGCTCTACAACCTGGAATTGAAAAATATTTTACTGGGGTTGAATCATCTGCACAAAATGGTTCACAATGTCAAATTGCTGCCAGAACCAATTGTGAATCCTCCTACTCTTTACTGGCAGAAGAGAAGTAGTTGCATGCCTCCTTTATCTGATGCTGCTTCTCATAACAAGTAATCTGCCTGATTTTACAAATAAAAACTCAGCATGACTAGGATTATGAAAGACATGTGGCACCCTGGGATATAACAAAAAAAAGTGGGATAATTAAACATGATCTGTACCTTAGTCACTTATCATTGCCAACCTACCAAAGTCAAATTTACTGACACAACACCCAAAATTTACAGGCACAGCCACATTTTTACTGGCATTTCAGGAAGTCACAAAATTACAGTTTTAAGTGCAAATCTCAGTATTTAAGCTATCATATACAATTATCAATGTGATTTAAAGTAGATCTGAAGGCTAAAAAAATATTTATTATTTTTAGTATAGTAACGGTGCATTGTTGTATTTGTGTTGTATAGAATTTTGTCACCTATGTCAAACCAAAGAGATTTCCCCTTAATTTCTGTCCCCACAGAGAGAGACTGCTCCAGATCGGCCCACAGAGATAGAGAGAGAGAGACTGCTCCACATTGCCCCGCACAGAGAGAGAGAGAGAAACAAAGACTGCCCCACAGAGAGAGAAGGACTGCTCAACATTGCCTGGCACAGAGAGAGAGAGACTTCTCCACATTGCCCCACACAGAAAGAGAGAGAATGACTGCCCCACATTGCGCTGCACAGAGAGAGAGAAAGACTGTCCAAGAGAGAGAGAGAGAGACTACTCCACATTGCCATACACAGAGAGAAAGACTGCTGCACATTGTCCAGCACACATAAAGAGAGACAGCTCCACATTGCGTTGCACAGAGAGTGAAAAAGAAAGACTGCCCCACATAGAGAGAGAGAGACTACTCCACATTGCCCCACACAGAGATGTAGCAGCCTCTACATCCGTGGTTCTCAACCTTTCTAGTACCGTGACACCTTGATAAAATTTCCCAAGTTGTTGGGACCCCCAACAGTAAAATAATTTTCGTAGCGTGGGTTGTCAGCATCCAAGGCAAGACAAGTAATTTGAGCCCCTAACCCACGGACATTTAGCGCTTCCCAAGACCCTTCCACTCGTACAGTATTAAAACCCTTATGGTACATTTTAGGCTGTACCATTCTCTTTGTTCTCCTTTCTTTCCCTTTTATCTTTCTCTATCCTAATTTCTTGTTTTTTTCTACCCCAATCCCTCTCTAGCTGTCTTTCTTGCTCTTTCTCTCCCTTTTTTTTTTTGTTTCTCCCCCTTCTTTCCTCTCCCTTTCAGGTATTCTCTATTTTATTTCCTTCTCTTACTCCTTTGTGGGTAGGTGGGGGGTATGGGATGAGCGGCAGTGCTGGCGAGGGGGTTTGGGATGAGTGGCAGCGCTGGTGGGAGGGGTTGGGATAAGTGGCAGTGCTGCAAGGAGTTTGGATTGGCCAACTTAGGTGCTCCTGACCATGGTCATGTGCTGATCTGAGTACTGTAGTGGGGACTTTTAATGGCAACTATAATCACAGGTAGTGTTACTCACTGTCTCAGGCTTCACTGCATCTCCAACTTTGTGGTGTCTTGTAGCAGTGACACCTATTTCGAAATCAGGAGATAGGGTCTCCTCCAGCCCCTCCCACTTCACATTCCTCACCAGTCAGCTGACCTCTAGTCTCTGCCCACCAGACATGCTGTGAACTGAATGGGCAGCTGCAAAAATGGTGAGTGGGCAGCCGCAAAAAGGCTGGGAGAGAGAGAGTGGTGCGGGCTTCGGTAACAGCCCAGGATCTGGTGACCCCTGGCAAATCATCATTGCCCACAGGTTGAGAACCACTGCTCTACATAGATAGGTGCTAACGTTGAGATTTTTGTCAGTGCAGGTAAATTTAGGCAGGCCTAGCTGAAAGCTAGGCCTGTTTGTTTTGATCTGTGGCTGGGAGTGGTTTAGAGTAAGCTGTTGACTCACAGCTAGTTTCAACTTTCGGTTAACGCCCTTCTGCTTCTAGAGGCTTCTATAAAGAGAGAGTGGAAGAAGAGTGGAGCTGTCTGGGGTGTTCTCAGGAGCCCTGACAAATCCCAAACCTGGATTGGCAGGAAGCAGGCTTCCTTAAATACCTCAGAGTCAGACAAGCTGGGGAGAAGTTGTTTGGGTGAAAGAACTGGAGATGAAGTGTTAGGGCTCTTTCACACATTCAGATCCGCCTGACAGTTTTTTAGGTGGACCTGAATGGGCGCTCTGTGCTCCTCTATGGAGCCGCAGATGTCAGCGGTGACATGCCTGCTGACATCCAACCCGCTCCGATCCGCCAAAGTGTGATGGAGAAAAAAACGACATTTCCATCCGTCTGGCAGATCGGATCAGGTGAACACGGACAGACAATCCGTGTTCATCCGATCCCCCCATAGGGGAGAGCGGAGAAAAGACAGGGTGGTCCCTGCACAGTGTGCGGGGACCGCCCTGTCATCTGCCGGCTCAGCGGGGATCAACGGAGCGATCCCCGCTGAGCAAGCAGAGGTTCACGGGGCGTATCATTACTTATCCGCCCCATGTAAAAGGGGCCTTAGGCTGTCAGGCCCTTGGAGGGAGCCCCCCAGACTAGGGGGGGTGACCTTGGGCCAGAGGTAGGAGCTGTGAAGGAGCCACGCACAACCCAAGGGGTGTCCTGAACAGGAGCAGAAGAGTACAGCAGGGAATACTGCTGGGTAATTCTCCAGGAGGAATCCATCAGGTGTGGGTGAGTGGCAGGCACAGTCAGGAGAGCTGGGAGAGGCATGCCAGAGAGGACTGGGAGGCAGTCAGAGATGGATGTGGAGTCAGCAGGAGAGCCTGTGATGTTACTGGAAAAGTTGGTCTGCTACAGCTAGGAGAACTGTTAGTGTCTGCAACGGGCTGACTGGGATCAGTAGTCCATCAAAAAGGTCTGCCTATTTTTGTTGCTACACTAGAGGGGGCCATAATAGGGAACTTTTCTAAGGCCTGGCTGAAACCAGAGTTAGGCCAAACCATGTGCTAGCTGAGCCTTAAGGAGTGTGCTGGAGGGAGAAAGAGAGATACCCATACCATGCAAGAGTCATTTTCTGGGTATCCCATGGATTCCTTTACCCCATCCAAGTTCTAATTCCTCAATCAAATATAAAAACAAAGCTGATGGACTGTTCATTGTCTGGAGAATGACTGGAAGTGAATGCCAGGCTGGGCAGGGAAACAGGTGGAACTACTATTTTCTGCAGCTCCTAAGTGGTACCACTACAGAGAGAAAGACTGCTGCACATTTCCCAGCACACATAGAGAGAGAGAGAGTACACACTCTCCTAGATCCTAGACCCTAGACTCCTACATCCAAAGCAATGCAGTCAATATTAAGTGAACAACAGGAAAAGGGTGGGTGACATGTTTCACATCATGTGAAGCTTACTCATAGCTATGAGTAAGCATCACACGATGTGAAACATGTCAGCCACCTTTTCCTGTTGTTCACTTAATATTGACTGCATTGCTTTGGTTGTTTTTTGGATTTCATTTGTACAATAAAGCCCCATACACACCATCAGATTATCTGAAGATGTTTGTCTTCAGATTTACCAAAACCATATAATATGAGGTCAAATCTTAAGAGTTTCAATTTTTATGCAATCAGGCAGGCCCTTGTACTACATGGTTTTGGTAAATCTGAAGACAAAAATCTGCACATAATCTGATGGTGTGTATGGGGCTTTAAGACATAGTTTTAAAGAGTGCGGCAGTCTAGGATCTTCTTCTATCCAAAGCACCTGTGCAAAGCCAAGGGATGTGTTAAGTTTTAAGCAGGGCAGCTGCTTATCAAGGGAGCCGTGTGTATGCTCCCTTGCAGTTTTTCTGACTGGAAAACTGCCAAAAACCGCTGGAGAAAAAAAGAGAACCTGCTCTCTTTTTTCCCTCCGGGATTCCCAGCTGACTTTTTCCTGGCAGTTTTTGGCAGTTTTCCTATGGAAACAACTGTGAGGGAACATACACACGGTCGGGATTCCCGACCAAAGCTCTCATCAAAGTTTTCCCAATGGGAAAACCGACCATGTGTACGAGGAAAAGTTACCGAGCAGGTTCTCGGCTTTCCCCTTGGGATTTCCAACTGAACTTTTCCTATCGGAAATCCCGCACGTGTGTACTAGGCAATAGAGGCTAGTGGAGATCACTGGAATAGTAGTGTCTACAGTGATTTCCATCTTTTAGAAGGATTCCATAGGTATGGTTTATGCATAACTCAATCTAACTATGTATAAAAAGCCATACCTGGAATCCATCTTATAACCAACCTGGTTCCAAGTGGCATTACTAATGTCAAGCCAGTATTCGTAAAAAGCTTTATCCAGTCACATCTATTTCATAAAAGAGGAAAGCGGCAAAGGAATAAAATAACAATAGTAGACTTTACATAAAAGTGGTAAAACATTAATTATATATAAAAGCATTTCATAACTCCATGATTAACATTGAACAACCATACATGATTATGTCGAAATTCTTCAACTGTACTTGCAGCCATGGATAACATTGTAAAGGACCGACAAATTGTGCAGGATATATTTCCAGAGTCGCAGAGGTGCAAGTATTCCAAAGAGAGGAAATAAATATCATAGCAGTCTTTTCTCACAGATGGCATGATTATTTATATCACAGGCATAATCATTCCATCTTCTATCTTTATACAGATTAGCACAGTTCTCCTTGGTTCCACCATTTGGTTCTCTGTCTCTCCAAGATCTGCCAGGGAAGAAAGGATTACATTTCAGCACGGGTCCCCAACTTTTCTAAGCTGCATTCTTTTTTAATAAGCAGATGTATTTAAAATATGAAGTGTACAGTATTGAAAAATGAACTGTGTAAACGATTTTAATGAATAACATAAAGAAGACAGCCTTTGATTGGCTTCATACAGAAGGAAAGTTTATAATCAGAAAAAGTATTCAAGTATAATAAGAGTCACATGTAATTCTCAAGCCACTAGTTATGAACCACTGTATACAAGTACAACTAAACTGAAAGTGTATAGAAGGACAACTAAACTGAAATGACTGAAAAATGTATTATTCTATATGCTCTATGTGCCCAGTTCATGATTTCATTTAACTATAGTATTCAGTATATGTTCCCTTATTATTCATATTTTCCTCCAGAGTATATCAACATAAATATATAAATATAGACTGAGCTCTCCAGGGTCGTAATTTTTTTTCCCATGGGGGGTATATCTCCCCGAAATTGTAAGAGTTGGCACCCTTTGCACCTGCTCAGTAAGGTTGGCTACGGGAGAGTTTTCTTCTCCTCCTAACTTCAACTTCAGAATGAGGGCACTTGAGGGAGAAAGGGAACTGCGGTGTGCAAAGAGCACAGCGGCAACATGTGGGCGTGGTCAAATGCTCAACAGTGGGAGGGGCTTAATGGGCGTGGTTAAACAAAACCTGGGCTTCCTTGTACCTATAAAATTAGCTTTGTTTGCTTTGTCTGCCTACCTTAACCAGTTCCTGCCCTCTGTATAGCCAAATGACGTCTGGGGGGGACCATTCTAGTTCTGGGAGGATGTCTTGCTGTGCACGAGCTTGGGGCGGTGATCGGTGGTGCGCTGTGTCCCGGGGGAGAGAGCTCTTTATCACGTGATCGGCTGTGTCTAATCACAGCTGATCACAATGTAAACACACTTGATGGTTTTCGGCATTCCTTTCCTAACACTGCCACAGTATGATAAGAGGACACTACAATAGTTGCAATGCCTACTAGCCCATTATGCTTTTACTTTGCAGGGGGAAAAAGTGGAAGTAAAACCCACACTAGTCTGGTACACACTATTTGTTCAGCAATTTCCCCTGAGCTGAGCTGTTGTGCTTTGACAGGGGGAGTCATCCCCCACCAAAACACTCCAATCAGTGCTCTCTGTCATTGGCTGAGAGCACTGATCAGGAGTCGGACGACTGCTGGTTTTCCAGCATGTAAGTCAGACAGACTGACATACACACGGGTCGAATGTCAGCCTTTTTTTTAACCGGCAAATGTCTCCCAACATTTGGTCCGTGTGTACCCGGCTTTAGTTAAGGAAAAGTATGCTCTCTTCACATGTGGGGTAATATCCTAAAACCTTGTTGCTGTGTTTATTGTGCAGTTACATACAGTATATTCATTCATGAGAGCAGACATATTTGCTCATTACATGTTCAGGCTCTGCTTCATGCTCGGAAATTCTACACAAGAGTTGAGAGAGCCCTGGACAGAGCACAGCATAGGGGAGGGGCGGCATGACAGGGCGGGACTGGCCCAGCTATTGGCCAGTTAACTTGTAGGGGAGGGCAGGGCTGGCCTGGGCGGGGGGAGGGTGCTAGTTTAGCTTGGAGGAAGTGACGATTCGTCACTCCTCCATTACACTAGGAAGAAGCTGGTAGCTGCAGCAGGTTAGCTCTGGGGGACAAAATGGTGGCGGTAGCGGATCTAATCGCGCAATTGCGCGCTGCGGCGGCCCAGGGGGAGGATTGGGTCCGGGATCAGGTGTCAGCGGCGCTAGACGCCCCGGTCGCGGCACCCGCGGGGGGGGGTAAATCAGCCACGCGCTTGGCGGTCCAGGCCTCCGGAGCGGTACAGCCCTGACCCACCCTCGGGAACAGCACAGCCACGTGGGAGACCCGCCAGGGGCCCTCAGGCTCCTTCACCGCAGAACCCACAGCCCGGGCCTTCGGGGGGGTCGGGAGGAATCCGCGTCGTGGCAGGAGTGCTGCGGTGGGGGGGGGGTCACTGGGTCACTTGGCCCCTCTCCTCCCGCCCGACGGAGGTGCACCAACAGCGCGGCTGGGGCTGCGGGGGATGGTCGCAGCAGCCCTGCGGCCCGGCGAGATGGGTCCAGCCAGCGGACCGGTGGCCAATCATCCAGGACGGCCAGGGGTCCGGCAGCGTCAGATGGGAGTTCGTCACGGAGTGGGGGGGCGACGAGGCGTGATGGAAGGGGTCGCACAGCGGGTTCCCAGGCCATGGGGAGGGCCCGGAGTCCGTCGGTGGATGTCGCTAACGGGTCTGGTGTTTCGGCACAGAGGGGTCGGAGTGCAGCGCAACACGGGCCTTCGGCAACCAGTTCACGCCAAACTGGGGTGCAACCTAGGGATGTTTCCCCGGCAGCGAGTGCAGGACGATCGGAAGGAGAACTGTCTGGATCGGAGAGTGGTGACGATCCGGGACATCAGCCAGCGGGGGATTCCATCTCAGCGGCGCGTGGACCCAGTCCAAGGCAGCCCGGTAAGTCCAATCATACATCTTCAGTTTGTGGTTTGTTAGAAGATTTATTGGTACAGGGTAGTGCGGGTGGGGCACCCAGGAGCGATAGGGCTCGAATGTTCGGGGGGGGGTGCAGCCATGGGGGGTGTATCGGAGGTTGAGGGGTCGCAGGATTTGTGGGCTGGGTTGAGGGATCTGGTCAGGAGGTTCGCCCCAGGCGCTGGCAGTACGTCCTCCCCGGTGGTGGCGTGGTTCCCACAGGGGGGGGGGGTCCGAGCAAGCGGCTGGAGGGTCTTTGGGGACTACGGTGGTGCAGGGCGCCTCATGTGCGGCGCCAGTAGTGACGGCTGGGGTAGCGGCCACGATAGTCGCAGCGGCATCTGCGACCGGGGGCGTTTCCGAGGCTGTGAGCGACAAGGAGGCAGTCAGGCTGGCTGACGCTGCCCAAAGTGAATTGTATGTCTGCTTCGAGGCTACCCTCGGGGCTCATTTGAAAGCGGAGGTTAGGGAAAAGATCTGGAAAGGGGAGTACATGGAAATTTTCACTCTGCTCCCTCTGGAAAAATTTAAGTTTACTAAGGGCAAGCCGGAGTTGAATAAGAAGGAAGACGAGGAGAGGCGGCGGTACCGCCTTATCCCCCGCACGTTCACCAATTGGTTGCAGGCGTTTGCGATTCTGGCCTGTGTGGTGGGGGAGAAAGCTCCTGAACACTGTTCGGGTTTATTTATTTATTTGGAGGCGATTAGGTCGGCTTACCAAACGTATGGTGGGACGGCGTGGTTGGAGTACGATGAACAATTCCGTCAACGGATGGCATTTAGGCCGACCCTTCGCTGGAACCAGAAGGACATCAGCCTGTGGAGGACGTTGATGACGGCGGCGCGGGCTCCGCAGCAGTTTTTTCAGGGGGGGTCGGAGGTACATCTGCCTCAGGACAGCCGACCGACAAGCGTTGGGGCTATTGCTGGCAATTTAATGAGGGCACGTGCAAGTACGGCACATCGTGCCGCTTCAAGCACACTTGCTCGGGATGTGGTGGCAACCACCCCCTGTCCAAGTGCTTCAAGCGAAACAGGACCCGTTTTGGAGAGGCTGGGGGTAAGGGGAGCGACTCCGGTCCGAGTGGAAAGGATGCTCCCCTTCCTCAATAGGTATCCGGACAGGCAGGCGGCTAAGTTGTTAGAGGAGGGCTTTGCTAACGGCTTTAGGATCCCCTGTTCTATTTCGGTTGTTCCCCCGGAAGCGAAAAATTTGAGGTCCGCTTTGTTACATCCGTCGGTGGTTGCGGAAAAGCTGGCCAAGGAGGTGAGTATGGGACAGATGGCTGGGCCGTTTCCTGCGGCTCCGATTCGGGACTTGGTGGTCTCCCCTCTGGGGGTTGTCCCCAAGAAGGAACCGGGAAAATTCCGGTTGATTCACCACTTGTCGTTCCCAAAGGGCGGCTCGGTCAATGACGCCATTGCACCTGAGGAGTGTACAGTCTCATACACGTCTTTCGACGCGGCCGTGTCATGGGTTCCCAGGTGCGGCCACGGCGCCCTCATGGCTAAGGCTGATGTGGAATCGGCGTTCCGGTTGTTGCCGGTCCACCCGGACAGCTTTCGGTTGTTGGGCTGCACTTGGGACGGGGCATACTATGTGGATTGTTGTTTGCCCATGGGTTGCTCCGTCTCTTGCGCGTTGTTTGAGACGTTTAGCTCGTTCTTAGAGTGGGTCGTTCGCGATGCGTCGGGGCTCAGTTCCATCATCCACTACCTGGATGATTTTCTATGCGTAGGCACTCACGGGTCGAATAGATGCTCTGTGCTGCTGGGCACGCTGCAATACGTGGCGGAACGCTTTGGCGTTCCGTTGGCTCCTGACAAGACGGTGGGCCCAGCTACATCCATCGTGTTCCTGGGTATCGTGTTAGACTCAATAAGTATGGAGTGCCGGCTTCCGGAGGACAAGCTGGCAGCTTTGAGGGAAGAGGTTAGGGGCGCCATCGGGCTCCGGAAGATCCAGCTGCGTGCGCTGCAGTCACTCTTGGGTAAGTTAAACTTTGCCTGTAGGATCATCCCAATGGGCAGGGTGTTTTGCAGGCGGTTGTCGGGAGCGACAGCGGGCGTGCGACACCCCAAGCATTTTGTGACTCTCACAGGAGAGCATAGGGCTGATTTGAGGGTCTGGCATGACTTCCTGGGAGCCTTCAATGGCCGCGCACTGTGGATGTCGGGACCCGTGAGCAACTTTGACTTGGAGCCGCGGGTTCTACAGGGTATGGAGCATTTTGCCAGGGTAAGTGGAGTGCGGAGGCTTGGCCCCACAGGTGGCGAGAGGCTGGGTTCTTGAAGAACCTGGTACTCCTTGAGCTATTCCCGATAGTTTTGGCAATCGAGCTTTGGGGCGAATCTTTGAGGAATTTGAAGGTGCGCTTCAACTGCGACAACTTGGGGGTTGTACAGGTAGTGAATCGCATGTCAGCGGCGTCTCCGCCTGTTGTGAGCTTGCTGCGGCATTTGGTGCTGAGATGTTTGCACTTAAATGTGTTCATGTATGCTGTGCACCTTCCGGGGGTCGAGAACACTTTGGCTGACGCTTTGTCTCGTTTTCAGTGGGACAGGTTCCGGGAGTTGGCACCAACAGCGGAGCAACACGGGGTCCCCTGTCCCGACTGGATGTGGGACATTGTTTTGACAGCGCAGCATCGTGGATCCAGCGGTCGGTGAGCACGGCCACCTGGAGGGCCTACTCCAAGGTATGGGAGGAATGGGGGGATTTGGCCCTGGGATTGGGGATCGCCCCAACGGGGCGGGAAGCGGGCATTGCGGTGCTTTGTTTTCTTACGGTGAAAATGGAGCAAGGGGTTTCAGTTTCAGCAATTGATAGGCAGTTGGCTGGCTTGGCGTTTTTCTTTAAGTGGCACGGCATGGTGGACTACACAAAGGAATTTTGGGTTCGGCAGGCAGTTAAGGGGTATAGAAAAGGTCGTAGGGCCCTGGATCACAGGCGGCCGGTCTCATTTGGGATGCTGCAGGCTCTTTTCTTGCAATTACATTCTGTGTGCTCGTCAGGCTACGAGTGCGTGCTTTTCAGGGCCGCTTTTGCATTGGCTTTTTTCGGGGCGCTGAGGGTGGGAGAACTGGTGAGTTCCTCCAGGGGGGTGCAAGGGGGTCTGTTGGTTCAGGATGTGGAATGTTTGGACGGTGAGTTGGGTGTTTGGGTGCGTAGGTCTAAAACTGACCAGAGGGGTAAGGGAGTGCGCCTTCAGTTGTTCCTGGAGCTGAAATTTGTCCTGTGCGGGCGGTGGAAGCATTTCGTTCCATGCGTCCGGGACTGGCGGGGTCATTTTTGATGCATCAAGATGGCTCTGCGTTGTCTAGATTTCAATTTGTCGCAGTTTTCCGACAGTGCTTGAGGGGGGCGGGGTTTGATCCACGAGAGTATGCCTCGCATTCGTTCCGGATCGGGGCTGCCACGAGGCCGCCCGGGCTGGTCTGAATGCCGAGTTAGTGAAGAGGATTGGGCGGTGGGACTCGAATAGATTTCGGTTGTATATTCGCCCACACTTATTGCATGTGTAATTGGGACATCAGGATGTACGTTAGTGTGTTGGGACACAAAAAAAAAAAAAAGGGGTTCTTGACGTTTATGTGTGTTTACATTGATGTTTTTCAGGTGGTGCGTGCGGCTTAGTATGGATCCTGGGCCACTCATACGTGTGTTGGGGGGCCAGACGGGCTGATGTTCGGCCCGAGGGGAGACAATTAGGCATATCATCCAGCGAAGCCCAGGTCAGATGGATTGGGGTCCCGGGAATGGTGTGGAGCGGGGTCATGCCAGAAGTCCTTTGGTTTTCGCGCCTGGATAGAGCGCCAGACGTGTTGGTGATCCACGCGGGGGGGGAACGATATGGGGGCACGATCAATGCACCAATTGATCAGGGACGTGAAATATGATTTCCTCAGGTTGCGCTCCTTATTTCCTGACATTATCTTAGTGTGGTCGGACATGGTGGGTCGTACGGCTTGGCGGTGGGCACGGTCTGTTGAAAAGGTTAATAAGGCCCGTGTGAAAGTCAATAAAGAAGTGGGAAGGTTCTTTGTCAGGAATGGCGGGTTGGTAGTTCACCACAGGGAACTAGAGGTAGATACATGGCGTTATCTGCGCAGAGATGGGGTTCATCTCAATGATGTTGGCATCGCCTTATGGGTCCTAAGACTGCAGGAGGGCATAGAGAGGGCATTGAGGGTGTGGCGGTGCTCTCAAGAATAAGGCTTTATTCTTGGGAGCTGTGGCGGTTCTTTTCGGGCTCGGAAAGAATAGTACAGGAGTAAAGTTTGGGTAGGAAAGGCTGTACCCATACGTGGTATGGGAGTATTACGTACCTTCCGGTTGACGCAGGTTAACCAGGAAGGGGTTAAAGTTTGTAGGTCACTGTGGACCGTCATACTGCCTCCGAGTTGGTGCTGTGCGACTGAGGCCTAGGGAAGAATTTTGTTCCAGTGACCAGGTTTGAGGTGTGGTTTTTGACCACCAAGAGTTATAGTTTATATGGTTATTTAAAAAGTTATTTATAATGTTATTTATATTAAATGTTATATTAAATTTTATTTGTTTAATAAAGTAGGCCTTAAGGCCAATTTTCTCCACAACATAGTCCGCGTTATCTTTGGTAGTTGTGGGGTTAAGTGGGGTTTTTTGGGGTGGGGGGCAGGGTTACATAAAGGTTGCCAGGATCAGTCCTCCGCCGGTCATGCTTACTGCTGCTTCTCACAATGTAAATCGAAAAGTTGGTTGACTCTCTGATAAACAATGCACTATATATCGACCAATAATAATAATTAGTAAGGTTGGATGAGGCTGAGTCAAATACAGAGCCCCTTTTAGTGGCTACTGCACAGATTTCCATCTTCATATAAAATACTAGATTGTACCTGGCAGATCTGAATTTATTGCATTAAATTATAATTACAGAATATGCACATGACTTACGTGTATGATAACTCCGTGCCATCAATCCACTGAAATGTACCTTCTTTGTCCCTATCTGTCAGACCAATCCAATAATTTTTTTTGTTATAGTTATTATGTAAGAATGTCTATAAAAGTAGAAAGAAACAATTATGAGTATGTGTAATAAACTCAATGTAAAACCAAAGGGCCTATTAAGAATGGAGAGTGATGTATGATTGCAACATATGTATTGACTCTTGTTTAATGTTACAGAGAACTCTTGTTGGACCTCTAAGCTTGCACCCTGCGTGTTACAGTAATGAGGTCTTGCCACATCAGGAACCCTAATGTCACCTTATTCTGTTAAATTTGCCAGCGTGTGATACATGTTTGATTCAAGACTTTTTGTCTGTAAAAGCATTCCATATACCACCACAGGCACACACCCCAGGCCTACAGACATCTGTATTGTCTGTAGAAGCATTCCATATACCACCACAGGCACACACCCCAGCCCTACAGACATCTCCATTCCATTACAACAGACTTTATAAAAAAAATTAAATCATTACAATAGACCTCTATACAAACTCAAGTATTGCCATTAAGAATGCTGCAATGACATTACTTAGCAAACCACTGATAAGCAGAAAACTGCTATTATACAATGCTCAAAAAAATTAAAGGAACACTATGAAAACACATCAGATCTCAATAGGCAAAAATATCATGCTGAATATCTATACTGATATGGACTGGGTAATGTGTTAAGAACGAAAAGATGCTGCATCGTTTGATGTAAATGAAAATTATCAACCTACAGAGGGCTGAATTTAAAGACACCCTAAAAATCAAAATGAAAAAAATATGCAACAGGCAAGTCCATTTTGCTGAAATTTCATTGCGGCAGCTCAAAAAATGGTAATAAGTTGCTTGTATGGCCCCCACGCGCTTGCTTGCATGCATGCCTGACAATGTTGGGGCATGCTCCTAATGAGACAGCGGGTGGTGTCCTGGGGTATTCCTTCCCAGATCTGGACCAGGGCATCACTGAGCTTCTCAACAGACTGAGGTGCAACCTGGACCAAAACAAACATAATGTCCCAGAGGTGTTCTGTTGGATTTAGGTCAGGCGAGTGTGGGGGCCATTCAATGTTATAAATTTCTTTATCCTCCAGGAACTAGCTGCATACGCTCGAGGCCAGGGATTGTCGTGCACCAGGAGGAACCCGGACCTAATGCACCAGCGTAGGGTCTGACAATGGGTCCAAAGATTTCATCCCGAACACCCAGTGGCAATCAGGGCATCATTGTCTAGCCTATAGAGGTCTGTGCATCCCTGCATGGATATGCCTCCCCAGACCATCACTGACCCACCACCAAACTGGTCATGCTGAACGATGTTGCAGGCAGCATAATGTTCTCCACAGCTTCTCCCAGGTCCTTTTTTACATCTGTCACATGTGCTCAGGAAAAACCTGCTCTCATCTGTGAATAGCATGGGGCACCAGTGGCAGAACTGCCAATTCTAGTGTTCAATGGAAAATGCCAATTGAGCTCCACAGTGCCGGGCAGTGAGCACAGGGCTCACTAGAGAACCTCAGGCTCTTAGGCCACCCTCAATAAGTCTGTTTCTTATTGTATGGTTACACCAGTGGCCTGCTGAAGATCATTTTGCAGGGCTCTGGCAGTGCTCATTCTGTTCCTCCTTGCATAGAGGAGCAGATACCGTTCCTGCTGATGGGTTAAGGACCTTCTACGGCCCTGTCCAGCTATCATTTCTTCTTGAATCTCCTCCATGCTCTTGAGACTGTGCTGGGATACACAGTAAACCTTCTGGCAATGGCACGTATTGATGTGCAATCCTGGAGCAGTTGGACTCTCTGTAAACCTCTATAGCAGTGGTCATCAACACTGTCCTCAGGGCCCAGGTTTGCAAGATAACTGAAATACATTAGAGGTGATATCATTTGCTGCTCAGTGATTGCAGTATTCTAGTCTGCATCTCCCCAAGGTAATACATAAAACCTGGCCTGTTAGTGGGCCCTGAGGACAGGGTTGATGACCACTGCTCTATAGGGTCCATTAATCACCTCATGTTACTAGTAGTGACACTGATCCTAGTCAAATGCAAAACTAGTGAAAATCAGTCAGAAAAGTTTATTAGAGAACAAAAGTGTCAGTGGCCTTCACTTGTAAAACCATTCCTGTTTTGGAGGTCGTCTCATTGTTGCACATCTAGTGCACCTGTTGTTAATTTCAATAACCCCAAACCAGATGAAACTGATTAACAACCCCCTCTGCTACTTATTTTTTTTTTGCAAGCTGACCTGCTCTACATTACCCCCGAAGGCAACAAAACCCTTTATCTTTCTAGTGGGATTGAAAGGGTGTTGTTGCCTGTGCGAAATGTAGAACATGTCAGTTGGACTGTATTACCATTTTGATTTGCATATATTTTTTTGGATATGCTATATGGACACTTTTTATTATTATGTATGGGCCCTTTATGTTGATTTTATGTTAAGATTTGTAGATTAATGCGTTACTGTGGAATTATTTATCTCTTTTTCACATTGACAGTTGTTTCACCTTACCTCACCTTGAATGTTATTATGCTGTCTATACTTGGGAACTAGTGTTGCTCACGAATATTCGCATTGCGAATATTCGCTACGAATATTGCATATTCGAGTATTCGCAAATAACTCGAATATCGCGGCGAATATTCGCTATTTCGAATATTCGTATTTTTTCAAATTTCGCAATCAATTTCGCATTCGCACTAGCGAAATTTCGCATTCAAGACTTTTTGTCTGTAGAAGCATTCCATATACCACCACAGGCACACACGCCAGGCCTACAGACACCTGTATTGTCTGTAGAAGCATTCCATATACCACCACAGGCACACACCCCAGCCCTACAGACATCTCCATTCCATTACAACAGACTTTATAAAAAAAATTAAATCATTTCAATAGACCTCTATACAAACTCAAGTATTGCCATTAAGAATGCTGCAATGACATTACTTAGCAAACCACTGATAAGCAGAAAACTGCTAATAGGTCCTATTATACAATGCTCAAAAAAAATTAAAGGATGCTGCATCGTTTAATGTAAATGAAAATTATCAACCTACAGAGGGCTGAATTCAAAGACACCCTGAAAATCAAAATGAAAAAATTATGAAATTTCGCAATTTTCTTTTTTTTATAAAATATAGCGAATATTCGTAAATATCGAATATTCGTGATATTTTATAAAAAAAAAAAATTGCGAAATTTCGCAATTTTTTTTTTTTTATAAAATATCATGAATATTCGATATTAACGAATATTCTTCGAAATATTCGCGAAATATCGCGAAATCGAATATGGCGTATTCCGTTCATCACTATTGGGAACCTAGGAACACTTGAAATGCAGGAATTTGGGCAGCTGTCATAAGACCAACCATGACATTATTACACAATTGCTTTGAGTAATAATGAAATAAGAAATAGGTTTTTGAGGGTAAAGATCCACTGTAACAAGCAAGACTTAGTTTTAATGCAGAATATATATTATGTTGTTTTGAGATGTTTACCTGCTCTGCTTCACTGTTTACTATAACCAGATGACTTTCTCTGTTCAGACACATCTTCTCAGCGTTTGTCCAATTTAGTTCAAAATTAGAGAAAAAATAACAATGGTCTTCAAATTCCAGCCAACCATTCTCACATGAGGGCCCTTACAAAATAAAAATCTGAATTAGGCATGTAACCACTAAGAATGAGCTCTAGGGCCAGACCGAACTTTGCTTCTTCAGGCATTTGTCTGAAAGCCCGGCTGGAATCAAACATCACATATAAAACACATTTTAATGCTGGGTCATATTTATATTCTTTGTGTTTGATAAAACATTTATGTATTTTAGCATATCGGGTGGTCTTAAGGTGGTTTAATTCCTTTATAAATATATTTGGAGCACTAAACTACCAACTAGGTTACTTTTTTCCTTTAATTACACATTGGTCTTCTGGAGAGTTTAGCTCCATGGTCCCAAGAGTCTCTTTTTTTCACTTATAAAAAGTAAATCTGTTACAAGACAAACATGGGGACTGATATTGCTGTGCTATTTTTTTGAAAATGTCAGTTGCCTTGTTGTAATTCTGACCTTCTGCCCTCGATGCCTTAAATTACTTATCTAGAATGAGCTTGTAGATTGGGATGGTAAGAAATCCTTATCGACATGCATGTTCCAGGTCAGTGACACAAAGGGGTGGATTTAATAAAGCTAAATAGACTGTGCACTTTGCAGTTCCCCTCATTTTCCTTAGTAAATTTTAATGTGGTAAAGCTAGACTTTGTATAGATTACACAAATAGTAAAATACAAAACTGCATTTTTGCTTGCAAATGTGCAAATGATTGGACAATGAAATTTGTAAAGCTTTACCATATTTATTGAGCTATGGAGAAAATGAGTGTAACCACACTTGCAGTTTGCAACTGCAATTGCAAAGTGCACAGTCTTTTTGCCTTTAGTAAATCCACCCCAAAGTATAATGCTACATACACACAACCGTTTTTCGGGTTGTAAAAAATTGCGTTTTTAATAGTCTAGAAAAAACAAAGTTTTTTTCAACCCCGATCATTAAAACGGCCTTGCCTACACACGATCTTGAAAAAAGAAATGCTCTAGCAAAGTGCGGTGACGTACAACACGTATACAACGGCACTATAAAGGGGAAGTTCCATGCGGATGGCGCCACCCTTGGGGCTGCTTTTGCTGATTTTGTGTTAGTAAAAGACGATTTGCGCTTTTCAGTCTGTTACAGCGTGATGAATGTGCTATCTCCATTATGAACAGTAGTTTTACCAGAACGAGCGCTACCATCTCATAACTTGCTTCTGAGCAT
Organism: Rana kukunoris; assembly: GCA_029574335.1. NCBI lineage: Eukaryota > Metazoa > Chordata > Amphibia > Anura > Ranidae > Rana > Rana kukunoris. The sequence continues at coordinate 484,955,307 of CM056051.1, read as the reverse complement.
GCACGTTTTTTTCACGTCGTTAAAGCCCACACACGACCATTTTTTACAACGTTAAAAACGACAAAGTTAAAAACGACATGAAAAATTAGAGCATGTTCGAAATTTTAAATGGCCATTTTGTACATCGTGAAAAATGCTCTGGAGCCCACACACGATCGTTTTTTAATGACATTAAAAAAAAAACGTAATTTTTTACAACCCGAAAACGGTCGTGTGTACGCGGCATTAGGGTGTGAGCTGAACACAACAACGAGGCAGTTAGCATTTTCAGAAGGCAGTCCCAACTAAGGCAGCTTTCATGTTTCAACCACAATTGGCTTCCTTTGGAAAAAATAGCCATTATTTATAAAAGTTATTTCTGGGAGAGGAGGTAAGGTGAAAAACCTAGTAATGTACACATATAGAACCATTTACTTACTTTTTGTTTTTAGGCTCTGTACATCTCTCTGAAGTTCCAAAGTACGTCTGTCAACTGCAGTGGATAAAAACAAAGACAAAATTATATTTTTAAGACCTTATTAAAAAAATATTCTTTAGCTGTTACTGCATTTGTGATCAATACAAATAATAATAATTTGCTAACCCCACCTCTGGTAAATAAACCCAGACGCGCTGATCATTTTGTCACTTACTAGTTTAGAGCTGTCATTTCCCGGCAGAGCTGTTGGGGGAAGAAGCTGATCTAGCTTCTAAACCCGTGCTTAATCAGCTTCAGTGGGGTCCATAGGTGACATCAGGGGTATAATAGACCCTTGCTTTCTCCCTAAAGAGGATCTGTTACCAGCATTGCAATATGCTATTATATAGGGTGCTATCAGCAACAGAGATCATTTTTAAAAGTTAAAATAATAAAAGTAACACAAAAAATAAACAAATACATTTTAGCCTCCTCCGCTTACTTGCATATACACAGGTAAACGCATACAATGGGTGTGCCTACATGCGCCCCAACAAAACGTTTGCTCAAGACATACAAGGTATGGCCATGCATGCCAGAGAGGCAAATAATTCTAACTCTAAATTGATGGCCTGTAAAGGCTTTCAAAAGAGCAGTATGTCTAAACCTTTTTTGGCTGTCTCTTTTAGGTCACATGAATACTTTTACCAATGGTCTCCTTGCCTGCTATCAGCCAACGAAACAGCACCAATTTCGGGAAGGATTTTAATGATATTGTTAGGATTCACCTGTATGTCTGATTGACAACTGTCTCCAAGACCTGCCCACTCCCCAGCCTGGCTCTCCAGTGAGCATAGAGTCCAACTGTCCCTGATTTCGAGGGACTGTCCCTGATTTCGAGGGACTGTCCCTGATTTGGAGTAATGTCCCTCTGTCCCTCATTCCTTCTCATTTGTCCCTCCTTTTAGTCTGCTCGATATAGATGTAGATAAAATGCACCTTTTATCTATCAAAAAGTGTTTCCCAGCACTAAACCTTTCATCTGATTTATAAATTGCTGCATTTGTATATTCCAAAAGCCAATCTAAAAGGAATAGTGGTGATAAAAAAAAGCACTCGTGGGTCTAACCAATCTTGTTTTTTTGTACAACTCTCGTTTAAGGGGGTGTGGCAAGGTGTGTGTCCTATGCCTGCATATTTTTGCTGATAAGTACTAAAAGAGTCAGAATAGGCTACAGTGGCTGACAATTTGTAAAGCCAAAGCCATTATGCCCCCCTAGGGTGACCTTGTGTCGCGGAATGCCCGGGACAGTCCCGCAATTTGCAGGTCTGTCCCAGGCACCTTTATTCCCGGGACAATACAGTGTCCCAAAATGAAACTGACACAGCCACCCCCCAAGCCAAACTAATGACCCCAAAAAAGGGCCACCACATCACCGCTTTACTCACTAGGAGCACTTGTCCTGGCCTGGAATACCTGGAGGAGCACAGTCCCTGCCACCTGCCCCCTGCTTGTGATTGGAGAAATCATAAATCCCACCTCTTGTGATTTATTACAGCACAATCTGATTTTTGGGAAGGGGTGTCCCTGAATAGTAGTTTGGAAATGTGGTCACCAAATGCCCCTCTGATGAAAAATGTTGCTTATGGTTGCGTTTCACAAGGGTCAGCTGGAATATTTCATAGATTGAGGGAATCTATATGCTGCTAAAGCTGGCCATACACTACCAGTTTGTTTGTTTTTCATTTGGCCAGTGTCCCCCGTCAGGACATTGTGTTGCTGCTGTGAGAATATGTTGATTAGTGGAAACATTTTCAACATGTCTCATGAACATGTAACGCAGACTGTAGCTGATAACTGCTGTGGAACTTGTTCTTGTTGCTGCTGTATTATTCTTCTGCGGGATAGACAGGCTTAAACTGTTACTGCATATACATTAATGCAGAAGTGCAGCAGCCATTTTTATGGAGACCACTTTACAATGCTTATCTATGGAGTATCTCCAGTGCAGGGGCAGCCATCTTGGCTAGGTCTGAATGAATCTGAATGAGCAGCAGCAAGGGCAGAGGAAAAAGGAAGGGGAGAAGCTGAAAAGAAGGGGAGACAAGAGATAAACGCGTGGTGAACGGTTGCAAAAGAGAAAGTAAATCAGCCCAATTGACAGTGAGACAGTAAATCCTGCTGCTGGTTACTGCTACCAAGCGAGTTCCAAACCCTGTTGCTGACTGCTGCTGAGCGGCACTTCCAAGAAGACCAGAAACAGACTGTTGCTCAGAATTCTGACCTGGAGATCAAAAATCTACTTCCTGCACAGGTGTGCGCACACCTCGTGTGTTGCAGATTCCCTTTGTTTCCTGGCGCCCCTGTCGCAGTGCTACCAGCTTCACCCATCTACTCTCCTGTTGACTAGTGCGGGGAATATTTCAGGATGGCAAGCAGGAGAAGGACTCAGTAAAAATGTAAATAACTGGCCCTTTCTTTTCCGAAAGGACTCAGTGAGTGATCTCTACCAACTGCTCCTGCATTCATTCTTAACGGAAGCACAGTAAACTATGTTTACTATGCTTCCATTTGTGCACGAACAGGAAGCCTCTCATTCCCATTAATTCCCTGTCCAGTGCAATTGAGGCTGCAGAGAAAGGGACTGGGGAATCTCTGTCCTCAGTCCCTTTCTCAAACGTGAGACATCAGGGGTTTGTTTGGACCCTTGACATTTCACTAAAGCTCCCCATTAGGGCTCCTAAAAAAATGTAAACAAATTAAATTGTAAAAAATTATAAAAAAAATAATAAAAATAAAAAACTTTGACACTAATCTCTGCTCTCCTGACACCGTCCACTTTTCTGCTGCTATAAATGTATGTGTGTTTTTGCTCTGGGGTACACACCCTGATGCAATAGGCTGCGCACACCAATGACTCCCTGGGAAGGTATGATGTATGCTGTGAACACCCTGGTAGTCTTAACTGCCTTAGAGAACCTCCCCTTCCACTGCTTATATTTAAGAGAAAGAAAGACCACATTAAATAAAGATGTCTGAGCCTAAAAATCTTTCTTCCTTTCCTGAACTGAGGATGCATGAGCATACAGAGACCCAGGGAGTAAGCCTGGGTCTGGTAAGAAAATAATTTATCCCTCACAAGCTGACTTCCCTTCCTGTGAGGACTGTGGAGTACTTCAAGGGCTGCGCCATTGCCAGCCAATACACTTACTCCACCTACCAAATAACCTATATTGCAGGATAGAAAATTATGAGTATTTAGCCAATTTTCTATTTGGGTCAGTATGTTTCATTGCCTGTTGGTCCTTTGTCTTAATAATTGGTTTTCCTAAGGCTGTTTCTCTTCAAATACATTTTTTGAAGTATCCCAAGATGTGTCGGTAAGTGCTGGGTGAGCAAGGTATGTCATCCCTGGGTACACAGAGACATTATATCCAGCGGCTTCTGTGTGTGTTAGCGTTACACAGAAGTCATTTAAACAATCAACTTTTGTCAAGCAGGGGAGCCTATACAATGATCAAAAATTTGTCTGGTCCCTGCTTGACCAGTCATTTGCTGGTCACTATATAGTTAGCTTAAGTCCCAGAACCAGTTGTGGCCCGTCCATAAGGGGTGTAGGCTAACCCCTTAATCTATGGTCTGGCATGCAGGGCACCAGACGCATTAATTCCAATGGGGCTTCAAAAAAGCAAGGGGTCAGGGCGCAGAGTATTGCATTCGCACCGCCTTCTCTCCCGGCTAACACTGGGGGGTTCTTGCAACGATCTGACCTTGATAGAGTGCCTGTGTTTCTGAAGGTGTAGACTGCTGACCTTTGATCCGCAGATTGTTAGAAGTCTGTTTTGTCACCTAACATTCGGGTCTTCACATTTCTCATTATACAGGACTGCATATACCAGGATACTCTACATGTGTTTGCTTGTTGGATATTTTGAAAGTACAAGCTTCTTTGGCAGTGTGCTTGAATAGTGATCCAATGGGTGGTGGGAGTCAAAAAGCAGACACAGTGGGATCTTGAATTACAAGCATAATCCATTCCAGGATAATGCTCATAATCCAAAGCACTCGCATATCAAAGCGAGGTTACCCATAGAAGTGAATGGAAACGAAAATAATTTGTTCCACATTGACTTCAATGGTATGCAATACCGCATGTGGCCAGAAGTGGGGGGAGCGCCGGAGAGCCCCAGAAACACTAAGAAAAAGCTCAGCTGAACTCGAAATACATCAGAAAGGCTCGGGAATGGAGTATTTTCAAGCTCCACTCGGCTCCAGCGTCCACGCACCTCAGGCCAAACGTGGTACTGCACACTGCTGTGGCTTGAATCCTGCTCATTTTGCGAGACAACACTCGCAAACCGAGTCTGGATTGTTTTTTAAACAGTGCTCGTATTGCGAAAAGCTTGTTGTTAACTGCGTTACTCGCAATCCGAGGTTTCACTGTACTGTTCTGTGTGAGTTTCCTGTAGACTCCAATGTGTGAGTCACCCCTTCTTTCACATCTAATACAAAGTCCAAAAAAGGGTAATGAGGAGTTTGATCAGCTGCAATAGAATGCATTGGGCATCTAATGGACACATAATGTATTCTTCTTAAAGGAAACCTGTCACCTGCACTATTTCATAGGGGGCTTACCATCGTGAGAGCCATCATTCACCATTAACTATGTTCTCTACTGATGAAAAACAGAGCTGCAAAGCCTTTTATAGAGTTGCCTATGTACAATGGACAATTTCGGGCATTGTAATTTTTCAGTGTTTCACATGAGCACACAGTTTTGTGACTCACAAATTTAGTATCTATTTACTCAACACAATCGCCCCTATTTTACCAAACAATCTGGTATTATGTTGTGTTTGTGTGCACTAAAATAAATTTGTATGTAATCTGTCCTGAAAATTTGGGTTTGATAAACAGTTGCTCGAATACCCTGTGACAAAATGTCAATCAAATTTCAGAAGTATCTGCGCTGTGCACTGGAGCGCGCACGTTTGACGGATGAGAGACGAGCTCGCTGCTCGTATGGAGTTGTGCCCAGTTTTTACCTTTTTAAATGTGAGTTTTTACTTTTTATTGATCCAATATACCCTTTATACGGCGGTACTTTGCTATGTGCTTCCTCTGTTCTCTCCCCTCGCACATTCTTCTGCTACCTGCTTGAGAGCCATCCATTTGTGTTTTTTGGCCACCGGGAGCTGGAGAAGGGATCAGAGGGACCCTGAGCATTGACACCGGACCTGTACGAACTCGGAGTTTGTGGGAGATAGGCCCACCTTTCATGATCACAACGTGAGTGCATGTCTGTGTGATTTATTTATTTTCTGGTGCCCCCACAGGATTATGCTATGTTGTATCTTTAATTTTTACATGCGCATCTGCGACTGAGAGCCTTAGCCGTTATTCATTTCTGCTGCCCGTCCTTTCTGCTGGAGGTCTTTTTTTGGCTATCTGTACATAGCCACAAGGTGAGCGGTTAGAGAGCACTAGGGGTGTCTGCACTGAAGTTTACATCTACATCACCTCTGTGTTGGAAGTTTCCTTTCTGCTCTGGGGATTTTCATTCATAGACTTTACTTGGACTTTCACTACAGTGTTTATTTCACTTATTCACATTGTAAGATCATTTATCTGGATGTTTTAACATCCTTTGGTGTCACTCATATTTGTTTGCAGGATCCACTTTTCACATGTTGTTTACACTTGTTCATTATTTGCCCATTTTCTAGATACTCCCCCCCCCCCCCTGGTTTGTGCACTTTTCAGGCACTTACCCCTAGCACAGCGCAGATACCATTATTTTCCACATATCACTCCATTTTCTGGTCTAGGACAGACTACGGCCGTGTACACACGGCAGAGAACCTCGACGGGCAGAACACATCGTTCCGCCCGTCGAGGTTCTCTGCCGGCAGTCGAAATCGGCAACCCGCCCGTCGGGAATGGCAACCAGCCATTCATCCAGGCGGGCCGTCGAGCGAAAAGAGAGCCTACTCTCTTTTCCCTCGACGGGATTCCCGACGGGCGGGGCGAGCCAGGAGCGTACACACGGCCGAGGTTCTCGCTGGAATGCAGCTTCCAGCGAGGTTCTCGCTGGTTTCCAGCGAGAACCTCGGTCGTGTGTACGCCGCCTACCAGGCATCTGCACACAGTGACCCCTAGCTGCATCTTCCGACAGCACAGAAGCCCCTTTCACAAATTTCAGAAGTAGTTTGATAAGAATGCTTCTTAACAACTTACCGTTGTTTTTCATTTGTGACAATTCCTCTGTAATGGTTATATCTGGGAAGGAAATACAGAACAAATATAAGTAGTGATATAACTTATGTACAGTATGTGTAGCAACCCTGTACTTTAGTGGGTGTCTAAATTAATTTTTAATGGCGCGTACACACAACCATTTTTAATGTCATGAAAAAAAACAATGTTTTTCTCGAAGTGATTCCTGTTAAGCCTGCCTTGCATATACACGATCGGGAAAAAAATGCTTGAGCAAAGTGTGGTGACGTACAACACGTACGACAGCACTATAAAGGGGAAGTTCTATTCGAATGGAGCCACCCTTTGTGCTTGATTATGCAAATTTCCCTTCTCATATAACTTGCTTCTGAGCATGTGTGTTTTTTTCCCCATCGTTAAAGCGTACACACCCCCATTTTTTACGAAGAGAATGGCCATTTTTCTCGTTGAGAAAAATGCTCTTGAGCCTACACACGGCATTTTTCTCGTCATGAAAACTGCTCGTGTGTACGCAGCATAATAGTTAACTTGGGACAATTGTCAGTTTCTCACTTGGCTTCTCTCTCGTGGTTCAAGGATAAGTTCACCTTTTCGTAACATGAAAATAATTATATAAAATACAAGTATTTGCCCAGCGAAACTATATTGCTGCTGGTACAAAAAAAAATTGGATTCACACCTCTCCTATATATTACATAGTTGTAATATATAAAAATAAAAAAAACGTGCCTGTGCAAAAAAAAGTATTTACTATAATCCTCAAGATGGGAATCAATAAAGTGCAATTCGTGTAGAATCCCAATAATTTTCAAATGCTTAATAAAGTGCTTTCTGTAAATTCTTTCCATAAATGGTGAAATCCAAAATTAGGAAGATATATTTTTTTCTTTTCGTCATTTCCACAACAAAGATTATGACTGTATGACTGATACTCACATTTTATCAACAGAAGACTTGTTAAGACGGCCAAAATAAGGAACATCAAGATTAAGAAAAACATCAGTATCTTTATAATTTTATTGTGGGTATTCTTGGCAGCTGGAGCCCCTGAAATACATATAGACACACGGTTAGTGAGTGCATCTGCAACTGATGTAGGACAACACTGTAGTGTAAATTTTCTTTAAAAAAGATTAGCTGGATGAACCTAGGAGTATCAGAGAGTTAGGACTCATACACATTGGCTTACACATCCTTCATGTAGGGATGTGTTCTCTAAAGTCGGCAAAAGACGATTTGAATTTCAGCCATTTCAGCAGGGACCGGCCAAGGTTCAAATCATACCCAGGGTGACTGGGATGTTTATAAAGTCATTGACTTAAAGCGGAGGTTCACCCAAAAATCAACTTTCTGCCATTAGATCCAGCATACTGCTGACATCTGCAGTATGCTGTTTTTTTTTTGTACTTATTCTTTTAGCAGGTTTTCTTATCTGGCACCGAGCGGGGATTCCTTCCGGGTATAGGCTTTCCTAAGACAAGCGTAGTTGATTGACGGGCTTGGATAGTGCGTCACGCCTCCCGAAAATAGCCAAAGTGACACTCTGGTGACTTTGTTATCAGAGGATTGGACCATTATTTTAGAAAACAGCTGTTCTAGAAGGGTCCTTTACCAGGGGGAAAATCCTAGGTAGGCAGACTGTGTGCCTGTTCAAAGGGCCCCAGGGCTGAAGCCCCAGCCTAGAAGGCTTGGCCTGGCATGGAGCTCCAGCCTAGAGGGTCTCCTGTTGGTTGGGTGCCTAGAAGCTGTGTACCTAGTGAAGTAGAAAATTAGACTGTGTGCCTGGAGGTATCCTGAAGTTGCAGTTACAGTAGATAACTTAAACTGAGCACACAAGAACCTCATGTTTTGTGGAGAGTTACCCCAGTGATAGCTCTGTGTCCTTGGAGCTGAACCCCAACCAGTGACTGCCTGCCCTGACAAATTGTAGGATCTTTCATGTCACATTCTTGGGTTGTTCGACCTTCTTTTCTCTACATCAGGCTGTAATAAAGTTGTTTATAGCATCTATGTACATGACCTACATTTTAGCAAGATTCATGTAAGGATCAGGCATGGGAAAAGGTCTTTGTTGAATGGAGTCCTACTTGCACTGTCAAGGCTCTTCTAAGTATGGGCACTGTACAGTGAGAACTCAGGAAGGTCCTACCCTTACACTTATACGGAGGCTTGGATCTCCTGTTTGCTACATAGAAACTGGCTATAAACTGCCAGGACAAGGTCATCCTATGTGCTGCCCTGTCTTCCAAAAACAACGTTACACTTATTATAACTTAAAATGAATCACTGCGCTAGTACTAATAAAGCAGCTGACATAAATTGTATGGAAACAATAAATAACAAAAAGATGAATATATGCAGTGCTAAAAGCATTAAATTATAAAGTAATGCAACGTACACACAATAATTTTTTGGCATGAAAAAAAACGAAGTTTTTCAGCATGTCCAAAAAACAAAGGGCCAGATTCACATACACTTAATATTGCGCTGCGTAATCTAAATACTCTACGCTGCTGTATTTTACCAGGCTCTACACCGAATCCTGGTAGATTTTTGCCCGTACGCTACGGCGGCGTAATCTATTTCTCGCCGCGTAATCGAAATACGCGATTACGGGGCGTGAAGCATTTAAATTAAGCGTGTCCCTGTGGCGATCGAACTGCGCATGCTCCGTTCAGAAATTTCCTGCCGTGCATTGCGCGAAATCACGTCGTTATGTCATTCGTTGTTTGAGTAGCGTCGTTTACGAACATTCCTATTCCCGGACGACTTACGTAAAAAAAAAAAAAAAAGACGTCGGAAAATGTAGAAATTCGACGCGGGAACGACGGCCATACTTAACATGGGCTGTCTAATATTAGAGCAGCAAAAAGCTGGTATAGTGTTATGCAAAAAAAAGATGACTAAAGGCGCCGTAAGAGATTGCGATTGAAGATCGTAATTTCGGGGATCGCCGGCAAAAGCTCATTTGCATACCCCGACACGGAAAATGACGGGAAGTCCACCCAGTGGCCGCAATTTTATTGCAGCGTAGATCCGAAGGCGTACGAACACGTAATCCAGTCCAATTGAAGCCTGCAGCCGTCTATTCATGGTTTGAGGTTTTCGACTAGCTAAAAAACACGCGTAATTTGAAATTACTCCAGTCTAACACCAGTTAGACAGGCGTAATGGCTCTGTGAATCTGGCCCAAAGTTTTTCCAACTTCATCATTAAAAACGATGTTGCCCACACACCATCGTTTTTGAAAAATGATGAACAAAGCGCTGTGAACTCTAAAGGGGAAGTCCTATTCGCCTTTGGGCTGCCTTTAGCTTATTCCTTGTTAGTAGAAGACGATTCGCGCTTTTCAGTCTGTTACAGTGTGATGAATGTGCTTACTCCATAATGAATGGTAGTTTTACCAGAACGAGCGCTCCGGTCTCATAACTTGCTTCTGAGCATGCGTGGGTTTAAAACGTCGTTTTAGCCCACACACGATCATTTTTTACAACTCGAAAATTAAATTTTTTAAAACAACGTGAAAAAAATTGAGCATGTTCGAATTTTTTATTTTTTTTTGTCGGTTTTCAGAAGATGAAAAACTATGTGAAGCCCACACACGATCATTTTAAATGACGTTTTCAATTTTTTTCATGCCGAAAAATGATCGTGTGTACGCGGAATTAGAGTCCATTGGGGACTTTATGTCATGGTAAAAGTTTAAAGGGTACATGCTTTATGGCCATAGACAGGTTTGACCCTCATTGGAGAGAGATCTCAAAAGATAGAGACCTGGTGAATTTTTTTCTTTAAAATCTTATAGACCATTTGGCTTAAATATAGAATGGGAAGTTAATTATTTTTTTAACAATAGCTGAATCCCTAGACTATCCCTCTTCTTATTATATTTTTAGCTTAATTTTTCCTATGTTTTTATGCATTTGTATTAAAATGTCTTGCATTACCAAACCACTAGAAGGCAGCATTGCTTTTATTCCACAATTGGTCTTTGATCAGGCCATTTGTGGAATTATTATTAATTTTTAGAGATTGTCCAATCATAGATAGTACACCATAAATTTTAGGCACCACATCCCAGATTGATTAAATGAGAAAAGACAGGAGTGGAATAGATGGGATTTTCTTAACGGTGCTGTTTTTCCACCAAGCCTCTTCCAGCCAGCATCTTATGCTGTGGGACGAGTTTTTATCCGCCCCTCCCTGTCTTTGGGGGATTTGTCCTTGGCTCTGCACCTGGATTACTAGGCATCTCTTGGTCCCATTTAAGTGCATGGGTAAGCTCTAAATCTTCGGTCTCTGCAAACCGAGAAATATTGTGTTTTATACATATTGTATTATCAAATTTTTCTCTGTATGGTTGAATATTAATTCAATATATTTTCTGTACTTACATATAGTCATAAACCTAAGACACGATTGCTATTTGGTTTCCCCTGAAGAAGTTACATAAAGTGAAACATGTTGGGTACGGCCATCTACACCATCATGGCTTGACTGTAATGTACTAAATATGTGACCGTCTACTGTCTATGTATTTACCCAAAACATTTGTTTGTTTTGTGGATCTATTTTATATGATCTTTTTCAATAAAATATATTTTTCTATATTTTGTACCTATATGGTCCAATAACGTTTTCTTTCTCATTGCTATATATGAATACCCGTTAAGAAAATCCCATCTATTCCACTCCTGTCTTTTTTTATTATTATTTTTTGTTTCTAATTTCATCTTTTCGGATGCTCTGATTGCTTTTATCTGCTATATCTATTATCTATGTTTACAATTTGCCCGAATCTTTTTTTCCTGCTCTTTCTCAGAAACCAGATTAGTTTTGTTACGTACCTGCCAGATGAGCCTGACGTGTAGTGGGAAGGCTTCTCGTACAACCCCGGCTAAAGGGCCACCGATGTTGCGACAGTGGCCACAAGAGCCTGGCGGTGTATGGGTGCCTGGTTCGTCTTGGGTCTTGTCGGTTCAGCAGGTGCAGCAGGAAACAGGAAGCTGGCTGGTGGGTGCACTGGCTTGGGAGACACTGAATGCGTAGTCAGACAAGCCGGTTAGGTAACAGACGATCAGATATAGATATAAATGACAGGCAGAGAATGGTCAGTATACAGGCAAGTTCGGCAACAGGAAATCAAGCAGTTGTAGAGCTGAGCATTGGTCACAAGGCAGGCCGGGCTCAGGATAACAGAGATCAATCGTAGTCAGCAAGCCCGGTCAAACACAGGAAACAGGAAACAGGTCAGATGACAGGAAGTCAGGTAAGAACTGCAGATCAAGCAGCAAAGACACTGTGCTGCTGAGGTGTTTAAATAGGGCAGCCTGTTGTCAATCACTGAAATCAGTCTGCACCATTAACTCTTAGGTGGCAGATCCATGACAAGTTTATTAAATAATATTTTCTATCTGGTCTCCTTAAACATTGCCACCGTGGGTGTGTTTAGCCTTGTATGTCCTAGCTGCGGGACAAACATCCGGCTGTGATGCAGTTCTGCTTCAGGTGGATGAGAGAGTAGTTTGGAGTGGAGGGGGCAAGAGGCATTTTTATCTCACCCCTATATAAAGAGGATATGACGAGCTTTGACCTCACCCCTGACAAAGTTCCTATTGGACAAAACGCTGCGTAGGGTGGAGCTCTGACGTCACAACAATGTACGTGCCGACCGCAGCCATCTGTGTGGTTGGAAACAATTGATACATATGACAGACTGTAGCTTCTGACATTTGGGCTTTGGATTTACCATGTGTTGGGACTACAAGATCCGGCCATCTACGGTGAATTGGTGCCGTGGATGTATTATGCCCGTTTGACCACTTGTAATTCACTGGTCCATTTTCTTTCAAGAGGCCTGGTGTGTTGGTGTTCGATGGAGGATATATATCTCATACTCACCTTATTGTGTCCCTGTGTACACCGTGGGTGGTTCCAGTCTTCTCCCTGAACAAGGACTTTGTTTCAACACAATGGACTCTTACTTTATATTTTTATTCTTTTAGCGCTGCATATATTCAGTGTTACACTTATATCTGCACTAGAAACAAAACACTGTATTTTACTGAATGGTTCCACAATGAAAAGAGGTTATGCTTTACACCATGGAACATCATCATGATTATAGCCATAAAAATGTTGTGCCAAATAAAATGTTTTCTTTGCAAACCCTCTGCTCCTCCCCAAAATAAATGGCCCACAGGTTGTTTGATATGACTTTTAGGGCCTAAATTACACCGCTATACATGTTAGCAGAAGATAAATGTCCTATAAATTGGTGCATGTGTCTTTAGTACTCAGTAATAGAAACTAGTTACACCTTGTAGTAATAAATTACCTCCACGGTTTGGATGATACTCTATCCTCTGTGCGTTAAAATCTTGCAGATTGACATATGTAATATCATCAGAAGAGTTCCCTGGAGACAAGCATGAATTTTAACATGGCTTTGCAAAGGTGAACACATGAAAGTAAGATAATATAATTTTCCTGCTAGCAGTAGAAGAAGCCACTGCTGGGTCTGCCCATAAGGGGGTCCTGCATTCTATGCATTAAGATAAAAAAACTTCTGTGGGTAGCAGCCATCCCAGAACCCGCTAATACGTACCTGAGCTCCATCTCTCTCCAGCGATGTCGACGAGTGTCTTAGCCATCCTGATTGGCTGAGACACAGCAGCAGCGCCATTGGCTCCTGCGGCTGTCAATTAGAGTCATTTAGTCAATCAGGAGAGAGAGTGGACGAAGCCGGGCCACAGCTCCATGTCTGGATGGACACACAGATATGCAGCTTGGCTTGGGTGCCCCCATAGCAAGCTGCTTGCTGTGGGGGCACTCGACAGGAGGGAGGGGCCATGGGCAGCACAGAGAGACCCAAGAAGACTAGAATCCGGGCTGCTATGAAAAACCAACTGCACAGAGCAAGTAAGTATAACATGTTTACTGTTTAAAAAAAATGAAAAAAAAGAGTAGCCTACACTAGCTCAGATTATACATAAAACACAGCTACTTCTGCAGACAGAATCCTGACTAGTTCTGTTGCAAGTGATAATATAACCCCTATTCTGGAGTTCTTGCTCTGGCTACCCATAGACTTTAAAGGAGTTGTAAAGGAAAACATTTTTTTTTGCTGAAATGACTGTTTACAGGGTATATAGACATAATAGTTAACTGATTCCTTTTAAAAATGATTAAAAATAGATAAAAATCAATAATATAATGTGCCTGCAGTTTAAGTTTCGTTTTTCATCTAGTTTCATGCTTCTGTGAAATACAGAGACACAGAGCCAATACGGGCAGTGTTTGTTTTTAAAATGAAACTGATTGGTTCTGAGGGGTTTTAGACACAAAGTAATCACACCTCCTTGATTAGAGACCACAGAGAGAAGCTCCCATGAGTTTTTTCATAAGGAAACAGACTCCAGGAAGTGTGGAGATTTTTAGAGAAGGATTACAGCAACTTCAAAGCAAAAACGAACAATGAGGACATATAAGCAGGACTGCAGTAAGGTAAAGGAAGCTATTTAGCTAAAAAAAAAAAAATACTTTAGTGTCTCTTTAAGATCCTCTTGCTCACCTATAAGGCTCTTCATGGCTTGGCACTCCATTTTTATCAACTTAAAGGGGTTGTAAAGGTAAACATTTTCCCCCTAAATAGCTTCCTTTACCTTAGTGCAGTCCTCCTTCACTTACCTCATCCTTCCATTTTGCTTTTAAATATCCTTATTTCTTCTGAGAAATCTACTTTGCAGATAGAGAAAGGAGCTGTGTGTAAGTGGGCGTCCTGACACTCCTGCTCACCCCCTCCCTCAAGAGGCTTTCTCCACACCAGGGAGAAAGCCTTGCATTACTGTGTGTAGTTACAGACAGAAGAACAGGAAGTGAGGATTTCTCAGAAGAAATAAGGACATTTAAAAGCAAAATGGAAGGATGAGGTAAGTGAAGGAGGACTGCACTAAGGTAAAGGAAGCTATTTAGGGATTTTTTTTTTTTTACCTTTACAACCCCTTTAAGCCTTGTACACACGCTCGGTTTCCCCGGCAAGAACCATCAAGAAAACAGCTGGCAGTGCTTTCTTGCCGAGTAAACCGAGCGTGTGTACGAGGCTTTCTGTTTCTCGTCTAGAAATCTGGCCAGAATGTTGACGAGAAAAATAGAGATCCTGCTCTCTATTTTCTCGTTGAGATTCTCGTCGGCCTGTTTCCCGACGAGAAACCCGAGAGTGTGTATACTTACCTGTCGCCGTGGAAACCTGTGCATGCTTGAAATGACTCTGACGCATGCGCGGTAGCTTCCACGGCATAGGTATGGTGAAGCAAAATGGTAGCGACGCATTCAAATGTGACGATGCGTACGTGATGACGTCACCGCGTTCTTGCCTTTCAAAAGTGTACACTCGGGCGGCAAGAGATTCTTGTCAAGAATCTCGTCAGGAAAAACAACGTTTTTTTCCTGACGAGATTCTGGCCGGTGTGTACCAGGCCTAAGGCCTGGTTCACACCTATGCATTTTTTTGTGTGTTTTCAGTTTTGCAGAAGCACACTACAGTCCATTTAACAAGGTTTACTATGGATGTAGCTCACATCTTTGCATTTTACGGAAAGGACCAGGGACTTTTTTTCTGGGTTTTGGCTCCATAGACTTCTAAAATGGATCAAAAATGTGTATAGGTGGGAATCGGGCCTAACCCCCCAAACCCCCCCGTAACCTGCACTCCTCAAATTCTGGCCTTCTGCGTGTGTCCCTGCTCACCTCACCTCAACTTTTCCTGCTATGCCACAAAACTCTGGAATTCACTTTCAAAGAACATCAGAGAGTCATCTTCTCTCAAATCAAACAACTTTTCTTCAGACAACCTTTCCCTTTTTCTCCTTTATTTTACCCTGTGTATTTGTGTTTTCTTTCCCAAAGGGGCACTGTCATCATTACTATCTAAAAAGTAAGGCTTTTTGAAATCAGTGAGGTTAAACAGGGTTTCTGGCCACCATATTTCAGGTCAATTATTGATTTGACAATACAACAGGAGGCAGATTTTTGTAGGAATAATACAATAATCTTATTGACCACCTTCAGCCTGTTTTTAGAAATTATTAAATTCATGTTTATCAAAGATTAGTTCCCCAACAATGTTGCTACCTAACCTTATGTGCCACAGAATCTTATAACGGGTAGCAGTGCCGATCCTGACCTCCCTGGGGCCCTAAGCAAAATTCTGCTTAGGGGCCCTCTACCTGACCTGTGATGCTGTCACGGCGTCACCCATGACTCTTCACCAATCCCCTTGAATAGCGCCCAACCACATAAGAGGGACAGACCTAGAGTGGTGATAGGGTGACCTGTGGCCCCCAGATTTTAGTATTGCCTCACCTGGAGTCAGGACTAGTACCACAGTATGAGTACACAATGCTTTGCCTGGGGCCCACATCACATACAGCAGTGCCGATCCTGACCTCCCTGGTGCCCCAAGCAAAATGACATGTCACATTGAAGTTAAGAAGCGTAGGGGTGGGGGGTTGCTGCCGAAAATGACATCTTGCATTAAAGTGAAAAGCGGAGGGTGCCGACTTCTTGCCTCCTCTCCCATGCAGCCAGCGAGTTGCCAAAATGGGTCCGAAAGGGGCCGAAAATTAATTCTCACCAGGCAGGGCCTCTAGTAATTTGGGGGGCCCTCCGCAGCTTTGCGGGGCCCTAAGCGGCTTGCATAGTGAGCCTATTGGGCGGATCGGCCCTGACGGGTAGATAGAAAATAAAATCACCTGGTATATACCTAAGGCTAGGATACAGTTCATAAATCTGTCCGGTCACTGTATAATCCTGTTACATTGCGGGACAAAATAACTAAACAGGTACAGCAACTGCATCGTTATGGGCTGGACAAGTCAAGATGGCTGAAGATGCCAAACTCAAAAGAAGATAAGGCATAAATATCAACAGCAGGTAATTAATAAGGGTCATCTTTTTCATACTTTTGGAAAGTTATATAGTCACCTAAATATTAGAAGGATAAGAAAACCAGATTGGGTACATTAGGATTCAACATAGACATGCATGTTTTGCTCATTTGTAAACTGGTGATCCAATATTTCCAGTGGTCACAGTGAATCAGGAACATTACAACTAGGGTCTGACAGGTTTTAGCAGAAAGACTCCTTTAACCACTTCAGCCCCGGACCATATTGCTGTCCAAAGACCAGAGCACTTTTTGTGATTCGGCACTGCGTCGCTTTAACTGACAATTGCGCGGTCATACGACGTGGCTCCCAAACAAAATTGGCGTCCTTTTTTTCCACAAATAGAGCTTTCTTTTGGTGGTATTTGATCATCTCTGCGGTTTTTATTTTTTGCGCTATAAACAAAAACAGAGCGACTATTTTGAAAAAAATGCAATATTTTTTACTTTTTTCTGTAATAAATATCCCCCAAAAATATATATAAAAAAAAAATTGTTTTCCTCAGTTTAGGCCGATACGTATTCTTCTACATATTTTTCGTAAAAAAAATCGCAATTAGCATTTATTGATTGGTTTGCGCAAAAGTTATAGCGTTTACAAAATGGGGGGTTGTTTTATGGCATTTTTATTATTATTATTTTTTTTACTAGTAATGGCGGCGATCAGCGTTTTTTTTCAGTACTGCGACCTTATGGCGGACACTTCGGACACTTTTGACAAATTTTTGGGACAATTGGCATTTTTTTAGCGATCAATGCTATAAAAATGCAATGGATTACTATAAAAATGCCATTGGCAGTGAAGGGGTTAACACTAGGGGGCGGGGAAGGGGTTAAGTGTGTTCCTATTTGTGTTCTAACTGTATGGGGGGGTGGACTTACTAGGGGGAATCACTGATCTTCCGTTCATACATTGTATGAACAGAAAATCACACGCACGGGACTCGGGGGCGAGCGGGGGGCACGCGCGTGGGCCGCCGGCGGTGCGCATGCGCCCCCTAGTGGCCGTCGAAGGTGGTGACGTAGAGCTACGGGCTCTCGCGCACCCGTGCCGACCTGCCGCCGTATTACTGCGGCGGCTGGTCGGCAAGCGGTTAAAGTACTTACAGCGCTTTTTAGCTGTGATCTGCCAAACTTTATGGCAAGTTTTCTCACATTCTAAAGTAGTATTTGGTCCCGTTTGGATCCATCCTGCTATTGCTAATCAGTATTGTTGGACAGTTTGCCCACCACTTTTTGACCATATTGGTAGGGGCTGTGTGATTGAGCTGCTGGTGCCCGGCATGTTTAGCTTCTTGTTCATTCATAATAGTAAAAAATCATTCAGCACTCCAGGGCTATGTGATCTATCTGCAGGGAATGTGTATGTTTACATACAGTGCCTTCAAAGAGTATTCATACCCCTTGACCTTTTCCGCATTTTGTCATGTTACAACCAAAATCGTAAATTTATTTCATTTATGTAATAGACACAAAGTGGCACATAATTAAGAAGTGGAAGGAAAATGATAAATGATTTTCATTTTTGGTGTGGCGTGCATTTGTATTCGGCCCCCCTGAGTCAACACTTTGTAGAATTACCTTTCGCTGTAAGTCTTTTTGGGGATGTCTCTATCAATTTTTTATATCTAGAGAGTGATATTTTTGCGCATTCTTCTTTGCAAAATAGCTCAAGCTCTGTCAGATTGGATGGAGAGCGTCTGTGAACAGCAATTTTCAAGTCTTGCCACAGATTCTCAATTGAACTTACGTCTGGACTTTGACTGGGCCATTCTAACGCATGAATATGCTTTGATCTAAATGTAGCGGGCAGCTGTTTTTCTCTGCTGGCCCTGCTTTAAATTTAGAGGGTAGTCAGAGGATTAGTTATCTCTGACTGATTTGTTTCCAAATTCGGGCCTCTGTTTCAGCCTTGGCTGTACTGTAGGTGACCACTATTGTTGTCTGGGGTGTCGGTTCCACCCCAGGCCAAGGGTGGCAGCAGTCAGATCAAGGTGTGTTAGGTATTCTCTCTCAGTGGCCAATCAGTGGGGGTTGATCGCCTCGCTGTGCATGCTGGGGGAGAGTATTTAGGGGCAGACGTCACTGGTTCTGGGTCGTCGTCGACCGCCCTGGGCAGTCATCCCACCACCCCTGTGTGTGGCCCTCCTGGCCGGGGGTGCGTGTCCAAGAGTTCCTGGCTTCGGGACCACATTGGTCCGGAGTCATTATTTACCAGGTAGGCCCAGTATTTAAAATGGGGCTACATTTACAAAGTGGTCCTGCGCTGTCCGTCCTAGAGGGAGGAAGCTGCCGAATTAAGTACCTGTTCTAGAGAGCACCAAGCACGAAGCTGATACACTCAGGGGAGGCCTGAACTTCATTTAAGGATGCACTAATACTGAAAGGCTGAGCAGTGGTCGCCTGTCAGTTCCTGAATTCACAAGTAATTACCTCAGGAGGATATCCGGTTGCTTAATCCTAAAGTGAGAGGATTCTGGACCGAACGTATCTCCACCTTTGGGAAGGTCAGTGGCAGAGACTTTACCAACGTTCCCTGTGACGCCCTGGCTGCTAGGACTAGTGAGAGAGGCCTATCCAGGGGCACAATACTCACTCTGGCTAGAGTGGCGATGAAAGTTTATAACTGGACTGACTAAGTTTTACAGCTGAACCCACTACTTATACTTATACCCTTTTCCACCTCTTCAATCCATTGTTCGTTCTTTCACCACGTTCGGTAAATAAAGCAAAGAAAAAGAAACGCAACTTTTCAGCTCTCATCAAGCACCCTAGATGGCGGAGAATTAGAGGTAACATGCCACCCAAAACAAACCAGCAGCTCCTTCGGGGGTAGTGCTACATAAACCATTCCATTGTAGCTCTGGCTTTATGTTTAGGGTCGTTGTCCTGCTGGGAGGTAAACCCCGCCCCAGTCTCAAGTCTTTTGCAGACTCAGGTTTTCTTCTAAGATTGCCCTGTATTTGGCTCCATCAATCTTCCCATCAACTCTGACCAGCTTCCCTGTCCCCGCTAAAGAAAAGCATCCCCACAACATGATGTTGCCACCACCATGTTTCACGGTGGGGATGGTGTGTTCAGGGCAATGTGCAGTTAGTTTTCCACCATACATAGTGTTTTGCTTTTAGGCCAAAAAGTACAATTTTGGTCTCATCTGACCAGAGTACCTTCTTCCATATTTTTGCTGTGTTCCCCACATGGCTCCTCGGAACCTGCAAACAAGACTTCTTATGGCTTTTTTTGAACAATGGCTTTACTCTTGCCACTCTTCCATAAAGGCCATGTTTGTGGAGGGCACAACTAAGGCCTCGTACACATGAGGGGATATGTCCACTGAAAACGGTCCGATGGACCGTTTCAGCAGACATCTCCGCTCGTGTGTATGGGCTAGCGGACAGATTTGTCCACCCGACAGATTTCAAAGCATGCTTTGAAATCCATCCGGTGGAATCTGTCCGCCCGACATGTCTGCTGGTTAGTACACTTACCAGCAGACATGTCGTCCCCCACCGCCGCCGCGCCGCCGCCGAATGGATTCGGCGCATGCACGGAAGTGTTTAACTTCCTGGTGCGGTGACGTGGCGGTGACGTGGCGGCGTCAACGTCACCGCCGCGTCACCGCGCCGTCCGGCGGCGGGGAATTTGATCCGATGGTGTGTACACGCCATCGGATCAAACTCCCGATCGGACATATCCGATGGAAATGGTCTGCGGACCGTTTTCATCGAATATGTCCGATGGTGTGTACGCGGCCTAATAGTTGTCCTGTGGACAGATTCTCCCACCTGAGCTGTGGATCTCTGCAGCTTCTCCATAGTTACCATGGGCCTCTTAGCTGTTTCTCTGCTTCTGTGATTAATGCTCTCCTTGCATGGCCTGTCAGTTTAGGTGGACAACCATATCTTAGTAGGTTTGCAGTTGTGCCATACTCTTCCCATTTTTGGATGATGGATTGAACAGTGCTCCGTCAGATGTTCAAAGCTTGGGATATTTGTTTTATAACCTAACCCTTCGTCACAACAACTTTATCCCTGACCTGTCTGGTGTATTCCTTGGCCTTTGTGATGCTGTTTGTTCACTAAGGTTCTTCAACAAACCTCAGAGGGCTTCACAGTACAGCTGTATTTATATTGAGATTAAATTACACACAGATGGACTCTATTTACTAATTATGAAATAAACAATTTGTGTGTTTCTGCTTAAAAAGACCACATCTCTAATATGGATATAGAAAGAAATCTTTCCTCAGACAAATTGTGACTTTTTAGGCTCAAGGAATGTGCAAAGGTCGGGCATATTAGTATTAAATATATTGGGCCAGATTCCCAAAGACTTACGACGGCGTATCTCCACGTCCGCCGATGTAAGTCCGAATGTGCGCCGTCGTATATGCGCGCCTGATTCTTAGAATCAGTTACGCATAAATTCGGACAGGATACTAGCGGTGTAAGTCTCCTACGCCATCGTATCTTGGGTGCATATTTACGCTGGCCACTAGGTGGCGCTTCCGTTGATTTACGCTTTGCATATGCAAATGAAATAGATATGCCGATTCTCAAACGTACGTTCACCTGTCGCAATTAGTTATGCCGTTTACGTAAGACATACGCCGGCGTAAAGATAAAGGTGCCCTCTAGGTGGCGCAGCCCATGCAAGGTATGGACCTCGGAACAAGCGTATCTTTTTACGATGTTTGCGTAAGTCGTACGCAAATAGGGCTGTGTGTAAGTTACGTTCACGTCGTAGGCAGTGTTCGACGTATCTTAGGCATTCTATCCGACGCATGCGCACTGGGATACGTCCACGGACGGCGCATGCGCCGTTCGTAAAAGCATCAATTACGTGGGATCACAATTAATTTACATAAAACACGCCCACCTCTTCCACATTTGAATTAGGCGCGCTTACGCAGGGACATTTACGCTACGCCGCCGTAACTTAAGACGCAAGTGCTTTGAGAATACTGCACTTGTGTCCTAAGTTGCGGTGGCGTAGCGTAAATACGATACGCTACACAACCGCTCATAGTTACGCCACCCTACGTGAATCTAGGACATTGTATTTATTGGTAGCAAAAAAGTATTTAAAATACTTTGATACCAAAAAATACAAAATAATTAATACCATTATGCCTGACCCTTGCACATTCCTTGAGCCTAAAAAGTCCCAATTTTTCTGAGGGGAAGTTTTGTTCTCTATTTACTAATTAGGTAACTTCTGAAGGCAATTGATTTCACTAGATTTCAGTTAGGAGTATAAGAGTATGCCCTCATTCACAATGGAGCGATTTGCATGCCAAATCGGTGGCAAATGCTGGCAATAGCACCGTCCAAACCGGGGTGACGCAGCACCGATTCCCTAGTTTCTGTACCACTTTTGGCAACTTTGGGGTGTGATTTCCATTGACATCTGTGAGCAACCTGCACAGATGTCTCTGAAATCCCCCCGAAGTCGGGACTGACATGCGGGAATGAAATCATGCGAGCTCAGCTGAACTCACACAATTTCATTATTAAATGGTAGCCTTCGCACTACGATGTATGAATAATGTGTTTACCAAAAAGTGAGTGGAATAATGCAGCAACACCTAATAGTGTTTACAATACACAAACAAGGAATATACATAAAAAGGGGTTTTGCGCAAAAATAATATAAAACATGTCAAAATGCCAAAAGTGTAAAGTGAAAATCACAAATAAATGAATCAAGTGAACAAAATACACCAATAAGTGAGAGTGTCCAATATTGAATAAACTGCTGCCAGGCGGAGCAGGATGAAAAGCGGTAAGTAGAACCGGGTGACTTCTATAGGGTATAGATGTGACTCTAGAACGGTGTTAAATGGTGATATCCCTCAAAAGGCTCCCAGAACTCTCACCTCATATAGAGGGGTATGAAGCGTTGGGGTATCTTAGATATGATCCTCCTCCTTGCAGCCACCGAACCTTCCCACCTGTCTTTGTTCAGATGTACCTCTCCAGCCTCTCAGACCTGTCTCTCCTCTAGGGTGCTCTTAACAATACAAAAGCTCTTGTCAGCTACGAAATGAACGAGAACAGTTTTTTGCAGCCGTTCGGTGTGCATGTTCTCCAAATAGGAATTCCTTTGAGAATAGCCAATTAGAAAGAGGCTTGGATGGCTAGAAGCCTAGCAATCCAAGAATAGCCAATTAGAAAGAGGCTTGGATGGCTAGAAGACTAGCAACCCAAATCCTTTTTGAAATGCTAGGCTTCTAGCCATCCAAGCCTCTTTCTAATTGGCTATTCTCAAAGGAATTCCTGTGGGGGCAGGAATTCCTGAACAAAGACAGGTTGGGAAGGTTCTGTAGCTGCAAGGAGGAGGATCATATCTAAGATACCCCAACGCTTCATACCCCTCTATATGAGGTGAGAGTTCTGGAAGCCTTTTGAGGGATATCACCATTTAACACCATTCTAGAGTCACATCTATATCCTATAGAAGTCACTCGGTTCTACTTACCGCTTTTCATCCTGCTCCACCTGGCAGCAGTTTATTCAATATTGGACACTCTTTTACTTATTGGTGTATTTTGTTCACTTGATTCATTTATTTGTGATTTTTATTTTACACTTTTGGCATTTTGACCTGTTTTATTTTATTTTTGCGCAATACCCCTCTTTATTAATATTTACACACAATTTCATTCCCGCTGTCAGTCTGAACCTAGGCTAGAGGGGGTTGAATTCAAATGCACGCCATACTTTTCAACCATTTTTTTGTACAAAATGTTGAAACCCATTTATTATTTTTTCCCCACTCCACAATTATGTGCCACTTTGTGTTGGTCTATCATATAAAATCCCAATAAAATACATTTACGTTTTTGGTTGTAGCATGACAAAATGTGGAAAATTTCAAGGGGTATGAATACTTTTTTAAGGCACTGTATGTTTACAAGAAGCTCTATCACACAGCTCTGCAGTACCGCTTGTTCATTCATAATAGTAAAAGATCATTCAGGACTGCAGGGCTATGTGATCTATCAGCCTGGACTGTGTATGTTTACAAGTAACTGTAGAGGGATCACACAGCTTTGTCAGTGCGAACCGATCTTTTACTATTATGAATTAGTGTTAATGCAAAACGCATAAGGACAGACAACGTAGAGAGGGGGCTCAGTGTTGGCTGTACCTGCCCCCACAGGATTTTACATTGGAATTATAATGGGGTGGAGCTACAACTAGCATTAACAGAAATAAAGAGGTGTTTTTAATCCAAAACAGGGACACTGATCAGAACATGATGTGCTAAATACAACTGAGAGTAATTCTTTAGGGATTTAATGGGCACTAAATTGGCGCTGAGAGTTATAGAAGTTCCTTTAAACTATCCTAGACCTGTTCTTTTGCCAGAAATGCAGTCAATAGTCCTTATTTTATGGGGGGGGGGGGGGTTTGTGCGAGCACTGCAGAGTGGGAAATATAATACACAGAGGGCCCTTCTATATTGGAAACACTTTTTCCAATGGACATTGAGCATACTACATATGGATAAGAAGCTATATTGAGGCTTCAGGTAGTCGTACTCATCAGTCTGCAGATGTTAGCAAAATTTTGAGTATAGCCTCAGTTAAGATACATCAATATGAAGATAAACTAGTACCATCATCCATACTAAGTAATAGGGGGTTGAACCAGATGAGCCTAGGGTGATGGCTGCTAGCAGATCAACATGAGCTTGACATTGACTGACATTGACTGTATTCATGATTCTACAATGTTGTTTTTTTGTCTATGCCATTGCTTGTTTATTTGTATTGTATTATGTATCATACAGACCCTCCTGAAGAAGTGGTACTTACCGGGAAACCAGTTGAGGTCTTCGCCTTTCTCCACTCCAACAGACATGTGATGGCATTTTCATTATCACCCACTGTTGTTTCCTATTGTGGGGGTTGGGCTCAAGTCTTTTTAACTGTATAGTGTTTTATATGTAATAGATTTTCTTTTACATTATACTCTTTATTGTGTTATCAGTACCTAGAAAAGTCCAAATCAACATCCTCCTTCTTGGTGACCATTCACGGGTTAGACAGCACTAGAAGCCATCACCCTATGCTCATCTGGTTCAACCCCCCAATCTGTAGATATTGTATGCCACAACTCCTTCATATATGATAAATATAAATACATGATATTCTGGGGATCACTAGGCTAACAAAAAGTGAAATACACGACACAACAAAAAATAGCTTTTTATATGTGAAATATATCGCTGAAAATTTAATATTATTGGAGTGGGGCCTTCGGCACTACCACTAGCAGTATCCCTGACGAAGGTGCTTGAACCAGACATGTGTCGGGTACCCAAGATATTACTATAATCAGGGCTTTTTTCTAAAACAATAGGTGCTGGAACTTAACCACGTGTGTAGAGCTGTCACTTGTAAACACAGAAACCGGACTTCTGCGTGTACAAGTGATTGTGGTGAGCAGGCTCCAGAGGGTCTGAGTCAGAGGGAGTGGAACTGAGTTCCACCAAGTTCCCCCTGAAAAAAAGCCCTGACTATAATACCGGAGAGTATTTTTATTTCATGTCATATTAATTATGTAATTTGTCATGTTCTCTTTGTCTTGTTCTTGTTTTTGCTAATGTATCTGTTTGTGATATGTCTTTTTAAATGATAATTTCATGCTAATGAGCAAGTGATTTTATACATTTATAATAAAAATTTTGTCTATGTACTTATGTGTTGAGTGTTGCCTATAAAGTCACTCCCAAGCTAGGGGGTCCCCTTTTTTCTCTCATATACGCCGGGATTTGGTGACAACTCACTGCTCTGGCATGGTAAAATCCTTCTTTTCTATTCTTTTTTTTGGGGGGGGAGAAGAAAACAAGCATAGAATAAAGTATAATAAAACAATAAATAATGGGTCAAGTATACTAAAAAAGGAAAAAACACCAATATAAAACACTAAATTAAATCAAATGACCTACCCTAAATACACCACCCCAAAAATTAGGGAAATAATGGGTAGATTGATTTTTATTTTCAGGCAACTATTGCTAAAGCAGCGGAGTGAGTGAATGTTTCTCTTTCAAGGAAATGCTGCCAACAGGGAAATTGGTAATTTTGCAGTGGTATCACTTTCTCCCAAATAACTCCACATATCACTAGTAAAGAACCAGTAATGCAGGTACTGTACTCGTCACATTAAGGTGTTTATTAAGGTTGACTGACAGGTTGTCTACCTCCTTCAGTATGCATAGATTAAATATATATGGATTACCTGAGTTCACCCTCAGATCTTCAGTTCTCCTCATTGTACCAAGCTGACAAACAGGACTCCGTCCTCTGAGCAATCTGTGTCTAAATAAGAAGTTGCATGGCACTGTATTTTAATTTTAGGGAACTAAAAGCAAGGGCAAGGCATTAGGAAACTTAACCAATAACAAAAAGGAATGTTTATTCAGTTCTTAAGTTGAATATTTTATTTTAAATATCATATCAAGAAAGGCAAATAAAGCAATGAGATTAATAAATAAAGCAGTGATCCTAACAATTGACTACTCAATGATATATTTTAGTAGTGTGGGCCTCATTTATCAAGTCATCTAAAAAAAAAGAACAAGCAATAGAAAAATCTATCTGGATCGTATGTCTAAAGTTTTACATAAGTATGACTTTCTCATATTTTTCCCATTTTTAAGTTTTACAACCTGGAATTGAAAAATATTTTAAGTGGGTTGAATCATCTACACAAACTAGTTCACAACATCAAAGTGGAAAAGTGTTTTTAATTTTCTAAATTATTTGCAAATAATAAGAAAAAATTAAAAAAATCTTCTTCTAAAGGATTTACCCCTATACTGTGAAAATACTTATGCCCTGTACACATGATTGGACCTTTGTCTGACCAAATTCACATAGAAATTCAGACGGAATTCCATCAGAGGAAAAGATAACATGTTCTCTATGTAATGTCCTATGAAATTCATTAGAATTTCAGATGGAATTTCTCCGATGGGGCATACACACGGTCAGAATTTCCGAAGGAAAAAGTCAGTCAGACATTTTCCATTGGAAATTTTGATCGTGTGTACGAGGCCTTATACTGTGCTTTCTCACATTTCTCTATGCCATTTCCTTCCCTTTGCCCTCCTACCTACATGTTGAGCGGTTACTGCCAGTTTCTTTTCTCTTCCATCCCAGTTGACATCGTCTAGCGTTAACCACTCATCTGGCATGCTACCAGAATTAATTGTGAACCCTCTTGTGAACTCCTACTGGCAGAAGAGAATTAGTGGAAGCCAGTGGCAGTGCGTCCATAAGGACGCATGGGCGGCGACCCCTCTATCACCAATAGACTTTCACATACCAAGCCTGGAAGTGTACCTTCTGTTCAAACAACCATTCAATACTTTGCAGACCGTGGATACACATGGTTGGAATCCATCAATACACAGAATAGTTGTGGACATTTAGGGTAGTGACGCTTATTATCTATAGATGATTCTAACATTGTTCTATGGACGAATAGCTAACTTTATTTCCCTTGGTCTGCATAGATTTGGAAAAACAATACTCTATTTGACACATACTCTATTGGGTTTAAGGATAATCGATGTATTAATTTATACATGTGAGGTGGATGGAGAGTTCTTTCTATTTTCAGTGTGGTTTTGTTTGTGGTACCATTTTAAATGTGGCAATTTTTTGATTAATAAATGTAATTTTAATTGATCCAGCGTGTTGGCAAATATTTTAATATATATTTTAATATATATACTTTATATATTATATTAATTATATTTTAATATATATATATATATATATACACAAACTATATAAAAGGGTTGATGGTTAAGTCAAATCAGGTTTTTAAACAATAGTTTTGATATTATAACTTTATCGATAGCTCCCATCCCCCCAGTCTCTATCTTTTTTGTTGTTTTATACATGTCAAGAAGTTATTAAAGAATATGTACATTGAAATATATATTTTTTCTTGAGGATCATTCCGTAGTGTTGTAGTAAATGTTACATTTCTCCAAGTCACTGGGCTGTACATTTAGTTGATTTCTTCCAGAGTTCCAAAACTGTTTACCATGTGTTTTACCACCCAAACCTTTTGTGTGACTGTGCCACCTGCAGTAGAAATTGACACTAGAACTAGTCAGTACTCACTAGTGCCCCCATGTAATCAGGACATTTTATCTGTCAGGCCATTTCCTCCAATCACACTGGAATGTACCAGTGTTACCATGTAGCCTGACACTAGTAGGGCCTTGGCCGGTAGGAGGATCACATGCACAGTGCACTCAAACAGGCCCTCACATACAGTGCCTTGAAAAAGTATTCATACCCCTTGAAATTTTCCAAATTGTGTCATGTTGCAACCAAAAACATAAATCTATTTTATTGGGATTTTATGTGATAGATCATCACAAAGTGGTCCTGTAGACAGATCCTCCTATCTGAGCTCTGGATCTCTGCAGCTCATCCAAAGTTACCATGGGGCTCTTTTCTGCTTCTCTGATAAATGCTCTCTTTGCCTGGTTTGTCAGTTTAGGTGGGTGGCCATGTCTTGGTAGGTTTGCAGTTGTGCCCATAGGCATGTGCACAGGGTGTGCCAGGTGTGCCTAGGCACAGATTCCCCCTATTTAGACCCCTGATATTTCACCAAAGCCCCCTAACAGGGCTCCTAAGAAAATTGTAAAAAAAATAATAAAGATAAAAACAATTGACACTGTCTACTGCCCTACTGACACACTCAATTTCCGGATGATGGATTGAACAGTGTTTCATGAGATTTTCACAGTTTGGGATTTTTTTTTATAACCTAACCCTGCTTTAAACTTCTCCACAACTTTATTTCTGACCAGTCTGGTGTGTTTTTATGATGCTGTTTGTTCACTAACAAACCTCTGAGGGCTTCACAGATCAGCTGTAGATTAAATTACATACATGTGGACTCTCTATTTCCTAATTAGGTGACTTCTAAAGTCAATTGATTCCACTAGATTTTAGTTAGGGGTATCAATGTAAAGGGGGCTGCATACAAATGCATGTCACACTAAAAAAAACATTTATAATTTTCCTTCCACTTCACAATTATGTGTGGTCTATCACATGAAATCCAAATAAAATATATTTACATTTTTGGTTGTAACCTGACAAAAGGTGGAAAATTCAAGGGGTGTGAATACTTTTTCAAGGCACTGTAGGTCAGCGTGCTTGTAACGTGAGGTTGTTGAAGCATCTGCACTTTATACCAATACATATTGACTCTAAACTAGTAACCTGTAAAGGCTTTTAAAGCAGTTTCTATGGAGATTTTTAGGCACTGTAGTTTGGCGCCGTTCCACGCCCATACACCATTTTAAAGCATGACATGTTTGGTACCTGTTTTACTCAGTGTAACATAATTTTTAATAGTTTGCCAAACGTGTGCATTGGAATTCATTAAGTGTCATTTTTTTTTAAATGTGTTAGAAAAACCACTGTGCAAATACTATGTGACATACAAATATGCAACACCCACCATTTTATCCTCTAGGGCCTCTGCTTAGAAATGTATAGAATGTTTGGGGGTGCTAGGTAGTTTTTCTAGCAAAACAATTATTATTATTTTTTTACAGGTAGGAATGTCAGAAAAAAAGCCCAGACTAGTTCACCTTTGCAAAAAACTGCCCATGCAGTTAATATTTAATAATGTGCCTTCTATTTCTGTAGGCCATTGTTGCCTCTCTTGAAGCCTGCCTGAAAAATTCCATGGCCTTTTTCTTGGTGTTGAACAAACAATCCAATGGCAACTGTAAAAGAAGGGATTTCCCCCCACTTCTGAAAGATAACCTCTTAGGCCGAATACACACGATCGAATTTGTCCGCTCAAACTGGTCCGACCGACCAGTTCAGCAGACAAATCCGATCGTGTGTATGGGCTAGCGGACATGTCTGCCCGGCGGACAAATTTTAAAACATGCTTTAAAATTTGTCCGCCCAAGACATGTCCGTCGGATATGTCCGCTGGTCAGTACACTCACCAGCGGACATTTCCTCCCGCACATGCGTCGAATGGATTCGACGCATGTGCGGAAGTATTTTTCTTCCTGGTGCGGTGACGTGGCGGCGTCAACATCACCGCCACGTCACCGCGCTGTTCGCCAGTGGGGATTTTGATCCGATGATGTGTACAGCCATTGGCCCAAAACAGCCCGGCGGACATATCCGATGGAAACGGTCCGAGGACCGTTTCCATCGGATATATTCGAGCGGGTGTACGCGGCCTAACACTTCCTGTTTTATTTTAGACAAGATATAAAACCAAATATCCCCAATTGGCCACAGGTAGCAGAAGATGACCAGAAAAAAAGTTATAACCATTTCCTACTACACCTACAAAAAAAAAAGTTTTGGCCATAGATACAATTTAATTTTTTATTTTAAATGGACAGTTTTAACAGTAGAAATAAAAACATCAAAAGTTGTTGGATATCTCATTCCAAACCATAAGCATTACAGTAATATAGAGTTGCCCCCTTCCCTCCCTTTGCAGCTATAACAGGTTCCATTCTTTTTTGCAGGCTTTCTGCAATAATTTAGAGTGTGTCTCGAAATTTGTACTCCTTTTGCCAAAAGAGCAGTCAAGATTTCAGGTACTGATGTTCGACAAAAAGACAATTCACATTCCAATCCATCCCAAAGATGCTCATTAGGGTTGAAATTAAGGATCTGTGCAGATCACTTGAGTTCCTCCACACACAGTAAACTCATCAGACCATGTCTTTATAGAACAGGCTTTAAGCACAAAGTCACAGTAAAGCTGGAACAGAAATGGACCTTCAACAAACTGGTTGCACGTGGTAGAATGCATAGAACTGTCTTAAAGCCAGGTTCCAGTCTTTAAATAAAAGCACCCCATAATTTTCTTTGCTAGTACATTTGCAAGTGTAAACTTATCAGTGTGATCATTGATGTGCCTTATAAATCTTTGTTTACTCACAGTGTCCCTGGTATGCAGACAGTGGCCATTGCTACTGTGGGCATCTAAAGCCCGCTCGTACTTGTTTCTGGGATTTGGTGCATCTGGCTACCCAGCATGCACCTCCTGATCTCACGCCTGCGCACAGTGTTGATTACAGAAATAATGCAACGGCAATGGAATTTTAAATAGAAAAAGGTAATTAAACAAAAAAAAACAATAGCCAAAGATTACAAGCACGGGTATCGGTAGGGCCGTGGGTGTAAGAAAGGGTGTAACTCAGCTTTAAATGTCTTTGTATGTTGCAGAACCACCAATACCCTTGCAAGGATGTGTGTTTGAGTTTATACACCTGTTAAAAATGTATGTGGTGCTCACATACCCTTAGCTATATAGTGTATAGGCACGTAGAAAAAAAAACACAAAGTCAATAAATAAATAACTCTAAATCTACTGGCAGCCACACTCTAATGCTGCATACACACGATCGGAATTTCCGACAGAATTCCGTTCAAGCTGTCTTGCATACACTCTGTCACACTAAATTCCGACTGTCAAGAACGCAGTGACGTACAGCACTATGACGAGCCAAGAAAAATTAAGTTCAATGCTTCCGAGCATGCGTCAACTTGATTCTGAGCATATGTTTTATTCTCTGTCGGAGTTCCATAAAGACAAACGGAATTTTCGAAGGAAAGAAGAGAGCATGTTCTCCGTCGCAATTTCCAAAGGAAAAACTCAGATGGGGCACACAAACGGTCGGAATATCCAATGAAAATTCCGTCTGACTTTTTTAATCGGAAATTCCAATCGTGTGTACAAGTCGAAAGACTTTCCAGCAGCAATTGCTGTGTGGAAGAGACAGCTGACAATGGTTGGGAAATACCAGGGAAGTGACGTCAACCATAGAGTTACTATGGGGTTCTGTTGTCAGCTGCCTCTACTGCACACGCCTACACAGAAGCTGCAGTTGACTGCTCAGAGTGGGACCAGACCAATTTTATGCTTTACAGGGTTAGATAGATTAGTCTTACAATGTCGCTGCGAGTAGATTTAAAGTTAGTTTTTGGCTGAACCTCTACTTTAAGGAACAATTTCTTTAAAGAAATACTCAGTAAATTGTTGGGTCTGATGATTAAGCACAGCACTGAACACAAGTTCCATTTTGCAGCTTCCCTTCAGCGCTTCGTGCTTTCCAGCGGCTCCATATACCAGTGCCCCAATAAAGCATGATGATCCCTTCTCGATTATTCCCAAAGTTAAAAAAAAGACTTTGTCCTTCAACACCCAGCAGAGTTTCATTGGTACAAACCCAGTTAAGGACCCTTTCATTGTCACATTCATAGAGTCGCAGTGGCTGGTTTGTGCGTTGTTTCTCTACACCTACACATAGTCCCTTCTTTGTGCTCATAAGTCTTCCTCTTGGGAGCCAGCGGAAAAACTGAGAGAAAGAATCTGTGGAACATTCAGAGGCAGTAAGCTCAAACAGAAGTGGAGAGCTGGAGGAGCGTACTTCAGCACACTTTTCATGAGATTCACTATAAACATGGAAAGAACCTGTGGAGTCAACATGAAAAGAATAAAACTTAATATGAGTCAAAAAAATATGCCTACACAGCAGTACTGAAAAAAAAATTGTATACCCAGAGATGCCATTTTTTTCTGTTCCTCTTTTAAGAATTCAATTTTAGTTTTCATAGAAGAATCTAAGAAAAACGATATTTTTACTATTTCAAAGAGAAAATTGGGGGGAAATAACCTTACAGATAAGAAACAAACATGCTATTACTCAGGAAAGTGACATTTTTCTGCAGAGAAAAGTAAAAATAACTTTTCTTACTAATATTCATATAAATTAGTTTACCATCTTCTCCGCATAATGCAGGCAACATAATTTAAATTAGCTCTTCTGAATCAGTAGTAAAAAGCATTTTCCAAATAACCCCCATTCTTTCATCTATTATATATAAGTGGTGATCTGATCACATGGGCTAAAAGGAAAAAAAGAGCATGGGGTTATCCTGAACGGCCCAAATATCCCAGGTTGAGAATATGGCAAGAGTTGAACAACTCTCTTTTGGGCCAACATGAGCTCTCTATACTGATAGATCCTCAGTAGTCACCAATGTGTCCACCAAGCTAGAGTCCTGTTGGCTCGTTACCTGTAGAAAATGTTTTTTATTTTTCAAATAGTTTTAAGCAAGATGTGTGTCATTGTCCATTAATTTCTTATGCACACCCTACCAATGAACCTCTCTTAAAAAAATAAAATATT
The DNA here is from genome assembly GCA_029574335.1 of Rana kukunoris. NCBI lineage: Eukaryota > Metazoa > Chordata > Amphibia > Anura > Ranidae > Rana > Rana kukunoris. The sequence continues at coordinate 484,922,505 of CM056051.1, read as the reverse complement.
AAAAAGTGCATGCATCATTAGCGCTCAATATGATACCGTGTACTTGGCAATCGCACAGCAAACCACAACTTCAAAAATAAGAAACAAATGAGTAAAAGAGAATGCCAGTTCCATACTTACAACGCACTTACAAAAATAAACTCAACTCCCCAATCAAAAACATCCCTCCTCCCCACCACCACCCCTGTTTAAAGTGAAAATAATTCATCATTTACTATCATACAAATGGGAAGCCTGGGGTCGATACCTGCACAGGGGGGTGAGTCTGGCTCCCCCTCCGGACAGGGTGGGATCCGTCTTCTCCCGGGGGGTAGATAACCAGCTTAGGGCTGTTACGTAACATAAGTATGCAGTTTTCAACTTAGTGAGGTGAGGTGTGGTTATTGTCTTACTACTGGATTTGGCCCATTTGATGGGATCTTATTGGGTGGTATTGGCGATACAGTTAAATCCTACCGATGCACATGATAAGGTACCGGGCTATTCCCTATATTTGATTGTATACTGTGCGATGAAAAGCTAAGATTTTCTTGTTTTATTTTGCTGTGTAAAACTTTTGTAAAATTATTGAAACGTAAAGTGAAAATAATGACAACATTATCATCTGGATCCCCCAACAAACATGCCACTCACATAATCACCATAACGAAAATGGTAAATGATAGTATGCTAAATTAAGTCTGATGACCCTTTTAGGGCTCATTTCCACTGGCGTTTTTACAGCCACTTTTCTGAGCGTTTTTTGCAGCTTAAAAACGCCTCTCCATGTTAGTCTATGGCATCATGCCCACCATGATGTTTTTGAGCTGTAGATGGCTAAGGTGCAAAAAAAACCCGGGACCAGTGCGTTCTGAAGCTCCAGCAATAGAGCTGTAAAAACGCCAGACATTAAAAAACGCTCAAAAACGCGCACAAACGCTCAAAAACGCGGCCGCTGCGTTTTTAAAGCTCCGGCTCCAAAAAAATAAACATGGACAGGTGTTTTTAAGCTGTAAAAAACGCTGTAAAAAACGCTCAGAAAAAGGCTGTAAAAACGCCAGTGGAAATGAAGCCTTATTGTCCCAAGGTGCCAAGGAACTGAACTGACAACATGCACTTTTTCAGCTAATATTGCTACAAGTGCAATAAATGATTTTGTATGGAATCGGCATTCTTTCTCTTTTACCAACTTGGTTCTTATTTTTTAAATAGACTTCTTATATTTTTTTCCTTTTGGCCTGAAGCATTTTGATTGTTCTGTTTAATAAGTGCAAAAAACAAAAAGTCAGTAATTCAGATCTCAAAAAGATCACCCCCATTTTTTTTCTCTCCCACTCCTTTTTGTAAGCCTGTGGTTTCCTCCTATTCCTCAAGTTGGAGCCCCCCCTTATCCCTGACTCTATTCCCCGATTTTACGTTCTGGAGATTTTAGTTAACTAAAATACGTCTAAAACAAAACAATTCAGGTGACTATAATACGGCAAAAGCTAACATGGCATTTTAGTCAAAAGTCTATGACTAAAACGAAAAACAAAACCGAAATTTGGCCTCAAAATTAACACCGTCCAGTAGTGGTATCCCCCTCTTTCTCTGTAACAAACTCATAATGGTATTCAGGGTGTTATATAAGGAAGATTGTGTACATGCTGTGCTAGCACCAGCTCACATGCTTTTAGCAAGTAGGTGTGCCAAAGGGGGCATGGGCGTCCGCAAGAAAAGGGCATATTCTGTGGTTCTGCCCTAAGATTTTAAGTTTCTGGATAGAGGTTCAGGGAATAGTGCAAAAATTCAGTAAAGAAGAATTACCAAATGAGTGACCCTTTTACTTATTACAGGATACAGAGTTATTGGTAAAGTGCTATAGGAAATCAGTGGTCTGCTATCTTTTAAACGCAGCCCGTGCCTGCATCCCAGGGATGTGGAAACAGACACAGCCACCAACGGTAAAGATGTGGCTTAATCGAGTGGAAGATATGAATAGAATGGAGAACCTGGTGTGGACCTCAAGGCAGAAACGGAAGGTATATCTCGATATATGGGCCGAGTGAAATGTGTTTAGATACTCAGAAGAAGGGAAGGCTTTGATAGATACGTAACAATGGAGGGACCTGGCAATGGAGATCATGAGGAGGGGGAGAGGAGCAGGGATGGACTGAGACCAAAATTTGGCCCTGGACTTTATCCAGACCGGCCCACTTTATGTTTGCAAACAAGAACAAAAACAGTATACAAACTATATGCAATTGTGCAAAAAAACATAAGTAGCATAACATAAGGAGTCCTCACTCACCTTTTTTATTATTTCACTTATTCTCCTCTGTATTTTCCTCATTCTTCTCACATCACTGCATGAAGTGGAGGGCGAGCTGCGCAGCCATTACTTTGACAGGCTGTCACTGAAACCGGCCCACTGAGCCATCGGCCCACCGGGAAACTCCCTGTAGTCCCTATGGCCAGTCCATGCCTGGAGAGGAGGCACTGAGGGAGGGGAGGGGGGTTTCTTTTTTTTATTTATTTGGTTTGTTTTGTTTTCATTTTCGTTTGGTAGAGTGGGATTGGTTAGGAATGGCCATGCGGTGAGTGACATAGTGGGGAGCGATCCAACCGCCATATCCCCTAGGGGACATCCGATTCCCTGGAGGAGGGGGGTCTATTGGCTCGAGGGAGTTAAGGAAGGGTACTCAGAGACCTTAGGGTCATTAGAGGAGCGGATGTTGAATTAGTGTGTTAGAGATAGAAGTGACATGATGTGTTATAAACATATATACTCTTTCTCTTCTCCCCTTTCTTGTTTTCTTTTTTTGTTCTAATGATGTTATTATGTACCATTTAGGTATTCTGGTAGACTTTCCATGACGCTACGACTTCATGGCCAGAGGAATGGCCTTTCCCTTGTATGTCACTTTATATGTTTAAAAACAATAAAAAGAAAATTGAAATAAAGGGCGGGGGGCAATTGCTTCACTTTGTATGAAAGTTACTCAGTCTCAGGCATACCATGCCCATATAAATATAGCCTAGAGAATGTACATCTTTCTATATTGCAATGCATCTGTTGTGGCTATATTCTGATCTTGATGAAAACAACCTATACTGTATTGCAATATAGAAAGATGTATTGGGCTATTCTCTGGGCTATATTTATATGGGCATGAACTGGTACACCTGGCCTGAATAACTTCCAATACAAAGTGAAGCTGAATTATCTTAAGAGCTATTTCACACCGACACCTGGCCGTGTTATTGGTAAAGCCACGCTAGTTTTAGCGGCGATTTACCATCGTTTTAGCAGCCAATAGCGGGGCGCATTTAACCCCCGCTAGCGGTCGAAGAAAGGGTTAAATGCGACTGTTTATCGCAGCTGCCGAAGTGCCTGAAAAAATTTGTGCAGACGCCTATGAATAGGGTTCCCACAAATAAATAGGGTCATTTTGCAAATCGCCAGCTAGATGCTGACAGTTGGAGATGCACTTTTTTCTATATTATGATTTTTTTCTGTTACATTATTAGAAAAACAGCAGATCTGTTATAGATTACCTGATAAGGATTGGATCTTAGAACCTACAGGTGATCTCTACCACATTAGCGGAGATATACTTACATTTTGGTAAAATGATCCCGAGAACACACAGAGTCAAGATGAGCATTAGACCACCGAAGCACAAAACAAACAAGCATTTGCTTCGCCCATAACAACCTGCAACATAGGAAAACTTATCATGGACAGATGATGACCAATTTGTACATCTCAGACAACATATAGTTAAAACTTATATATTTTTTGGGGGGATTTTTTTTAATATACAGTAGATAGATAGATAGATAGATAGATAGATAGATAGATAGATAGATAGATAGATAGATAGATAGATAGATAGATAGATAGATAGAACCCGATCTCAGTGAGAATAGCGAGGAGTTCCATCCACAATTAATGGGAGGGTGTCTCTGTGTAAAGGCATACTACAAAAACAGGTAAAAAACAAAAAAGAGAAAGGCTACTACCTCATATATTATTAATTGAATATCATTATCTCCCCATTAATCTATACCTACCCAGACCCACACCCTATAACCCTCCTCCTTAACACAGCAAAACACTATAGCCCTCACATTGGAAGTTGGGTTGACTGTATAAACTGGACACCCCTTATATACTGTGTATATATATATATATATATATACATACACACACACAGGGCTTTGTTTTACCAGACAATAGGTGCAGGAACTTAATCACGCCCCCATTGCAAGCTCCCCCACAGGGGAGAGAGCACACCGTGTGAAAGGGTGGATGTGGCCAAATTGACAATGGGAGGGCCTTACAGAGGCATTAATAAAGTGTATCAGTGCATTATGCACAGGGTTCAGAAGTCCACTACATACAGAGTGCAGGGTTCAGGAGTGTGCTAGATGATGATGCAGGACTCAGACACAGGGTGTAGGACTCAGGAGTGTGCTACGTACACAGGGTGCCAGACTTAGGAATATGCTATTTACAGGGAGCAGGGCTCAGGAGTGAGCTACTTACAGGGTGCTAGGCTCAGGAGTGTGCTATGTACAGGGTGCAGTACTCAGCAGTGCACTATGTACAGGTTGCAGGACTCAGGAGTGAGCTACGTACAGGGTGCAGGACAGAGGGGATGCTTACGAAGAGCAGCTATAACTTACAGTTATAGAGTGTGTGTAGCCTGTGCGCACAGGCTTTAGAAAGAGCTGCAGTTGGGACAGAAGAGTGGCTGTGCACATCCCCCCGTTGGCTGTGCTGACAATAACTGCCTGTTTCCTGTACCGACTGTGGACAATGTTCCTGCCTGCTGCCTGGACAATTCCGTTTGATGTCACTAACCACGTCCCTGCCTACTGCCTGGACCAATGCTCTCCTGTACCACTAAAACGACAGGTAATCTTTTGATTACCGTTTGCTTAGCAGAATGTATTTTGGGGTGTATTTTTTGGTATTACATGCTTTTTGTTAGAAATATGAAGGGCCTTCAAAAATGATAGGTTGTCAGGAAGTTAAATGTGTAATTCATGTCCTTAGAATACCTTATGGTGCACCTTGCATGTTGTGCCTCTCTATGTGGCCAGGCTGTGGAAAAGTCTCACACATCTGGTATCGCCATACTCAAGAGGAGTAGCAGAATTAGTTTTGAGGTGTACGTTTTTTAAAAGACTCATTATGCCTCATAGAATATACGATGGGTGTTTTTTTCTCAAAATGGGGCCATTTTGTGGATAGTTCCATTGTCCTGGTGCTTCAGAGCCTTCAAAAGTCTAATGGGTAGTCAAGAAATTAGATGTGTCATTTATGTCCATAGAACACCTGATGTTGCTCCTTGCATTTTGTGCCTCTCTATGTGGCCAGGCTGTGGAAAACTCTCACACATGTAGTATTGTCATACTCAGGAGGAGTAGCAGAAGGTGTTTTGGGGTGTAGTTGCAAGTATGAATATGCTGTGTCAGAGAAATAACATGTTAACATGACAATTTTGTGAAAATAAAATCTTAATTTTCTAATGAATTGTGGGGAAAAAATTACAACTTCAAAAAATTCACCATGCCTCTTAATAAATACATTGGAATGTCTACTTTGTACTGTCCTGGCTTGTTAGTGTCTCACAGAAACATAGATATTTTTTATTTATTTAAATTAAAAAAAAAATTAAACCCAATGGTGATTAAATACTGACAAAATAAACCTCTATTTGTGTGTAAAAAAAAAAGGCCAAAAATTGAATATGGGTATTGCATGATTGGGTAATTGCCATTCAAAGTGTGAGAGCACTGAAAGCTGAAAATTGTTCTGGGCAGGAAGTCCCCAGTAGGCAAGTGGTTAAGCATTTTCTGAACAAGAATTGAGTTTGACTCGTGACTCTTCACTTACGATGAGCATTATGTTTTTATAGAAAAAAGCTTGCGTAATATACTTCCATAGAGTTAAAGGTTACAGAATTTACATTACAGTACGATTCCCTGAAACAACTCTGATACTAAGAAACCAGCTGACACTTTATACATTGACTTAACTCAATATGTGCAGGGCAGAACTGCCTAGACCAGCTTTTTTTTTTACTCCAGGGAAACAATTGAAATAATTACCAAGTCTCTGGGAGCCTTTGCTAAAACCAACACATCAGGGATCAATGGGAAAATTGCCCCTTACATTGGTGACCAGTGGGAAGAATGCCACCCTTAGACAACGATGTATCCTGGCCTAGGCCAACAAGGCCCAGGCCTAGGACAGCACTTTGCAGGGGAGCAGCACAAAAGATTCCCCCCCGGCTTGCGCTACACTGTTAGGCAAATTAGTCTAGTGCCCCCATAAAGCGGCCACACTGCTTCCGGTATGCAGGCAGTCGCTTCTAATTTTGACTGTCCTATCACCCTGGACCACAAACCTTCATCACCGTGCTCTATATTTTCTGTTGCACCATTGTTATGGTTATATCATCTTAGTCCTCTCCATAAAATTAGCAGAAATGTGTGCTTAAAGTAGATCTATAGGCAACTCTCTTGTTAATTTTTTTTTTTTCATTTTGGATAGAGTAAGGGAAGGTTATAGCTCTTGTCAGTTTATTTTGTTACATTGCAAAGATTTCCCTAAACTTCCTGCCCCATAGCCAAACATGAAGTAAAAGGGAAATCTGTGCAAATTAATTTCAGGACGGGGCTTAAATAGCAAGGGGTGTGGCCTTGACAGGAAGGAGTGGGTCATATTTAAATTAGGGAGTGCACAAGTTTAGTCAGGCCTAGGGCAGCACAAAACCTAAATACACTACTGCCCTTACAGACTGCTGAAATGATTATTGGTGCCCAGTGACATTGGACCTGAAACTATGCAGGCACCATAAAATGGGAGGTCAGGCTCAAGGAACTTCTGGCAACTTCTAGAGAATCCCTAGAGTTCCATGGAATCCTGGTTGAAAATTGGCTTGCTTAGACCAAACTTAGAGCTGCTATGTTAAGAATGCCAATTCCATTTAAACCCCTTCTAGTCCCTTCCTGGTGGTGTTTTAACTGCGTCTTACCACTGCGAGACAAGATGGGCTTCCTGTGGTCACTGTGACTGGCTGTCACTGTGGCCACAGGTTTGAGAGTCCTTCCCACCAGGGATTTCTTCAACAGCTCGGTCACTGTGCTAGGAGCTTGCAGTAAGCGCCATCTCAGCATTGAAACCTTGGCAGCCATGGATGCCTATGTTCATCATGTCAGTGTTAAGGCCCAGCATCTTTGCCGCCACAAATATTCTCTACGTGGTTGTCAAGAGGTTAAAATTTAAAGGCATGGTGCACCTATGAACCAAGGTTAGCATAGTGTGTCCTTGGCTAAATTGTATTGTTGTGTTTGACCTTTAGTTAGGTGGCTTACATAGTGTTTAGCCACCTCAGTACCAGCCTATAATACCCCCTTCATTTCCAGCCCATTTTTCTATTTGCAGTGCTGTCACTGTATCCAAATTTATGTGACAAAGACATTGTTTGGTGGTATTTTTACTATACAAATTAGGGCAACACAGTGGCATAGTAGTTAGCACTTCTGGCTTGCAGCACTGGTGTCCTCATTTTTCCAACCATGACACTGTCTGCATGGATTTGCATGGTCTCCCTGTGTCTGCGTTTTTTTTTCCATGCTTCAAAGGCATAATAATTAGCTCCTGCCTAACCTGGCCTTAGTATATTTTATGCATGCATGCGAGATAAGGATCATACATACAGGTGACTCCCGAGGATGTCATAACAAAGAAATGCATTGGGCGGACCTACAGGAAGTGATGTCATCACACTGAGTACACCTACAAGTGACGAGGTACACTCGGAAGATTCAGGGGAAAGAGCTCAGCCTGCACTCTGGTTGGTGGAGCCAGCCTCCAGATGAGTGTAGGCTTATGCCCCAGGTCTATGGCCGAATAAACTTTATAATGTAGGTGTATTTGTATATGGTTTTAACTGTCTGAAGTTTTAATAACGGTTTTACACTATATAAGCTTTTATTTTCTTTGTGTTATGTGTGTGGATACTTTAGGAGTAAAGCTGCGGCATTGGTCCTGCTTAATTCTCCCAGTAAGTGTAAAGCACTATATGACCCACTGGCTATGAGGGGTCATAGAAATCCAGTGAGTTTTCTAGCATGATAGTGATGGTATAGAGGTGAACTTTAAGTGGGCAATTAGTGCATGAGGATGTAAAGAGACACATCACAAATCACTTTATTTCACACTTGACATTTTGTTTATTGAAGTGGTTTTATATGAGAAGTATTAATTTTTGTGGCGCGTGTATAATTTGATTATTTGCATGTACACTGTACCTTTAGAACATGTGCGGCAAATCCCAGCATTTTTCGGCACCTAGGAAGCATAGGTGCAGAATCCAGCCCCACTGCCAGAAGCCTGTCAAAATCTATGATTGGCTGAAAATTGTGTCTGGATGCTGTACGGAGCGGTACTGCGCTTAGGGTAGGGTGACCAGACATCCTCAGTTTTCAGGGACAGTCCCCAGACTAAGGACACTGTCACCATAGCCAGTCTGTTACCGGATTGCAGGGGCGGCACTAGGTGCAGGCCAATCCTGGGTGGGTGCCAAGGCAGAGGAGGGGTGGTCCACCACAGCTGCCACACACTGGGGAGTATGTCAGCTTTCATTTGAATTGCAGGGTGTCCACCGTCAGACAAGTCCCACCTCCTGGTTTTCTCCTTTGACAGACAGCACCCTTTTCCAATGCCGGGATATGTGCTGTCTTTCATAGGTAGGAGGCGGTCCAGGAGGTGAGACTTGTGTGCGCCCGGCGATTCAAATTAAAGCTGACACAGTGGGTGACGGGCATTAATGAGCTGCACTGATGGTCATTAATGAGGCGGCACTGATGGGCACTGATGAGGCTGCATTGAAGTAGTGCACTGATGGGCACTGATAGGTGGCACTGATAATTGACACTGATTGGCAGCACTGATGGGCACTGATAGGTGGCAGTGGTGTGCACTAATTAGCAGTACTGATTGGCACTGATAGTTGGCAATGGTGGGCATTGGTTAGCAGGACTGGTGGGCACTTAAGGGACTGATGTCCCTCTAGGGAGGACATCACTGTCCAGTGTACCAACAGCCAGAATCCCCTGGGTGCAGAGCATAGAGTGGACTTATCACTATGTGACCAGATGGTGAGCTGCAATATACTGTAGCTGTGACTGGCAAACTGCTGCTGTGGGGATTTACTACCTGCTGCTAAAGAGACTGCTCCCATTAGGATCTGACCGTACAGCCAACTGGTAGCCTTATTGCTGCCTGAATGCTTGACTAGCCCCATCCTCAGGTGCACCAGTGGTAAAACTGGGCCCCAACAATAGCTGGATGAAGAATTAGAACTAAAGACTGTCCCTTTACAGCTGCTATACAGAGATCTTTACCTATTGCTTATGCTAAGAGGTACCCCTCAGAGGACATTGCACCATATCCTAGCCATTCCCCTTGGCTAGAATATGGTGCATTCTAGACTTGTTATAGTATTAATATTCATATTGCAGTTAATGCTTATATGAACCGTTTATTGCTGACTGATTATGTGTTGATTCCAGTCTAGTGGTACAGAACTCCACTCTAACTTACTTTGGTATAGTGATTATACTGTCTGGTACACTGTGTCTGAATCTACCTATAAGTATGCTCATTTATGCTCAAAACACCATTTACTCAAACCCGTACCAATACATTGAGTTTATTTACCACTAAACTGTCTTGCGTCTATTTCCTTGTACTAATATACAGATACGTTAAAGGTATCAGTGCTTGTGTTTATATAAGTGCTTACAATAACTTTAATTCAATCTGGTGTGTCAGGGGGGCTGAGGTTGTTCTTGGAGACGAGGTGCAGAACAGAGAACCCAAATTACCAGATGGATTCTGCAGGGGTGGCACTACACATCTCTGAATTAATTGGGCCTTAAACATAAGCAGTACTTGGTATAAAATACAGTTCTTTAATTCAGCCTGTCATAGGTTTTGACAGGGGGCTGCATGCTGCACCTGTGTGTGCATCCCCGATGCCCAAAAACACCAGAATTTGATGCACATTGTATATTTTTAAAGTGGATGTAAACCCGATTGATGAAATTTCACCTTTCCTCCAATCAGCTATCTCCCAGTGTAAGCAAAGAATCGACTCCTACTGCTAAATGAGGAAGTGAAAATTCTAACCCGATGTAAGAATTCTAAAGAATATAGCACACTGAAGAAAGCAGATATACATGTAAATCTTATGTAGGAAGATTTGTTTCATCTCTGTGTATTATCTGAGGCTGTTCACTTCAAAGGGTATATGTGAAGGTTTACATCCACTTTGAGGTAGAACAGAAACAGGTGTTTCATCAGATTAGGCGACCCGTCAAATAGTGTAACAGAAGTGACGTTCCGTCGCCGCCACCTTGCTACAACCCACACTCCCCCATACTAAAGATACACTGAGAAGGGGGAAAGCGGACATCTTGTTACACCCACCAGAGTTAGTTTATATAGTGAAACACAGTACTTATAACTCCGTATGAATGTTTAGATGTTGAATTTTAAAAGCAGCAAACATCTGTCAGTTTAGCACACCTATGAGGTGAGCAGGCTTGCCGCTGCTTTTAAAATCTAACATCTAAACATTCATACGGCATTCTAAGTACCGTATTTCACGATATAAACTTACTTTACAGTTAACAATAAGTGTAAAATGCAAAACTCCGGTGGGTGTAACAAGACGTTATCTTTCCCCTTCTCAATGTATGCTTAGTATGGAGGAGTGCGGGGTGTAGCAAGATGGTGGAGACAGAACGTCACTTCCGTTACACTATCTGACGGGTCGCCTAATATGATAAAACACCTGCAGGGATCGGCTCTCCCTTAAAATGGATGTAAACCCTTTTATATATATATATATATATACAGAAATAGGTTTAAACTTGAAAGGGTTAAACTTACATTTTTTTATATTATGCAATGCTTTAGGAAGCCAAATTGTAATTAAATTAGGGTTGAATTTTTTTTTACCTTGTCTTGGTGGACTATGGCCCCAGCGAAGTCCAGTTTCCTCCACACTGCTCCCTGTAGAAGATAATCTCCACAGATGCCCTGGATCCGTTTTTTCTGTACCGCGTATTGGCTCATATAAGCTTTCATCCTGTAGGTAGATGTTGCTGTGCTCTGAAAAAAGAAGCAGGATGAATGCGATCTAATTTATGGCAACTGCAACCTTATGCCACGTACACACGGTCGTTTTTTTGCGATGAAAAAAAAACGTTGTTTTTTAAAACGTCATTTAAATTGATCGTGTGTGGGCAAAATGTCGTTTTTTGGAAAAGAGTGGTGAACGTAACCTCGCTTTTTGTGGAAAAAAACGATGGTGTGTATGCAACATCGTCTTTGAAAAGTGACGTTTCAAAAACTTCGTTTTTTACTTCACAGAAAACGTTGGTTTTTTTCATCACAAAAAATGATCGTGTGTACGCGGCATTAATGTTTTAAAGTTTTTAATTGCTTCCTTGGTAAAATGAAACTATTGTTCCACCAGACAGCACCAGTGTCTAGAAAGTGGAACGAAAGCTGCCATACAAGGGTCATTTTATTACTATTTTTTTCGTTCAACCCACTGGTTTGAAGGAAAAAAATCTGACCCGATTCCCCCAACCACATATTTGAGGTGGATGGGGAAATTCTTAGCACTGCGCTATTGCATTTTGACAGCAGGGAACTACCCCAAGAGATCAGAGCTGTAGCCTATTGCCGGCAGAGCTGATTGTGCAGCTTTTATCCAACATGGCGGTTAAACAGAGGTCAGCCATAGGCCAACTTCTGTTCAACCTCAGTGGCCACACATGGTTAAAAATGTGTCCAGTCCTTGATAAAATAGCCAAATTTCGATTCATGTATGGCCATCTTTACACTAGACAGCTACTTGGGAATGCAGAGGACATAAGTATTTAAGGCATGTCTCTGTCTCCTATTTTATCTCTAAAAGACATGATTGGGAAGCATTTTCTTTCCTCTCCACAACCCTCCTACTTGCATAGCCATTGAAGCTAGCTTTATACTGTAAATATTCCTGGAGTTAGGTTGTACAGAAAGGCTATAAATATTAACAGTCTTTTAGGTATGGAATGGAAAGTTTTAATGTCCCTGAAATGTTAAAGGGGTTGTAAAGGTTTGTTTTTATTTTCTAAATAGGTTCCTTTAAGCTAGTGCATTGTTGGTTCACTTACTTTTCCTTCGATTTCCCTTCTAAATGTTTTTTTTTTCTTTGTCTGAATTTCTCACTTCCTGTTCCTCCTCAGTAAGCTTGCCCCCATCATCCGAGCCGTTCTGGCTGGGGGTTAGTCAGCGTGCTCACCCCCTCCCTTGGGAGCACATACCTGTGGGGAGACACTGAACGTGAATACAGCGTCTCCCTGCAGGGATGTAGTCCTAAGGGAGTCGGCGAGCACATTGACGAACCTTTACAACCCCTTTAACCACTTCAGGCCCGCGCTACCGTCGAATGACGGCAACAGCGCAGGTCTGAATATCCAACATGCCGTCATTTGACGGCATCTCCTTTGGGCGTTCCCAGCGCGCTGCGGGGAAGCCCTGTGTTGTCCGTGTCCCTTGGACACGGCCAATCACAGATCGCGGCGAACGACCAATCAGAGTGGCCGTTTGCGATGCGATCTGTGGGCGAATGAAAGATGATCTCATAGATCATCTCTCATTGCCGTTTTACACAGAGACAGCGTCCTGTCTCTGGAGAGGAGGAGCCCGATCTGTGTTCCTTCCTACATAGGGACACAGATCGGTCACCCCCCCAGTCACCCCCCCCCCTCCCCCCACAGTTAGAACACACCTAGGATACACATTTAACCCCTTCCTCACCCCCTAGTGTTAACCCCTTCAATGCCAGTCACATTTATACTGTAATTAGTGCATATTTATAGCACTGATCGCAGTATAAATGTGAATGGCGCCAAAAATGTGTCAAAAGTGTCCGATGTGTCCGCCATAACGTTGCAGTACCAATAAAAATCGCAGATCGCCGCCATTTCTAGTAAAAAAAAAATTATAAAAAATAATAATTCTCTCCCCTATTTTGTAAGCGCTATAACTTTTGCGCAAACCAGTCGCTTATTGCGATTTTTTTTTTACCAAAAATATGTAGAACAATACGTATCGCCCCAATTTGAGAAAAAAAAAATGTTTTTTTTTTTTTAATTGGGATATTTATTATAGCAACAAGTAAAAAATATTGTATTTTTCTTCAAAATTGTCGCTCTTTTTTGTTTATAGCGCAAAAAATTAAAACCGCACAGGCGATCAAATACCACTAAAAGAAAGCTCTACTTGTGGGGAAAAAAGGACGTAAATTTTGTTTGGGAGCCACGTCGCACGACCGCGCAATTGTCAGTTAAAGCGACGCAGTGCCGGAAGCTGAAATTTCACCTGGGCAGGAGGGGGTGTATGTGCCCAGTAAGCAAGTGGTTAAGAGTGCAATATTCTTTGGCTCGTGAAGGTTATGGAAGCTTGCTTCAACTATCCTGGCCCTTGTTCCGATCGGACCCCCCCACCCCCCCCCGTACATACGGCGGTCCCTGTAGCTGGCCGAGCGATCGGGGATGAGGGGGCGGCTATATGTTTTTGTCCGCCCCCTCCGGATCGCTCTCAGGCAATCCGCGCGCCCCCCCCGCCCTGTCACTTCCTCCTCCTGTGTAAACACAGGAAGGAGGAAGCGATGTGATCTCTCCTTCAGCGTTTTTTTCAACCACCGCTGAGGAGAGATCACATCGCACAGTAAGTCTGCACTAACACTACACTGACACACACTACACATAGTCACATTAACCCCTTGCGATCGCCCCCACCCTCCCCGTGTCGCTGAATGCAGTAATCATACATGTATGATTACTGTATTTAGTGTCAGTGTGACAGGCAGTGTGACAGTCAGTTAGTGTTAGGTTCAGGGTAGCCCCCGTACCCCCCCAATAAAGTTTTAACCCCTTGATCACCACCCTAGTTAACCCTTTCACTCCCTATTGCCAGCGTCACTAAGCGATCATTTTTCTGATCGCTGTATTAGTGTCGCTGTTCCCGCTAGGTAGCTAATTTTTTTTTTTTTTATTGCGATATTTTTTTTACTAAAGACATGTGGCTAAATAAATTTTGGCCTAAATTATTGACTAAAAATTAGTTTATTTGATTTTTCTTATAACAAAAAGTAAAAAATATTGATTTTTTTTTCAAAAATGTCGCTCTATTTTTGTATATAGTACAAAAAATAAAAATCGCAAAGGCGATCAAATACCACCAAAAGAAAGCTCTATTTGTGGGAAGAAAAGGACGCAAATTTTGGTAGGGAGCCGGGTATTAAGTAGTTAAACAAAGTTTTTTGCTACACACAGTGATTTTTTGTGAAACAAAAAACGACGTTTTGAAAAACGACACAAAAAATTGAAGCATGCTTCAATTTTTTTTTGTCGTTTTTCACAAGACATAAAACTACGTTTTCCCCCACACCCGGTCATTTAAATTGACGTTTTTAAAAACGTCGTTTTTTTTTCATCACATAAAGTGATCGTGTGTATGCAGCCTTAGTCTGTAGGGTTCAATATTCAGTTGGCCCACCCTTTGCAGCTACAACAGCTTTAACTCTTCTGGGAAGGCTGTCCACAAGGTTTAGGAGTGTGTCTATGGGAATGTTTGACCATTCTTCCAGAAGCACATTTGTGAGGTCAGGCACTGATGTGGACGAGAAGTCCTGACTTGCAGTCTAATGCTGCTCTAATTCATCCCAAAGATGTCTATCGGGTTGAGGTCAGGACTCCATCCCAAATTCGCTCATTCATGTATTTATGGACCTTGCTTTGTGCACTGGTGCGCAGTCATGTTGGAACGGAAGAGGCCATCCCCAAACTGTTACCACAAAGTTGGGAGCATCAAATTGTCCAAAATGTCTTGGTATGCTGACACCTTAAGAGCTCCCTTCACTGGAACTAAGGGGCCAACCCAACCCCTGGAAAACCACCCCCAAACCATAATCCCCCCTCCACCAAATGATTTGGACCAGTGCACAAAGCAAGGTTCATAAAAACTTGAAAGAACAAGTTTGGGATGGAGGAACTTGACTGGCCTGCACAGTGCTGACCTCAACCCTGATAGAACACTTTTGGGATGAATTAGAGAGGAGAATGCCTCCTTGCCACACTTCCTGTGAGCAGACTAAACATAAAACACTATCTTGATTTGCATGGGCGTCCGCCGAAATTTTTTCAGAGGGGGGCGCTTCGGCAGCGGTGATACACAGTCGCATTTAACCCTTTCTTAAAACGCTAACAGGGTTAAAAGCACCCCGCTAGTGGCCGAATAGCGCAGCTAAAACGATGGTAAAGCGACGCTTTTTAGTGGCGCTTTACCGATAACGCAGTCAGCTGGCAGTGTGAAATAGCTCTTGAGATAATTCAGCTTCACTCCATGCCCATATAAATATAGCCTAAAGAATGTACCGACCCCCTCCCCCTTCAGCACAGACCCCTTCATTCAGCACAGATGGACCCCCCTTCAGCACAGACCCCCCCCATTCTGCACAGACCCCTCCATTCAGCACAGATGGACCCCCCTTCAGCACAGACCCCTCCATTTAGCACAGAGCCCCCTTCAGCACAGACAACCCCCCCTCCCCCAATCCCATTCAGTACCTCAGATCAGCCATCAGCTCGGAACAGGCACAGCAGGTTCCCTCTGCTCACTGTGCCTGTGTGACATACAGGCCGAGACCGCTCAGACAGCCCGTGGCCGCTAGACTCTTCAACACGATTTTCCAGGGAGGGTCAATTGCCCCCCCTTGCCCTATGGAGCGGATGCCCATGTTGGTTTGTAAACTATTACTATAGTCCCATTAATTCAGCATGTAATAGAGAAAGGAAGTTTGTTCACAGGATTAACAGTGGAAAATTAAGGCCAAAAGTCCATAAAAAAAAAAGAAGCAGAAACTACATCTCGACTGCTAAGCTGCAATACATGATTTTTTTTGTTTTTGACTTGAGATAGATTTTACATAAACGTTCCTACCCTAAATACATCCTCAAAAAACAAAACAAAAAAAAACGCTAAATACAGAGAAAAAATGTAATCTTGTTTCAAACACACTTCGCCTAGGTAGTTCAGTGAGCGAAACTGAGAGCTTTAAATTATCTTGCTTACTGCGAAAATTGGAAATTTTGCAGAAAAATCTATTTTGCCTAAATCATTCCACTCATCCCTAATGAATAGCAACCATTTATATAAACATGTTTCTGAAAAGGTAAGGTTCTCTGAAAATAAATATTTCAGTTTTCTGTAATTCCCAGTAGACTCAATCAATTGTCTTTCCGGATTTAGGGGGGCTTTTCCAAGCACACCATTAATAAGCCTAGAGAGAGAATCAAACATGGAAAGCTCTGCTGACTTTAGGGAAATTTGGTCTCATCCACATAGCACTGCTCTCTGTGACCAACCTTGTCTGGGTCTCACAAGGTTTTGTTTAAATAAATGGCACTTATACAGGGAGTCGCAACGCCTAAGGCCTCGTACACACGGGTAAATAGATTTGTTCAAAACGGTCTGTCCGACCGATTTGAACAAATCTGTCTGCTAGCATTTTGGTTTGCTCGCGTGTACACGCGAGCAAACCAAAATCCCCGCCAGCAGACAGCGCGCTGACGTGTCGGTGACGTGGCGGTGACGTTGACGCCGCCAAGTCACCGCACCAGGAAGTAAAACACTTCCGCGCATGCGTCGAAACCATTCGGCGCGTGTGCGAGAAGACATGTCTGCTGGTTAGAGTACTAACCAGCAGACATGTCGGGCGGACGGGTTCCCAGCCGACAGATTTCAAGGCATGCTTTGAAATCTGTCGGGTGGCCAAATCCGTCTGTTTGCCCGTACACCTGATCGAATCTGTCTGCTGAAACGGTCTAGCAGACCGTTTCCAGCAGACAGATTTGATCGTGTGTACGAGGCCTTAGAGCTGAGAACCACTGTATAATTTCCTTTTAATTTTATAAGATCTCCAACGTTTGCAAAGCTACTCTTGGGACCATTTTTTCTGTTCAAGCCAAGAGAGACAGAAAAGAGGTGGACAGTCACTATTTAGCCGAAGGAATACTCAACAACTGTCCGATTGGTCGCAAATAATAGCTAAAAGTGCATTAACATATTAGCATGAAAAATGCACATCCCAACAGCTGATTTGAAATGTCCCCCTCTGTGTGTGTAATGGCAATATTCACCCAAAATTAAAATACTTGTGCAGTCTTTATAAATACCTGATGGACATCTCTTAAGCTCATTCTCATCAAAACGAGTTGGGGAAACAATATCCACATTACCGTACATCTTCCAGCACTACACAGCCAGTAGGAGCACTTCTCTCTGTTTAATGGAGTTACATCCGCACACAGAACATTTGATGAAATATGTATTTACATGACATGTGTAGTGCCTGCAGCCTATGATATAGCAGTTGTTGGTCACATTTATGTCACTTATGAAGCCAAAAGGAAGAGATAGGGAAAGGAAGGAACATTGTCACTCAGGAAACTGGGGCAGGCACAAAGACGCACTCTGTTCTATAGTAAATATATTACCTATTATTGTTATTATAATTATCATTATTCCTGGTTTACAGTGCCATGAAAAAGTATTCATACCCCTTGAAATTTTCCACATTTTCTCATGTTACAACCAAAAACGTAAATGCTTTTTATTGAGATTGTATGCGATAGACCAATACAAAGTGGCACATAATTGTGAGTGACAGGAGCAGCATACAAATTGGATAACATGACTGAAAGCAGGCTGCAGCACATTGGGAACAAAAAACTGTACGCAGGCTAGAACATACTGGTGACAAACTGGAACACACTGGGAACAAAAGGCTGGAAGCATGCTAGGATACACTGGGAACACAAGGCTGGAAACAGGTTAGGACACACTGGAAACACAAGGCTGGAAACAGGTTAGGACACACTGGGAACACATGGCTGGGAACAGGCTAGGACACACTGGGAACACATGGCTGGAAACAGGCTAGGACACACTGGAAACACATGGCTGGAAACAGGCTTGGGCAAACTGGGAACACATGGCTGGAAACAGGCTAGGACACACTGGGAACACATGGCTGGAAACAGGCTTGGCCAAACTGGGAACACATGGCTGGAAACAGGCTAGGACACACTGGGAACACAAGGCTGGAAACAGGCTAGGACACACTGAGAACACAAGGCTGGAAACAGGCTTGGGCAAACTGGGAACACATGGCTGGAAACAGGCTAGGACACACTGGGAAAACAAGGCTGGAAACAGGCTGGGACACACTGGGAACACAAGGCTGGAAACAGGCTAGGACACACTGGGAACACATGGCTGGAAACAGGCTGGGACACACTGGGAACACAAGGCTGGAAACAGGCTAGGACACACTGGGAACACATGGCTGGAAAAACAGGCTGGGACACACTGGGAACACAAGGCTGGAAACAGGCTAGGACACACTGGGAACACATGGCTGGAAACAGGCTGGGACACACTGGGAACACAAGGCTGGAAACAGGCTAGGACACACTGGAAACACATGGCTGGAAACAGGCTAGGACACACTGGGAACACATGGCTGGAAACAGGCTAGGACACACTGGAAACACATGGCTGGAAACAGGCTAGGACACTCTGGGAACACATGGCTGGAAACAGGCTAGGACACACTGGAAACACATGGCTGGAAACAGGCTAGGACACACTGGGAACACAATTCCGATTGTGTGTGGACAATTCTGACGCACAAGATTTCACGCATGCTCTGAATTAAGTACGAGACGGAAGCACTCGGTCTGGTAAAACTAGCGTTTGTAATGGAGATAGCACATTCATCACGCTGTAACGGACTGAAAAGCACGAGGCTGAAAAGCACAAATCGTCTCTCACCAAACTTCTACTAACAAGGCTGGTATTGAACTTCCCTTTAATAGTGCTGTCGTACGTGTTGTATGTCACCACATTCTTGGCGTTTTGAATTTCCGACAACATTTGTGCGACCGTGTGCACAAGTTTGAGCCAACATCCGTTGGAAAAAAAATCCACGGTTTTGTTGTCGGAATATCCGATCGTCTGTAGTGTGAAAAAGGTAAATTGGACTCCAGGTACATGTCCCATGACTGCCTACCAAAAACGCGTAACCCAAACTGGGACTTTAATGCTACCAAACCGAAATAAATTGAGCTTGCACAACCACATAAATCTTCATTTTTATTCTGTCATAAATAATAAAAAATTGTGAAAGCTCACAATCACATGTAAATATTTTATATACAAAACAAAATGACAGTTTGAATATGCCAAAACAATGTTGTCACTATGTCAGAGACCTCTCTGAAAATCTAACTATGCATTAATGCACACTTAGAATTTGGATTTGCTTGAGTCTGTATAGCTTGTTCATGATTCGCTCTCCACACGTTTCGCAAGAAATAATCCTCCTTCCTCAGGAGCTTAGAGATTAAAAAATATTGTCCTGTAACACTGAACAATAGTCAGCACATGTAAAATGTATCATTAATTGCTTACAGATAGAATTCAATAAGGATAACTGGAGGTTAACCATTGCTTTATTCGTAATGTTTTCTCTTCATCCTAAAAAAAAAAAAAGCGGAATACAATTTAAGTAAAATTTATAGGGACAGAAAAAGGTAAAAAAGCCTCCACAGCCCTAAAGTGAATCGGGTAGGTCCTATAAACTGAGCAAGCTAGAAAGTTTGCTTTGCTGCTAGTACTGTAAGTACATGTGAAAACTTTCAGTTCTATCCCCATGCACACTTGGATTCAAGCCCAGGCTGTGTACAGGTCTAGACTTCCAAATTGCACATAAGACCCTTCCTGTGCTAAGCCCACTGCCGATACTCAACAGTCCAGTAAAAGAATCTGGCCAGCAGAGGCTCTGGTATTGAACTATACTACCCGATATTCCATGTTCCCAAAGGTGGCATGCTACCAGATGGAAACTTGTTTCTGGTAAACATTAGTACCCACAATTTTAGACTGTATGGGCCAGATTCAGGTAGATGGGCGAATCTTTATTCTGGCGTAACGTTGCTCATTTACGTTACTCAGCCGAAACTTTAGGAGAAAGTACTGTATTCACAAAGCACTTGCTCCTAAAGTTGCGGCGGCGTAGCGAAAATGGGCCGGCGGAATTCAAAATGGGGCGGGTAGGGGGCGTGTAGTATTTAAACTAGGCGCAATCCCGCGGTGAACAAACTGCGCATGCGCCGGCCGTCAATGTATCCCAGTGCGCATGCTCCACATTAGGACGGTGTTTTCTACGTGAACGTCAATGACGTCAATCCCCATTCACGGACGAGTTACGCAAACGACGTGAAACTTTTTCAATTCGACACGGGAACGACGGCCATACTTAACATAGGATGCGCCACCTAGGGGGCATGTTTTTCTTTACGCCGCGTATCTCTTACGGAAACGTCGTTAAGTGACTGCGTCGGGCCCGCGTACGATCCTGAATTGGCGTATCTCGCTGATTTACATATTCTCAGCGTAAATCAGCGGGAACGCCCCTAGCGGCCATTTTAAAATTGCAGTTCCGATACGACGGCGAAATACAATTACGCCGCTCGTATCTGAACTCAATCCCGGCGTATCTTGTTTTCTGAATGAATGAATGAATGAAAACTTGTATAGCGCGGCACATGCGAACTGAATCGCCTCTGGGCGCTTGTTGTTCCTGTCTCTTTTGATATCAAAAGAGATGAGTCTTGATCTTTCTCCTGAATGCTAAGTAGTTCTCCTCCAACCGAATACTGGTTGGCAAGGCGTTCCATAGTCTGGGACCTTGGACCGCAAATCTTCTATCTCCTTTGGATTTGTATCCGGCTTTCGGTATCTGCAGGAGATTTTGATTAGTGGATCGCAAGACGCGATTGGGGTTATGGGCTTTTATTTTTTCGCATAGATAATGGGGAGCATTCCCATGGATACATCTATGCGTTAGACAGAGTGCTTTAAAAGTAATTCTGTCTTTTACTGGTAACCAGTGAAGGACTCTCAGTGAAGGTGAGATGGACTCCCAAGGTTTTTTCCCAGTCACAAGTCTGGCGGCCGTATTTTGAACGACTTGTAGACGAGCGATTTGGTACCTTGGGAGTCCAAGGTAAAGGGCATTTGCATAGTCTAATCTTGAGTTTACAATTGTTCCCACCACGACCGCAATGTCATCTTTGGGAATAAAAGGAATAAGCCTACGTAGTAGACGCAGCAGATGGTGAGATCCGCTGACTACTGACCCTATTTGTGCGTCCATTGTCATGTAGGAGTCGAAAAAGACCCCGAGGCTTTTGACTTTGGCGCTAGGGGTGATGATTTTGCCCAGAATGGGCGGGGGTGTCCAAGTTGTTGCAGGTTGATTCTTACGTTTGGCGTGAAACAGAAGGAGTTCTGTTTTCGCTCCGTTGAGTTTTAGATAACTCTTTGTCATCCAGTCCTCTATCAAAGAGAGACATGTCTCTAGATTGAGGTGGTGATCCTTTTTATTGCAAATGTGGAAATACAGTTGCGTGTCGTCTGCATATGAGTGATAGAGCAGTTTTTGACTGCTGATGATCTCAAATAGTGGATGAAGATAGATGTTAAACAACACCGGTGACAGAGGGGATCCTTGAGGGACTCCGCATGATACCGTGCGTTTTTCAGAAAAGAAAGGTCCTAACTTCACTATTTGCGATTTGTTTTCCAAAAAAGAGGAGAACCAAGATAAATCGCCTTCTGCGACTCTGGCTACTTCAGCTAGCCGGGTCAATAAAAGCTTGTGGTCTACTGTGTCGAAGGCTGCGCTCAGGTCTAACAGAACCAGAAGACAAGATTCTCCTTCGTCTGCGGCCTCGAGGGCGTCGTCCCATATCTTGAGCAATGCTGTTTCCGTCCCGTGTCCGGGTCGGAAACCTGATTGAAATGGGTCGAGTAGTTTGTGGGTATCTAGATGCTGTTGCAGCTGTTTCACCACTGCTTTCTCCATAATCTTGGAGAAAGTGTTTAAGCTTGTTATGGGGCGGCGGTGGAGTGGATCCTTGGGGTCCAGGGTAGATTTCTTCAGGATGGGTCTAATTATACCCTCCTTCAACTGTGAGGGCACTATGCCCTCCATGAAAGATTGGTTAACCACTTAAAGACCCCCGCACGCACATATACGGCCACAACATGGCTCGTACAGGCACAAGGGCGTAAATTTACATCCCCCCCTGAGTGCGGTTCGGGGGTCCCATCGGGACCCCCTCCGCGGCGTGCGGGGGTCTCCCTACCTCTGGGAGCGATCCGGGATCTGCGGGCGGATGTCCGTGTTTTCCGCCCCCCCCCGCGATCGCTCCCAGCCAATGGGAGCGCGCTCCCAGCCTGTCACTTCCTCCTCCTGTGTTTACACAGGAAGGAGGAAATGATGTATTCTCTCATCGCAGCGCTGTTTCCCAGCGCTGCTGATGAGAGAAGACATCACAAGTAAGTGCGCACCAACACAACACTGACACACACTCACATAGGCATATTAACCCCTTGTGATCGCCCCCCCCACCCCCCTGTCACAGTGTTACTGAATGCAGTGATTTAATCACTGCATTTAGTGTCAGTGTGACAGGCACTGTAAAAAACAGTTAGTGTTAGGTTCAGGATAGCCCCCCCACCCCCCCTAATAAAGTTTTAACCCCCTGATCACCGCCCTAGTTAACCCTTTCACTCCCTATTGCCAGCGTCACTAAGCGATCATTTTTCTGATCGCTGTATTAGTGTCGCTGTTCCCGCTAGGTAGCTATTTTTTTTTATTGCGATTTTTTTTTTTACTAAAGACATGTGGCTAAATACATTTTGGCCTAAATGTTTGACTAAAATTTAGTTTATTTGATTTTTTTTTAACAAAAAGTAAAAAATAGTGTTTTTTTTTCAAAAATGTCGCTCTATTTTTGTATATAGCGCAAAAAATAAAAATCGCAGAGGTGATCAAATACCACCAAAAGAAAGCTCTATTTGTGGGAAGAAAAGGACGCAAATTTTGTTTGGGAGCCACGTCGCACGACCGCGCAATTGTCTGTTAAAGCGACGCAGTGCCGAATCGCAAAAACACCTTGGGTCATTTACCAGCGTATTGGTCTGGGTCTTAATTGGTTAATAAGCTGCGTGATAGGAGGTGCCAGGATGTCAGCACATTCCTTCAGCAGTTTAGTGGGGATGATATCATTCGGCGCAGTGCTGTTACGCAGAGTACCGATGATATGTTTTGTGGCTTGGATAGTGATAGGTTCCAGCGTAAACTTACCTGGTTGGGGTGAATTACTACAGGTGTTGTGTAAATTATTACCGGGGGGGCTACGGGGGGAATTGTTTTGCTGAATGCTTTGCCGGATTCCCTCGATTTTATTAATGAAGTAATCCGATAATTCATTGCAAAATTCTTGTGTGTCCGAATTGGGGGCTTCAAGACAGCCTGGATTCATGGTCTGAGTGACCAGCTTGAAGAGTTCGCGGGGGCGGTTGAGGGCGCTGTTGATAGCCTCAGAAAAATAATTTTTCTTGGCTTTGAAGGTTTCTTTGTGATATTTCTTAGTTATTGCCTTGTAGATAGAAAGGTTCTCATCTGATGGGCTTCTCTTCCAGGCAGCTTCTGCCCTTCTGCGTTCTTGCTTCAGTAACGCCAGTTGGTTGTTGAACCAGCTGGAGTTTGTTTTCCGGATGTTGGTTTTACGTTTCGGCGCTATTAAGTCAGCTGACTGTAATAGGGCTGTGTTTATGGATTCCAATGTTTCTTCAGCCGTTTGGTGTGGCTGGCTTGTTTTTATTTTTTTCCTTAATGCAGTTTTGAAGAATTCCGAGTGGAGCTTCTTCTGGCATCTAGTCCAGTGTGTAGTCACTGGATTTGATGTTTTTGTTAAGGGGGGGAAGTTGGAAAGAATGAATTTGATGGCATGGTGATCTGACCATGGCAACGGTTCATTTTCCAAGATTTTTATTTCCAGATTTTGTCTGAAAATGAGATCAAGTGTGTGACCTGAAGCATGTGTGGGCCCACATACTAGTTGCTGAAGCCCTAATCCTTCCAGGTGGTCGATGCAGGCGTCAGCAACGGGGTCTTGTGGGGAATTGGCCCAGAGGTTGAAATCCCCGAGCAGCAAAAGGTGTTTGCTGTTAAGGGTATAGGTGGAGATAAAGTCCGTCAATAATGGGAGAAGCTGCGACTTTGGGCCGGGTGGCCTATAGCAGAGTAGAATCCGGACGGTCTCCTGGGAGTTTGCTTGCAATTGTAGAGTAAGGGTTTCCATGAATGGAAGAGGGTTTTGAAAGACTGGTTTTGTGATCGCCAGATGAATCTTATGGATCACCGCCAGTCCTCCTCCTCTTTGCCCTATTCTGTTTTCCTTAATAATACGATAATTTTCTGGCACCAATTCTCCTAGAATGGTGTTACAGTCGGCTGTGAGCCAGCTCTCTGTAATAAAGAGACAGTCTAAATCGTATTGCAGGATGAAGTCATGGATTTCTAGTCGGTGTTTTACTGCCGATCTAGTGTTAATCAAAGCACATGATATTTGCTTCGGTTGTGGCAAACGGCTGCGACTCTTGATAGTCGATCGGTTCTAAAGAGACGCTCAGCTTGCAGGGCTTTTTTGGTGATGGCTGGTAGTATTGCGGCAAATCGCCTCAGACCCCAGATGGTCTCTGCTGAGTATTGCAGATTTATCATGGTTGCCAAACACCGAGGGGGGGGGGGGTGATGGGAGGATAGTCAAGGATTAGCCGAATCCTCTATCCTGACTTGATCCAGAAGAAGGCAAAAAACCCTGATCATGCTATGCCAATATGCAGTGGTAGGGAAAAAATTCCTTCCTGACCCCTCGAGAGGCGATCGGACGAACCCTGGATCAAGTATTACGGTGTCCACCAGGGGGGGGGGGCTGGGGCTGGGTGTAGTAGGGATGGCCGCTGAACCAGCAGCAAAGTCCAAGTTGGTGAACTCCCAGATTGGGTGGATCGGCGCTGCTGTAGGGGCCAGGACGGATCGAGTGGGGGTAGGAGCTACTTTCTAGGGCTATGGGGGGGTATCTGGGCCGTTTCAGGAGTTTGGGAGAGCTTGGGATGGCGAGGTGCGGCGCGCCACTAGGCCGCAATTGAAGCCGCGGCCTTTCCTAGTCACGGCTGCCGCGATTGCTTCCAGGCCGGCGCGGAGGGGTGAAAAACACCCGAAAACCACCCGAAAAGGTGCAACTGGCACCGGATGGGTGGCGGGTGGGTGGCGGATAGGTTGCTAGAGTGGGGGAGATAGTGTGGGGGTACAGGAAAGGCGTTTATGGAGAGTTATGGCAAGGGGAGAGCCAAAGCATGGGGTGGGTAGCAGCGGCTATCCTGAAAAGGACGGCCGCCTGTATCCACAGTGGGTGGCTTACCTGCTGGTTGTGGGATGAGAAAAAGGAACCAGGGGGGTCAGGTAAAGCCGAGGGGAGCTGGATGGTGAGTCTCTGGAAAGACACGGAGCTGTGGAGAGCCTACCTAGCAGCCTGTCAGAATCACTGTCTGGTCTATCTGGTCCCTGGCGAGAGCAGACTCGAGCGGAAGGCCGGAGCGTCCTACTCTCCCACTGACTGACTGACTGACTGAGAGGATACAGAAAACAAATACAACGGCGTAGGTTAGAACTTCTACCTGAATCTTGCCCTATGTTGTTAAAATCTACCCCACACACTAGAGAACAGGCCTCACACAGCAAGTAATACAGTTTCTAACTGGGCTTTGCATATATCATCAAGTGGGTCCTCAGTACATACAACATTAAGTAAATAAATGACTGCACAAGAGCAAGTACTGATCATTTCCCCTGGTGTGTAAAGAGTGATCTTCTAGAGCTGTGTTAGGCTATATATAAGGTAATCACTAAACACTGGTAGAGACAAGGTGAAGATTAGGAAGCCCAGGAAGCAGTTGGTAATAGGGTAGTCATAAATGGGCCAATATTAACCAACAATGGGCCGGATTCACGTAAGCTCTACGCCGGCGTATCTAGAGATACGCCGTCGTAAATACAAATGTGGCCGTCGTATTTTTACGCCAATTCGCGAAGATAAATACGCCATAAAACAAGGCTTCAGCGGCCCGACGTAACTTGCCTACTCCGGCGTTTCTTGGGCGCATAGTTACGCTGGACGCATTCGGCGTTCCCATGTTAAATATGCAAATGAGTAAGATACGCCGATTTACGAACCTAGATGCACCAGGCGGAAAATATACGTAAGGGTTACGTCCAGCGTAAAGTTATTCCACCATATAGGTGGCGCAACCCATTTAAAGGTATGGACGTCGGAACAGCCGTCGTATGTTACGTCATTTACGTAGTACTACGTGAATAGGGCTGTGCGAAGGTTACGTTCACGTTGTAGGCCGTGTATTGACGTATCTTGCATGCGCACTGGGATGCGTCCAAGAGTCGACGCATGCGCAGTTCGTTTTTTGAAGCTCAGCCCATCATTTGCATGGGGTCACGCTTCATTTAAATGTTACACGCCCACTTCCACCTACTTTGACTTATGCCGACAACTATACGCTACGCCTGCGCAACTTTGAGCGCATATTCTTTGTGAATAGCTTGCTTGCCGCTCCAAGTTGCGCCGGCATAGCGTAAAGAAGATACGCTACGCCGGAACAAAGATGCGTCGATCTACGTGAATCCGGGCCAATGTTTCTGATGTTAGGCAACACATAAGATAATTGGGCCGTTTCTAACCTGCTGAAGACAGACAATGACCATCTCCATTGGATAGATGTGCTCATTACCAAATTGTTGGAAAAATCCCTTGGAGTGGTCCGGAGGAAAGTTAAGGAGCACAGCCCAACTCTGTGCTCCATATGTCTCAAGCCTCGTACACACGATCTGTTTTCTCAGCCGAGTAAACTGAGCGTGTGTATGAGCCTTTCACGTTTCTTGTCTGGAAATCTGGCCAGAATCTCGACGAAAAAAAATAGAGATCATGTTTCTGTTTTCTCATCGAAATTCTTGTCGGCCTGTTTCCTGACGAGAAACCCGAGAGTGTGTATACTTACCTGTCGCCGTGGAAACCCACACATGCTCGAAATGACTTTGACGCATGAGCGGTAGCTTCCACGGCATAGGTAGGGTGAAGCAAGATGGCGGCGACGGCATCAAAGGTGACGAGTGAATGCTCATTGTAAACAATGACATCACCGCGTCCTTGACTTTCAAGAGAACCGGGGTTCTTTTGAAAGGTCTTTGTGTACACTCGGGCGGCAAGAGATTCCTGCCAAGAATCTAGTCTGGAAAAACGTTTTTTTTCCTGACGAGATTCTTGCCTATGTGTACGAGGCCTTAGTGTGTTCTAGAGCTCTGATGTCTCACTTTAGGATGTGCAGATATCTCCAGGTCACCATTCGTGGCTCTCAGACATTCTATGGCCTCTATCTATTGCTTCTGTATCTATACATATATCTATATATCTATGGTTCTCAGGCAATCTATGGCCTCAAACTCCAACCTGTGGTCTCCCTTATAATACCTAATCATATACAAGGTATCTGATTGGTTTGAATATGTTTTTATTTATTATGTTAATAAATTATCCCACTAGTGTTGGATAGAAGAATATTTACTTACTGTCTCACATTCTTGACTTCTGTATGTGGTATCCGGCTTATCTTCACTTACAAAGATCTCCTCTGGAATCAAAAAGTAACAAGGATGCAACTATAAGTATACCACACCAACAGAAGGGGCCTAGGGCTGTCTGGTGTCGTGATTCATGTAGGTAGCTGTATATTTGCTAGATACATTTGGATAAGGTTAATGTAGAGTATATAGTTTGGTAACCTGTATACAACTGTAAAAACAGCAGTTTGGATTATGTACCACTAGAGAAACTGCCTTTAAAATCAGAGAAGTTGAGTGATCCCTAATGGTTTTTCTGTGGGGCCTTAGCACACAATTATGGACATATGAATGGAGGAGAGAATATTGCATCTTCCACCGTTTTACCTTGTGTTGCAAAGGCTTTTTGAGTGGGGAAAATGACAGAAAGGGACAGGGGGCCAATGGAACTACTTCAATGTATTGCAATGTTGGAGTCAAGGAAGTTAAATCCTGCAGAGCCAGAAAAGGAGCTATGATCAATGCAGGGAACATTTCTACACGAAGGACAGGTGATGGGTAGGGATGAGCTCCGCGTTAGATTCGAACGTATGTTCATCTCGAACATTGTCTGTTCGTACGTTCGACGAATTTCGAACAAAACGGGTCGTTCGCGCCAAATCCGAGTGACCCGCAACGGCCCATAATTTACCGCGGCATTGCGCGCTGATGATTGGCCAAATATGCACTATGACCCTGCGAGCTTGGCCAAGGGTGGCTTTGGGTGGCTTTGGCCAATTATGGCTCAGGGCTTTAGCACACGCCCCACACTATATAAGGCCGCCTGCTGGGCGGCCTTGTGTAGTGTGTTCCAGCGCTGAACTGAGATCAGTCAGAGATACAGAGATAGTCTTTTTATATAGCTAGATAGAGCAGCCAGGCTAGTCAGTTTAGCTTAATTTACAGTGTGTAGAGGATATATATACATCCCTAGGAGTTGTACATATATTTATACACTGTATAGCTTAGCTAGATCAGTTCTTCCTAATTTACTGGCAGGCAGGTGATTGTGCTATTTAAAGACGTTATCACAGGTATAGACACCCAGCAGGTATAATATTTAACTGGTTAAGGACCGCCGCATGTACATTTACGTCGGCAGAATGGCACGTACAGGCACATTGGCGTACCTGTACGTTCCTGTCTAGACGTGGGTTCGGGACCCCCCCCCCCCCGGTACTTGCGGCGGTCCCCATGGCTGTGCGTGCGATCTGGGATGAGGGGGCGGCTGTTCGCTTTTGTCCGCCCCTTTCGGATCCCCCGTACCCCCCCTAATAAAGGTTTAACCCCTTGGTCACCGCCCTAGTTAACCCTTTCACCCCCTATTGCCAGTGTCACTAAGCAATCATTTTTCTGATCGCTGTATTAGTGTCACTGTTGCCGCTAGGTAGCTAGTTTTTTTTTTTATTGCAATTTTTTTTTTACTAAAGACATGTGGCTGAATACATTTTGGCCTAAATGTTTGACTAAAATTGAGATTATTCGATTTTTCTTATAACAAAATGTAAAAAATATTATTTTTTTTTCAAAAATGTCGCTCTCTTTTTGTATACTGTATAGCGCAAACAAATAAAAATCGCAGAGGTGATCAAATACCATCAAAAGAAAGCTCTATTTGTGGGAAAAAAAGGACGCAAATTTTGTTTGGGAGCCACGTCGTACGACCGTGCAATTGTCTGTTAAAGCGACGCAGTGCCAAATTGTAAAAACGCCTCTGGGCATTTAGCAGCATATTGGTCCGGTCCTTAAGTGGTTAAAGGAATTTTAATTTTCTTTTTTATTTAAACATTATTAAAATTTTAATGATGCTTAAATTAAAAAAAAATAATAAAAAATTCCTTTAAATATTGTACCTGCTGGGTGTCTATAGTTTGCCTGTGAAAACGTCTTTGAGAACCCGGGTCTTGCCCGAGGGAACATGTATCAATGGAAAAAAGTTTTAAAAACGGTCATTTTTTCAGGAGTCCTGCGCAAACAGGCAGTCTGTTCGATCGTTCTGGTGCGTTCCGGACGCGGGGGTGTTCGGCTCATCCCTAGTGATGGGATACATTTCATTAGAGGCAAGTAATGTTACTGAGCCTATGGGCCAGATTCTCAGCGGCGATACGACGGAGTATCTCAGATACCCCGTCGTATCGCCGTTTTTTTTGCCTCGTATCTATGCGCGTGATGCTTAGCATCACTTTTGCATAGATACGCTGCAACATCCGACAAGTGTAAAACCATTACACTTGCAGATCGTAGGTGTAATGACAACTCCGGCCACTAGGTGGCCTTTACGTTGTTTTCTCATTTGCCTATGCAAATGAGGCTAGTACGCCGATTCCCGATCGCTTTTACGCCGCTCCGTCGTCGCGTACGTCGTTTTCGTCCGCGTAAGGTTACCCCAGCTTCTATGTGGAGTAACCTTACGAAGTTACGTCGGATGCCGTCGGATGCCATGTTAACCACTTAAGGACCGCCGCATGTACATTTACGTCGGCAGAATGGCACCGACAGGCACATCAACGTATATATACGTTGGTGCCTTGGGGGGGATCGGGGGTCCGATCGGACCCCCCCCCCGTACATGCGGCGGTCCGCGCGGCTGCAGGAGCGATCCGACAAGTGGGGGCGGCTATCCGTTTTCATCCGCCCCCTCCGGAACGCTCCCAGCCAATGCGCGCGCCCGCCCGCCCTGTCACTTCCTCCTCCTGTGTAAACACAGGAAGGAGGAAGCGACGTGATCTCTCCCTCGGCGTTTGTTTCAAGCGCCGCTGAGGAGAGATCACAACACACCAAGTAAGTCTGCACCAAACAGCACACTTACACACACACAAACACATTTAACCCCCGCGATCGCCCCCCCCCCCCCCCTCCCCCCTGTCACAGTGTCACTGAATGCAGTAATCATACATGTATGATTACTGTATTTAGTGTCAGTGTGACAGACAGTGTGACAGTCAGTCAGTGTTAGTGTCAGGGTAGCCCCCCCACCCCCCCCAATAAAGTTTTAACCCCTTGATCACTGCCCTAGTTAACCCTTTCACTCCCTATTGCCAGCGTCACTAAGCGATCATTTTTCTGATCGCTGTATTAGTGTCGCTGTTCCCGCTAGGTAGCTAATTTTTTTTTAATGCGATTTTTTTTTTACTAAAGACATGTGGCTAAATAAATTTTGGCCTAAATGTTTGACTAAAATTTAGTTTATTGGTTTTTTATTATAACAAAAAGTAAAAAATATTGATTTTTTTTCAAAAATGTCGCTCTATTTTTGTATATAGCGCAAAAAATAAAAATCGCAGAGGCGATCAAATACCACCAAAAGAAAGCTCTATTTGTGGGAAAAAAAGGACGCAAATTTTGTTTGGGAGCCACGTCGCACGACCGCGCAATTGTCTGTTAAAGCGACGCTGTGCCGAATCGCAAAAACCCCTTGGGTCATTTGCCAGCGTATTGGTCCGGGTCTTAAGTGGTTAAGTATGGCGTCGGGTCAACGTCGGCTTTTTCCGTCGCTTACGTCGTTTAACTAACTCGTTCGCGAATAGGGAGTTGCGTTAATGACGCTCATGTCGTTTTGACGTCGGTTTCAACTACGCTTTCCGACGTGAGCTGGAGCATGTGCACTGGGCTTTTTCCCCGGCCGGCGCATGCGCAGTTCGTTCGACGCGGGGGCACGCTTCATTTAAATACAAGCCGCCTCATTTGAATTACGCGGGCTTACGCTGGGCCATTTTCGCTATGCCAACGCAAACGACGGAGCAAATGCTTAGGGAATACGGCACTTGCTCTAGTATGATGCGGCGGCGTAGTGTAAATGGCTTACGCTACGCCGGCGAATTTCTTAGAGAATCTGGCCCTATAACTTTAGCTTTAAGAAGAATATGGGAACTGCCACATCCAGAAATATTAGTTAA
The DNA here is from genome assembly GCA_029574335.1 of Rana kukunoris. Taxonomy (NCBI): domain Eukaryota; kingdom Metazoa; phylum Chordata; class Amphibia; order Anura; family Ranidae; genus Rana; species Rana kukunoris. The sequence continues at coordinate 484,890,917 of CM056051.1, read as the reverse complement.
GTGGGGGCTATGCTGATCTTCTAGCTTTATTACATTCTTAGATATTGGCCTGAAACAAAAATGGAAATAAAAAAAGTCCTTATCTGCATACTTGCTCTGGTTTTGTGAAGCAAAAGGATCAGCATGACTGCCAGGCAGCTAGCATTTGCAGAATATGTCAGATTAGCAGACTGTGTTTTTCTAAGAAAATGTTTTCACATGTATAGAGAACTGAGTTAATTTGTAAGCTATATACAGTAAGTATGTCATCTGTTGTCCATTTCTACTCACCGGTTTTGCTACTTGGAAAATTATGTTGACTGCAAGCAGGTTCTATGCGAGACACAATTTCTGCCAGGTCTGTAAAGCCAGGTGACCCTCCAGTCTGCAAACAGGGAGCAGAGTGAAAGTATAATGCTTGTGAAATCACCCAACTAATATTTATGCAATGTACTGACATGGCTGTTCCTGTAATTTATTGAAATGTTGTCCTGTATCTAAAGCTCCATGTAGGGTTTCACCTGGACAGTTCGGGTTTTTGGGAATCATGCGTCCGTTTCATGCCGGCTGAAATCCATACACAATATTCAGACAAGAATGTGGCATGGAACAGGGCCTGACAGGAGTGTGAGGGGGCACTATGCACGCTGCATTACTATTCTCTTTGGAGTGCCCAAAGGTGTCCCCGGTCTGTTACAATCCTATAGTGTATGCTAAAAAAATCATTTTGCTGTGTGCTGCTAAAGTATTCGAGGGTTGGCTTGAAGAAGTGGCAACTCTAGCTATATGTCTGCAAAAGGGTGGAACTTTATGAAAAATGGACAGGTATTAAAGTGTCTGCAGGAGATCCTTATAATAAAAGCACAGCCCCATTCAAGCCTGGCCCTCATGAGAACAGTCAAGTTTACCCCATTAGTGCTGCTCACTGAAAACCATGGCAGGGAGGGGGCACAGTGGGGATGATTTACTAAAACTGAAGTGTGCAAAAATCTGTTGCAGCTCTGCAGAGAAACCTATCAGCTTCCAGTTTTTTTTTTTGGTAAAGCATAATTGAACAAACTGAAGTTAAGCCGGCCATACACAGTTCGAATTTCGAAAGAATTTTCTTTAGAAAATTGTATCAAAGAATTTTCGTAAGAATTTCGCTCCGTTAGTGGGCTGCAGCAACAGCTGGTTTTCGTGCGGCAATCAAATTTGAGGAATCCGACATGTTGAAAATTTTATGAAAAACAAACAATTTTCTAATCAATGATGGGAGAATCGTGTGAGAAATGTAATAGAAAAAAAATGTGCACGTGCAAGAAAAGAAAATTTATAGAGAGAAAAGAATATTCCCACCCACAATTTTTTTTTTCTGTAGCAACATGAAGGCTTGGTCAGCCGAATTTTGAAAATCAATGGTGGCGTCATCGGATCACAAAAAAACAAACTTTCATACTTACTCCTCCCTGATGCGGTTGGTCGATTTCAGGGCTACTATTATCCTGCAACATTTTTTCAATTACGTCACCACGACGCCATTCTGTGAATATTAGCTTCCCATACTCATAACCAACATCCTGCACCAAAGTCATAGGAAACAATGTGATTAACAGACTCATCACTCATACAATACAGAAGAAACGAATGACCACAGACAATTAAATATTAGTTTAAAGAACTCACATATTATTTTACTCAATCGATAAACCTGAGTGAGGAAACATTTATAGATACACATAACAAAGAATAATAGAAAATACATTTCAGTTATTTTGCTTAATAGCTGTATATATATATATATATATATATATATATATATTTTATATGGCAAAATTTAGTGCTTGTTAACCAAGTTCAAATGGAATGGTTATTGTTTTGTAGAGACAATGCTACAAATGAGGAGGGTTACACTATATATTTTTTTTGCATTATGAGTGTAGCACCCTCTAGTGCTAGAAATATAAATCGTTTTTTTTTTTGTCTAGTACAGTTGATGTATGCATGCTTGGCTGGTAGCCAAGCATGTATGTTTTTGTTTCCTGGGTTGGAATAAATCCAGAGAGAGCTGGATGACTCACAGACAGCATCACTGAGACCTTTCGCCTCCTTCTTCTCGAATGTTCTTGTGCCTTCTAGAAAAAAATATTTTTGCAGAATCTGAAGGAGACAGTAATGGGGATAGAGAGATGGGAATATCCTTCTCTCGAAAATAAAGATTTGTTTATATAGGGTGTGACAGGAAGTCAGGTAAATCTGTGTGTGTGTTGTCACAGATGGGAGATATGTTTCTGCCTTGTTTAGACAATACACCAATTACTATTAGGCGTCGGCTGTAGAAATGGCCAGAGAGGTTTGGGGCGTTAGAAGCCTTCAGCTGTTCAAAATTAAGCAATTAAAGCCCCTATAAATATAGCGTAAGGATGACGACTGATTGCTGCGTCCTGGGGCTTTGGGAGTGAAGGAGCAGTCACAAGCACTTCTGAAGAGGTGAGGTGCTGATGGATATTTCTGTGTGAGAAATATCAAAGAGACTTTTTTTTTTTGTTTTCTGCTGTAGGACCAGCAGTGTCTGCCCAGCAGTAGGCTGTGCCAGACTCCATAGGTAGGTTCCTGTGTTGGGAAGGTAGACGCCCCAAGTGGCAAGGGTTTATTTTATGTTTTGTTTTGGTTATGCTGTTTTGATGCTTGCAAGTGTATCCAGCAATATGGAAAAATAAACCATATCATTTGTTTTCAACAATCCTCTACTGCCTTTTTGTACAGTTCAGCGTGTAGTGAACCCATCCAGGGGGTCACACACACCCGCTACCGAGTTAATCCCTCACAAGGGGTAATGAAATTCACATAAAGAATTTGTTTTGTGTGTGTTTTTCTTTTTTTTTCTTCTCTCCCGTTTTTTTTCCTCCCTTCTTTTTTGCACAATTTGAAGGATAGTAATGGGGACCCAGAGATGGAAACCTCCCCCCTTTGAAAGTAAAGATAAATAGGCACGGGTAAGAGAGGGTATAGATTTGGTGTGAAGTTATCCACATAAGGAGGTATATCTACTGTATATGTGTGTACGTGTTTATATATTTACACATATATGTATATGATCCCTTTTCTTTCCCTCCCCCTTTTTGTTTGAAGAGGCAAAGACGGGGGAATGGACCTGCTTCAATGTCTCTCTTTGTCTCTTGTTTACTATGTAGATGGCCCAGGAGAATTAAGATCATATGCTGCGGTACAGATTCATTTTTAAGTGCATGTTAGAGGATGGATCCATTTATGTACCTATATGTATTTTTGTATTTGCTTTATGTATTTATGTGTATTTTGAGATTGTCTTGTATTTTTATGAATAAATTGCAAATTGTTTTGCAAATATGTAAGATTTTTACTTGTAAAAATGTAATAAAAACTATTTGTAATAAAAAAAATTGAAAAATGAGAGGAGAGGTAAGGTAGAGCTGCCTGGAGTATTCTTAGGGCCCTGACCGATCCCCAACTTGGATTGGAAGGGGGCAGGCCCCTTTAATACTCAGGGTCAGCCCAGCTGGAGAGGAGTTGTTCAGGTGGAAGCTGGAGATGGAGTGTTAGGCTGTCATGGCCTTTGAGGGAGCTCCCCAGTCTGAGGTGGGTGACCTTGGGCCTGGGCTCGGGTGCAGACAGGATCTTAATACAACCCACAGAGGTGTCCTAGACAGGAGGCACAGGAGCAAGGAGAGGACAGCATGAGAACACTACCAGGCAAGTCTCTAGTAGGAACAACAGAAACAGCCAAGAGGGCTGGTGAGTGACACACAGTCAGGAGGATTGGGAGGTATGCCTGAGAAGACTGGGACCAAGCAGTCTGGAATAGGTGCAGAGCCAGTAAGGAGGACTGTGGTGGCATGGGCAGTGGCAGGGCCTGAAGAGGTGGTACTGGGATCAGCAGCCACACGTAGGACAGCTAGTAATAGGATTACCATATTTTGCTACACCAGCAAAGGGCATTTTGCTTTGGGCCTGGCGGGGCCAGTGTCAGGCCTTAAATTCAGTGCTAGCTGGTCCTGGGAGTTGTAGTTCTACAAGCAAGTTTTTGCTGAAGGTTGAAGAGGAGACGTGTGTATATCATGGATGTATATAGTTGTATCACTGAAGAATTCAAAGGCCCCGTACACACAATCGAACATATCTGCTGAAACTGGTCCGCAGACCAGTTTCAGCGGACATATCGGATCGTGTGTACGGCCTAGCAGACAGGTTTCCAGCCGATAAAAGTTTTAAAACATGCTTTAAAACTTATTTGCTGGAAAACTGTCCGTCGGACATGTCCGCTGGTTAGTACGCCTAACCAGTGGACCGAAATCCCCCGCATGCATCGAATGGATTTGACGCATATGTGGAAGCATTTTACTTCCTGGTTTGCGGACGTCGCGGCGTCAACGTCACCGCCACGTCACCGCGCTGTCTGTCCGCGGGGATTTTGGTTTGATCGTGTGTACACACCATCAGACCAAAAGATCCCCGGAGACATGTCCGATGAAAACGGGCCGTCAGACCATTTTCATCGGACATGTCTCCTCGTGTGTACGCGGCCTTATTCATCAAGTGGGTATATATGTATGTATGTGTATAAATATATATATATATATATATATATATATATATATATAGGGCCAGATTCAGGTAGATGGGAGCATCTTTGCTCCAGAGTAACGCTTCCCATTTACGTTACTCTGCCAAAATTTTAGGAGCAAGTGCTGTTATTCAAGAAGCACTTGCTCCTAAAGTTGCGGCAGCGCATCGCAAATGAGCCGGCGGAATTCAAATTGGGCGGGTACGGGGCGTGTAGTATTTAAACTAAGCGCGATCCCGCGGCGAACGTACTGCGCATGCGTCGAGTGTCAAAGCATCCCCGTGCGCATGCTCCAAATTCTGTGAATGAACGTCAATGACGTCACATTCCCATTCATGAACTTTTTACGCAAGCAACGTTTTTTCTTTTTTTTCCGACGCGATGACGACGCCTATACCTAACATAGGATACTCCACTAGGGGGCTGCTTTATCTATGCGCCGCGTATCGCTTCCGGAAACGTCGTAACGTCACTGCGTCGCGCCCGAATTCGCTCGTGAATTGCCGATTTCCGCTCATTAACATATTTTTTGAGCGTAAATCGGCGGGAACGCCCCCGGCGCCATTTTTAAGTTGAAGTAACGATGCGATGGCGAAATTCATTTACGCTGCTCGCATCGGAACTTCAACCCGGAGTTTCTTGTTTTCTGGTTAAAGAAAACAGAAACGCCGGCTTAAAGTGACAGTTAGGCTGGCGGATCACTGGATCCGCCAGCCTAACTGTACCTGAATCTGGCCCATATACTACAAAACAAAACAGAAATAGAGTGCATCTAAGAATATCAGCAGATGAACAGGTAAATTGGAACCAATCTATGCAGCTCACTTTGGCGATTGGCTGAGAAACACTAACTTGTGTCCCGGCTGACAAGCTTAAAAATACATATACATACATGATACATACTAAAACAAAACATGATCTTATACATCCAAAATCATTAAAATTGGATTTACCAAGTAAAACCTTACAATTAATACTGGTTGCTCCAAACCAAATTGGAGTAAACACATAAGTCTGGCCAACCATCAAAGACAATTTACAGCTGATGTTAGGCGTGGTACATCTAATCATGGGATTTGTTTTTGAATATCGCTTAGAGATTTACTACAGATTCCTGCTTTTTAAGCTTGTCAGCTAGAACGCAAGATGGTGTTTTCTTGGCCACTTGTCAAGATGAGCTGCATACATTGATTGCAAGTTACTTGTCCATCTGCTTATACTCTTATGCCGCGTACACACGACCGTTTTTCATGACGTGAAATATATATTTTTTTTATGTCATTAAAAACGATCATGTGTGGGCTCCAGAGCATTTTTCATGATGTGAAAAATGGGCATTAAAAATTTAGAACATGCTCTATTTTTTCACGATGTCGTTTTTCACATCGTGAAAAGCAGTCATGTGTAGGCTTTAACGACGTGAAAAAAACGTGCATGCTCAGAGGCAAGTTATGAGACGGGAGCGCTTGTTCTGGTAAAACTAGCGTTCGTAATGGAGATAGCACATTTATCACGCTGTAACAGACTAATAAGGACGAAGACTGAAAAGCGCAAATCGTCTCACTAAACATTTACTAACACTAAATAAGCAAAAGCAGCCCCAAAGGTGGGGCCATTCAAATGGAACTTCCCCTTTCTAGTGCTGTTGTACGTGTTGTACGTCACCGCGCTTTGCTAGAGCTTTTCACGATCGTGTGTAGGCAAGGCAGGCTTGATAAGAATCAGGTTGAAAAAAACGTTGTTTTTTTCTAGCCCATTAAAAATGGTCGTGTGTACGCGGCGTTAGATTTGCTCCACTTTTGTTTTGTTTTTGTATTAAATAGGACAGCATGCAATTTACATACCATAACTCGAAAGGTAAACTATTATAAGTGATAAACCAGCATATTGTCCAAAACATTCCTGCCCCATCTTACTGATCATTATGTCTACCAGAAGATAATGCTCTGGTTTAAAGTAGATGTCCTGAAAACCATTTGCTTCAGGTAAAGCTGAGGTCAGGAACTTTGTGCAGCAATGGTGCACACGGGCCTGCATGAGTGCGCCCACGGATCCTGGCGTTTAGCTGCCTATTTAAACTTGAGGTCTGTCTAGCTTTCAGCTCTGATCCCGTGGTCTGTGTTCCTAAAAAAAAAATGATTTTGTTATTGACCTGGCTACATCTGATGCTTCTCTTTGGATCTCATTTGCCTGGTATGTCTGCTGCTCATCTGCGCTGTTGACCCCAGATTAGACTTCTGACTCTACCTCCTGACTTTGCTCTTTGCTGCCAGCACATTGCAAACTACTGCCTGTCCCCAACCTCACCTCAAACCTGATCATGATCCTGTACCTGTACCTATCTGCCTGGCTGCTGCTGAACACAGCTTGTGACCTGACTCCATACTGCCACTGGGTGGATCCCTTCAATTACAAGCTCAAGTTTACTGCTCCAGCGTCCTCGTACCTGCACTCTTGTGCTGCCATAGCAGCCCCTGTCTCCACTACCAGGGGTGCTTGGAAAGGAATTGTGCAAGAGGCCACCCTCATCATCTCAGGCTCCAGAGTCCGGTACATGACAACTAGGAAGGTTCTAACCGCTCTTAGAATTTTTAATGCTGTGTTCCCAATGAAAATAGTTTTGTTTCTGTCCAAAATCTTACCAATGGGTAGGAGAACAGCAACAAAAACATTTTTCATTACAGTCGAATAGTGTTAGAAAATGTTATTGTTTTTGCTGCTTTGTCCCCAATATTGAGGGTCCCCTTTACTCATACCTCCCACATTTTTGAGATGGGAATGAGGGACACCTTGTTGAGCGAGGGGGGGGGAGGGTTCCGCGGATCTGAGTTGTTGATCAAGGGGGTTCCGCGGATCGAAGTTGTTGAGCGGGGAGGGGTTTCTTTCGCTGGATCTGAGCGGGGGGTTGGCAGATCAAAGTTGTTGAGCTGTTGCGGGACCGCTGGATTTACCGCGGATCGCGGTAATCGCGGGGGGCTGCCGCGGAATCCAGCCCTGATCGCGGGACCGCGGGATTCTCCCGCAAAATCCGGGACGGTTGGGAGTTATGCCTTTACTTCCTGTCTAAATGGCAGTAGTAACAGACAGGGGAGATCTCTCCAGTGGGGCCACAAACAGAAATAACAATTACAAAGATAGCAAAAAAAACCTTGTTGAACTCTTTCTCAAAATGCTATTTGCCTTGTTGTTACATTGACCCTTAATAAGTATTTTCAGAAGGACATGACAGCAGTGGTATCCTTCATATTTTTCTCATAACAGTTCCCCTTCAAGCACTTTAAACTTACAAGCACTTCCTTAAAGCGTCGAAATTCAGTGGTTCTGAATCGCTGCACTGGGGGACACAGATACTCGCAGTATCCACTGAGCTTCACTCTCTGCAGCTGATGGACACAGGAGACATATGACAAGCGCGACTGCAACTCAGCCATGTCAGGGACCTGGAAGTGAACAGCAGTGATAAATCATAACACAACCCAAAGGACATCCAACTAAAGGAGACAAAGTAGTTATACAATACATTTTGATACAATACAGTCTTATTAAAGCGGGGGTTCCGCGGATTTTCGTATTCTTTTTTAAAAATGATTCTGCCGCTCTTACCTTCTTAAAACAGCAGCTCGTGTGTCCCACTCTTCTACGAGCCAGCATTAGTTTGTTCCCGAAAACTATAATTTATATAATCCAGAGATGGACGTTTCCATCTTTACTGTGGGCACTGTGAAGCCCAGCAGGATGTCCTTCCTGGATACGGTGAATGCTGCCGTCCCAGCATTCACCACTCTATCCCGCGCATGTGCAGTGTTGACGGCGAGCGTCGCTGTCAACACTACATGGTTGCAATAACAATGCCCGCTTGCCGAGTCACGTGACCCGCGAGATATCGCGGGATTACAGCACAGCGCGTCTCCTGGGATTCTCATGACTCACTCCCAGGAGACATAGCGCTGGTCGGGGGAAAAGGATCATACATGCCCACTCCCATGGGGAATATTGATTGACAGCACACAAACGGCAGCAATACTAAGGTAAGGATCGAGATTTAAAAAAAACAAAAAAAACAACGGATTATTTATTGTCTATGGCTATGTCTATTGTCACAAGTCAAAATTTAGGGTGAACCTCCGCTTTAAGAAAAGCATTGATATGTAAAGTCTTTTTAATTAGAACAACCAATATTATTTAACTATTCTATTAGATATGTTGCATCCCCTTGCATTTATATGCAAAGCTTTTACACTTTTTGAAGCTAATTACCTTAACTTTAGCTGCCCAGGGATTGAGGCGATTCCACAACAACCACCAGCCTGACAAGCTGTCTCCATAATTATAAGTATCCCATACTTCCTGCCACCCAACATCTACTGCAAGGACGGTGCGGGCCCCCAGAGAATGAGCCACATCCGCTGGGGTGAAAGAAAATAAAGAAGGGGATAACATGAGAAAATAACCGAGAAGGTAGCTATAACAACATCTGATGATGCATCCAATATCCCTGGCTGACCTGGGAGGTTATTGACATAGCATCCATCCAACAGGAGATGAGAATCCAGAGGGTCACAGAGCGGTGGCAGATAAGGTGTGTACGAAGTGCTGGCTCGGACATAACGCCACAGGCTACCTGTGGGAACAAAAATATCAGAATGTAGAAGCAAATAGTAGCAGTTTTTTAAATAGAAAAAAAGAAAAAAGGATAAAGGAAATTGTATCTGTTGCTTTCAGCAAATCAAACACCATGTCTTTTTATCTCAGTAGATGTTAGAGAACACAAACAAACTCAGTCTTATTTTCCTTTACCTAATTTTTTTTTTTAGCAATCAGCTCTATTGTGTTAGCCACCCATGCAGAACTATCTCTCACCTTCTCTATGAACCCTCATTGAAGAGGAGCTGATATCTGTTGTGATACAGAAAAACGGTAGCCACAAATCCTACAGAAAAGTGCAGTGACAGACACTATGAATAAAAGAAACACGATAAAGTGGAACTAAACTCTCTCAAACAACATTAAAGCGTTTGTTACCCCAACAATGATATGTGCCTGTTGTACAATGTACTTATATAAGACAGTATCCTGGTCTCTTTGTATTGCTTCCTTTATGTGAAATCCCTGGTGTTCTTGCTAGTCCTCTTGCTTTCCTATTATAAATGGACCACACTAGGCAGGAAAACACATCGTGGTCAGTTCTCTACCTGTGCTGAGAACTCAGTGTGCTCTCTTCCAATAATCAGACTTTTCCTGACATGCCCCTGCTGCACAGCCATTCATTGTAAAGTTCAGTGTGCCGTTCCTTCTCCTCTCTCCAGCTCTTATGCAGCTAAGAACAGAGGGAATGTGATTACTTATAAAAAAAATTATAAATGCCTCTTTTTCAGTTTTTATATATATATATATATATATATATATATATATATATATATATATATATATATATATATATATATATATATATATATAAAAACTGAAAAAAAGGCATTTATAATTTTTTTTATAAGTAATATATATACAAAAATGTTTTGACATTAATTTCTACTTTAAACTGAAAGGGTTGTTTTACAAGGTGATTGTTTACAAATCACTGTAACTATTTTTAATCCTTATGCTGCTAGAATTAGTAAATAGATAGGAAGGCATATTACATTTCTTTGTTTTAAACTTTTTTTGTTTTATATTTCTTCAGTTGCTTCCTCGTTTCTACCCTAAGCCAAAATGTCATACATCCCAGAAGTCTTCATGGGCATTATTTTTCTTTCATCTGGAGGAGGAGCTTTCTTGGCTAAGTATACCCTCGCGCCTGCATGCCTTTGTTAAGGGCAGAAGGATTCCAGGAAGTAAATGTTGCATGAACCATCTGCCCTTACTCTCAAGATGACAATGGCTTAAAATGCTAGGGGGGGGGGGGTTCAGCAAGTGATTTCTCAGCAAAGTAAAGCACAGAGACATGAATATATGGGTGAGTTTTCTTTGAATATTAAAAAACATAATTAAATAGAGTTTTCAATTTGTGGTGCTCAGATAGTCAAGTCCCACTTTAAAGAGAAGAGAGACAGGAGAGAAAGTTACATTACTTGGATTTGCCGCTCTCCAAAGAGGTCAATTAAAGTATTGTTAAATTGGGAGCCTGATAACAGTGAGGTGGTGGGGTAAGTGAGGTCCATGACTGTTCGTACCAAGGAGGACATCATCTAGTTTCATAGAAGAAAAAAAAAATCATATGGTGAAAGAAATTTAAGATGACTACAACATATCTCTAGTTAGTAAAATTCAGTAAATATTTTAACTGCACCCAAACCTCATTCTGATCCCACCCCATAATTCCAAACTCCCCATTTTTGTAATCCTATTTCTTCATGTGTTTTGGAGGTGACACCATATTCAAGATGAGTATTATTTACACCTTCATTGTGATTCACCAGGACATCACTGGATGAGGTGATTGACAATGGATTTACATTTTGAGAATTTTATGTTTGTTTGTTGTTTTTAAAAGGACTTTTTCAAATATAGTACGTATATTTAGTCTCTATTATTCTTTTGTGAATGAGTGGGGGTACTATCTACCCCATACTTATTCAAGTAGGGAAGTAATGGATACCTTGGGGCCTCCTAATTTTAAGGCCTCATGCACATTGGATGCTATAATAACGTCATAAAAAAGCCAGTAGCTTTGCAGTGAGTATTTCAACGTTTTTAACGTTTTTAGCAGGGTTTTTTTTTGCATTTTTCTGCATTAGCGTATATTTTTCCCCAATGGATCAAAAAATATTAAATGCTAAGGAGCTGCGTTTTTGAGCATTTGTTGGTGAGCATTTTTACAGCTGAAAATAGCTATAAACCCTTCTCAGAACCCACTAGTTTTTTTTCTTAAACAGCCTATGTGTGCATGGACACATAGGATAACATGCTAGAGACTTTCTTGACTGTAGAAAAAAACACCTAAAGCCAAAAACAGCAGCTGTAAAAATGACCAAAAATTACCATGAGGCCTAAAAGGTACCTTCAAGATTCTAATAGGTACTCACCAGGCCAGGGTTGTGGGGAAGAGGCCCTTGTCCTCATTAATATAGCGACAAGGTTCTTTTCCAGGGGGGTCATGTGGTCTTCTGCTCCCCCTCACTTATTTCCAGGCTGAATGCTTGGAAGTCATTTTGATTAAGAACTCTACACATTTCTTTTTTTGCTGTACAGTCTACTACGGCGAAAGTGATTTTTTTTTGTAAAAAAAAATGTATGGGGCTACCCCCAAAAAAGGTCTGGTACATCTTTTGGTGGCAGTGAAATGTCATTTACCAGCAATTTAAATGGTAGTTTTTTCCTTCTTTGTAAATGTCAGTATTGTTGTAGCACACTGTATACATTGTACAGGTGCACCATTACATCATGCAGGTTTAAGGCATCCTGCAAGAACGTAGTAATGCAAATTTTACCCTATTTGGAATGTTTCACTGTAAGTATTTTTAAAAATGCTGCTCCCTGTAAAAAAAAAAAAAAAAAGAATTGGCGCATGTCTCCTTTGGCAGTTCCCAGCCCCCATTGTTTGGCAACGGGCAGAATTATTTTTAAAGATTTGGCTTCCATTGACTGCAATGGAGTCCAAATTCACAATCAAACTTATGAGCTTTTCGGCAAACCTCCCACAAACCAAACCCAGGCACGTCCATCTTATCCCCACATGCAAGCCAAATACGCCTGCCAAATACCAGGCCTTACCTTTGACCATTTACATGTCCGTTCTTCAGTTTGGTTACTGTTACGTTCTTCTGCATAAACTCCGCCAACTAAAGCTCCCATGGAGGTACCTCCTATCATATCCACAGGAATGCCTGCCTCTTCCAAAGCCTTAATCACTCCTACATGTGCAAACCCTCTGCATATTTAAAAAAAAAAACAATATATAAATACAAAAACAAATGTTAAACTTTGAGAAAATGTCATCTTTAAACACTTGTAAGTCTGCATAAATCTGGACATAAATTCACTTATGTCTAAAAAAATGAAGCACCCCAATTATAATCTCACTCACCTTGCTCCACCACCTCCTAATACCAAGGCAATAGTATTTCCTGTTAGAGCACGGGCAAGCCTGGAAAAATCACTGTGCCGATCAACCTCTTTTTGAAGAATTTTAGAGTAGAACTCAAGCTGATACACAGAAGGGGAGAGAAAGAACAAACCAATGCAGAGACAACACAGCAAGATGTGACATGTGAGGTAAGATGATATTACTGTGAATTATACAATATGGCACAACCTACCATTTTTAAAGCTCAGGACCTACAACATTACATACATTCAGACGTTGTTTTTTGAAGTTGTAAACTATGAAACTCTAGATCAGTAAGGGTGAACCTTGGCACCCCAGATGTTTTGGAAGTACATTTCCTGTGATGCTCATGCATTCTGCAGTGTAGTTGAGCATCATGGGAAAATGTAATTCCCAAACATCTGGGGTGCCAAGGTTTGCCATTTCTGCTCTAGATTAACACATTCTATTAGCTAGCAGATAAAACGTAGTAAAAATGAAGTCACATTAGAACAGAATCACACCAATGTACAAAAGGGATATACCCCAAAAAGTTTACTAATAGGCATCTGTCCCTTCAAATGTATCCCCCTGGTTGCTCCTTGTGTTGCTGATTGGAGAAAGAAGTGAAGAAATATGAAATATATAAATTCTTAGGTTCAGTCAAGCACATCAGATGTAAACATTAAGGAATCAAGAGTGCATTGTATCATTTTCCCCTTGCGTGGAAATTGGGAGTTTTTGCTTCATTTGGGCAAAAAGCTAGACATTTTAATGGAAATTTACAGTGCAATTAGTGATAGTGATACAATTTAATTGTTAACACATTGATCATAAAACTGTATTAATGCTTTATATGGCTTTCTGCTTTTGTTTTCTTTAAAAGTATGCTACAGTTACCATTTTATGTGGTTGCCTCTTAACAAACACCCGCTTTGGGGCACGGATATGGAAATGTGCCGAAATCCAAGTCCTGAGTTTGAGCCATTCTACTGTGTCTGATGGCATAGGACCATCCATTCGATGTAGGAGTACGAGTTGTTTAAGGGCCCTGATAGGAGAATTCTCAAGAAACTTTTCAAGCTGTGGTGAGTAAAAACAGGGGACAGATCTGTAACACAACAGCACCTTGAACTAATTAACTTAAAATACAATTTCAGCTAAAAAGGAAAAAAGAAAACCTTCCTAAGCATTTTACATTACAAGGATTTTTTCCATTTTTTTTTACCTTAGCTGCTTGCTTTTTTCAAATATTTAAATAAGGCATCACATTTAATTAAAGTGTATCTAATCCTAAAAAAAATATTATGTTGAGTGGCCTACAAGTCCTTGGATGTTGTGGCTACCTTCAAAGTCTTTATGTTTTTTTTTGTTCCTATGATCTGGTATTCCTACCACTCACTGCTTTGCATCTAATCTATAGCAAGGGCGCTTAACCCATGGCTCACGGAGTCCTCTGACGTAGGCCCTCAACCTCAAACCAGGGAAGCACATGCCCATGCTCTGGTATAGCAGGATGGCAAGCCCAGATTGTGAACAACAGGTTGCCCATCCACCACTGCAAAACATCAGAATGCATGGAAGTGGAATCGGCAGTAAAGGAAGCAGGCAGCCGCGGATTGAGCAGGAGCCCCATAAGCCGATGCTTCCTCTGTGGAGTGATTCCAAATGCACTTTGCCTGGGACCTTTATAGCAGCCTGGAGAGTGATGCGAGCAGAAGCTGGAAGAGGAAAAGGCCAGTATATTAAACATCACATAAACTGCACTTTTGTAATGGGCATAATAACACTTATTAAAAAAAAGGTTATTAGGCTGCTTTCACACTAATCCGCAGGTAGAGCATAGTGAACCTGTGGGTTAGCTGCACTGGGCCATAGACTATTATATCCTGGGGGTTTGGTGTGCTTTCAGAAAGTGCATCACATGCCCAAGATGTAATTAGACATGTGCAATTAGTTTAGTCTTGAATTTGTTTTTTAACAAATTTCAACAAATTCGGAAACATCCTAATTAACGAAAACCCATTTAAACAAATTTTTCCGAATGTTCGTAAATTGGAATATTCGAAAATCCAACAACCCGAAAATTCAAAAATCTGAAATAATAACCAACTATTAAATTATAGGTGTTGGAATTTCCTTTCAAATTTGGCTGTTAGTGAAGGGAAAGAATGCGGATTATCTGAAATAACGAATGCCCTATCTAAACGAATGGAGCGTAATGAATTAATAATACAAACTTTTTATTATTATTATTTATTATTAATTTGTTCCGTTACATTTAGTGTCATTCGTTATTTTGGATAATTTGTAACTTCGGCTTAATTTCCGTTACATTTTCTGTCATTCGTTATTTCGGATAATTTGTAACTTTGGCTAAATTTGTATTTGTTACGTTCACCAACAGCCAAATTTGAAAGGAAATTACAATACCTATAATTTAATAGTTAGTTATTATTAGTTAGTCATTCTTTAGAATTTTCTTATTTTCTTTCTTATTTTCGGATTTTCTGATTTTTTCAGGTAAACTGCAGCCTGAGCCTTAGGCCGTGTACACACGATAGGTTAAACTGATGAGAACGGTCTGATGGACTGTTTTCATCGGACCAAACCGATCGTGTGTGGGCGCCATCGGTTAATTATCCATCGGTTTAAAAAAAGCCAATTTGTTTTAAATTTAACCGATGGATTCCTAACCGATAGGTCAAAACCAATCGTTAGTAGGCACGACCATCTGTTAAAAATACACGCATGCTCAGAATAGGTCAACGCATGCTTGGAAGCACTGAACTTCATTTTTTTCAGCACGTCGTTGTGTTTTACGTCACCGCCCATCAGTCAGCTTCATCGGTTAACCGATGGAAATGGTCCATCAGACCGTTCTCATCGGATAGACTGATCGTGTGTACGCGAGGTGGCTCAGGACAGTAACGTCTCATTTACATTTGCGGTTTGGGGGCAGTAAAACCCCGTAGTTCATGGTGGCCCACGACCGGTTACCAAATCACTTAAGTGTGGGCATCATGAAGCCAGACTGTATGACTTCCTGGATTTCAGCTTTGCATATCTCGCTCATGCTCAGTGCTGCACAATTTGGACAATATGATGCTCCCCTGATTTGGACAACAAAACCATCCCCTCTTCTTGACTCCATTAGTGCTATTAAACTTGAAGCTGACATCTTCGCAGTTCGCCCATTCAAGCAGTTAAATAGATGGAACTCAGAATGAAGACCAGGGGAAGATGGAAGCACCTGGAACCAGCGGAAGCACCAAGCCCACAGCACTGAAGGGCACCATTTGACAGGTAAGCCTGACATATTGTGCTAATGTGCGGTGGTTATAGTACATTATAGACATGTGCAGACTGGAATATTTAGTTTTATTTTTTCGTTTTCGCTTGGAAAATACGTTTATTTAGTTACTCCCGAAAATAGTTTCGATTTATTTTGTTTTTCGTTGGGGAATAGCTATCGTCCGAAAATCCAATAATACTTGGTTTCTGTCGAATGGTCAAAAGAATATTTGACGGAACGTCGAATCTTTACGTCGAATCGTACGTTTCTGTTCGAATATTCCGCCTACAAGAATTCTAATGTTGTATGACTAGTAATAATGTCGAATATATTTTCTCATAAATCGAAATCTATTCTCTGTAATGTCAAATCTATTATTTCTATAGTGTCATTTTTTTTCTCTATAATGTCGAATCTTTTCCCTATAATGTCGAATCTCTCTATATTGAATTTTTACCGCAATGAAAATAAAGCATTTTTTATGTCGGATCTTTCGGGTTTTCGTTTCTTGCACTTTCGTTATCGTTTGTTAAAACAATAACGAAAAAACAGATTTTCGGACAAAAATGCATTCTAACAAAAACGAATGCACATGTCTAGTACATTATAGCATAACCCCTTGAGACCTTATTTAAAGAAAATTTAGTAGAGTTTAATACCGCTTTCAATTAAATCTTCCAAAATGAGCGCTATGTGGAAAATTCTGACTACATTATAGTAACATAATCAGTTCCAGTGTTGTTATAAAAAGGAACTCCAGTTGTCTGCTAATATGGGCAAAGATGAAATTCCCAGTGAAAGAAATATAAGGAAAATGTGAAGGTGTGAATGTGGATTTCAATTACATTTTTATATGTAAAGCATACGGTTACATTTGTAGTATTTTGCTGGATTTAACTAGTTCTAGTCCTTACTGCAAAAAGGTTAGCTATTTCTGTCCACAAACAAATTTCAGATCTGGATTTTAGTTTATGATTTGGTCAGAAGCCACATGTACCTTTTAGTTGAGGCTGAAGCTGTGGACATCTGCCAATATATGAGAAACAGGTGCAGGAAAAACCAAAAGTTATTTAGGTTGGCCAAAGATGGGCAAATATTTCCCAATGAACGGGCAGGTCAATAGAAGAGAAAAAAATTGGGAAATGATTGCAGGTAAATGCGCAGCAGAAACAGTCCAGTACTGGTAAGCAACATTTAAAAACAGAAGCATTGCTTGTTTTGTTGAGGACTTTAAGGCCAGCCTAAATATGATCTTCTAGAGCTCCATAACATGTCTTCGTCTTACCTCTCCAATTGCTGGTGCCTCTTCTCCCAGCCCAACCACCAAAACACAATCTGCCTGGCGGATGCAGCGTACGGTCCATGGTGTGAGCGAGAACTCAGTTTGGTAGAGGACAATACGGTGAAGATCTTCCTGCTGGGCCAGCCATGTTGACAGCTGACACTCGTGAGTACTAACAAAAAATGGAAATAAGTGTAAGGTGTGGTTACCAAGGGGTCTTGCCTTCACCAAGCAAATGGCCAGCTTGAAGATGAGAAGATATTAAACCTGAACTCAGGGATAAACAAACGGTGTCTAAATAAAAGCGCCATCTGAATCTTTACTTGGATTTTGGTGTACTTTGAATATATCTTCCAGATTTGTGCAGTAATCCAGTGTGGCACTTTGTCTCTGTGCAGGAACTTCCTGCAATAAGGAAATGTCACTCCTGCATGCTATCCTGGTGTAGGGTAGTAGTGATGAGCGGAATACGCCATATTCGATTTCACGATATTTCGCGAAGATTTTGAAGAATATTCGCGAATATTTGTTAATATCAAATATTCGTGATATTTTATAAAAAAAAAAATTGGGAAATTTCGCCAATGCGAAATTTCGCTAGTGCGAAATTTCGCTATTTTTTTTGGATAAAATATCACGAATATTCGATATTTACGAATATTCGCTATATTTTATAAAAAAATAAATTGCGAAATTTCGCTAGTGCGAAATTTCGCTAGTGCGAATGCGAAATTGATTGCGAAATTGATTGCGAAATTTAAAAAAATAGCGAATATTCGCCGCGATATTCGAGTTGCTCGCGAATACTCGAATATGCAATATTCGTAGCGAATATTCGCAATGCGAATATTCGTGAGCAACACTATAGGGTAGCTGGTCTTTTATCTGCCCCATACTGTAGTTTTTTCCAGGCAGCCTGTAATGGGAGGGC
The DNA here is from genome assembly GCA_029574335.1 of Rana kukunoris. NCBI lineage: Eukaryota > Metazoa > Chordata > Amphibia > Anura > Ranidae > Rana > Rana kukunoris. The sequence goes on along the minus strand of CM056051.1, from coordinate 484,872,825 downwards.
CTACTGGGTCCCTCACCCATCTCTGCTCTCTGTACAGGCTATGTAGTAATGTGCAGTGAAGAAGTTACTGTTACTTTTACAATGTTATATTTCAGTTTTCAAAGTAATTTGTTGCACACAAAAATGTCTTTCACTTAAAGGTTTGTACCCGGAGTTCAGTTTTAAATCTGTTACATAGGAGTTGTAGCTGTGATGATTTCAGTATTTGTTTACCTAACTTTAATTTAACTGTGTATCTGGGATTGTCCATGAATATGTCCTTAAAGCCAATTTGTACTTTGCCAACGCAGGGCAAAACAACAGATTGATTTTAATACTCCCCTACCCAGCAGTACATACTCAGCCACCCAGTACTTAAGGGTATGCAGGAGCATGTAACTAAATTTGGTGGAACTTGGTGATTGGCCAGGCATCAGCAATGGGGAGAGCTCTGATTGGAGATCAAACTAGAAAATACACAGTGCTATTTTTCCTTGGTCCTATCAGGCATTTAAAAGGAAGGTTAGTAAATGCCCAAGTTCCGGTAAATCATCTTTACAATATAACCCCAACCAAGATGACTCAACTTGGCTCTACCCAATCCCACACAGTGACTATAGCAAAAAAAATGTAAACAACATCAGTGGGATGATATTCTCACTGAATGGCAACAATTATTTAACATTTCTTTTCAGTTTTTAGAATCTTCTAGGCAACAGAACTCTAGAGTTCACACCAATACTGTTTTTGCCACCAGGAAGCCAAGCTTTTTCTCACATGTTTTACCCTGCAGAGGCTTCTGTGCACACAGGAGCCTTACAAACCTTTCTAAGGCATAGGCTCCAAGCCGCGCCCTGATGATGTCACTTGTAAGAACCAGAGTTGGGCCTGAAAGAGGTAGATTGTCAGTATATTAACTCTTCCAACACCACAGAGGAAAGTAGTTCTACCATCCATTTTCTTACCAGACATCTTACCTATTGTGTCCAGAGCATTTTTAAGCTCCATGGTAAAGGCGGAGAGAGGAACGTTATTACTGCAAGGTAACACACATACTGTACTCAGGTTACTGGCCACATTTCCAGAATCTAATGAAAAGACAGAGAGAGTAGGATGAAGATGAAATTGTTTGGAACTAGGGCTGTGCAAATTAACTTTTAATTGATCGATTAATCTTTAATTTTTTTGATCGATCAAAATCTTTTTGATCGATTAAAATTCTTTTGATTGGTACTCACCTCTCCGCTGGCTTCTGGGCCTTCAGGGAGTTCAGTAGGAGATCTGATAACGACACGGACACCGGCGGGGCTTGCCATGTCCATCTGAAGGGCTCCTTTGCTGTGCCTTCATATCTGCATGCCGGCGGGATATTACTATCTGCCATACGCAAGGGCTGTTACACTTCCCTCTATCACTTCCCCCTATCAACCTGGGATTCTACAGCCATCCACTGGGAGTTGTGATAGTTCCCTTCACGGGACATCTACATGCCGACGGACTGATGTTAACCCCTCCTCATCTGGATTCAGCAGTAGTATCGTTGTACACATTTTTATACCAGTATCATACTTAGCTACATGTTTTTATGACTTATTTTGCTACCGTTTGGTATTACTCGCACCATTTTTACAGTTTATGTAGCTACATCGATTTTATCTCCAGTGCAATATTTATTTTGTTACCTACTTGAAGACTATAAAAGTTTTAATGCTATTCCCATCGAGCGCTGCCTTTGTGTGTTTTTTGTATCCTGCTATCTATTTTTCCAGTTGTTGGTAGCTGCACTGGGAATCTGTATGTGCGTTGTAATTAATCGAAATTAGTGGATTAATCGATAAAAAAAAAATAAAAAAAAAAATTAATCTAACACAAAAATTTTGATCAGTAACAGCCCTATTTGGAACATTCGATAATAGATACTTCCCTTCAATGTTTCTATTGTGTAGGTTGGCTAGATGACATTCATCTTCAATAAGATTTTGTTTTCCTGCTCCCTTTGCCAGGCTGAAATCTTAACTACTGTATAGACTCAACTCTGTAATTGAGTACATTATGCTATTTAAAGTGGGATTCCAGCTAAATGCACAGCTCAATAATGTATGTTTAAAGTTTTCCTCTCAAAAGATGTACAATTTTGGCCAGCCTATCTTGTAATAAACAAATGATGCTGAATATGATCCAATAAGAAGGCCAGAAGTGAAAAATACATAGTTAACCAGTAAATAAGTGTGTCACCTGCCTGGCAAGAGTGTGTGGCAGAAATGTATAAATCACAAAAATAACTATACAGAATTCCTAACCCTCTGGCAGGTAAAACCAATAACATAAATTTGTTTCAATCTTATTTGACCAAAATGCCACTTTATTTGTCATATGTAATTTATGAATGTAGGAACCAATAAAAATAACCCTGTTTTCCTCTTTGTGTGTATGTAACCCTACTAAGACACCTTCTGTATTTTATACTTGTAAAACAACACATTCTGGCATCCAAATAGTGATAATAACCATAACATACCACTATATTAAATCCAGTCCTTCAGAAGTCTGGGTGTACACGCTCCACCTAACATCAAACAATGTCTCCTGAAGAACCATGGTCCATCAACAAACCAACAATTCAAATAGAAACTGGATTGTGCTTTGTGGTCATAACAATACTACTAAGAACTAATCTCATAAAAATTAAAATGTTCCAATGTTCAATTATCTCTTTGGAAATAGTCTAACTTGGACCCTATAGCATCTCCAATAATTTGGACACCACATTTCTTTTAATACCAGGCAGCACAGTTGCTAAGTGGTTAGCACTTCAGACTAGCAGCACTAGGGTTGTTTGTTCGAATCCCAATCAGGACACCACCTGCTTGGAGTTTGCATGTTCTCCCTGTGCCTGCGTGGGCACTCCGGTTTCCATGTTAATAAGTTATTTGGATCCTGTCTAAATTGGCCCTAGTATGTGTATGTATAAATGTGAGTTAGGGATCTTAGATTGCAAGCTCCTTGAGGGTGGGGATTAATGTGAATGTACAATATAAATGTGTAAATTGAGGGCGCTATAAAGTACCTGTAATAAATACTATCTAGCTGTGCAACTGATTACATTAAAATGTGTTATACAGTGGCGACTGGAAGCTGTACCTCCTGGTTTTTATGAAGAAATCTTACGCCCAGGGGCGGACTGACAACTCATGGGGCCCCCGGGCAATAGAAGATTATGGGGTCCCCAGGCTTACAGATGGCCACCAAGCCAGGTGGCAGTACAGAGACGGGGCAGCTAAAATCTCAAAAGCATGTAGGTTTTGGACATATCAGGGACAGATGTAAAAAAAAAACACAGATTTTTACATACTGTCCCTGGTTTTAATGAGCCTGGCAACCCTGATGGGGCCCCCTAGTGGCATGGGGCCCTCGGGCAGTGCCCGAGTTTATCAATGGTCAGCCCGCCCCTGCTTACGCCACGAGTATCAAATACTGTACTTTGAAGTAACCTTAAAGCGGAGGTTCACCCTGAAAACAACTTCATGCTATTAGATCCAGCATACTGCTGACACCTACAGAATGCTGTTTTTTTTCCCCCTAATTACCGTCTTATCGGGGCTTCTTATCCGGCTCCGAGCGGGGATTCCTGCGGGGAATAGGCGTTCCTAACACAGGTCATACATGATTGACGTGCTGGAAGGCGCGTCACGCCTTCCGAAAATAGACGAAGTGGAACTTAGCAATTTACGGCGCTATATGGGGGCCTGCGCCTGCCGTGTAGAGCAGACTGCGCAGGCGCCGTAAAAAGCAGAGTCCACGTCGTGTATTTTCGGATGGCGTGACGCGCCTTCCCGCACATCAATCATGTATGACCTGTGTTAGGAACGGCCTCCCCCCCCGGGGGGGATTGAGAACCTGGACGCGAAGTGAAAACAGCTGTACAACCAGAGCTGTATCCTGGCCTAGGCCAACAAGGCCCAGGCCTAGGGCAGCACTTTTCAGGGGGGCAGCACGAAAAGAGTATCCCCCGGCTTGCGCTACACTGTTAGGAAAAATTAGTCTAGCGCCCCCAAAAAGCGACTGTGCTGCTTCTGGTATGCGGGTGGCCGGCATTCCGCAACTGTGGGGGGAGGGGGGGCACTTCCAATTTTGACTGTTTTATCATCCTGGACCACAAACCTTCCTCACTGTGCTATATGTTTCTGCTGCACCATCTACTTAAAGTAGAACTATAGGCAACACTTTCTTTTCCATTTTGGGTAGAGTAAGGGAGGGTTATAGCCCCTGTCAGTTTATTTTTTACCATCCCTGTCCCCTTGCGAAGATTTCCCTTCACTTCCTGCTCTATGGGCAACCAGGAAGTGAGAGGAAATCTAAGTAAATAAGGGAATCCATTGCCCCCCCATCCCCCCCCCAGGCCCTCAGAACTAGTGTCCTCACTCGAAAATTACAGGGTGGGTCTTAAACAACACAGGGTGTGGCCGTGACAGGTAGGGGTGGGTGATATTTAAATTAGGGGGTGCACGAGTTTAGTCAGGCCTAGGGCAGCACAAAACCTAAATACACCCCTGTGTACAAGTGTAAGTACAGCATCAAAAAAAAAATTCAGCATACTGTCGATGTTAGCAGTATGCTGGATCTAACGGTATATAAATGTTTTAGGGTGAACCCCCGCTTTAGAACTCATATTAAAGCCTTCAAAGGAAGGATCAGGATACGGAAGATGGCAGAGTCAATGTTGCCTTTTAAAGGGAATTGAGATTTGCATATAAGTGCAGCTGCTTTATGTATCTTTTAATCAATTTGAGTCTTAATAAAGGTAAGTCATCCAAGAAGGTAACATCTGTGCATGCATTTGCCATCATTTGCTTGAATTGACGAGCTGTGTGACAGGACAACTTGAGTGATCACCATTTTAAGGTCATGGTCTCAAGCCACCATAGTAGCTGCCAGTCAGACCAGTCCCCTAGGACACCTTTTTGGCTCATAATCTAAACCAGGGCCGTTCCGCCCTATAGGCTCACTATGCAAGCCACTTAGGGCCCCGCAAAGCTGGTGAGAAGTCATTTTTGGCCCCTTATCCCGCTTCTCAACTTGCTGGCTGCATGGGAGAAGAGGTAAGAAGTCGGCACCCCCCGCTTCCAGACTTTAATGTAAGATGTAATTTCCGACAGCAGAACACGCCCATCCCCCCGCTTCTCAACTTTAATGTCACTGTCGGCAGCGCCCCCCCACTTCTCAACTTGACATGTCATTTTGCTTAGGGCCCCAAGGAGGTCAGGATTGGCACTGATCTAAACCTATCTCCACTCTCTTGGGACAAAAAAATAAAAAATATTTTATAAAAATAACTAACTTTGATCTCTAACCAATACTATACCCCCCCCCCTCCCCAAATGAATTGTTTGAATGAAAAGTAAAGCCATCGGGGCCGATCCTAGGGTCACAGGCTCCTGGGTGCAGAAATAGTTCTGGCGCCCCCACATGGGCGTGGTCATTTTACTAACCCCTCCCCTGTACAAATGTTTCTATGGCAATGACTCAACCGCAGAGATGCTCCCCTCCATGAAGTCTTCATAACCCTGGGATCCTTACATGATCTGTTAACAATATAAACACAAACACAACACAAAATACAGGAAGAAAAGCAGAGTACTTTATTGGGACCTGGAGGGGGGCTCTCTGATGGACACAGAGAGGGCTTCTGCTAGAGAGTCTGTTAGAAAGAGCCCCCAGACATGCTACAGACATGATACATGAGATGGTCAGAGACTGCAGACATAGTACAGGAGATGGTCAGAGACTGCAGACATAGTACAGGAGATGGTCAGAGACTGCAGACTTAGTACAGGAGATGGTCAGAGACTGCAGACTTAGTACAGGAGATGGTCAGAGACTGCAGACATAGTACAGGCGATGGTCAGAGACTGCAGACATAGTACAGGAAATGGTCAGAGACTGCAGACATAGTACAGGAGATGGTCAGAGACTGCAGACATAGTACAGAAGATGGTCAGAGACTACAAACACAGTACAGGAGATGGTCAGAGACTGCAGACATAGTACAGGAGATGGTCAGAGACTGCAGACATAATACAAGAGATGGTCAGAGACTGCAGACACAGTACAGGAGATGATCAGAGACTGCAGACATAGTAAAGGAGATGGTCAGAGACTACAGACATAGTAAAGGAGATGGTCAGAGACACATCAGTTTTGGACGGACATACACCTATGCTCAGAACCCTAGTTCTGGACGGACACAAACAAGGAGAGAAGGAAGGAGGGGAGAACTCTGCCACTTCGGCGCCCCCACCTCTGCAGGTGCCTGGGTGCAGGGCACCCTGTGCACCCTGCCTAGAACCGGCCCTGAAAGCCATTGAACTAGAACACATACACTGTTTAGGAGCTTCATCATCACTGGTGCATTTATTTAAGATCTGTGACTTAATTTTTTCAAACGTGTACTTGTATGTATAAGTATGAGAAATTACATTTATTAAATATTGAAGCAGATCTCAGTGGACCAACCAGGAAGCCAATGACCCCTAGACATTTGCTGGTAATCAACTGATTGTACCAATTTTGGTAGGACTGTACAACATTCATTCAATCTTTGTTTTAGATGATAAATGCACTTATTACATTTTTATCATTTTTTATAAATATTCTCCAATTTAAAAAATATCTCTTTGCGCCGGTATGTGATTGGCACATCTCAATTTCTCATTAGAAGCAATATTGCACCGACATGCATTAGGCCCAGACATGCATACATGTCTGTAAACAAAGGGGAGGCCAGGACTATCAGTTTAGTCTTACCTGCCACATCTCCCTGTGTCTCTTGAAGGTTTCCAAGGATTTTATGGCTTAAAATGTGAATTAGTCTGGTCACCACCTGCAGACAAGTTACACTTGTTAAGGTTCCACAGGAAATATAAATCTAAAATACCTGATTAAAATGAACATCCACATAAGGAAGAGCAATACTATTTATTATGTATATATAATATCAATTGCTGTGCCACAGTGGGATGTCAATTCAGTTGTAAATCTGATTAGCAAATTCATTATTTTATAGATCAATCTGTTATAAAGCTGACTATGGGCGATGACTCTCATTTTATTCTTTGGTCCCTTCCAGAAGAATCCCATTTAAGACCTTCAGAACTAGGCCATTCTGCAGCTTAATTTTCATAGTTACCGTATTTATCGGCGTATACTGCGCACTTTTTTGCCCTTATAATTAGGGCAAAATCGTGGGTGCGCGATATACGCCGATACTCGCTTCCCTCGCTGTGTTTGAACTTTGCCGGCGACATATACCGAGTGCAGTACACTCGGGTACAGTCGGCCAGGCTCGGCTCCCCTCGCGGTTATGCGAGAGGAGCCGAGAGGAGCCGAGCGTGGCGGAGCATGCCCGAGTATACTGCGCTCGGTATATGTCGGCGGCGGAGTTCAAACACAGCGCGGGAAGCAGGGGATCGGCTCAGAAACAGCGCGGGAGCAGCGGGGAGGACACCACGAAGGCCGCAGATGGACGCCGAACCGGACAAGGCTGCCGATGGACGCCGGGCAAGACACCAAAGCTGTAAGTAATAAAAAAAAAAAAAACAGGAATTTCATGTTCAGAGTAGGGGTGTGCGCTATACGCGGGTGCGCGCAATAGGCCGATAAATACGGTATATTTGAGACGTTGAGAATGGAAAAGAGAGACTGGCAATAAAGGAGAGGTAGACATCCAAGATACTGTTAAATTATAAGCCCTTATAAACACAGGGCCATCTTAAAGTGGTGTTTCAGCAGCACTTATTTTTTTTTAAAGTCAGCCGCTACAAACACTTTAGCAGCTGACTTTTAAAAAGGACACTTACCTGTTCTGGGCGCCCGTGATGTCGCCCCCCCCCCCCCCCCCAAGGCTGATCCGTCAGGGAAACAGGCAGTGGAGCCTTTGCGGCTTGACTACCCTTTTTCTACTGCGCATGCATGAGTCACGCAGCGCTTTGTGAATGGGTGGCTGTCTTCGTGGACACACACAGGTCCCAGAAGACAGCACAACCCATTTCTCAGATTTTTTGGAGCCTTTTTGTTTTTTTAGGGTGGACCTCCACTTTAACCCTCTTGCATTTTATTGTATTGTACTGTCTCACTTTATATTATAAAGTGGTGAGCAAACTGCTAGCGCTATATAACTCATAGGACCTTCCAAAGGCCAAAATCTTTTGTGGTTGCAAAAATCAAGCAGCTGGCAGCTCTTTAACTCACAATCTTATCTTTGTCCTCTGCTTGCTGCAGGCAGGGATGCCATTTATAGAAACAAGTCTGCACCATCTGCATGAGCATAGCTAGAACTAAATTTGGGCATACTGAAGAAAATCTAGTGTCATCTGACTCTAGATATAAATCTAACATACTGCACTGACAATCTCCAGAGGAAAGATGTCATCTATTTCTTGAAATTACTCTGCAATTATCCTGATCTGCTCTATGTCTTGATTAGTTATCAAGTATACAAGTCTAACACCCTGTTGCTCCTGGTTGTTCAGCCTGAATTAAGTCATGAAATCTTCCACCTGCCCTGACCCTATAAATAGTTCCTTGACTATGTCTGAACTCTGAGCTGCACTTTTGTGTGTAAATTTAAGCTTAGTTTATTAAGTCAATCGTTATACGTCACTAGTAGGGCAAACCAAGGGAGTGAGAATAGCCAAACAGCCAATTCCAGTTCTCACTGTGTGTGTAGGGCACTTTTAAGAACTCTACAACAAAACTCTTGCTGGTGACTTCTCCTCCGCTCCAGCATGCAATATATTGCAGAATAGAGCCAAGACAAGAAATTTGTAATGAAGTGAGAGCTTTCAGTGCCCTACATTGTTTAGTACAGGAAGGTAAAATAGCTGCCCATCAATTAACAAGAAGGCAGTAATAATGTTTGTGGATTGTACGTAGATCTTTTGTGCCTAATTTTTACATGATACCCACCCAGTGGCGGCCCATCCATAGGGGCGCAGGGGCGCTGTCCCCCCATCCAGGCATCTGGCCCCTTAATCTACATAAGGGACACCAGGTGCATGGATTTATTTTTATTTTTTTGTTTGAAGCACATGATTAGAGCTCGTCTTCCTGGTTCTCCTCCCAGTCACCCAGGAAGCAGTTCCGGAGACCTGATTGGTCAGGGAGTCTTAGAACTCCCGGCCAATCAGGTTTCAGTCAGGACCCACTTCCTGTTCGGCCTGGAAAAGAAGCGATGCCCTGGAGCAAGGAGCTGCAGCCCAGATCCATGTCTGCCTGATCTGCCTCCTTAGGTAAGAAGGCCACTGATCGCCCCCCACACCAGGTGGGGGGATAGCCACATTCCCATCCGTATCATGCAAGCAGGGGGTGGGGGAAATCACTGCATTCCTATCCATCTCCTGCGGCGGGATTGCTGCATTCCCGTCCGTCTCCCGCGGAGTGGTGGGAAATTGCTGCATTCCTTCCTGTCCATCTCCAACAGTGGGGTTGGCGTGCCCCCCTTGCCACCAAAATATTGAGCACCAGCCGCCACTGATACCCAGTTTAATAATTAAAATCAAAAATTCCCCTTTTTACCATACAATCAGTTCCAAGGGCTCAGAGTGTGCACAAATAAATACACATTTTTCTGTAAAAACTGAAGTACGAACGAGCAGCAGGAAAACATCTGGCTTAATGCCACATAACTTCTTGGTCTGTGATGATGGAATTGTAAATTTGTTTATAAATGTTGTGACTTGCTTTTAGTTGTCTTCAAATATACCTGCGGGTATCTTCTCTTAATGTAGGACAATGCTCCATCAGGGACCTTTGCCACCTCAGAGTCTCGCACTGCGTTCACAGAGGTCACTCTTGGCCTGTGCGTTAAAGCTTCCACCTATAAGAGAATATTGACAATCAACAATGCAAGCTTTGCGTCTCTCCACATTGAAATTGCATTACCCAGCACTTTATCAAAGCATATTTGAGTTCAATTAAAATAAAATCTCTCATTTACTGGAGAGCTAAGGACTGTGAGCTATATTCACCTACAGTGTTTCCTGCTGGTGAAATCTGGTATTACAATGTGAATATAGAAACAAAGCAGATCTCTATTGCCTCGTTTCCACTGAGCGGATCAGTTTGGTACGGTTCGGTACGGTACGCTATTTTGGGTGTTTCCATTATGAAAGCGTGCCATAAAAGCGAACCGTACCGGACCATTCTGGGTCCTGCTTCAGATGTGGGGCCATAGAAAATGGAATGGTTCGGTTAGGGCGGACCTACAATACATCTCACTGATTGGTGGACGTGCTAGGCATTTCGTTCAGTGGAAACAAGGCTTATGGCAGCCATTGTAATAGAATAGTGTGACCTCTGCAAATTATACAAAATAACAGCTCAGCATAACAGAAGAGGAGTAACCTGGTAGGATTAACCAACCAGTAGAACCAACAGCACTCAGAGACATAGAATATGCAGACTTCCTCTCTTGCCTGGGTTTTTTTTTAAATAAAATTACCTCCTTTGCTTGAGTTTGCCTTGGCGCCCCCCTTCCACAAACCTACTATGTTATTAGAACTGTGAGCTATAATCACCTACAGTGTTACCTGCTGGCGAAATACAGTATTACAATATGACTATAGGGACATTGTTTCTCTGAGAGTCATTATAGTCTCACCTGTAGGCAATTTATACAAAATAACCACAATACATGGAACATTCCACTTCTCACCATTCCAATTAGTTCGCCTCGGCCATGCTCCCCTACAACACATTTCTTCCCATCAGGATTCTGAATCACTGAACGGAGACGTCCATTTAGGGCAATGTAAGTACAGTCAGAGGGGTCCCCTTTTCTAAACATAAAAAAAAAAAAAACATAGTTATGTTAAGGGGAAATACAAGAAAAAGTTTAAAAGAAAAAAAGTAGCTGTATGAGGTAGAAAGACAACAAAAAAAGAGAAATAGAGACAGGAGGTGAACATGAGCGATACGAAGACAAAAAATATATGAAGAGATGGGGGAAAGAGAAGAAAAGAGATTAAGAAAGAGAAAAGATTGGAAAGAGAGAGTGGTAGAAGGAGAGAATAAGACAGATTGGATGGAAAGAAAGAAAGAAAGTAAGAAAGAAGGCAAGATAAGATAAGTAAACAAACAAAATCAGACATAGCAAGGAAAGTGAAAACCTTTGAATGAACATGTCATAATTATCTCATTATCGCTTTTAGTCTGTTTATAATGGGCTGAGTTACAAGGCTAACAGACTAGCCTTCTCCTTGCCCCCCTCTAGGTTGATGTTTTTTGTGGGAGATTCCTAAGAGTCGGTTCACACTGGGGCGACTTGGGATCCGACTTGAAGTCGTGCTGTCCAGAAAAGCAATGTAAGTGAATGGGAGCGGTGTTAATACACACTACTCATGCCGCTCCGACTTCAGAAGAGGTTCCTGTACTACTTCAATCAGATTCTAGGCGATTTGTACCCATTGATTTCAATGGAAGTCGCTTCCAAGTCTGATCACTGTTTTAATTGAAGCGACCTTTCAGCAAGATAACATACATTTCTCATGCAAATCTCTCCCTTCCCCTCTCTCTCCCAGAGCTGATTGTTGTTTTATTGGCCGCTGGAATGTCTCCTGACCTGAAAAGGACTTCAAGTCGTGTTGTAAATCGCCCCAGATCGCCCTGTGGTTCATGCTCATGTCGTGTTGAAGTTGCTTCTGAAAGTCGTGCTGGAAGTCCTGTCGCCCCGGTGTGAACCGACTCTAAGGGCCAGATTCAGGTAGATGAGAGTATCTTTCCTCTGGAGTAACGCTTCTCATTTACGTTACTCTGAAGACCCTTTCAGCGCAAGTCCTGTAATTCACATAGCAGTTGCGCGTAAACTTGCGCCAGAGTAACGATAATGCGCTGGCGTAACCCGACGCAAGTGGAAGTGGGTGTGATCATATGTAAATGATGGGCGGAGCCCAGCGCAGAGGCTTACATTCAGCGCATCAACCACGGAGCATGCGCAGTGAGTGAGGCTCCACTCGCCCCCTTTGTGCGCATGCTCACAACTTCCGTCGGCACCACTTCACGGGAAACGTCAGCGCAATGCCTTCTGTTGGGCGTTTAAATGCGCCCGTAGAAGCGCCATTCCGGCACTAAAGTATATCCTGCTCCCCCTCCCCGCAGTGATGTTACTTTTGTTCTGAGATGGCTGCTCCCATTCCCCGCAAACACACAGGAGAAAGCTGAACTTTAATGGCCAGGAGCTGACAGCCGTCATCTCGGCTATGGAGACCTATGATGTCTTCCTCCATGGCTGTAAAATTTGACAGACAAGCATGGACAGAGGTGTTGTCCTGCAAGTGGGGGTGCTCAGCTAGCTCTTATCGTCGGTAACGCTGCTGTAGCTGCTCTCCTGCTGACCTGTGGCCGTCTGGAGTAAAGATAAAGCAGCCTTTTGTAGAAATAACTTTGTGCCGGACGGACGAGATACGCGCGGCGCATGTAGCCAGCGTATGGTGCTAATCCGTTCGTGAATTGGGAAAAATCCCTCATTTGCATATTTGCAGGGGAAATCAATAGGCGCGACTGATGCGCCCAGCGAAATTAAGCGCTGACGATACTCTGGCGTCGGAACGTTCCGCCGGTCGCAAATGGCCCGTTATTGGGCGCATGTAGTTTGGTGGGTACGGGCACATAGAAACGACCGCGCATCTTCACAGTTACGCGGCGCATATCGAAATACTCCAGCGCAAGTGTTGCTGAATCTGGCCCTAAGTGTTCCTTGGCCAAATGCAAAGGACAGTCCTTCTAGAAAGCTCTCTTTGCCTGTTTTCCAGTTGTGTATGGCTAAGACAGTTTTACTATGACTACCTACAATGTTTGCCCAAAAATAAGACCTATCCCAAAAAAAGACCAAGCGTTATGTAGCGGGGACAGTTTTTGCCTCTCCAAAGACATATTGATGTTTTACAATGTTATTCTATGGACTGGTGTTGTAAATAGGTGTTTGGCACCATCTAGTGGTGAAAATGTGGAATGGACTGCACCATCTTTTGTTTTTCCAAGAAGCATGGGAGGAGTGATGTGAAGGACTTACCCATGAACACTCGGGGCTGCAAGGCATGCTGGGAAGGGGATAAAAGGTTTGGTGGTGGCCATTTTAGCTCGCTCTGGTTCCTGGGACATACGCCCTGGAGGAGCTCTCTCTCTCTCTCTCCCTCTTTCGGTGCGATCTACGGAATTCCAGCCTACTTTCTGCAGAAGCAAGCCATCGATCTCAAGAAGGGTGACGGAGGACTTCCGATCGGCTCTGGAGGAGAATCAGACAACCGGATGATTGCTAGAGACCGGACTGAGACCGTGAGGAGTGAAGGCATCCATCCGCCTGGACCTAGTATGGAGTGAAGACATCCATCCGCCTGGACCTCGTGTGGTGAGAGGGCTCATGCCCAAAGTCTTGTACTGTTTGACACACATCTAGGCTGCCTTGGTAGTGTTGCTGGGACTGATAGTTCCACGCTGTTGCGGTGTGCCATAAAGCCACACGTGCAAAGGCCTCAAGCCTAAACCAACTGTTGGTGCCGGTCATTGGAGTTGTGCTCCCAGGAGAGAGTGTACAGGTACCTCTCACAGTTAGACTACAGTTTCAGTTTATTTCACACCACTCATTAACCAGAGAGCCCTTGGATTACAAATCTGTCTCTTAAATTGCTAGCAGAAGAAAAGAAGATCAGAGACTAGACTGTTCTCATTGCAAGGCCTTGCAGTACTGCTACCATTTACCAGACACTGTCTGAGGTGGGAACATTAAGTCCATTACACGCTGTGATCTTATTCTTGTTAGATGTTGTACGTTGCATAGCGTGTTTACTGATTTTTGTATGGTGTGCTGGAAGTGGGAAGGTGCGCAGTGTTGAGTTGTGGCCTGCGCACTAGTCCCACTTGGAGACACCAAAGTCCTGCTGATAGGGGAGGACATTAGGGGATTGCTGCCTATAATTTCCTGTAATATTTGTTGCCCACCAAATGTGTTCTCATGGTTAAGTACAGAATCTATTTCAGTAAAACTAACTGTTGTTTCAGCACAGCCTGTGTATGATTACTTTCCCCTTCAACACCAAAGCTTTATATCTGTATTGCACCACAGCTGTGTCAAGGGGAGTGAGACCAAAAATACTCGGGGGTGTCAAGGCAGAGTACAGGCCCAAATTTACAATCAGCCGCTCCTTCGGGGGTCAGCGCTACACGTGGGGGCTCGTCCGGGATCCCTGTCTCTCTGCAAGTGAAGCCCACCCCTTGACACCAATATGGATCCTAGTACAGTGGCCCGATGGTGTGGGGCGGAAGGCGCTCGCTCAGAAGCGAGCGTAGCAATCGCACTCCCGGGAGAAGCCTGGGAGAACGAACAGGTCAACAAGATTGTAAAGGCATTGTCCCCAATTAGGAAGGCCTGGGTGGTCGCAACCAGATCAGATTGTGAGACCTCCCATACTTATGCTCTATTGGAATGGAGGAAGGGAATTCCGGAGAACTTTAGAGGCTCAAGTGTACAGCTAGCTGGGAGAACCAAGTTTTACCTGACGCACCCAGAAGGGCCTGAAGGGAGCCCTGTCAACTCTAGCTGTGTTAAGCCAACGATGCTGGGAGTTAGTTTTGGGTCAACCCCAACCAAAACCGGTTCAAGGCCCCCTCAGGGGGGGGGAAAGACTGTGTTTGACACAAGCAGGGGAGGTTCTCAGTCGGAACGACAACTATCTGACCTAAAACGGCAGTGCCGCACTATACAAGAAAGATTCAAGGAGGCCTCCGGCATGATCGCAGAACACATTGAAGGGTTAAGTGCCTCATGTAAGGACTCGACTGGTAGTAAGCAAAGGTCAAGACCTGCCTCATTTCTCCAGAGACGCACCCACAGCCACTTGCCAGAGGTGACGATTCGGAAGGACTTCAAAATCGAAGGACAGATAGGAGAAAAGGAACAGAAGGGGAATCTGTCCTACACGAATCTCTTGCACCAGATGGAGCTGGGACTCCAAAGAGGCTGTCTTGAATCAGAAATTGTAGAGGCTGTAGTCAACGCCATTAGCCCAGGCCTGAGTATCAGAGGCATGCTAGAAATGAAAAATGGACTGACTCTAACACAACTCAGGAGAATACTAAAGAGCTACTACAAGGAGGAAGGTGCCACTGAGTTGTATCATCAACTGATAAATATGGCACAGGACAGTCAGGAGACTCCTCAGAATTTCCTGTTCAGGGCCATTGAATTGAAAGACCGCCTGTTGTCCGCCTCCCAGGGGAAGACTCAGATGAACACTTTGGGGCTGGACTAATTCAGAAGAAGTTTCTGAGGTCTGTGGCTACAGGCCTGAGGAGTGACTATGTCAAATTCCAGTTGAGGCAGTATTTGGATGATCCCTCCACTACAGATGAGGTACTCATTGAGGAGACCAATGAGGCAGCCAAGATGGAAATGGAAAGAGAGAAGAAACAAAGGAAGACTCAGTCCAGTACCACCGCAAGGATCAGATGGCACAAATCTGATGTTTCATCAAGCTCCCAGGAAGCTAGTGTCCTGACAGCGAACACTGATGAGATGCCCCAGTCTGAATTAGGAAAACTGTTTCGGGTGCAGAAAGAAATATTGAAAATGATGGCTTTGTTGACTGAGAAGCTGGAGGGACCACAGAGGGAGGAAGTCTCGACACAGAAGACCCCAGTGGATCATGCAGCCGCCCTGACTGAGAGACCGGCAAAGCTAAAGACCTGTTTCAACTGCGGGGGAGTTGGACACTACCGCCAAGTATGCCCAAGCCCGGCGAAGACTGAAACAAGGCGCCAAGAACCGGCGGAAAACTTCAGAGGGCCCCAGTGAAGGAGTCAGCTGGGCGCCCGGTCACAACAGTCAACTCCAAACAACCTCATGCATACCAGGTCCCTAGGGACGCATGTAGGCCAAATTCGAGCAAGCGCTCACCGAGGCGAGGTGTAAAAGTGCAAACCACTAAACAGGCTAATCTTGCCACTCCCCATGGATTCCCCCCTGAACTAGTGGGACCTTCTCCCATTGTCCCTATCCAAGTGGAAGGGATTTACACCAAAGCCCTGCTGGACACTGGAGCCCAAGTGACCTTACTCTACAGAGATTTCTACGAGAAACACCTCAGACACCTGCCACTTCAGAAGCTGGAGGAGCTGGAGATATGGGGTCTAGGGACTCAGAACTTCCCTTACGATGGCTATCTACCCATTAGGCTCACCTTCGACCCGAGTGTGGCAGGGAAGGTTGAAGTCTTCGATGCCTTGGCAGTGGTGTGTCCCCGCCCACCAGGGGCTGACAAAAGTTCCCTCATTATTGGGACCAACACCGACCTAGTCCGAAGACTCTTGACACCGCTTGTACAGACACAGGGTTCTCCAGCTGTGAAGATACACCCAATGTTAACACAGGTGTATCAGAATCTATTGCATGAGCAGAAAGCCCCGGCGGAAGGAGTGGGGAAAATCTGGCGTTTGGACAGAAGTGAGAAGGTGGTACAACCTGGTGAAGTAGTCTGCTTGAAGGCTTCTGTCAAACTGACTTGGAGACAGCCGGGACCTTTCATCGTCCTTGAGACGGACGGAGAGAAAGAGGCCAAAGAGTTGGAAATAATCCCAGAACTGCTATCGACCAAGTCACTAAAGCGGAGCAGAGGAAAGGTCTCAGTCAGTGTCCGGAACACCACAACGTCACCGGTGAAGATGCCAGCTAAAGTGTTGCTAGGGAAGGTGAAGCAAGCAACTCCAGTTTCATCGTATGGAATAATGGGAGGACAAGGGGTAGAGATCCCCATGGAAGAGTTCTACCCGAAAGACACCCCCCTGTCACCCGAGTGGATGGAGAGGGCAAAAACCCAGCTGCTGAGATGGAGGACGGCGTTTTCAAAGAGTGAGTTCGATGTGGGGCTTGCAAAGAGTGCTGAACACAAGATTCGGCTGGAGGAGGACAAACCCTTTCGAGAGAGGGTCAGGCGGATTCCATTGGGAGATCTGGAAGACCTGCGAGAACAGCTGGCTGAGTTGAAGAGGACAGGAATCATCCGAGAGTCCCGTAGTCCCTATGCTTCCCCAATAGTGGTAGTGAGGAAGAAAAATGGGTCGTTACGACTGTGCATCGACTATAGGACATTGAACCGGAGGACCATTCCCGACCAATACACCACACCCCGAATAGAAGATGCTCTACAGAGCCTGTCAGGAGCAAAGTGGTTCAGCGTGCTAGATTTGAAAAGTGGATACTATCAGATCCCTATGCACCCCGAAGATAGGGAGAAGACGGCTTTCATTACTCCTGTAGGATTCTTCGAATTCAATCGCATGCCACAAGGCTTGTCAGGGGCCCCGGCCACTTTCCAGAGGTTAATGGAGAAGACTGTAGGCGACATGAATCTGATTGAAGTGCTGGTATATCTGGATGACGTGATAGTGTTTGGCAGAACACTGGAGGAGCACGAGGAGCGCTTGGAGAAAGTCCTGAGAAGACTTCATGATGAAGGCCTGAAGCTTTCCATGGAGAAGTGCCAATTCTATCAGCCGTCAGTAAGCTACCTGGGCCACATCGTGTCTGCAGAAGGAGTGGCCACAGACCCACAGAAGCTGGAAGCTGTCACCTCTTGGCCCAGACCCACAAATGTGACCGAGCTTAGGTCATTTTTAGGATTCTGTTCGTACTACCGTAGATTCGTGGAAGGGTTTGCCAAGATAGCCCACCCGCTCACTGAGCTGTTGAAGAACGAAGAGGGAGCTGATCTGGACTCGGGCAAACCTGGGAAACCAAAAGAGGGTCCTAGGAAGAAGAAAGACTCAATTGAAGATCAGTGGACCCCACAGTGCGAAGAGACCTTTAGACAGTTGAAGCGGAGCCTTACCACTGCCCCGGTCTTGGCCTATGCAGACCCTACCAGACTCTACGAACTACATGTGGATGCCAGTCGAGATGGGCTAGGTGGAGTGCTTTATCAGGAGTACGACGGACATCTACGACCTATTGCTTATGTGAGCCGAAGTCTGACACCTACCGAGAGGAATTACCCAACTCACAAGCTCGAGTTTCTGGCCTTGAAGTGGACGGTTGTAGACAAGCTAAAAGATCTGTATGGTGCTGAATTTGTGATCAAGACGGATAACAATCCCCTCACATACTTGCTCACTACAGCAAAACTAGACGCCACAGGGCATAGATGGTTGGCTGCACTCTCTGCATTTACTTTCAGCCTGAAATACCGACCAGGGATCGGGAATCGGGACGCTGATGCACTGTCCAGAAGGCCCCACTGTCCCCAGGACCCACCAGGAGGATGGACCCAGCTTACCCCTGAAGGTGTGAGAGCCCTTTGTGAGGGAGCGGAACAACCAGTGAAGGGTGGAGCCCGGGCTGAGGAAGTTGGAGTGTCCGCTGTGGGGGTGCCTAGGTGCTACTGTGATGTCACTCAGATGGTGGCGGAGGGTTTACCTAAGCTGTCTAGGAGGGACCTCCGGAGAGATCAGCAGGAAGATCCCCTTTGTGGTCTGGTATTGGAGGCCTTAGAGAGCCAACACCCTGATCTACTTCTCCAGAGCGCTCAGAAGGAAGCTCGCCTGTTATGCAAAGAGTGGGATCGGTTGCAGCTACAGCAAGGAGTGGTATACAGAAGGGGCCCCTCTGAAGATCCTGAGGAGAAGTGGCAGTTGTTTTTGCCGGAGAAGCATAGGGAGAAAGTACTAATTGCCTTGCATGATCACCATGGTCATCTGGGATCAGAAAGGACTCTTCAATTGGTGAGGGACAGGTTCTATTGGCCATACATGAGATCTGAAGTGGAGAGTTACTGTCATTCCTGTCTCAGGTGCATACAGAGGAAGACCTTACCTCAGAGAGCCGCCCCAATGGGCCATTTAGAGAGCCAAGGACCTATGGACCTAATATGCATAGATTTCCTATGTGTGGAATCCGATCTCAGTGGACAAGGAAACATCCTGGTGGTCACGGACCATTTCACCCGATACGCTCAGGCATTCCCTACCAGGGACCAACAGGCATCTACAGTGGCAAGGACTCTAGTGGAAAAATTCTTTGTTCATTACGGCTTACCTCAGCGGATCCACTCAGACCAGGGGAGAGATTTCGAGAGCACCCTCATTAGACAACTGCTGGATCTACTAGACATAAGGAAGTCCAGGACTACTCCCTATCACCCACAAGGGGACCCTCAACCGGAAAGGTTTAACAGAACCCTCCTTAATATGTTAGGAACGTTGGCTGCTGAACAAAAACAACAGTGGAGTAAACACATCACAGCCATGGTACATGCCTACAATAGTACCGTAAGTGATGCTACAGGGTATTCACCCTATCGTCTGATGTTTGGACGAGAAGCCCGACTACCGGTGGATTTGGCTTTTGGAACCTCTCTGGACCACACCTCGGAAGCCTCTCACCGAGGGTATGTAGACAGATGGCGGAAAAGTTTGAAGGCTGCATCTGAAAAGGCTTAAGCCACATCGGACGCAAGAGGAAGTAGAAATAAGAGGAATTTTGACCTCAAGGTACGGATTCAAGACCTACAACCCGGTGACCGAGTCTTGTTGAGGAACCTGGGTATACCAGGCAAACACAAACTGGCTGATCGCTGGAAGTCACAGCCATACATCATATGCAAACGTCTCCCAGGACTGCCGGTATATCAGATCAGACCAGAAGGGAGTACAGGACCATTAAAAATATGGCACCGGAATCACCTTCTGCCTTTAACAGAAGCAGTCAGAAAAACTCCACAACGGGAACTATCGCCTATGGCTGCGCCTAGACCTGTAACTATGTCCCAATCGGGATCCCTGGCCACAGGAGGTAGTGAGGAGGAGGAGGTGATGGAGATAAGCTGGTTGTGGCCACCTGAAGTGCCAGGAGTTGATGCACACTGTTCACCTCACAGACAGGAAAAGGACACTGTAATTCTGAGACCAGAAGCCCCAGAATTTGTGCCACAAAATGAAAACTCTGAAGATCACCCACCCTTTGACACTGAAGTACACGAGTGTGAAGTGAGAGAGGAGATAGTACCTACTCCCAAGAGACAAAGGGTTAGAAGAGAGATTCATGCACCCAAAAGACTGACTTATGATGTGCTGGGTGAAAGCTCTGACCAGGCTCAGTTTACTGCTAAAAGAAATCCTGAAATGCCTGGTCTCTCTACTGTCAATTCAGAAGGAGAAAACCCCAACTCACCCCTTGACACATCTGTACTAGACACCATGGTGTCACCTGTGAGTGCACAGAACAGCTCCCCATCATATGAGAATTGGTGGGAGGCTCCTCTGTCAGTGTTGTGCAGCCGCATAGAGGCAAAAATGTGTAACAGAGCCAAATATTTTGAATGTCTTTGGGGACCAAAGAATCAAAGCGGGGGGAGTATGTAGCGGGGACAGTTTTTGCCTCTCCAAAGACATATTGATGTTTTACAATGTTATTCTATGGACTGGTGTTGTAAATAGGTGTTTGGCACCATCTAGTGGTGAAAATGTGGAATGGACTGCACCATCTTTTGTTTTTCCAAGAAGCATTGGAGGAGTGATGTGAAGGACTTACCCATGAACACTCGGGGCTGCAAGGCATGCTGGGAAGGGGATAAAAGGTTTGGTGGTGGCCATTTTAGCTCGCTCTGGTTCCTGGGACATACGCCCTGGAGGAGCTCTCTCTCTCTCTCTCCCTCTTTCGGTGCGATCTACGGAATTCCAGCCTACTTTCTGCAGAAGCAAGCCATCGATCTCAAGAAGGGTGACGGAGGACTTCCGATCGGCTCTGGAGGAGAATCAGACAACCGGATGATTGCTAGAGACCGGACTGAGACCGTGAGGAGTGAAGGCATCCATCCGCCTGGACCTCGTATGAAGTGAAGACATCCATCCGCCTGGACCTCGTGTGGTGAGAGGGCTCATGCCCAAAGTCTTGTACTGTTTGACACACATCTAGGCTGCCTTGGTAGTGTTGCTGGGACTGATAGTTCCACGTTGTTGCGGTGTGCCATAAAGCCACACGTGCAAAGGCCTCAAGCCTAAACCAACTGTTGGTGCCGGTCATTGGAGTTGTGCTCCCAGGAGAGAGTGTACAGGTACCTCTCACAGTTAGACTACAGTTTCAGTTTATTTCACACCACTCATTAACCAGAGAGCCCTTGGATTACAAATCTTTCTCTTAAATTGCTAGCAGAAGAAAAGAAGATCAGAGACTAGACTGTTCTCATTGCAAGGCCTTGCAGTACTGCTACCATTTACCAGACACTGTCTGAGGTGGGAACATTAAGTCTATTACACGCTGTGATCTTATTCTTGTTAGATGTTGTACGTTGCATAGCGTGTTTACTGATTTTTGTATGGTGTGCTGGAAGTGGGAAGGTGCGCAGTGTTGAGTTGTGGCCTGCGCACTAGTCCCACTTGGAGACGCCAAAGTCCTGCTGATAGGGGAGGACATTAGGGGATTGCTGCCTATAATTTCCTGTAATATTTGTTGCCCACCAAATGTGTTCTCATGGTTAAGTATAGAATCTATTTCAGTAAAACTAACTGTTGTTTCAGCACAGCCTGTGTATGATTACTTTCCCCTTCAACACCAAAGCTTTATATCTGTATTGCACCACAGCTGTGTCAAGGGGAGTGAGACCAAAAATACTCGGGGGTGTCAAGGCAGAGTACAGGCCCAAATTTACAATCAGCCGCTCTTTCGGGGGTCAGCGCTACAGTTATATTCCAGGAAGACTGAAATATAAGCCCTACCCCACAAATAAGCCCTAGTTTAAAATGCTTGTAAAATCCTATAATCCACTCTATTACAGTAGTATATAATGTACAATGTGTGTGTTTCTGTAATATAATTGCGAAGAAGAGAGCTCTGGCGGGTCACAAAAGCGCAGTGTCTCTATAACAAAGGCATTTGGCACCTACCCCAAAATAAGCCCTACTGTGTCTTTTGTGTGCCAAAATTAACTACTTGAGATCCGCGCTACAGCCGAATGACGGCTCTAGCGCGAATCTAAATTGTCAACAAGCCGTCAATTGACGGCTTGTCACTAGCTGTTTCCCGGCGCGCGCTCCAGAGCGCGCTGCGGGGAAACACTGTGTTGCCCGTGTCCCTTGGACACAGCCAATCACAGATCGCCGCGAACGGCCAATCAGAGTGGCCGTTTGCGATGTGATCTGTGCGGCCAATGAGAGATGATCTCATAGATCATCTCTCATTGCCGTTTTACATAGAGACAGCGTTCTGTCTCTGGAGAGCAGGAGACGGATCTGTGTCTCTTGTACATAGAGACACAGATCGGTCACCTCCCCAGTCACCCCCCCTCCACCTACAGTTAGAACACTATGCAGGGAATACATTTAACCCCTTCCTCACCCCCTAGTGTTAACCCCTTCAATGCCAGTCACATCTATACTGTAATTAGTGCATATTTATAGCACCAATCGCAGTATAAATGTGAATGACGCCAAAAATGTGTCAAAAGTGTCCGATGTGTCCGCCATAACGTCGCAGTCACAATAAAAATCGCAGATCGCCGCCATTTCTAGTAAAAAAAAAATAATAAAAAATAATAATTCTGTCCCCTATTTTGTAGGCACTATAAATTTTGCGCAAACCAGACGCTTATTGCGATTTTTTTTTTTTTTTTACCAAAAATATGTAGAAGAATACGCATCGCCCTAAACTGAGAAAAAAAACGTTTTTTTTTTTTTTAATTGGGATATTTATTATAGCAACAAGTAAAAAATATTGTATTTTTTTCAAAATTGTCGCGCTTTTGTGTTAATAGCGCAAAAAATAAAAACCGCAGAAGTGATCAAATACCACCAAAAGAAAGCTCTACTTGTGGGGAAAAAAGGACGTCAATTTTGTTTGGGAGCCACGTCCCACGACCGCGCAATTGTCAGTTAAAGCGACGCAGTGCCGGAAGCTGAAATATCACCTGGGCAGGAGGGGGGTATAAGTGCCCAGTAAGCAAGTGGTTAATATAAGATCCCGGCTTATTTTTGGGGAAACACAGTATGACAGGAGACAAGATACCCTTTGTAACGGCATGGCCCGTGACAGACTGAGATATTCCTATGTCTAGGGTCACCTTATGTCCACTAGGGCCATAGGGTGACAAAGAATCATAATTCATATATTACAGAAGACATTAATAAGGGACATTAATAATAATTCATGTTTGCAGGATGTCTTCAAATATCAAAAGCTGTTAGCTATTTAATCTGGGCACACATGCTTTTGAAAGGTGTTAATTCAGGTCTACAAGACCAGAGTGAGTCATACCTTTCTATTATATGCTATTGAAATATCTTAAGGTGTTGGCTATTCACTGTAAAGACATTCCGTTGAAGGTGTTGATTGCACCCACTCTCACAAGACTCTGCCATTGTGTGATAAAGCGGTCTAGATAACTTATTCAACTAGATGTCTGTTATTATTCAAGGTTAATTGAACACTATTGAAGATACGGTGCCGACAAGTCTACATGGTTAGCTTACCTAAATGCCTTTTAGAGTGTGATTGAAGCCCCCCATGGTGTGAAGGGGGGTGGAGACTACATTGTCCTGTGACTAACTGCATTATGCTTGAGACTGTATAAGAAGCTGAGAAAATACCAATAAATTGTCATATCTTTGAAAGCAAGTGCAGAGCTTGAGTCTCGTCTTATTTATGGGAATGGATATGGATCGTGTATGCAAGATTGTCAGAGTGTGTCAGATAAGCTTGTCGTGGATGGATGGAAGGTCGTAAGCGGTGGTGACCGTTACACCCTTCAACTGGCTCTAGATGACTTACAAATTGATAAAATCACAGCTTCTAATAAGAAAGAGCAAATGGACCCACTAAGGAAATATTTTTGTAGCAGGGACATGGCTAAATTTCTTCTAAACTATTAGAATCCAGGATACAAGGCCTTTTAACTTAAAAGAATGTCAGCAGATTATTTTGTTCCCCCCTGTCTCATCAACATGCATTTAACTGTTATAAGCTCTGCATCAGTGAATACATATACATCTCCAGCCTTACCTGTAGAGCTCTTTACCAGCTTCAACTCCAATCCAGTCAATGGCAAAATCCACTTGTCTCACAAAGGGAGACACCCGCTGAGCAACAGAGTGAGCCACAGCAAGCAGCACCCGGGGGTGGGAGCGCAGGATCCTAAATGACAAAAGATGATGTGAAATGACTATAGAAGGTAACAAATGTATTCACATAGCAGAGGATCTGAAAATAAATTATGTGTCTGGCAGCCACAAATCTATCCCTTTCTTTTATTTGTTAAGCGACATTACAAAAATGGCAGCCAAAATCCAGCTTGCCGTCAGGAACAAAGCAAAAAATTCTAACAGTTTTTTGAAAATGACAGTTGCCGGGCTGTTTTGGTGACCCACTTTGATCCACTAATGTCTAGATCTATTAAGCAGCTTTGTTCCAGGCTAGGGACTCAGTTTTGAAGCAAGAAAATCAGCATGATAGCCAGGCAATTAGCATTTGCAGAATAGGAAGTCTCACTATTTCTTTCAGGAAAGATTTCCTTTAAAGTGGTTGTATACCCCCAATGCGGAAGTTGTACCTATAGGTAAGCCTTTAATAAGGCTTACCTATAGGTACTGTAAATATCTACCGCGCCGTGACTGACGGCTCCCACACGCACACGCGACGTCCTGCAGCACGAGTCACGTCACGCGAATTAGGACAGTCACAGAGCTACGGGGTAAATGACTGCTCTATATCAAGATGCCACTCAACTCAACAGAGATGGAGTCCGTGGCCCCGGAAGGAAGAGGGGTGAAGATGGATGCAGCCACCAGCGGGGACAACGTGGACGATTGCAAGTAAGTAGCACATAATGGGCTTGTATGCGATGCATATTAGCCCATTATGGGCCAGATTCAGGTAGATGAGAGCATCTTTGCTCCAGAGTAACGCTTCTCATTTACGTTACTCTGAAGACCCTTTCAGCGCAAGTACTGTTATTCACATAGCAGTTGCGCGTAAACTTGCGCCAGAGTAACGATAATGCGCTGGCGTAACCCGACGCAAGGGGAAGTGGGTGTGATCATATGTAAATGATGGGCGGAGCCCAGTGCAGAGGCTTACGTTCAGCGCATAAACCACGGAGCATGCGCAGTGAGTGAGGCTCCACTCGCCCCCTTTGTGCGCATGCTCACAACTTCCGTCGGCACCACTTCACGGGAAACGTCAGCGCAATGCCTTCCGTTGGGCGTTTAAATGCGCCCGTAGAAGCGCCATTCCGGCACTAAAGTATATCCTGCTCCCCCTCCCCGCAGTGATGTTACTTTTGTTCTGAGATGGCTGCTCCCGTTCCCCGCAAACACACAGGAGAAAGCTGAACTTTAATGGCCAGGAGCTGTCAGCCGTCATCTCGGCTATGGAGACCTATGATGTCTTCCTCCATGGCTGTAAAATTTGACAGACAAGCATGGACAGAGGTGTTGTCCTGCAAGTGGGGGTGCTCAGCTAGCTCTTATCGTCGGTAACGCTGCTGTAGCTGCTCTCCTGCTGACCTGTGACCGTCTGGAGTAAAGATAAAGCAGCCTTTTGTAGAAATAACTTTGCGCCGGACAGACGAGATACGCGCGGCGCATGTAGCCAGCGTATGGTGCTAATCCGTTCGTGAATTGGGAAATCTCCCTCATTTGCATATTTGCAGGGGAAATCAATAGGCGCGACTGTTGCGCCCAGCGAAATTAAGCGCTGACGATACTCTGGCGTCGGAACGTTCCGCCGGTCGCAAATGACCCGTTATTGGGCGCATCTAGTTTGGTGGGTACGGGCACATAGAAACGACGGCGCATCATCACAGTTACGCGGCGCATATCGAAATACTCCAGCGCAAGTGTTCCTGAATCTGGCCCTATGCTTTTACTTTGCAGCGGAAAAAAGAGGAAGTAAAACTCATCAGGGTTTAACTCTTCTTTAATATCGTAACTTAACCACTTGCCTACTGGGCACTTATACCCCCTTCGTGTGCAGGTCAATTTTCAGCTTTCAGCGCTGTTGCACTTTGAATGACAATTGCGTGGTCATGCAACACTGTACTCAAACAAAATGTGTATAATTTTTTTCACACAAATGGAGCTTTCTGTTGGTGGTATTTAATCACCACTGTGTTTTTGTTTTTTTATTTTTATTTTTTTTGCTATAGAAACAAAGACCAAACATTTTGCAAACGGGTAATTTTTCTCCTTCATTGATGGGCACTATTAGGCTGCACTTATGGGCACTGATAAAGCACCACTAATGGGCACTGATGAGGCTGCAATGATAGGCACTGATGAGGCAGCACTGGTGGGCCCTAATTAGGAAGAACTGATAGGTGGCACTGAAGGGCACTGAGAAGTGGTACTAATAGGTGGCACTGATGGGCACTTATAGGCATCAGTAGGTGGTACTGGTAGGCAACACTGATGGGCACTGATAGGTGGCACTGGTGGGCACTGATTAGCAGCACTGTGTGACACTAATTAGCAGCACTGGTAGGCACCAAGGCAGGGACCGATGACAATGTAACAGCAGCCGGTTACCCGCTTTATTATTTTCTCCTGACGCTGATCATGAGGATGACCAGCTTCTGTTTACTTCCGTGATCAGCTGTCATTGTCACTGCATACTTCATAAATTATAATAATAAATGATATGCATAAAGTATGTGTATTGTGTGTTTAGGGGTCCTTTACATTTAGTGTACAAAAAAAAGAATGGAGAGTACAGAGAGACCTACTGGTAGAAGTGAGTGCGGCTCAGGCACAGGAAGGAGCTGTCCTGCGCGGCTCTGACAGTGAAGATCAGAGGCTCCCCAGTGAGAACT
The DNA here is from genome assembly GCA_029574335.1 of Rana kukunoris. NCBI lineage: Eukaryota > Metazoa > Chordata > Amphibia > Anura > Ranidae > Rana > Rana kukunoris. The sequence goes on along the minus strand of CM056051.1, from coordinate 484,846,006 downwards.
GTCAGTTGTCCAATCATTTCTCCGGGAGCAGTCACAAAGATACAGGAGTCCTCTCTCCCCATCGCCCCTTGAAAGACATGAAGACAGCCTGAGAGCACAAAGTGCAGTCCAACATCCTAAAAGGAAAAAAGAGTGGCAATGAGAGATGGGAAAGTTTGGAATAATGAATTTTATAAAAGTATCTTTAGTTAAAACTTATTGTCACCCATGAAAACCACTAAGATTTGTCCTTCTCCTTTTCCAGTGCAGCATGGGAGAATGAAAGGACAGATATGATTGGTTGCTATAAGTATTACAGAAGCTCATCTTTAAAACACTATCATAAATAGGACATTCAAGTGGTGGAGAGATGCATTATGAGACTTTCAGCAGGAAAGTGCAATAGAGTAAATGCTGAGGTCCTTCACATCTTCTGCTTACATGGTCACCCTTCTGGGCAATTACTGTCTCAGCCTTTACGTGATGAAGAGTAAGTTTGTCCTCAAGTAATGACAGATCCTGCAACACAAACAGTTTGAGTTAAAGTCCAACTCCAGATACCATATAAAAGCTAGAAAGAGATCATGCTAACTTTTTATTTGATGGCCATTAAAGGGGAGTTCCACCCACAATTTCACTTTTTAAATATAAATACCCCTGTAATACACAAGCTTAATGTATTCTAGTAAAGTTAGTCTGTAAACTAAGGTCCGTTTTGTTAGGTTGTTAAAGCATTTATAAACATATAAACTAGAAATAGACCGTGGCCATCTTAAGTGTGGGCATCATGAAGCCAGACTGTATGACTTCCTGGATTTCAGCTTTGTATATCTCGCACATGCTCAGTGCTGCACAAGCAATGTAATAGGTTTCAGTCAGGTTTGCAAGGACTACTGGGAAACATGATGCCTATCTAAGAAACCCTTGCAAATAGCCTTGTGACTTAATAGCCTAGGCTAATAAGGAGGAGGAAGTAATGAAGGACTACAAAATAAAGGTATTTACAGGCAACAAAATAAATAAAAATTGTCCATTCTGAACACTATGAGATTAGGGCATGCAGCACAGACAAACATAAAAAAAATGGGTGGAACTCCACTTTAACAAGAACAGGAAGTTAGGGGGAATCTCCCAAAAAGGGACACAGACAGCAATGAAAACGTTTTTGTAAACTTGCGGCAATTGACCTATTTGATCTTGAGTGTTATGCCGCGTACACACGACCGTTATTCATGTCATGGAAAAATCTGATGTTTTTCTCGACGTGATTCCTCTCAAGCCTGTCTTGCATACACACAATCGTGATAAAAAATGCTTGAGCAAAGCGCGGCGACGTACAACGCGTACAACGGCACTATAAAGGGGAAGTCCCATTCGAATGGTGCCATCCTTTGGGCTGATTATGCTAATTTCTCATCTCATAACTTGCTTCTGAGCAAGCGCATTTCTTTCCCCGTCGTTAAAGCCTACACACGACCATTTTCACAACAAGAAAAACTACGACATGAAAAACACAGAGAAAAAATAGAGCAGGTGATACATTTTTAATGCCCATTTTTCTCGTCGAGAAAAATGCTCTGGAGCCTACACACGACCGCTTTTCACGACCAATTTAAAACATTTAATTTTTCTCGTCACGAAAAACGGTTGTGTGTACGCGACATTAGTGGGGATCCAGATAGCCAGATGACGCCATTCTAGAGACACAATTAGGGATGCCACATGCACATCAAAATCTTTTTCTAAAATCCACTTTTATTTATTCACAATAAGACATCTGATGTTTTGGGGCCACAAAACCCTGACACACCCCTTGTTTCTGATCTAGGTGACCAATCCCAGACAATACAGGAAGTGGAAAGAATTCTTCCCCAATCAAACTCTATCCACCAGCCCTGTGATGTCGTCATGGAGGAGTGGAGAGGACTCCAGTGGCAACCTTTGAACTCTGGTGAACTCCATGCCCAAGAGGGTTAAGGCAGTGCTGGAAAATAATGATGGAGAGGAGAGGGATGGGGGTGGTGGCGCTGTCACTAATAGGTTGTTGGGTAATGCCAATGAGTGTATCCCAATATGTGGGTGAGTGTGGCTCGTAGGGGCAACTTGCCCCTACGAGCCACACTCACCCACATATTGGGATACACTCATTGGCATTACCCAACAACCTATTAGTGACAGAGCCACCACCCCCATCCCTCTTCTCTCTATTTCTATTTATACTTCCTTTGGGGAGTATACATATAAGGGGGCTGCAGTCCACTACCTTACATCATATTTATCTACTCCCCTTTCCACTCTCCTAAGCACAGTTCACCTATTTCTGGAAAATAATGATGGCCACACAAAATATTGACACTTAGGGGTGTACTCACTTTTGTTGCCAGCGGTTTAGACATTAGTCACTGTCTGTTGAGTTATTTTGAGGGGACAGCAAATTTACACTGTTATACAAGCTGTATACTCACTACTTTACACCTTTGTGAGATACTGTTTTTATGTGTATGCTGACACCCTGTGGTCATTGTTTTAATTACACACAATTTTCTGTGTATTCTCTTTCTATTTCTCGGCAAGAACCAGTAAGAAAACTGCCGGCAGAGCTTTCTTGCCGAGAAAACCGCTTGTGTGTACGAGGCTTTCAGGTTTCTCGTTGAAAAATCTGGATAGAATCTTGATGAGAAAAATAGAGAACCTGCGCTCTATTTTCTCGTCAAGATTCTTGCCGGCTGTTTTCCGATGAGAAACCCGAGAGTGTGTATACTTACCTGTTGCCATGGAAACCCGCCCAAGCTCGAAATGACTTTGACGCATGTGCGGGAGTTTTCACGGCATAGGTAGGGTGAAGCAAGATGGCGGCGACGACATCGAATGTGACAAGCATGTGCTCGTCGTACGCGATGACGTCACCACGCTCTTGCCTTTCAAGAGAACCGTGGTACTTTTGAAATGTCAGTGTGTACACTCAGGCGGCAAGAGATTCTTGACAAGAATCTAATCTGGAAAACAACGTTTTTTTCCTGACGAGATTCTGGGCCGTGTGTACAAGGCTTTATATGATGTAACTTCCTGTGAGTTCCTGTGCTATTCCTGCAAGACACACATTGAGGCTTGGAAAGATATTCCTTTTGACTTCAAATGCTACAAATGCCAACAATGCCTACTGAATCATGTTGGTTGCCTCCACTCTTGCATGCAATGAAGATATTTGTGGGTGCCAATTGTTTGATGAGTTCAACTATCAACTAAGATTGTCTACAATGATTTTCTCTGCTATCTTCAGGCCAGGCATAGAGGTGTCAGAAAGAGATAAGTCACTATTACAATTATTGGAGTCAGAATAATTATGTCGATCACTTACTTCAAGGTCCATTTGCTTGGCTAGCTGTTTCTTTCCATTCTCCAGTAACCTCCGCATATTCTCTTCAGACTCCCAGAAAAGTATCTCCTGTTGTATTATATTCATAGTTTTTTATTTCACTCTCCAGCACAGCACATGGTACAGTTAACAGATGGTAGTCTTCATATAAAAAAGCATGCATAACAGGCATATATCACAGCATAATGAGACCAAAAAAAGTCAGGTCCACATCACAAAATAGAGCAGACATCCCCGGTTTCCAGGGACAGTCCCCGGATTGAGGACACAGTCCCCGGACCAAGTCTGTCCCCGCTTTTGTCCCTGGATTGGATTTGAACAAGGGCTGGGGCAAATTCAAAGACAGTCAGTGCAAAATAAAAAAATAAAAAATCTGAATTACAACCACCCCCCCCCCCCCCCCCGTTTCGCCACTCCTACTAGCATAGGGTGTATTTTTTCTATTATCTGTGTCTGCTTCTCATCGTATGCTGGTCGGAGTGGAGGAGAAACAACTCAGGACACACCTCCAGAGAAATATTGGTGATTTTATGGATTAGCCATTTGACGTCTTACAAGAAGGGACATATATGGAGGCATGACCAAAAGAGATGCAGCAGCGTACTGGGTTTCTGTTGACAATGCTAGCACAATGGGAAACATTTGGACAGATCTTATGAAGATGTGCCAAAGTCTTACACCAACATGTCAACAATTTATACCCCAACTCCTGATACCCTCAAGAGAGGGAAGATTGATGGGCAAAGGAAAGAATCAGTTCCCTCTACGCAAGGGGTCAAGTTCTTGTCAAGGTCATACTGCCATTTTAGCAGGAACAGGGGGACAAATTCCCCAGGTGGTCTAATAACTATAGCGTAAGAAGTCGATAATGTGTGGCTCATCAAGAAAGAACATGAGCAGAGTTGTTCAAATGAGGATAATTGCCCCTGGTTTACCCTACTTAGCCTGATTGTAGTTAAAAATGCATAAGTTGCATAGCCCTCCAAGAATGCAAGGGAGGGGTGGGGGAAACCATGGCTTGGATCTCTGGCATTGTCCAGCATCATAGCCCTGACAGGAAGTGTTGGACCTGAAATTGATTGATCAAGAAGAGAAAAGCTTTGAAATTTGCATATTCTAAGCCAGGGAGAAATTTCCAGGGCCCCTATTACTGGAGACATAAGAGTGGGTGTCTGGGGCCTGGGATCCCAGACATCCCACTTTGGCCAAAACTGCCACCATAGTATCTACCATAGGGTGCAATATCACCTCCAATGAAAGAGATATGGTCTACAACAGGGGGGTCTGAAGTGGACAAGGTGACATATTTTGTTCTAGACCCACCCAGCCCTTTTCTAATCCCTGTTTAATACAAGCTAATGTATGGTACATATTAATTGCATAATAATATTTAAAGGGGTCCGGAAAACTGATACCTCCTCTCTTCTTAGGTAGTAAGAATTCGGTACGAAATGTGTTTTTTGTTTTATAGCCCCATAGAAAATTTAGGGATTCTACATTAGTCGCACAGAGAAAGGAACACAGAATAGCCACTGGGAGAGTCTGTAAAAGATAGAGAAGTCTTGGTAGGTCTGTCATTTTTAGAATGCTGTTACACCCAAACCAAGTAAATGTCTGCTGGTGTCCGCGCTTCTGGTCAGTCCTAGTTGACCCCAGCCAGGGAAGAAAGTTTTCTTTAAATATCTCCGACACTGAGATGGTAAGATAAATGCCCAAAGATTTTCTTCTGAGCCTAGGTGAAAGGGAAGTTGGTTTGAACTCGACGCAATGCCTCGGGAGCTAGGTTAATATTTAGGGCCTTGGATTTGTAAATGTTGACTTTATAGTTGTCAGGTCTGCATAAATTTGTAACTCCTATAGGAGGTTGAGGATAGATGTGCCTAGGGAGGTGGTGAAAAAAAGGAGGTCATCATTGTATGCTGCGACTTTATGATGTGTGGTCCATTTCCTCTTTTATTAAATGCTAGTATACAGTACTCTCAGAAGTCACAAAGTACAGCAAATCAGCATTATATTACATATCATTCACAAAGGCAGGGCCCAAGCGTCAGAAGTGGCTCACCTCATCTGGGGGTGATACTGGAGACTTTCCCACATGGCTCTGCTCTAATTCACAATCCAGAGACCTCCAGAAACCTGCACAACATATAATGTACAGTGTACGGAATAAAACAAACCTGCATAAAGCTTTATATTGTCAACTATTCAAGTGTTACACTGTCAAGTACCCAGGTTCAGATAAGTTGATCAGCTGGATTGGAGGGCTGGGGAAACATTAGAGGTCTAATAGACCTCTGATTCTTTCATAATGAGACACTGTCACATGCCATCACAGAGAAGATTGTTTTTCCCATTATGATGACAAAGTTTATTGTCAAAAAAAAAAAAAAGGCATGCTATGTAAAGAGCAATTGTGCCACACATGTTAGGTATTGCCACAAATGTTGCAGTGAGAGCAATAATTTTAGACCTTGACTATTTTGTGTATCGTAGTTTTCCCTATTTGTAGATGTGCACATTTTATGGCTTTACATGTTTGGTATCTCTTTTTTTTATATTTTACAAAAATTGACATTGTATTGTGTTTGCGTACATTAAAAACAGTTGGGCAAATATCTTGCAACTTAAAATATTGCAACTGCGACCATTTTATTCCGCAGGGCCTATGTTTCAGAAAATATTTAATTGTTTAGGAGTTTAAACTTTCTAGAAAAAAAAAATTAAGAATTTCACCTGTAGAAAATTGGTTAAAGTGTAGCTCCACTCAAAAGCGGAAGTTCTGCTTATTTGCATCCTACCCCCTTCCACATTTGGCACTTTTTGGGGGGAGCAGGTACTTGGCTCTGATTGCTGTAGTGATCTGAGCTGGAAGTTCGGACCCCCCTCGTTCGCCCGCATGTCTTCTGGAACAAATCACAGTGTCATAGAAGACTGCAGGACCATTTACAAGCCCCAATGCTTCACTTTCTGTTTCCCTTACTTCAGATGCTAGCACCTGGACCCAAAACTGTTCGAAGAATCAGCTAGTTGAGGACATTACTGGATCTCTGGACAGGTAAGTGTCCTTATACTAAAAGTCAGCAGCTACAGTCTTTTTTGGGGGAAGCCTGGAGCTCCTCTTTAAAGCGGAGTTCCACCCATAAAAATAAGTTTACATAACTGTGCAGCAAATATTATAAGAAATTACATTTGGCCAATTTTTTTTTTTTTTTTTACTTACATTTTGATCCCTGTTACTATGTGGTCCCCTCCAATCTTCCCCTTCCTCACCACAGTGCCTGACGTCACTTCCCTAGTCTCCTCTGCACTTCAGGGGGCAGCACAGAGGGCTGGGTTGCCATAACAAAGGGGTGGGCACTTCCGCCGCTGCCGCCCCTTGTGATGGCAACTTGTATAGTTTCCAGCGCCACTACGTGCTGTCACTGCGCATACGCAAGAAGGAGCGGTGCATGCTGTGAATAAAGCAGTGCGGTATCCTGGAATAATCTGCTTGTGGGTTTCTTCTGCCCACAAGTAAGATGGGAATCCACAAGAATGGAAAATAAAAGGTATTTTTTACGATAATTATCTTCTAAAGGTAGTGCTAATGACATGAATTATATTTGATCGATATGCATTATGCAAGAGTACTATTTATTAAAAATAAATTAAAAATAAAAGATGTGGGTGGAACTTTGTTTTAAGGTGTATCTATACACAACCTTTTTTTAGTTTTGACCGAGTGAGGAAGGATTAGCACACCTGTCAGGTTTTAAAGCCAATGGAGGCTTCATTGGAAAGACTTCTTTATTCCCTGTCAGGTAAAAAGGTTGTCCTCAGGGCAGGAAGTGAGGGGAAATCTGTATAGCAGGAACAGACAGAACACTGTTTTAAGTTACAGGAATTCTAGAGCTTCGGTCAGCTTTTAAATTTTTGTCCATTTCCCTGTTGCTGATTTTTCCTTACTTCTTGTTTGGTAAAAGGTTGTACCCAGAATGGTGAGGGGAAATCTCTCTAATGGAGCCTGGATAGCAGTAAAACCTTACAGGGGTTTTAAACATTCCCCATTCTATCCAAACCTAAAGAAAAGGGTTTGAGTATAGATATACTTGAAATTAAAATTATTTACTATTTTATTAAAATTGTATTATCAAAGATACATTTTTCCACTCAACAACGTTTTCTAAGTAGCCCCAAAATGTATTAGAACAATGGTCTATAGTCATAGGAAGAATATAAACAGAAAAATAATACCGAAAAGTCACCTGTTTTTCCAGCAGATGTGTATTTACAGTCTCCCAAACGTGGGGGTCTCCTTCGTGTAGGAGAAGATTTGAAAACATCTGGTTGATCTTCTGAAAGAAGAACAAAGAGCTAACATTTGTGGCCCTATGCTTTTAAAACAATCTAAGTATAAGTAAAAGTAAATGCCTGCCAGATCTAACCAACTTTGGGTTTGTTTAGACTTTGTATGGAACTGGAGAATAATATGTCAAATTTAAGTGCAATGTAATATATCACTGTACATGCACTAAATCAAACCGATACCTAGATGTATACAAATTAAATATTAAATTATCTATTTACTTACATTGTTGGCAAAAATTTCTTTATGCCCAATCATTAACTGAATCCCTTCCTGAGAAAATCCAAGGCTCTCCTACCTGGAGTATATCATCCTCTGCAATGTTCAAAATCTCCTCAATGTTGGATGTTGATGGAACTGTCATAGTGCATCAACTTTTAGTTTAAGAAACTGAACTTGGAGCTAGGCCTGGAGGTGCTGTTTAATGGCAAAAGTAGCAAGGCCACTCGCAAAACAATGCTGGATTTAAACCAAATTGTCGATGTACTATACATAGTATACTATACTATACATATACGTATAGTATAGTATATGTATACGTATAGTATAGTATATGTATACGTATAGTATAGTATACTATACTATACGATGTACTATACAACCCACTGCATGGGGAGGAGTGGGTGTTTCCTGCCATACTTCAAGAGACTATTAAGAACAAATATGGTAAATATAGATGAAGCTTTAGCCATTCTGTGCTACTATCAAATCTGACCATATTCTATACCTTCAGTATGCGTTCTACTTCTAGAAAGGCGAGGTCGGACAGGACGAGAAGGACTTGATTCAGACTGAAGATCCTGCATGGAGAAAAACTTGTCAATGAGTACTTATCTTGGTCACTTTTCACCCAATGCTTTGCTTCTCAGTGCCATCTTAGTGATGCACAAAAACACAAGAGTGATGGCAGAAAATGATCACGATGATAATCAAATGATGGTCTATCAGGTCTGTCCTATATGTACAATGCTCAAAAAATGAAGGGAACACTTTAAAAACACATCAGATCTCAATGGGTAAAAATATCATGCTGGATATCTATACTGATATGGACTGGGTAATGTGTTGGGAATAAAAAGATGCCACATCGTTTGATGGAAATGAACATTTTCAACCTACAGATGGCTAAATTCAAAGACACCCCAATAATCAAAATGCCTCCCCCAGACCATCACTGACCCACCACCAAACTGGTCATGGATCAGGCAGCATAACATTCTCCACAGTGATGGACCAGCCAATTCTGGTGTTCAATGGCAAATGCCAATCGAGCTCCACAGTGCCAGGCAGAGAGCACAGGGCCCGCTAGAAGATGTTTGAAGTCTGTTTCTGATTGTTTGTCGGAGACATTCACACCAGTGGCCTGCTGATGTGCTGATGGTAATTTTGTAGGGCTCTGGCAGTGTTCATCCTGTTCCTCCTTGCACAAAGGAGCATATACAGGTCCTGCTGATAGGTTGAGGACCTTATATGGCCCTTTTCAGCTCTCCTAGAGTAACTGCTTGTCTTCTGGAATCTCCTCTATACTCTTGAGACTGTGCTGGGAAACACAGCAAACCTGCTGGCAATGGCACGTATTGATGTGCCATCCTGGAGGAGTTGGACTGCCTGTGCAACCTCTATAGGGTCCAGGTATCGCCTCATGCTACCAGTAGTGACACTGACTCTTGTCAAATGAAAAACTAGTGAAAGACAGTCAGAAAAGCCATTCCTGTTTTGGAGGTTGTCTCATTGTTGCCCATCTAGTACACCTGTTGTTAATTTCATTCACACCAAACCAGCTAAAACTAATTAACAACCCCCTCTTCTACTTAACTGACCAAATCAATTTTCCAATTTTCCAGGAGTTTAATTTACTTGATGCTATACTCTGATTAAAAAGTATTTTTTTTGGGGGGGGGGGGGGGGTTAAGCAGTGTATTTAAAAAACAAACATTTTTAACTTTTTTGTCTAATTATAAATTATTTTTGTACCATGTAACATGTTTAAATCCATTTACTGTTGACTGACTCACTACCCCAGTTGGAAAGTCTGTTGCAAGCATCAGCTACTTTTTGGTAAAATACTACTTTGTAAGACTAGTTTTGAAATTTCCTCCTACAAGTCTGAGGTCTTATCCCGTTGTTCTTGATCTTAGCTTCATATTGAAAGCACTGCCCTCTGGAACCTTATTCATGAGCTTAATGTAATAAAAGATTTCAATTATTTTCTCAAGACTGTACAAATTAACTTCCTGCAGTCTCTCATAATATGGTTTATCTCTCAGACCTTTCACAGGTCCCCTTACAACCCCTAATTGTTGAGAGTTGATGGGTATTACATGCTGGAAGAGTTCAATAGTCAGGCCCAAGTAATGGTGTAGAGCTAGGAAGGTGACTCTCTGTAGACGAAGAGCAATAATCTGATGAAGAAAGAATGGGAGAAAAAAAGTGAATATATGATGGCTTCATTTTAGTTCCATAAACATAAAACTAAACAATATATTTTTCCTAGATTATCCCCTCACTTTCCACAACCACATTTCTTTTATCCAAGGTCCCAAATACAAAGCAAAATTTTGAAGCTACCAACCTGGACAGTCCGAATTAAACTCTGAGGGTAGGAACGGAACACAGCAGAAAATGCCTCAACAGGAAGTCGTAGCACCGTGCTCTTCTCTACAGCCTTCGCTGTTACTGTGCGGTATGGCCTCTGGTGGCCCTACAGATGGCAAACAACACTTATATTACATATGTAGGATAGAAAAAAACATCAAGGTTACATTTACTGTATTTATTGTTGTCAGAGTATTAAATGTTGTGCTGGAAGTTTCTTGGATGTAGAGAATACTTTACTTTCATGAGGAATATCTTTATCATGTCTTACAGCATTGAGACAGGAACTGAACGTATCATAAAATGGAACAGGAAGCAGAAGCATAAGAGAACAGTTAGGAAAGCAAATACTTCCTCTCATTACATTACCATAGATACACATTATATTACTGCAGTGCCACCTGCTGCAAAGAAAGGTATAATGCATAAATTCAGTTCACAGTTAGGGATGAGCTTCACGTTCGATACGAACGTATATTCGACTCGAACATTGTCTGTTCGTAAGTTAGACGAAATTCGAACAACAGTGGTTATTCGCGCCAAGTTCGAGTGACGCAAAACGGCCCATAATTCACTGCAGGATTGCGCGCTGATGATTGGCCAAGCATGCTGAATGTCCCGCATGCTTGGCCAATCACAGCACACAAAAAACGAAGAGCCATAATTGGCCAAAGCCTGACTTTGGCCAATTATGGCTCAGGGCTTTAGCACACGCCCCACACTATATAAGGCCGCCTGCTGGGCGGCCTCGTGTAGTGTGTTTCTGGCTTGTTAATGAAAGCAGTCAGAGAGACAGAGAGATTGTCTTTTTAGATAGCTAGATAGAGCAGGCAGGCAGTCTAGTCAGTTCAGCTTAATTTACAGTGTGTAGAGGATATATATACATCCCTAGGAGTTGTACATATATTTATACACTGTATAGCTTAGATAGATCAGTTCTTCCTAATTTACTGGCAGGCAGGTGATTGTGCTATTTAAAGATGTTATCACACGTATAGACACCCAGCAGGTACAATATTTGAAGGAATTTTTTTATTTTTATTTAAGCATCAATAAAATCACTGCGCCTGGAGCAGTGATTTTAATGATGCTTAACTTAAAAAAAAAAAAAAGAAAAATTCCTTTAAATATTGTACCTGCTGGGTGTCTATAGTTTGCCTGTGAAAACGTCTTTGAGAACCCGGGCCTTTCCCGAGGGAACATGTATCAATGGAAAAAAAAGTTTTAAAAATGGTCATTTTTCAGGAGTCCTGCTCCTGAAAAAACTACTGTTTTTTAAACTTTTTTCCATTGATACATGTTCCCTGGGGCAAGACCCGGGTTCTCAAAGATGTTTTCCAACAATAACTTGAATATTGGTCTTTAAAATGAGCGTTTTTTAATTCGAACGTTCGAGTCCCATAGACTTCAATGGGGTTCTAAATGTTCGCGCGAACGGTCGGTCTGTTTGACGGTTCTGGTGCGAACCGAACGCGGGTATGTTTGGCTCATCCCTATTCACAGTATACAGCTAATTTACATTACTTTCTGATGTACTTTAAACATTTCTGTTGTCTGCAGACTCTGTCACCAACTCAAAAAATTACTGGTAAAAGCACAAACAAACAAAGCATTTTAAATGCTCACTCGCAGTGTTCTCCTTTCCCTACGGCCTCCAGTTGGGTGAGATGGTAAAACTGTGTTTTAATCCCCCCCTTCCCCTCGACAGCCCCCCCTTAAACTGAAAAAAGCTGCGGGCGGAGTGTTTACATGCTGCAGATGTGATGTCTGTACCCGACAAGCAACAAGCACATCAAATACAACATGTTTAGGTGAACAGGGAAGAGCTGAAAACGCCCTGCACTTCTGTCAGCAAAGATTGTGTTAAAACAGGCAGTGAGAAAGCATCACATTGGTGTTTATTTACTAAAGGCAAATCCACTTTGCACTACAAGTACAAACTGCAAGTGCAAAGTGCACTTGAAATTGCTCTGAAAGTGCACTTGGAAGTGCAGTCGCCGTAGATCTGAGGGGGACATGCAAGAAAAAAAAAAAACAGCATTTTAGCTTGCACATGATTGGATAATAAAATCAGCAGCGCTTCCCTCATTTCAGATCTACTCCTCAGATTTACAGCAACTGCACTTCCAAGTGCAATTTCACTTTGCACTTGTAGAGCAAAGTGGATTTGCCTTCCGTAAATAAACCCCATTGTCTCCTCATCGCCTGCCAATTGCCTCTGAAAAGCAATGCACACTCTGCGCGTCTAAATCTACCCTAAATTATTATTTATTCACTTGCAATGTGCCTTCGAACTTGCTAGGGGGGTTGAAATGACACCAGTTAGGTGCTGCCCTGAATGAGAGGGTAAGGGTTAATGTCTTTCCCGGTTCTTTGGTTTTGGTGGGTGGTTTTTGGGTTCGATCCACTGGTCTTTTCATTTAAGAGAGGGACAGTGGTCCAGAACAGAGAACCCCTGAGCAGAGAGACCCAGAGCCCATTGGAGAACACTGTAAGGGAGAAGAATAGAGAATCCTCCCCCGGGAGGAGTAAAAGAATGTTGCTTGTTACTGCCTTGATGTAGAAGAGCATCATGACATGGAGCTCATCCTCGAAGTTGCCAACACTGGGAAATGCCAATAATGGATCTCCTTTACCGTATGTAGCCATGCCCCCACAGGGGTTGCTGAATGTTGTGGTTCACCTGTCACCCTACCCAGCCAGACATCCATATCTCAGTCTTTCAAAGACACAGACCAGTCCATAGCTTTTTTATTTTTTTTTATTTGAGGGGATTAAACTTGGATGAGGATTTGGGAATTATGGGATGCCCCCGAATTTTTGAACAACCAATTGGTGAATTTTAGAACAATCAATTGGTGACTTTTAGAGCAATCAATTGGGACAAACTATTTACACTCCCTGTACATTTTACTACGTCATTCTCCTCCGGCACTTTCCTTGCCGCAGCCTGTTTCTCCTCGAGGCTAGCTAGCACCGCAGGGGTAAGTCTGACACTGCTTCAGCCAGGCCTCAGTGAACTGCCTTTTGCGAGCAGGGCCTAGGGTTGCCACCTGTCCGGTTTTGACCCGGACAGTCCGGGTTTGGACACATGTGCCCGGTTTTGAAGCCTCCTGAATCCCGGGCACATTTAAAAAAAAAAAAAAAAAAAAAAATTTTTTTTTTTTTTTTTTTTTTTAGCTGTCCATCCTGGCCCAGGGCAACAGAGCTGCACATCCCCAGCTCCACCAGTTTGCCTGAGTGTTAGTAGAAGGTGTGCCGCCCGCAGCAGTGCTCTCTGTTAGCCCCCCGGCCGGGCTGTAAACATGTGTGCAACTTCTCACTGTGCTAGCCCCTCCCCCTCCCTCCCTCCGGCGCGCCTCCGTCTGCATTGTGTGCTGCAGAGTGGAAGAGGACACATAGGACACAGAGTGCTCAGCTCTTCTCTGACTGGCTACAGAATACACATGGAGGTGGGTGGATGGGCAGACCATACACTACCCCCACCATACACTAAACATACAGTTCTGCCCCCCCCCTGCATATACCATTACCATCCACAGCCGTATATACAGTTCTGCCCCCCCTCCATACCATCCACAGCCATACATACAGTCCTGCCCCCCCTGCATATACCATCCACAGCCATACATACAGTCCTGCCCCCCCTCCATATACCATCCACAGCCATACATACAGTCCTGCCCCCCCCTCCATACAGGGCCGGATTAACAGAGGGGCTGATGGAGCGGGGGTTGTAGCTCGATGACCAGAGGTCACAGAAACCCCACATTTGGGGGGTAGTCAGTTGAAGACCTACCCCACAACTGGTAAAAATATGGGATGGCTATCATTTATGGTTCTGGAGATACGGGCCTGCTTGTACAGCCTGTCAGAAGCTACATACAGAGCGGCCAGTATATTTACAAGCTGACACACTGCAGCAGACTGAGAAAAAAAATCATCATTCATTTTTTGCTAGAAAATTACTCTATGGTGGTCTTTGCAACTTTTTATGTTGCACGGCATAGAGCTGCACGATTCTGGCTAAAACGACAACTGCAATTTTTTTGCTTAGAAGATAGATGACGATTCTCTCACGATTCATACGGCATAACATCATCTTTCACATTAAAATGAAAAAAAAAAAAAATGGACTAACTTTACTGTTTTGTTTTTATGGTTTTTATTATTCAATGAAGTGGGCAAATGCAGCGTGACATAAAATATTGCAGCAATTCCCATTTTTGTCTCTGCTAATATATATATAATGTTTGGTGGTTCCAAGTAATTTTCTAGCAAAAAATATTGCTTTTTAACAAGTGTTGGACTTTAAGTGGTTACATTTCTTGCATTTACACACAGAAGTTTGATCTAAAAAGGAAGTTGGTTACAGTGTTTCATGTTGTTTACAAACTTGGCAGACTGCCCGGATATTTTCTTTACACACAGAAGTTTATCCCTTTGATCTATGAAGAAAGTGTTAGTTACAATGTTTCCTGCTAACTTAGCAGACTGTCCAGATATTTTCTTTTGACAGCTGAAAGTCTCTCCACTTGTTATATGAAAGAATCAGCAAACTCTGCATTGGAGATGTCAGGGGGGTTGAATCGACATCACAATTTTTTAACGATTAATTGTGCAGCTCTAGCACGGTACTGTATTTGCGCAGCAATTTTTCAAACGTGTTTTTTTTTTGGAAATAAACTGTTTCATTCATTAAAAAAAAAGTTAGCACGATTTTTTTTGGTATCCTAAGCGATGCTTTAAATTTTTTTAGGTTACATGTTTAGAGCTACAGAGGAGATCTAGTGCTAGAATTATTGCTCTCGCTCTAACGATCGCGACATATGTAACCTGTGTGTATCTGGCTCTGATACTAGCAAGTGCCTACCCAGCCACTGACTGGTATCTCTCCCCAGCCTGTCCCCACACACCCTCTCACCTGCTGACCTGCAGATGGGGGAATCACTCCTGTAGTGGTATTGTGTTCTGCCAGTGAGTACAATGATCAGTGTTGCAATCTATAGCTGGCAGCACTGATTGTTTTTGGAAAAACAGGCTGGTTGTACTCAAGTCAATTAATAGATTGACTTGTGTAAAACCAGCTAGCCCATACATAGATCGACTATGGCTGGTCTCTGCATAATTGGTGTAATTTCAATTCATGTATGACCCGCTTAACCACTACGCAGTCCCTAAACATCCTTCCACTCCTATACATTGTGCCCACTGTCATACCCTCCACACTCCTCTCCTGTACATAGTGCCCACTGTCATACCCTCCACACTCCTCTCCTGTACATAGTGCCCACTGTCATACCCTCCACACTCCTCTCCTGTTCATACTGCCCCCATCATACCCTCCACACTCCTCTCCTGTACATACTGCCCACTGTCATACCCTCCACACTCCTCTCCTGTACATACTGCCCACTGTCATACCCTCCACACTCCTCTCCTGTACATACTGCCCACTGTCATACCCTCCACACTCCTCTCCTGTACATACTGCCCACTGTCATACCCTCCACACTCCTCTCCTGTACATACTGCCCACTGTCATACCCTCCACACTCCTCTCCTGTTCATACTGCCCCCATCATACCCTCGCACTCCTCTCCTGTACATAGTGCTCCCATCATACCCTCCACACTCCTCTACTGCATATACTGGTCACTGTTACACCCTCTTCACTCCTTTCCTGCAAGTAATACCTACCCTCTGCACTCATTTCCTGTACATAATGCCTTACACTTTGCACTCCTTTCCTACACATACCAACATACGCGCCACACTCTTGTATATACTGTTGTAAATTCTGCACTCCCTCCCTGCACATACTGTAATACCCTCTGTACTTAATGAAAATTAAAAGGTGAACTAATGCCCCTGATCTCCACTGCACTTACCTCTGTAGTAATGGAAGAGTTTTATTTTTTTTAAATGATTGTGCTAAGGTTTATTCATGTCAGTGAGACTCTTACTTGTGGCACAGCAAAGTAAGCATATTTTATAGGTAAAATAATTATTTTGTTTAATTTAATCATGCCTCGTGAGGCCCCTCCCTCAATATGGCCACACCCACCATATGTAGTGGCGTGTTCGGGTTTGGCTTGAGGAAAAGGTGGCAACCCTAGCAGGGCCCCTGTGGTGTAGAAATAGTTCTGGTGCTAGCTATACTCTATTCAGCTGCCCCTTCCAGATAGCATTCTTCAGGCCCTGCCAGCTAGCCCGACTGCAATTACCTCTTTCTACTGCCCTTTCCACAGTCCTCTCTACTGGTTCTGCACAAATCTTAACTGCAATCTCCCAGTTCTCTCAGACGTGCCTCCTTAGTCCTCCCAACTGTGCTTACTTACCAGCCCTCCTGTGTGTAGTCAAGTTGCAAGGCCTCTCATGTGACCCACACTTGGTGCCCAAAGAAGTAATGGGAAAACATGGAGGAAAGGTCAATCTTTAACCCTACCCCTACACACATGATACTTTCATTTCTGATCTGAATTGTTTCCCTATTTGAATGCCTTTTTTTAGGAATAAAAAAATGAAACCTTACAAGTATTTCTTTTTGTGCAACCTAGATCATTGCTTTTTTTTAATTCTTTGCACTTCTTTTTACCTTACAACTGCTTCAAACTGCAACTTTGATGATGCCTTTTTAGTAAATTCTACAAACTAGAAAAACATATGCTTCTCTCTTCAGTTTGTAATATTTTATTTTGCCTGGCTGATCGGTTAGTATATTTGCAACACAATAGCAGAATAGATCAGTTCATATGCAGTGCTGTGCTCACCATTGTCCTTGTCTTATTTTGGATGAAGGGTGTTATCTGTATTTTGCAGGATTACTTTTTAGCAAAGGCTTCCGTGATGACTGTGTGACAAACAAGCAAAAAGTTGCAGAACACACAGATAAGTGAAGCTTAAAGGAGTTATAAAGTCAGAAGTTTTTTTTATCTTTCTATGCATTAAGATAAAAAAAAACTTCTGTGTGTAGCAGCCTCCCAAGCACCCACCTAATTATGTACCTGAGCCCCATCCCTCTACAGCAGGGGAAGGGAACCTGCGGCCCGCGGGCCGCTTGCGGCCCGCAAAATCATTCCATCCGGCCCCCCGGCTCCGCGGAGCGCTCCGGAGCCTCGGCTTAGGAAAGTCCCCGGCTTCAGCCTAGCTTCGGAGCGGCGGCCATCTTAGTACACCCGGCGGCGGCCCTCCTCTCTGTTCACACCCACAGAGGAGGAGGAGCCCGCGCTCGAGGGAAGCACACGCCGCTGTCTGAGGTCTGAACTACTGTGGGGTTACTGTCTGAGGTCTGCACTACTGGGGGTTACTGTCTGAGGTCTGCACTACTGGGGGTTACTGTCTGAGGTCTGCACTACTGGGGGTTACTGTCTGAGGTCTGCACTATTATGGGGGTTACTGTCTGAGGTCTGCACTACTGGGGGTTACTGTCTGAAGTCTGCACTACTGTGGGGGTTACTGTCTGAGGTCTGCACTACTGTGGGGGTTACTGTCTGAGGTCTGCACTACTGTGGGGGTTACTGTCTGAGGTCTGCCCTACTGTGGGGGTTACTATCTGAGGTCTGTACTACTGTGGGGGTTACTGTCTGAGGTCTGCACTACTGTGGGGGTTACTGTCTGAGGTCTGCACTATTGTGGGGGTTACTGTCTGAGGTCTGCACTACTGGGGGGGTTTCTGTCTGAGGTCTGCACTACTGTGGGGGTTACCGTCTGAGGTCTGCACTACTGGGGGGGGTTACCGTCTGAGGTCTGCACTACTGGGGGGGGGTTACTGTCTGAGGTCTGCACTATTGTGGGGGTTACCATCTGAGGTCTGCACTACTGTGTCTGTACTATTGTGGGGGTTACCATCTGAGGTCTGCACTACTGTGTCTGTACTGAGGGGGGGGGTCTGTACTGACCATAGTGGGTGGGTGGGGGGGGGGGGTGACACCATTTGTATTATTTTTTTTGGCACTGAGTGACGCCACTGCATTTTCTACGGCCCCCGAATAATGTTACAAAAATCCAAATGGCCCTCGGCAGAAAAAAGGTTCCCCACCCCTGCTCTACAGCAATGTTCACAAATGTCTAAGCCATCCAGGACTCTCCTCCTGATTGGCTCCCACGGCTGTCAATAAAAGTCAGTGGCTCCCACGGCTGTCAATAAAAGTCAGTCAGCCAATCAGGGGAGAGAGGAGGCAGGCTGGCTCGTGCTCCATGTCTGAATGGACACACGGAGCAGTGACTCGGCTCCAGTGCCCCCATAGGAAGCTGCTGACTGTGGGGGCACTTTATATGAGGGAGAGACTAGGAGCAGCCAAGTCGAACCCGATAAGAGGAGAATTGGGGCTGCTCTGTGCAAAACCAACTGCACAGAGGAGGTAAGTATAACATGTTTGTTGCACCATTAAAAGCATTAAGAGGATCCCTTTAAAGAGGAAGTAAACCCTGATGGGTTTTACTTCCTTTTTACTTCCCTGCAAATGTAAAGCATAATGGGGTACTATGCATCGCATAGTAGCCTATTATGTATCACTTACCTGAAACCAAAGCCTGAGATGTCACCGCTGTCCCCTGTTGCAGGAAGCATCCATTCTTCACCACTCTTTCTTGCGAGGCCGCAAACTACGGCTCTCTGACTAGGGTGACCACATTTCCAAACTACCATTCAGGGACACTCACCTTCCCAAAAATCAGCTTGAGCCGATTGGACACAAGAGCCGCGATTTATGATTTATGATTTATGATTTATGAAGGGAGTAGTAATGAGTAGTGTTGCTCACGAATATTCGCATTGCGAATATTCGCTACGAATATTGCATATTCGAGTATTCGCGAATATCTCGAATATCGCGGCGAATATTCGCTATTTCGAATATTCGATATTTTTCAAATTTCGCAAAAAAATTCGCAATAAAATTCGCAATAGCGAAAATTCGCAATTTTTTTTTATCAAATATCACGAATATTCGATATTAACGAATATTCGCAACCGCATATGTGAAATTTCGCTTTTTTTTATATAAAATATACCGAATATTCGTAAATATCGAATATTCGTGATATTTTATAAAAAAAAAAAAAAAAAAAAAAATCGCGAAATTTCACATTAGCGAAAATTCGCATTAGCGAAAATTCGCATTGGCGAAAATTTGCAATTTTTTGTTTTTTTATAAAATATCACGAATATTCGATATTAACGAATATTCGCGAATATTCTTCGAAATATTCGCGAAATATCGCGAAATCGAATATGGCGTATTCCGCTCATCACTAGTAATGAGTAAATTTTCTGTATGTTTGTTTGACATACAATAAATAAAAACACTAAGCAAAGCACCTGCTTTAAGCTAAATTAAACCTTAGTATACAACTGTGACAATAGCTTCCTTTTACTCCTTTACAAATAGTGATTAGCATTTTACCATAGCAGCCCACTTCTATATCAAAACGTCTGTCCCCTGCCGTCATGCAGTAGGGCCAGACCGCTGTGTTCCATGTGTGTAAGGCACGGCCCTCTCTGCTGCAGTCTGACATATGCATGCTGGGGAGGTGTGAGACATCGTGGCCAGCGTGTTTTTAATGTGAAGCCTGTCATTCATTACTTCAATGTAAGTAGATATAACCATTTTAAAATAAACTTTCTATGTTGTATTTGCTATGAGATTCTCCCTGCTTGCTTTATATGTGTGATACGCATTCCAAGGAAGATCATAAGCTGACTCTATGCAATTTGATTGTATATGGAGTAAAACTTCCAGGATACAAATGTAATGTGGGTGTCACCTATTGCTGGATGGATATTGGATAATATGCTTATCTGATCCCTTTAATTCAGGATCCACACTGCGTGGTAAGAGGCCATCTTTTTTAAAGGAGCGCCTTTGATCACTTCAGCAATTCGAGATTCTACTACACATCAAGCACTTTTCACATATGAACTTATCTTTGCTGGTTTTTGACCCATCAATTATTGTTTAGAATTGTCTTAACAGGAATATTTACATTCAATCACTGCTGATTTTGCACATTGTTTAAGTTACATATTTGTCTGTTTGCACTTTAACATGCGCTGAAGAGATATTCAAGGTCCATATTGCTTGCACTTTATTTTATTTATTTTTTCAAAATGTATACATAGACCTCAATAATTTTATTTTAATTTTATTTAAAGAAAGATTTGCAGTCGGAAATATGCCTTGTGAGTCAGAGCTAGAGCCCTACATTCAGCAAAGCTCACATTCCATGCCATGTGGAGGGCTCTTCCAACAAAGGTTCAAAGCCTTTGCATACAAAGCAAAATTAAATAAAAGGTTTTGTGTTGGGCTTAAAAGGGCAAAAGATTTGGCTTACTGATAATGTGCAGAAATAAGGTGTCATTGCTGGCCTTCATTTGATAATGCTAGTTACCTGACCAACTCTCACTGCAGTAATTGGCCTTATGCCCTGTACACACGATCGAAAATTCCGACAGCAAAATTCCGATGTGAGCTTTTGAAAGGAAATTCCGACCGTGTGTATGCTCCATCTCACTTTTGCTGTCGGAGTTTCCGTCAGCAAAATATTGAGAGCTGGTTCTCAAATTTTCAGACAGAAAAAAATCCTATCAGAAAATTCAGATCGTCTGCAGCAATTCCGACATGCAAAATTCCGAAGCATGTTCGGAAACAATTTCACGCATGCTAGGAAGCATTGAACTTAATTTTCTCGGCTCATCGTAGTGTTGTACGTCACCGTGTTCTTGACAGTCAAAAGTTCAGAGAACTTTTGTGTGACCGTGTGTATGCAAGCCAAGCTTGAACGGAATTCCGTCTGAAAAACCATCCAAGATTTTTCTAAAAGGAAAATCCGATTGTCTGTATGGGGCATTAGGCAGCATTGATGCCAATTGATGAGCAAGGCCAGATGACTAGAATTTTCAGGGTATTGTGACAGGAAGTCAGGTAAATCTGTGGGTGTTGTCACAGACGGGAGATACATTTCTGCCTCGTTTAGACAATACACCAATTACTACCAGGTGTCGGCTGCAGAAGTAGCCAGAAAGGTTTAGGGCGTTGGAAAACTTCAGCTGTTCAGAATGAGGCAATTAAGGCCTCTATAAGTCATCCAGAGAATGACTACTGATTGCTGCATCCTGAGGCTTTTTGAGCTAAGGAGAGCAATGAGAAAGACTTCTGAAGAGGTAAGGTGGTTGTTGATTTTTCTGTGTGATAAAAATCAAAAATACTATTGTTTCTCTGCTGTATGACCAGCAGTGTCTGCCCAGCAGTAGGATGTGCCAGACTCCATAGATAGGTTCCTGTGTGGTGAAGGTAGACGCCCCAAGTGGCCAGGGTTTATTTTATGTTTTGTTTTGTTTATGCTGTTTGGATGCTTGCACTTGTTTCCAGCAATATGGAAGAATAAACCAAACTCTTTGGGCCAGATTCTCCAAGAGATACGACGGTGTATCTCTGTTTCTGTGCCCGGGTATCTATGTGACGTGATTCTTAGAATCATTTACGCATAGATACGGCGTAGATCCAACTGGCGTAAGTCACTTACACTGTCAGATCTTAAATGCAATACTACACTGGCCGCTAGGTGGCGTATATGCAAATGAGCATGATACGCCGGTTCCCTAACGTTTTTGCGCCGCGTCGCCGTAGTTTACGTTGTTTCCATTAGCGTAAGGTTACCCCTGCTAAAAGGTGGTTTGACTTTACACACGCCATGTTAAGTATGGACGTCGGGACAGCTTCAGGTTTTTACGTTGTTTACATAACTCGTCGCGAATAGGCCTTTACGTTAATTATGTTGCCGTCTAAAACAATGTATTTGCGCCGTACTATGGAGCATGCGCACTGGGCTACTTTTACGGCCGGCGCATGCGCAGTTCGTTCGGCGCGGGGCACGCTTAATTTAAATAGAAGCCGCCCCCTTTGAATTACGCGGGCTTACGCCGGGCCATTTACACTACGCCGCCGCAAATTACAGAGCAAGTGCTTGGAGAATACGGCACTTGCTCCTGTAAGTTGTGGCGGCGTAGTGTAAATAGCTTACGCAACGCCACCGCAGGATCTACGGGAATCTGGCACTTTGTTTTCAACCGTCTTTGGCTGCCTCTCTGTATAGTTCAGTGTGTAGTGAACCCATCTAGGGGGTCACACACCCCCGCTACCGAGCTAACCCCTTACAGTATGTATCCAGAACAGGTTTTGTTCTAGCACCTACCTAGAGACAGGGTAGAAATTATGAACCCTCTGACCATGTGGGATCAAAGCAGGCACAACAAGGCTTTTTTTCTTGGGAAAGAAACCTGCCTACATCAGACAAATAAAATCCACCTAAAGCACAACTATATTCTCAACTCACTGTTAGAACATCCAGGATGCTGAGAAGGCTGTGCACATTATCACCAGGAGACACCGACTTTATGTAGTACCGGGTACCATCCTGCTCGGAAGAGATTAGAATTAATGAAATACATCACTGCTTGCACTCACATCAGACTAATGAAAAAAGCATTGTGTGAGACTTATATTAGCAGATCCCAGGCTTTATATAGTGACATTTTCCAGCATATGACACATTTGTTCAGGATTACTTAGAGATGGCAAGTTAAGATTTGGCATGTGTAAGAATCTGACTCTAAACTCTTAATTTGATATTATAGTAAAGATTTTTCTCTCAGGAATAGAAGTTTGTGCTGTTGGTCACTTGTTATCTCTTCCTGTCCCAGCAGAATTGTTAGCCTAGGCTAACATTTCTGCTGGGAGGCCCCAAAAGAGGCTGCCCTGTGATCTGCCGGAACTCAAAAATAATATCTAACATATTCCTCCATCCAAGCTAACAGCCCAGTTATCTGAATGAGCACACTCATGCCAGCACCCTCTCTTGGCGCTCCATCAAGTCTATGTGAACTCCTGCTGGGCTATCGTATTCTGACAACCGCTGCCGACAGCAGCTACATCATATTGGATGCAGTTGCTGCACAGCCAACAATTTTCCACCCAGTTCCTTTGATTTTTCATTTAATGAAAGTTGGATGGGATGGGGCCACATTGTGAAGTTCAGCGAGTTCATCCTGAACCAACCGAAATTCCCACAGTTTTTGCATGGATTTACAGGCACAAAGTCTTTCAGATTATACTGAGAGTCTGTTCATCAGCACCGAACTCAAGCAGGAGACACACTCCTCAACCTTGTGGACAACCTTTGCAGAAGAGTTGAAGCTGTTATAGCTGCAAAGGGTGGGCCAACTCAATATTGAACCCTACGGACTAAGACTGGGATGCCATGAAAGTTCATGTGCGTGTAAAGGCAGGTGTCCCAATACTTTGGTAATATAGCGTATATTTTATACATCTCTAAACGTAAAAGTTTACCCAATACAGTGGAATCTTGGATTACAAGCATAATCTATTCCAGAAGAATGCTTGTAATCCAAAGCACTCAAGTCAATGGAAACAAAGATAAGTTGTTACGCATTGACTTTTATTGCGTGCAATACCGCTTGTGACCAGAGGTGGGGGGCACTTCGCAAACAATCGGAGACAGCTCATCTGAACTCAGAAACTCTCAGAAAGGCTCAGAAACACTCAGGAATGGAGTATTTCCAAATATTTCTGAGTATTTTCTAACAACTCCGACCGTTCCCAGTGTCACCGGCACCCTCGCACCTCTGGCCAAATGCGGTACTGTACACCCCTTTGGCTTGAATACTAGACATGTGCATTCGTTTTCGTCCAAATGCATTTTCATCCGAATTTCAGGTATTTTCATTATTGTTAAAAAAAAGTTGTTTGTCTTTCAAAATGCTCGTTTACCACGTTACTCATTAACCAAGATTCCACTGTATTGGCATTGTGTCCATTTAAACCCAGTATGCAAGTATTTGGCATTGTTTTAACAAACAATAACGAAAGCACAGAAAACGAAAAACGAAAGATCCGACATAAACAAATGCTTTATTTTCATTGTGGTCAAATGTGCCTAACCTTAACTCTATTAGTCCTATATTATTCTACATAGAGAGAAAAGATTCAACATAGAAAGACATGAAGAGTCTTTTTTTTTTCTCTTAGAACATTCGACATACACTATAAGCCTTCAATGACAGATTCGACATAGAGAGACATGAAGATTCGACATAGAGAGACATGAAGATTCGACATAGATAGACATGAAGATTTGACATAGAGAGACATGAAGAGTCAATTTTTTTTAAAGATTCTGTCGAATCTTCTTCTTTCTTTTTTTTTTAGAACATTCGACAGACACCATAAGCTTTCAATGACAGATTCAACATTAATTTGGATTTTCGGACGAATGCATTTTTTTAACGAAAAACAAAATAAATAAAAACGGATTTCGGGAGTAACTAAATACATACAACGAAATTACGAAACAAAATATTTAAGTGTTTACATGTCTATTGAATACTGCTTGGGTTGCGCGGGAACCCTCGCAAACCGAGTCAAGGTTTAAAAAAAAAGTTGTTTGTCTTTCAAAACGCTCGTTTACCACGTTACTCATTAATTAAGGTTCCACTGTATTGGCATTGTGTCCATTTAAACCCAGTATGTAGGTATTTGGCATTTTTTGGCAGAGAAGTGACTAGCCAAAGGGCAGTTGCTTTGACCTGGTCTGTTATACTGAACATGCAAAAATACATGAATCAAGAATTTCTGCTTTTAAAAACTGGGAGCATCACAATTATCCACAATATGAAACACAAAAACAAAACAGAACCTTACAGGATCAGTCAGGGAGAGTTCCAGCTTCCCCTCCAGGACGATGTAAATACTTGAATCGGGTTGTCCAGGGCAGAATACCACACCTCCCGGGTTATAGTGTTCATATACCACATACTGACAAAGTGCCAGGAACAGAGGCCTCTCAAAGTGACCGAGTACACTAATGAAGACAGAGGAGATAGAAAATAAAGTTTACATGGCTATGGACAACAGATGGCTAAATACAGTAGAAGGCTGGCTACATTGGTCCATGGCCATTATTGGTGGATATATTGTACCTATGCTCTTTGAATACCAATGCTGCGTACGCACAATCGGATATTCCGACATCAAAACAGTGTTTTTTTTCTGACGGATTGTTTCTTTCAAATTTGTCTTGCATACACACGGTCACACAAATGCTGTTGGAAATTCTGAACGTCAAGAACGCGGCGATGTACAACACTACGACGAGACGAGAAAAGTTCAATGATTTCGAGCATCCGTCAAATTGATTCTGAGAATGCGTAGGATTTTTGTGCGTCGAAATTGCATACAGATGATCGGAATTTCCGACAAGAGCTTTTGTTGTCGGAAAAAATTTGAGAACCAGCTCTCAAACATTTGTTGTCGGAAATTCCAACAGCAAATGTCTGATGGAGCCTACACACGGTCGGAATATCCGACCAAAAGCTCACATCGAACATTTGTTGTCAGAAATTCTGATCGTGTGTACGCGGCATAACTGGCTATCTATACCATACCAATTCCCTTCTGCAGTCTACCTCTAAAATGTCCCTGTGCTTGTCCCTGGAGAACCTATGGGGTGGCATCTTTCATATGCAGGACTCTGTACTCAAATTTATTAAGTACCAATAGTTAATTTTTACAGTTAAAAAAAGTTAAATGTACAATCATGACTAGCACATTACTCGTGGCCCTTGTTTGATTTCAGATTTGTTGCTTTTTCCATCCCTTCCGAAGAAGCAGGCAGCACCAGCAAAACGCATTGAAAAACGCAGCCCTTTGTATATTCCAATAGTAACTCTAGCTGAGGCTGAGAATTCTATTGCAACAACAATCTTATACACATGGTCGGAATTTCCAACAATAAATGATCAATGTGAGCTTTTGGTCATGGAAGTGAGAGAGTCTACAGGGTTTGCATAGTGCAGTAAAGGATACATGATCAAAGTATCCTTTGGTAAAGGGAAAACTGTATTTTTGTAACCAAAAAATAATGCAATCCTGTCCTACTTACAATGTTCTAAAGCTCTAAAGCTGTATTAACAGAGAAGAGCAATTAGGCGCCTTTCACACGCATGGATAGAATTGTGCTTTTAGCTGCGTATTCTCAAGTTATCTACCGCAGCTAAACGCACACAATGCTTTCCTATGGTCCCATTCACACACTGCATTTAGCTGCGGTTTCATTACATGCGGTTTGGTGCAGATAGAAAAAATAGATTTGACTGCACCCAGGAACGATTTTGCGCAGCTATCTGCACATAACTGCAGGTAATCGCAGTGCACTGTGTCAGCTGCGGATAGCAGCGTGAACAAAAGAAAAAACAACAGGAAGCACATCAAAATAAAAACGGTTGCTATGGGGATGACAATAATGGCCAACTGCAGCTAAACGTAGCTGCATGTAAACGCAGATAATCGCAGTGTACAAACGCAGCCGATCGCTGTGCCTGGAGTCTTGAATTTCAAAAGAAAGAAACATGCTTTTAACTGCGGCAGAACACCCGTCCGTGTGAAAGGCGCCTTAAAGTGGATGTAAACCATTCATACACCTAGTGAAGTGAACAGCCTCAGATGATACACATAGATGAACCAAATCTCCCAACATATGTTTTACATGTATATCTGCTGTCTTCACATTTATATACTGTTTAGAATGTTCAGATCATGTTAGGAGATTTTCTATTCCTGTTTAACACAGAGTGTAATGTCTGGGCATAAAGCCAAGATAGCTAAAATTGCTGATTGAAGGAAAGGCACATACCCCCTCTCCTCATAAGCAGAGACTCTCAGAGGTGTTTTGTAACAGGGCCAGCTCCCTGCTAATCTATTTTAGCAATCTCCCCTGACAGAAATGTCAGGCTGCTTTTATCTGATGTGTCTGAGAATTTGTTATGCCGCGTACACACGATCGTTTTTCTGCATGGGCAAAAAAGAAGTTTTTCAGCATGTAGAGAAAAAAAGTTTTTAAGCATGTAGAAAAACAAAGTTTTTTCCAACTTCATCATTAAAAACGACGTTGCCCACACACGGTAGTTTTAAAAAAATGCTCTAGCAAAGGGCGATGACGTACAACACGTACGACGGCACTACAAAGGGAAAGTTCCATGCGGGTGGCGCCACCCTTTGGGCTGCTTTAGCTGATTTAGTGTTAGTTGGCGCTTTTCAGTCTCTTACAGCGTGATGAATGTGCTTACTCCATTACGAGCGCTAATTTTACCAGAACGAGCGCTCCCATCTCATAACTTGCTTCTGAGCATGGGTTTTTCAAGTCGTTTTAGCCCATACACGATCATTTTTTACAACCCGAAAAACTACGTCGTTAAAAAATGCAGCCTGTTCGGGAAAAATTTTTTTGTTTTTCAGAACCCGAAAAATGATGTGAAGCTCACACACATCATTTTAAATGACATTTTTAAAAAAACTTCATTTTTTTCATGCCGAAAAACGATCGTGTGTACGCGGCATAAGGCTGATAACAAAGTAACGGTTCAGGAGAGAGCTATGGGGCTTAGCTCTTTGAAGAGAGATAACAAAACACTGCAGATATATGTGTCCAACTCAAATTTCATGAATTGGGTTTACATCCACTTTAAGCAATAAGGATAGGTGGAAAGGGGACAAACCCATATGGTCATGGTGGGTTTTGGGCCTTGTCTCTTTTTAGGTATATAACCCTAAAAAAAAAAAATCAACAATGCATACACTTTATAGGGTCGCTTTACCATAAGTGTAAAAAAAAAATAGAAATAAATGAAAAACAACACCCATAAACTAAAATACAAAAATGTTGTGGGTCTCAATTGTTGCACTTGGCTCCTCTTAAAGGTTACACAAACTATATTTCTTCTAAAGGTTATTGACAATAAAATAAATATGACATCTATAATTTTTCTATGAATTGTCCTTTAGATAGTTTGTGAACACTAACTAACTGGGGATCTCTCCTAGCATGAGGTGCCTAAGGTCCTACAGATAACACATCAGTGGAAGATTTGTATATAAAATTCAATAATATACTTTACAAAGTAAAACTTTTGCCACCCTAGGGAAAACCACCCTGGGAGAGCTGCAGGGCTGTATGTATCACTCCAAGGGCTACCAAATGGTCAATACTGCCCTACCACGGTTTATCCTGTATAAGCCATGCCAGAACATGTCTCTTAAAAGAAAACAACACAGTTATGCCGCGTACACACAATCGGAATTTCCGATGGAAAAAGTCAGACGGACTTTTCCATAGGAAATTCTGACATTTGTGTATGTCCCATAGGAGAAATTCCACCGGAAATTCCGAAAAAATTCCATCAGAGTTTAAATATAGAACATGTTGGGCCAGATCCACAAAAAACGGCGTATCTTTAGGCGGCGTAGCGCATCTCAAATGCGCTACGCCGCCGTAAGTCAGAGTGGCTCGTATGGTATCCTCAAAGCAGCCCTCAAAATTTACACTCGTCTGCTCGCAAAATGCGAGTAAATTTTGAGGGCTGGCGAGTGTGGGCTGCCTGGGAGCAGGGGGGGCGGGAGAACAGAGGAGAGGAGCGTCGCCGGTGCTGTCGCCGCCGTCTGGTCCCCCCCCACACTATTGCAGACAACCATTGCTGTATAAGAGAGGAGCCACCGCGTTGTTCAAACCGCGGGGAACATGACAGCTTTCAATTCAACAGCTGTGTTCCCCGCCGCGAGCGTCATATATAGCCCCTCCCCTTGTCCTGGAAACTTTGATAGACAGATCACCCATTGGATGGGTGATCTGTCTATCAAAGTTTACTCGCCAGCCTGTACCCCCCTGCAGGGTACAGGCAGTACACCTGTAAGGGGCCCGGGGGTCCCCAGGGCCCCAGATGAGAACCTTTTTTCTTATAAAAATGGTTTACATTTTTTTATATATATATATATATATATATATACAGTATATATATATATATTTATTAATTTTTTATTAAAAGGCTCAGAGGTCCCCCGGGCCCCATGTTATTTTTGTTTATATATTTTTTTATTTATTTTTTATTAAAGGGCCCAGAGGTCCCCAGGCAACCCCCTTATAAATGTTTATTTCTTTCTTATATATATATTTTTTTTATTTCTTTTTTATTAAAGGACCCAGAGGTTTCTTTTTATTAAAGGGCCCAGAGGTCCCCAGGGCTACCACCCTTCTCAAATCGCGGCAGCCCCCCCCCCCCCCCCCCCCCCGCTTCTCAATTTCAGGCAGCAGCACCCCCCCCCCCGGTTCTCTGCTCCAGGGGGCCCATGCCTGAAGCTGTGTTGTAAGGATCCCCATAATTCCTGATGGCGGCCCTGTGTAATTCCTGATGGCGGCCCTGTGTGGAGGGACTGGACTCTGGCTGCAATAGTGTGTGTGGGGGGAGACTGGACTCTGGCTGCAATAGTGCGTGTGGGGGGGGGAGACTGGACTCTGGCTGCAATAGTGTGGGGGGACGGGACAGAACTGGACTCTGGCTGCAATAGTGTGGGGGGTGACTCTGACTGCAAAGTGGGGGACATATGCTGCATTGGTAGACATGGACAGGCTGCATTTTTAGGGCATTGATAAAGTTGTTGTTAATATTTTATTTTTATAACTTAATTCTGCGTAAAACGTTTAAGTGTAATTTCATGAAATTTGAGGGCGTGTCTAGGGGCGGGATTATGGGGTGGGATGTGGTAGGGGTTGGGTGGGGCAACTGGTGGCGAGTACGCCTTGAGGCCTGGCTAGTAGCTCAGGGCTTGAAATTTTGAGCCCTGCTCAAAGAACTTGCACCCATATGTGCAGCGGCGTAACGTAAATCGGCCGGCGTAAGGTAGGCAGGTAGGGGACGTGTTGTATTTAATTGAAGCGTGACCCCATGTAGATGCATGGCCGGAAGAACGGCGCATGCGCCGTCCGTGGACGTATCCCAGTGCGCATGCGTCGGATAGAATGCCTAAGATACGTTGAACACTGCCTACAACGTGAACCTAACTTACGCACATCCCTATTCGCGTACAACTTATGCAAACGACGTAAAATTTAACGCTGTTCTGACGTCCATACGTTAACATGAGTTACCCCTGCTTTATGAGTTGTAAAGTTACGCCGGTCGTACGCCTTACGTAAAAAGCATATATTGATACGCCGGGCGCAAGTACGTTCTTGGATCGGAGTATCTAGCTCATTTACATATTCGACGTGGAAATTTACGGAAGCGCCACCTAGTGGCCATCGTAAATATGCAGCCTAGATACGATGGCGTACTAATACTTACGTCGGTCGGATCTACGCAACATTCAGGCGTATCTGGCTTTGTGGATACCAAAAAAAAAAAAAAAACGACGGCGTAAAGTCTTTGTGGATCTGGCCCGTTATATTTTACTCCGGTGAAATTTGTCGGAATTCCGATGAGCTTTTGGTCTGGCAAAAGCCTGATTGTGTGTACGCGGCATAAAACAGGACTTCAGAGTGCTGTAAGCCTCACCGGACACTCTGCAGCATGTAGAACACCTCTGGGGGCAAATCAGGGGTCTCCAGCTCAGATGGGGGTCTAAGAAGAGAATCTGGCGCTACTTCTGAGTGATGTGCGGGAGCCACTGGAGGTTCCCATCCTCCTCTCCGAATCCTGAAAAACAAAACATTCCATAGAAATGTATTACACTAACATCCTACCAACTCCTGTATCCCTCTGCAGCTGACCATCTCACCTCTGCTTTAAACTCAGCACCTTCTTCCTCTTTTTAATCTGTAAACACATTGAGAGACAGTTAAATTATGCAAGTGACATGTATTTATTCAAAATGACCAACGAACATACAGTATATTTGTATTAAGCTAAAGATAAAATCCATCAAATGAAATATAACATATTTGCAGGGTAATGAGAATTTCAGGTCTCGTGAGATTTTTATAATTAGTTGGAAGGCGGACCGTAGGTCCGCCTGAATTTGTAGGAGGAGTCGGGAGGTTCTTAACCCGCCCAACATCCTCCTTCCTGTCGGCTGTTCCTTGCGTGGACATGCGTCACTTCCGGTGCGACCTTCCGGCGTCACTTCCGCTTTTCGTTTCGACCGAGGGGGCGGACGGCTGCTGGCGCCGCTTCTCCTCGTTCTCTCTGCTGGGATCTCGTGGCGGTTCCCCCGCCGGGCATCATGGAGGGGGCCGCCCGCTTATCACGGCAATCATCGGGGGGATGGGGGGAGCCGCTCACCACCCCCACTTGCACACCAGCTCCATGGGGGTTGGGGTTCTCACCTCCCTCCTCTGATGGTCACGTCAGGCTTGGGGGGGGGGGACTCCCGCACGCCCCCCTCCTTCTCCTGGTCCATGCAGGCACGCTGAGCACCATGGACCATGTTGGTGTCGTGAGGGGGCACTTCCGTCAGGGCCACACTGGCAGCATGGGGGGCAGTCCACCTTTCTCCGCGGTCACGCTAGCTGTATGGGAAGGGGGGGCTGTCCACCCACATCCCCCTCGGGTCACGCTGGCGGTATTTCCTTGGTCACATGCATTTTTGATAAGCTTCCTTTTCAGTGGTTTTCAGTCTGTGTTTCGGTCATAGCGTTTTTGCTCCAGGTATTTATTTTTCTGTCCCAACACTCCTGACATAGTGTTCATGAATGGGGGGGGGATTCCCCAGGTTGAGATGTGAGGACGCCCTATTCAAGTATATTTTACAAACTATACACAGGAATTCAACCCCCAGCCCAGGTCCTACCCACACTGATAACCGTAGTTTGTGTTAGGGGGGGAATCATTAAAGCGGCTTCTACCTTCTATCTCCCCTGTTCAGGATTCTGGTTGAAGCGTCATGATCAATGTTTGGTTGGTGTATGGTCAGTCACATACGGTAGGCTTTTCAATTCTTTTTTCATGTGTTTATGTTTCCCATGCGTTGCGTTTTTCAGGCTAGGTATGGGGTCACGTTCTCAGGTGTTACGGTTTCTCATGCAATGGCGTTTCTCAGGTTAGGTTGTTTCATGCAAGGCATGTTCTCATGTGTGACGGTTGCTCATGCAAGTACGTTGGTTAGGTTGTTCTTTTGCGATTACGTTTCTCATGCGAGGTATGTTCTCATGTGTTACGTTTTCTCATGCGATCATGTTTCTCGGGTTAGGTTGTTTCCATGCGATTACGTTTCTCATGCGAGGTATGTTCTCATGTGTTACGTTTCTCATGATTTTCTTGTTCGCATGTGGTTACATTTCTGTTCTCGTGCGTTTTTTTTTTGTTTCACATGTTGATCACGTTTCTCATGCGATTTGTGTCACATGGTATTCATGTTCTCATACGATTACGATTCTCATGGTAGTCATGTTGGTTTCATGTTCACATGCGGTTTTTGTTTCACATAGTATTCACGTTCTTGTGTGATCACGTTTCTCATGCGATCATGTTTCTCATGCGATTCAATTTCTCATGGTATTCATGTTCTCATGCAGGTTTTTTTCCGCATGGTATTCATATTTTGTATTCACGTTTCTCATGCGGTCACGTTTCTCATGCGGTCACGTTTCTCATGCGGTGACGTTTCTCATGCGGTCACTTTTTTCATGCGATTTGTTCACATTGTATTCATATTTTGCATTCATGTTCACATGCAGTTCTGTTGCGCATGACATTCATGTTCTCAGGCGATCGCGTTCCATGCATTCGCCTTCCATGCGTTCGTTTTCTCCTGGTATTCACATTTCTCAGGCGGTTGCGTTTCTCATGGTATTCATGTTCTCATGCGATTTTGTTTCACATTGTATTTTGTATTCACATTTCTCATGCGATTACGTTTCTCATGCGATTACGTTTCTCATGCGATTACGTTTCTCGTGCGATTACGTTTCTCATGGCATTCATGTTTTCATGCGGTTGGTTTCGCATGGTATTCATGTTTTGTGCATGTTCTCATGCGATCATGTTTCACATGGTATTCTTGTTCGCATGCGTTTCTCATGCGATTACGTTTCTGTTGGTATTCATGTTCGCATGGTATTCATGTTTGTTCCTCATGCGATTACGTTTCCCATGCGATTACGTTTCCCATGCGATTACGTTTCCCATGCGATTACGTTTCCCATGCCATTCATGTTCTCATGCGACTTGGTTTGCATGGTATTCATGTTTTGTTTCATGTTCTCATGTGGTCATGTTCGCATGGTAGTCTTGTTCGCATACGTTTGTCATGCGATTACGTTTCTCATGCGATTATGTTTCTCATGGTATTCTCATGCGATTTGTTTCACATTGTATTCATTTTGTATTCACGTTTCTCATGCGATTACGTTTCTCATGCGATTACGTTTCTCATGCGATTACGTTTCTCATGGTATTCTCATGCAATTTGTTTCACATTGTATTCATTTTGTATTCACGTTTCTCATGCGATTACGTTTCCCATGCGATTACGTTTCTCATGCGATTACGTTTCCCATGCGATTACGTTTCTCATGCGATTACGTTTCTCATGCGATTACGTTTCTCATGCGATTACGTTTCTCATGGTATTCATGTTCGCATGGTATTCATGTTTTGTTTCATGTTCTCATGAGATCATGTTTCGCATGGTATTCTTGTTCGCATGCGTTTCTCATGCGATTACGTTCTCATGCGATTACGTTTCTCATGCGATTACGTTTCTCATGCGATTACGTTCTCATGCGATTTGTTTCTCACTGTATTCATTTTGTATTCTCGGTTCTCATGCGATTACGTTTCTCATGGCATTCATGTTTTCATGCGGTTTGGTTTTGCATGGTATTCATGTTTGGTTCATGTTCTCATGCGATCATGTTTCACATGGTATTCTTGTTCGCATGCATTTCTCAGGCGATTACGTTTCGCATGCGATTACGTTTCTCATGCGATTTCGTTTCTCATGGTATTCATGTTTTGTTTCATGTTCTCATGCGATCATGGTTCTCATGGTATTCTTGTTCGCATGCGTTTCTCATGCGATTACGTTTCTCATGGTATTCATGTTCTCATGCGATTTGTTTCGCATTGTATTCATGTTCTTATGCGATTTGTTTCGCATTATATTCATGTTCTCATGCGATTACATTTCTCAGGGTTTCATGTTGGTTTCATGGTCTCATGCGGTCGCATCTCATGCGTTTTAGTTCTCATGGTACTCATGTTCTCATGCGATTTGTGTCGCATGGTATTCATGTTTTGTATTCATGTTCCCATGCAGTTCTGCTGCGCATGTTTCTCATGCAATTGCATTTTCCAGGCTAGTCATGTTCTCATGTGTTCACGCTTCACATGCCAGTCGTGTCCTCATGCGATCATGTTTCACGTCATTACGTTTCTTATGCAATATGTTTCTCAGGCTAGTCATGTCCTCAGGTGTTACGCTCCCGGGTGATCACATTTTCTCATGCTGTCCATGTTCTCATGTGTCTTTATGTTTTCTCATTAATGTTCGTTCTTCCCACAATTTTGTTTTCCTAGTTGGTCGTTTGGTATGTTTATGGTGTTTCACCGCTGGGGGGGGGGGGTCACCCATCACGTTTATGGGTGCTTACGGATTGAGATGAGCGTTTTATAATTGGCTTGTACGGTGGCAAGTTTCCTCATCCGTTTCTCATACATTTCATTTCTCATACAATGGCCTGACACATCTTCAGGTTCATCAGGCCTGAGTGTACGTTTTTAATTTGCCTGCTACGCGTCAGGTTTGCTCGGCCTTTGCTATTTCATGGGTTTGTCACATCTTCATACTGGAAAAAAAAAAAAAACATACAACCACAGCAGTGTTCCTTTCACTTATTCTTTCCATACATCAGGTATCAAGCTACTCAGTTATCACTTGCCTGACACGTCCTCAGGTTCATAGGCTTGAGTGTTATGTCTTAATTGGCCTGTTTAGCCTCGGTTAGCTCGGCCTTGCTGGATCCTTGAGACTGACACGTTTCAGTCTTGTGCTACGTATACTATCCTGCACGGCGTGGCTGCATCTTTAGTCTCGGGCAGCTGTTTGAACAGTAGTAAGAGACGTAGAGGCGTTTTTCCCTTTTCCAAGGTAGGTTGGGGCTCATTGGTTATTTCTTGTGTATAACGGTGTTGTTCTTATTTGCAGATATCGGAGACTTTCCCGCCATCCGTCCTTCTCAGGTTAGGGGTTTCGGTACATGGTAGCTCGCCGCCTTTTTTCCGGCAGGTCCTTG
Source organism: Rana kukunoris (assembly GCA_029574335.1). Taxonomy (NCBI): domain Eukaryota; kingdom Metazoa; phylum Chordata; class Amphibia; order Anura; family Ranidae; genus Rana; species Rana kukunoris. Next base: position 484,810,631 of record CM056051.1, on the reverse strand, counting down.
ACACATTTAACCTGTGCCACACTGTCCCGGTTCCTGCTACAGATGAAGCTGGGTCAGCTAGTCAGGTCTATTTTAGCCTAGGAAGTGTGTGACTCCTGGGATACCTTCCAGGGTTTACCATCTCGGTGGCTTGGGTTTTTTGCCCAGTTAATATTTCCTGGCGTTCATTGTTTTCTGCCACTCTCGGCCCTATCGTTTCTACAACTAGCGCTCGGTCAGTCTTAGACCATCTTTTGGTGGCTACTGCGGAGGTGCTCAGGGATAGGCCACTTTCCTTTCCCTAGTGCGCGTTTCTATGCTAGTGCAGTACATGTCACATTGCCATTGCTGCGTAGCCTAGGGCTGCACTTCACGCTTGTACCCCGGCTGTGTTTCAGTATAGACGCAGTTTCGACTGCTTTATCCCAGGGGGGGTCCGCATACACATTGTTGAGGAGTTAGATTTGCATCCATTTCTGTACATGGCCTGGATCCACATTTAGGGTTGGCGCAGGCTTCCTGGTATTGGCTGATCAGGTTACATATAGCTACTTTCATTTCAGTCTCTTACAAACTCATCCTACCGTCTTATTTTTGGCCCCTTTTAGGCATATCGACCACGTGACCCCTGGCACACTTCAGGTCACTTTCCTTGTTGTCATCCTAGACCTTTCTCTCGCACGATTACCTGAGACTCTGAGTACAAGTTGGAAGGCGGACCGTAGGTCCGCCTGAATTTGTAGGAGGAGTCGGGAGGTTCTTAACCCGCCCAACATCCTCCTTCCTGTCGGCTGTTCCTTGCGTCCCACCCACCCTTCCCCTTTTTTCTTGCATTTTTTTCTCTATTACTTCTACTTGGGTATGCCCCCTTTTAGGCATATCGACCACGTGACCCCTGGCACACTTCAGGTCACTTTCCTTGTTGTCATCCTAGACCTTTCTCTCGCACGATTACCTGAGACTCTGAGTACAAATGGAAATGAGCAGTGTATGTAATATTCTTAATTTTGTAGTACATTACATTATTTTGTATTGCACATATACATCAGAAAGAAATACTGAATGATACAGGTATATCTGCATTATTTATGATAATTTAAAGAGAACGGCCCGGATTCACAAAGCCTTACGCCAACGTATCTCGAGATACGCTGTCGTAAGTACAAATGTGTGCCGTCGTATCTATGCGCCGATTCCCAACGCTAGATACGTCGAAAAATAGGCTTCAGCCGCCCAACGTAACTTGCCCACGCCGGCGTATCGTGGGCACATAGTTACGCCGGACGCATCTGGCGTTCCCATTTTAAATATGCAAATGTTTTAAGCGATTTGCGTAAGGGTTACGTCCGGCGTAAAGTTATTCCTCATAAAGGAAGCGCAACCCATGCAAAGGTATGGACCAGGGAACAGACGCCGTCGAATTTAACGTTGTGTACGCCGTTTACGTAGTACGTGAATAGCACTGGGAATAGGTTACGTTCACGTCGTAGGCAGTGTTTCGACGTATCTTAGGCAGTTATTTTGACGTGACTGTGAGCATGCGCACTGGGATGCGTCCAAGATACAATGCATGCGCCGTTCATTTTTAGTACTTGTTTGAAGCTCAGCCCATCATTTGCATGGGGTCACGCTTCATTTAAATGTATCACACCCACTTCCAGCCCACTTCCACCTTTAGAGCGGTGCAGGAGAGAGGGTGCAGCGCTCCTGCGCCCTTTGTGGACACACCAGCACTGATGTAGATCTTTTTCCAGCTAGATGCTTAGGTCATTGTTCCTTAGGAATCAGAGTAACTGGATGAAGAATTAAAGCTTAAAGTGCATGTAAACCCTCCCATATCCCCAGTGAAATAAACAGACTCAGATGTTACACAGGGATTAAACAAATCTCCCTACATAAGTTTCACATGTATATCTGCTGTCTTCAACTTGCTATATTCTTTAGAAAATGCACATTGCACGTGTAAGAGATTTTTTCTTCCTGTTCACCACCATCGTATGGATTCTTGGCATACACTGTGTGTCAGCTGATTGGAGGTAAGGCACACACACACACTCCACATAGGCAAAGGAAGGAAGGAAGGAATGTGCAGAACTATGCTGTGAATAGACAATCTCTATGCTAATCTATTTATAGCACCCACCCCAATACAAATTTCAGGCTGGTTTTATCTCAGTTGTCAGAGAACTTGTCAGAAGTTATTTTGCAGATAACAGAGGAACAAAACAGCAGAAAGACACGGGGCTTTGGAGAGAGATAAGAAAACACTACAGATATACAGTATGTGCTTAGGTCAAATTTTAATGAATCAGGTTTACATTCACATTTAATATTTGTGATTATATTGTTTCTGTTACTTTTGACCTCCCCGGACACCTCTGAACTGTATTGAATAAACATAGAAATTCTCACCTTGTGTGGAACCCTCCGGAGTGGTTTCTTTGGAATATCCAATAATGGAGGATCTGCAGACAATTAATAAATTATGATGTATGCACAATATACATGATGAAGAATTGATGCAAAGTAACAAGGACAATAGGCTTGATTTAAAAAGCTATAAAGCAGAATAAACCCTCCTATCCGTTACAGCCAAGGAGTTGCCATGTTACTGCACATCAGTTAAGACATCAGTTAAGACAACAGCTATTCGATGGCTTGACCATTCCGTTGAGAGCTAACTTTACTAACTAGTACAGATGTGGTGACTCACCTGCTACCACATATCGTGTATTCTGGACTTTTGGGATGTGATGGAAACTCACCTCAGGTTTACCAGCCCTCGAACTTCCATACTCTGCCTCCTAGGTTTTCTCTATGACTTTGTACTTCTAATACATGAACACTTTATGTGCTGCTTAACACTTTTCAAGACAAGGAAGATTATACTACTTAGCTGAGAGAGCCCTACCCTTCAACACTAGAACAATCAATGAGGATTTTCCCAAACTGATTTGCTGTTAGGCAAATTTTGTTATTTTTGGCTCCGCTGTACTAAGTGGCGCACTTGATTACTTCTGTACTTCTGGCTTCTGTGGGTCTCTGGGTTTGTTTACTCTCCCTTGCCTTCCAGAAGTTTCTGGAACATAGGGGACTGAGCAAGGCAGATCCCAGTCTCAAAATGTATTTTGCTCCAGCCAATTCCTCTGGAGGTGTGGCCAGAAGGTGGTTGGAAGGGCATATACATAGTCAAAGATTTAGAGCAGCAGGGACTTCCTCTTCTCCGGGTCTTCTCCGGGTTAGAGGGAACCCAACCATACAACATTACTCTCTGTCACTCAAATTTGGATGGATAAAGCTTCGTCAACACTATGATCATTGTATTGTACTTTGCATATTATTGTTGTTCTGTTACTTTATTGAAACCCAATAAAAGCTTTAAATTAAAAATATATATATATATATATATATGGTTTCTAAAGCCAACCAAGCATGGATTAAAATTTGACTCGGCTCAGCAGGGACGAGTTGAATTTTGTAACATGTATAGACAGGCTGGTTATAGATTGACATATATATATATATATATATATGTCAATCTACCAATCTGTAAAGGTAGGTGGGTGGTACCCCCTCTATGTTCCACTCCCCGTTAGGCACCAAGTGTTGGTCACAAAGGAGGCCTACCCTGGAATCGGTTCTTCTGGCCTATGCTAGGCACCTTATACAGGGTCATTTCACTATACATGGGGTACCTTTGCTTTGTGCCATTTTCATCCATGCCCTGGGAGTCTGGGATAAGGCTGAGGCTGCTGTGGGGAATACCTGACCTTAACCACTTGGCACTTATACCCCCTTCCTATCCAGGTGAATTTTCAGCTTTTAGTGCTCTCACACTTTGAATAACAATTACTCAGTCATGCAACACTGTACCCATATGAAATGTGTCCTTTTTTCACACAAATAGAGCTTTCTTTTGGTGGTATTTAATCACCACTGGGTTTTTTATTTATTGCGCTATAAACAAAAATAGACTGAAATTTTGTATAAAAAATGCATTTTTATTTGTTTTAAAAATTTGCAAATTAGTAATTTTTTTTTCATAAACTTTGGCCAAAAGTTATCCTGCTACATATTTTTGGTAAAAAATAACCTAAATCAGTGTATATTATTTGGTATTTTTGAAGGTTATAGAGTCAAGCTATGGTGCTAATCATTGAACATTGATCACACCTGATTTACTGATCTCATTTATTTGTTTACAAAAGCTTTATTTGGAAGACAATGACAAGACAGAGTAACTTTGCTTACAATATAAAAATGTTAAAGGTAAAAAGCGTTATGCAAGAATTATACAATTATAAGGGAGCAGTCCTGAGGCTAACAATATTACACAGATACTGATCTCATTTATTAACACACTAACAAGCTAGGAAGGTACAAATGCCACCCTTTTTGGAAAGTAGATATTCTGATGTATTTAGTAAGAGACATGATGATTTGTTTTAAGTTTTACATTTTCCCCCCAATTCTTTGCAAAATTAAGATTATTTTTTTCACAAAATTATCATATTAACAGGTTATTTCTCTCACATGGCATATGTATCTTTGCAAATATACCCCAAAACACATTCTGCTACTCCTCCTGAGTATGGTGATACCACATGTGTGAGACTTTTTCACAGCCTGGCCACATACAGAGGCCCAACATGCAGAAAGCACCATCCAGTGTTCTAGGGATATAAATTACAAATCAAATTTGTTGTGTACCTATTATGTTGTTTTTTGGTTCACAAAACATCACCGTGTGTAGCAAAAAACAACGTTTAAACAACGTTTTTCAACCCGCGCATGCCCAGAAGCTAGTTATGAAGCGAGCTTCAATGGAAAAGAGTGGTAAACGTAAGCTCGCTTTGCTAGGGCATTGTGAAAAAACGATGGTGTGTAGGCAACGTCGTTTTTGAAAATTGAAGTTTCAAAAACTTCGTTTTTTACTTCACAAAAAAATTCTTTTTTTTCATCACATAAAGTGATGGTGTGTACGCGGCATCACACTTTTAAAGAAATGCCCACAAAATTAGCCCATTTTGGAAAGCAAACACCCCAACATTTATCCTATAAGGCATAACGAGTCTTTTGAGCATGTCATTCTTTTCCACACCCTTTTTCACAAACTGTCCTCACCCGAAGCCGATCTGTTCCTCGGCTCTCTGGTGGAGGCGCTGCCATCTTCGGTAAGGGGATCAGGAAGTGAAGCCTTGCGGCCTCACTGGTCCCTGCTGTCTTCTGGGACCTTCTGGGAAGGAGGAGGGGCCAGACATGGCATAGATCACTGCGGAGCCTGCGGCGATCTATGCCCGGAAGTGGGAGCAAACACCTGTATTAGACAGGTATGGATCATTTACTTACCTCCTAAAGCCTGGCTGAAAATCTTTTATAGCTGATATACTGCCTGATTGCTAGGATATTGTTAAGACACTGCCAGCCATTACTGCTCACCCCCACTATCACAAGAGTGAGTTCTCATACCCTCGCTTGTGTGGTCCACTATTTCCTCTATCACAGCATCGCTGAGCTCAGCGCTACGGTGGCGGGGGGCAAAGAGCGATGTTCCTAGCAGCAGTAAAGTTACTGCTCATAATTACTGCCAGCCCCTCTGATGGAACAAAATGTACTATATACAGTGTATGTGCCCTTTTTTTAATTCTTCTTCTAAATGCCTTATTTTACCTCGCTGATCTGTGGTCAGCAATATTGCGGTGGACAATCTTGCACTAACTGACACTTTGCAGGAACCAGTGACACTAATACAGTGATCAGTGCTAAATAATATGCACTGTCACTGTATTATTAAGGGCTTGTTCACACTTGTTTGGGATGAAGTTCTTTTTGTAACGAAACATGTCGGGAAGGATTGCTGTTGTCACTGCTACCCTAATTTTATGAGCTTGTTTTACCACTGTAAAATTTGAGTTTTTTTATTTTAAATACATTTTGTGTGATTATACAGAATTATGCTATGTGCACTCCAATTTCTTCTTTTTCATAACTAACGTTTGGACAATTGATATATCCTCCTTGGGAATTGCCATATACCATTGGTTGGTGTGAACCACTCCTGAATTGTTTATCTGAGGTCTTCATCAAAAATACCAGATTGTGAGAAATCTATGGTGTACCCTTCCCAGTGTATCTACATAAGCTTGATTGGCCTAGTGGGAATATGCCCTTCTTGGTCCAATCCATCCGGTAAGCCCCTTGTCATTGGAATTTGTTCACCTATTCAATCACTGGACTTTTTCTTTTGTCAAAATAATACTTCTGACGTCAGTCGGATCTTACTTTAATTTTTTTCTTTCATTTAAGGATTTTTGGGCTTTATTCAATATCATTTATCACTACCAGGTCACATGTGGTGTTATTTATTAAGTAATTAGATTGGTTTATTTCAATTTATTCATTGTCAGCGCTACACTTTTTTTACACATGCAAATTTGATCTTTCTTGCTGTGTTAGCTGCTCCCTTCATTTATCACTAGATATCGCAGTAATTTCTTTTGTAATTTTTTTTTTTGTCATTTTTCTCCTGTTATTTGCCCCTACAGCGAGCAGCTTGCTATGGTGGCACCGGAGCTAAGCCGCAGCTTCCTGTGTCCATTCAGACACGGCCCCGCCCTCTTTCTCTCCTCATTGGCTCAATGACTTTGATTGACAGCAGCGGGAGCCAATGACTGCCCTGCTGGCTCAGCCAATGAGGAGGGGAGTCAGCTGAGTCTCTCCTGCAACATCGCTGGATCGAAATGGGGCTCAGGCAAGTATTAGTATTAGTAATAAGGGGTTCTGCTGCACACAGAAGCTTTTTCATTTTCATGCATAAAATGCATTAAAGGGTCACTAAAGGAAAAAAAATGTTTTGCTGAAATGACTGTTTACAGGGTATAGAGACATAAAAGTTAACTGATTCCTTTTCAAAATGATTAAAAATAGATAAAAATCAATCATATAATGTGCCTGCAGGTTAGTTTCACTTTTGAACTGGCTTCATGTTTCTGTGAAGTAGAAATAGACACACAGAACAAAAACAAACAAATCCAGGGCAGTGTTTTGTTTTTAAAATGAATCTGATTGGTTCTGGGAAGTTTTAGACACACAGTAATGACAGCTCAGACCACCATGAGAAAGCTCCCAGCACTGTGGTTATAAGGAAACCGACAAGCAGGAAGTGTGGAGATCAGAGCAGGATTACAGCAACTTCAAAGCAAAAAATAACAATAAGGACATGAAACCAGTACTGCAGTAAGGTAAAGGAAGCTATTTAGCTAAAAAAAAAAAAATCCTTTAGTGATCCTTTAAGTAAAAGAAAAACTTCTGCCTTTACAACCACTTTAAGGCCCACCTTCCTTGCCATCGCACACATGCGTTACATAGCTGGCAAGATTCAGACCTTACAACTAAGTACTTGTGTGCGAAACTCGTCAAGGCTCCTTATCTTGATACCCATCTACTTTGTACATCGGTGTATACCATATAATAGTGAGCAGAGTGGACCATACGCTTTGAAAAAATTTTATGACTGGATATGGTATAGGACCCCACAGCAGAGCTAAGGAATGTAGGACTGGCTCCTTTGTGGGAACAGGAGTAGTTTTGGTTAAACATTTACAGTATATTACTCAAGCAAAGGTAAAAATAATATAATAAACAAGTGACTCACCTGGTTGGTTTTGTTGAACAAACCACTGAAGAAGCCATAGTAAGAAAACTCCTCCCGCAAGGAGGCCTGCCCCCAAAGTGTAATGTGTTACTGTATAATCCTGGGGAAAATAAAAAAAATAATATTTTCATAAAAATCCCTAAATAACTGTAATCTCAGGAAGATTCAGTTAGTACATAAGCCTTATGCCCCATACACACGATCGGTTTTCCCGTCGGAAAAAAGTTAGATGGTTTTTCTGACGGAATTCCTCTCAAACTTGCCTTGCATACACACGGTCGCACAAAAGTTCAGTGAACTTTTGACTGCCAAGAACGCAGTGACGTCAAAGACTACAACAAACCAAGAAAATTAAGTTCAATGCTTCTGAGCAATTTTGCGCGTTGGGATTTGTACACACAATCGGAAATTCCGATCAGTTTTTTCCTGACGGGAAAAAAAGAGATCCTGCTCTCATTCTTTTTGCACCAGTTTTCCGTTGGAAAAAAAGTCTGAGTATACACATGGGGCCAGATTCAGGTAGAGTTAGGGCTCTTTCACGCGTCCGTTCAGTTCGTCCGTTTTTTGGACGTCCGTTAACGGACCTCAATGCTTCCCTATGGGTTAGCGTCCGTTAGCGGATGAGCATCCGCTAACGTCCGTTAACATCCGTCTGCGGTAAGCTCCGTTTTTTTGGACGGAAGAAAACCCTATTTTTCTTCCGTCAAAAAAACGTAACGGACGAAAAACGGACGTTAGCGGATGATCCGTTTACCATCCGATCCGCTAACGTCAGTTTTTCATCAAAATATGTAAAAAAAAAAAAAGTTCTAAAAAAAAAAAAAAAACGGATGAAAAAAACTGATGAAAAGCGGACGGAAAACGGAACAGAAACGGATGTAAACGGATGGAAACAGGACGAAAAACGGATGAAAAAACGGATCAACTGAAGGGGGAAAAAACTGATCTAAAAAACTGAACGGACGTGTGAAAGACCCCTTAGGCTGGAGTATCAGTGATACTCCAGCCTAACTGTCACTTTAAGCTGGCGTTTCTGTTTTCTGTAACCAGAAAACAAGAAACGCCGGGTTGGAGTTCCGATGCGAGCGGCGTAATTGAATTTCGCCATCGCATCGCAACTTTAATTTAAAAATGGCGCCGGGGGCGTTCCCGCTGATTAACGCCGAAAAAATATGTTAATCAGCAGGAATCGGCAATTCACGATCTTATTCGGGCGCGACGCAGTGACTTTCCGACTTTTCCGTAAGCGATACGCGGCGTAAAGATAAAGCAGCCCCCTAGTGGAGTATCCTATGTTAAGTATAGCCGTCGTCATCGCGTCGAAAAAAAAAAAAATCCGTCGCTTGCGTAAAACGTCCATGAATGGGGATTTGACGTCATTGACGTTCACTGACAGAATTTGGAGCATGCGCACTGGGATGCATTGACAGTCGACGCATGCGCAGTACGTTCGCCGCAGGATCGCGCTTAGTTTAAATAATACACGCCCCGTACCCGCCCAATTTGAATTCCGCCGGCTCATTTTCGATACGCTGCCGCAACTTTAGGAGCAAGTGCTTCATGAATAACAGCACTTGCTCCTAAAATTTCGCCAGAGTAACGTAAATGAGAAACGTTACTCCAGATTAAAGATGCTCCCATCTACCTGAATCTGGCCCATGGTCGGGATTCCAACCAAAAGCTTGCATCAGACTTTTTCCAATAGGAAAAACAATCGTGTGTACCGGGCATTAGATTAACTCCGTACTAAGAAGTTTTGAAAGCCTTTGTAATTAAATGTCATTTACTGTATAGAGTGCCTTGAAAAATTATTCATACCCCTTAAATTTTCCACATTTTGTCATGTTACAACCAAAAACTTACAATTATTCTAATGGGATGTTAAAGTGGCACATAATTGTGAAGTGGAAGGAAAATGATAAATGGCTTTCAACATTTTTTACAAATAAATATCTGAAAATTGTGGCATGCATTTGTATTCAGCCCCCTTTAGGGTCCTTACACACGGAGCGGTCCGTTTTTCGGTCCGCTCCGTGTGTCCGTCAGCTCAGCGGGGGGTCTCCGCTGAGCTGTCGGGCGGACGGGCGGTCCCCGCACACTGTGCAGGGACCGCCCCGTCTCTCCTCCGCTCTCCCCTATGGGGAGTCGGATGGAAACGGACCGTCTGTCCGTTTGCATCCGATCCGTTTCGCCGGACGGAAGAAAAATAGGACATTCTTCCGTCCGCAAAAACGGATGCGGATCGAGCGGACGTTAGCGGATGCATCATCCGCTAACGGATCCGCTCCCATAGGGACCCATTACAAGTCCGTAAACGGACTTGTAATGAGCGGACCGTTCGTCCGCTAGTGTGAAAGGGCCCTAACTCTGATACCCCTAACTAAAATCTAGTAGAACCAATTGCCTTCAGAAGTCACCTAATTAGTAAATAGAGTCCACCTGTGTGTAATTTAATCTCAGAGGTTTGTTGGAGAACCTTGGTGACAAACAGTATCATGAAGGCCAAGGAACACACCAGAGAGTAGGGTTGCCACCTCATCCCTTTAAAACAGAACACATATGAATTACACAGGTTCTGAGGCTCAGGCTAATGCAGATTAGGCACCGAGTGAGTTTAATTACCACCATAATCAGCCACAATAATTCATATGTGTTCTGTTTTAAAGGGATGAGGTGGCAACCCTACCAGAGAGGTCAGGGATAAAGTTGTTAAAAAGTTTAACCACTTAAGGACCCCTTCACGCCGATATACGTCGGCAGAATGGCACGGCTGGGCACATCCACGTACCTGTACGTGGCCCTTTAAACCCAGCCGTGGGGTTGCGCGTGCGTGCCGCACGATCCGGTCCAAAGCTCCGTGACCGGGACCGCGGGACTCGCGGACCCGATCGCCGATGGAGTCCCCCGATCGGTCCCCGGAGCTGAAGAATGGGGAGAGCCGTGTGTAAACACAGCTTCCCCATTCTTCACTGTGGTGCCCGCATTGATTGTGTGTTCCCTTCACACCTACAGCCACACCCACCTACAGTTAGTAACACAAATGAGGTCACACATAACCCCTTCAGCGCCCCCTTCTGGTTAACTCCCAAACTGCAATTGACATTTTCAGAGTAAACAATGCATTTTAAATGCATTTTTTGCAGTGAAAATGACAATGGTCCCAAAAATGTGTCAAAATTGTCCGAAGTGTCCGCCATAATGTCGCAGTCACAAAAAAAATCGCTGATCACCGCCATTAGTAGTAAAAAAAAAAATGCAATAAAACTATCCCCTATTTTGTAAACGGTATAAATGCTTATTGCAATTTTTTTTTTACCAAAAATAGGTAGAAGAATACGTATCGACCTAAACTGAGGAAAAAACATTTTATATATATATATATATTTTTTTTTTTTTGGGGGGGGGGGGATATTTATTATAGCAAAAAGTAAAAAATATTGATTTTTTTTCAAAATTGTCGCTCTATTTTTGTTTATAAAAAAAATAAAAACCGCAGAGGTGATCAAATACCACCAAAAGAAAGCTCCATTTGTGGGAAAAAAAGGGCGCCAATTTTATTTGGGATCCACGTCACACGACCGCGCACTTGTTAGTTAAAGTGACGCAGTGCCGAATCGCAAAAACTGTCCGGGTCCTTTAGCTGTCTAAAGGTCCGGGTCTTAAATGGTTAAAGCAGGGTTAGGTTAATTAAAAGAATCCATCATTCAAAAATGGAAAGAGTATGGCACAACTGAAAACCTACCAAGACATGGCCATCCACCTAAACTGACAGGTTGGGCAAGGAGAGCATTAATCAGAAAAGCAACCAAGAGGTCCATGATAAATCTGGAGGAGCTGCAGAGATCCACAGCTCAGGTGGTGGAATCTGTCCACAGGACAACTATTAGTCGTGCTCTCCACAAATCTGGCAATTATGGAAGACTGGCAAGAAGAAAGCCATTGTTGAAAGAAAGCCATAAGAAGTCCCGTTTGCAGTTTGCGAGAAGCCATGTTGGGGACACAGCAAACATGTGGAAGAGGGTGCTCTGGTCAGATGAGACCAAAATGTAACTTTTTGGCTTAAAAACAAAATGCTGTGAGGGGGAAAACTAACACTGCACATCACCCTGAACACACCATCCCCACTGTGAAACATGGTGGTGGCAGCATCATGATGTGGGGATGCTTTTCTTCAGCGGGGACAGGGAAGCTGGTTAGAGTAAATAGGAAGATGGATGGAGCCAAATACAGGATAATCTTAGAAGAAAACCTGTAATGCCCCATACACACGATCAGATTTTCTGTTGGAAAAATCTTGGATGGTTTTTCCGACGGAATTCCGCTCAAGCTTGGCTTGCATACACACGGTCACACAAAAGTTCTCTGAATTATTGACCGTCAAGAACGCAGTGACGTACAACACTACGACGAGCCGAGAAAGTGAAGTTCACTGCTTCCGAGCATGCGTGGAATTGTTTACAAGCATGCAGCGGAATTTTGCATGTCAGAATTGCTACAGACGATCGGAATTTTTTTTGTCGGAAAAATTGAGAACCAGCTCTGAAATCTTTTGTTGGCGGAAATTCTGACAGCAACAGTCCGATGGAGCATACACACGGTCAGAATTTCCATTCAGAAGCTCACATCTGACTTTTGCTGTCAGAAAATCTGATCATGTGTATGGGGCATTAGATATTGCAAAAGACTTGAGACGGTGCGGAGGTTCACCTTCCAGCAGGACAACAACCCTAATCATACAGCCAGAGCTACAATGGAATGGTTTAGATCAGAGCATATTCATGTGTTAGAACATGGGTCTTCAAACTACGGCCCTCCAGTTGTTCAGGAACTACATTTCCCATCATGCCTAGTCATGTCTGTGAATGTCAGTGTGTTACAATGCCTCATGGGATGTGTAGTTCTACAACACCTGGAGGAGCTGTAGTTTGAGGATCCCTGTGTTAGAATGACCCAGTCAAAGTCCAGACCTAAATTTAATTGTGAATCGTTGGCAAGACTTGGCTGTTCTCCATCCAATCTGACAGAGCTTGAGCTATTTAGCAAAGGAGATGTAGAGCTGGTAGAGACATCCCCAAAAAGACTTGCAGCTGCAATTGCACCAAAAGGTGGTTCTACAAAGAATGGTCAAACATTCCCATAGACACACTCCTAAACCTTGTGGTCAGCCTTCCCAGAAGAGTTGAAGTGTTAGAGCTGGAAAAAGTGGGCCAACTCAAAATTGAACCCTACACATTGGGATGTTCATGTGCCTGTAAAGGCAGGCGCCCCAATATATTTGGAAATACTGTGTAGATTTGTATTATATTAAAGGCACATTAAATCTCTACAGAATACTTACTATTTCCGGCAGCTCCAGTATCTGCCCCTCCATGTCACGTTCCTAAAAATAATTAGTTGGTCAGGTCAGTTTGGATGACATATGAATACACGTTGAGCCCATTCACTCATCCACACAGTAGCGCGACTTTGAATCTGACATCCCTGCTCAACTTCATCACGCCCTTAGAAACCTTTTTCTAAGTCTGAGGCCTCGTACACACTATCAAATCTATCTGTTGAAATCGGTCGGACCGACCGATTTGAACAGATCTGTCTGCTGGCATTTTGATTTGCTCGCGTGTACACACGAGCAAACCCAAATCCCTGCCAGCAGACAGCGCGCTGACGTGTCGGTGACGTTGACGCCGCCACGTCACCGCACCAGGAAGTAAAACACTTCCGCGCATGCGTCGAAATCATTCGGCGCGTGTGCGAGAAGACATGTCTGCTGGTTAGCATACTAACCAGCAGACATGTCGGGCGGACGGGTTCCCAGCCGACAGATTTCAAAGCATGCTTTTAAATCTGTCGGGTGGCCAAATCCGTCTGTTTGCCCGTACACACGATCGAATCTGTCTGCTGGGACGGTCTAGCAGACCGTTTCCAGCAGACAGATTTGATCGTGTGTACGAGGCCTGAGACTTAAGTCGTACTGGTGAGAACAGTTCCATTGCCATTAATGGGATAAGACTTGTCTTTGAACTCTCAAGTTGCATTACAAGTCGCAGCACTGTGAACCGGGGCTCACTTTACCTGTGTTTACAGGCGGGTTTGAGTGAATTTTTTTCATCTTTAATAAATGTTTATTGTTCCCCAAGCTGGTTTTTGTTCATGGTTCCTTCACAAATAAGGCTCACCCATGTGTCTGCTAAAAAACAGCGCACTATGGATATAGGTGTGGGAATGTTTGTGATTTTAAACACATTCCTGCCCCTGAATACATGTGAATCTAGGCTAAATAAATGCTTAATTTTGTAGTTTTTTTTTTTTTTTTAGATTCCTGGCATGCATTAATCCAAACGTTATTATTAATTTTTTTTTAATAGAGTTGGGAAGGGTCAGAGGCTCTGTCATGTTTTCTATTTCTGTCGTTGTCCCTGTTGGGGAGATTCACCCTCACTTTTATTAAATTTTTTCTTAATACATAGATTATGAAAATAAAGTATAATACACAATAACACTTAAAGGATCACAAAAGGAATTTTTTTTTTTTAGCTAAATAGCTTCCTTTACCTTACTGCAGTACTGGTTTCATGTCCTCATTGTTCGTTTTTGCTTTGAAGTTGCTGTAATTCTGCTCTGATCTCCACACTTCCTGCTTGTCTGGCTCCTTATGAAAAATCTCATGGCAGCTTTTCACTGTGGTCCAAGCTGTCATTACTGTGTGTCTAAAACTCCTCAGAACCAATCAGATTCATTTTAAAAACAAAACACTGCCCTGGATTTGTTTGTTTTTGTTCTGTGTGTCTCTCTACTTCACAGAAACATGAAACCAGTTTAAAAGTGAAACTAAACTGCAGGTACATTATATGATTGATTTTTTATCTATTTTTAACCATTTTTAAAAGGAATCAGTTAACTTTTATGTCTCTATACCCTGTAAACAGTCATTTCAGCAAAAAACATTTTTTCCTTTAAGGATAAGGTCTATTTTTTCCACTTGGTGCTTACAAGTTAAAATCTGTTTATTATGCTAAAAATTTACTTAGAACCCCCCAAGACATTTTTTAGACACCCTAGAGATTAAAATGGCATTCGTTCAATACTTTATTTCACACCGTTTTTGCGCAGCGGTCTTACAAACTTATTTTTTTTAGAAAAAACACTTTTTCTAATGAAAAAATAGCAAAAAACACTAAAGTTAGTCCAATTTTTTTTATATTGTGAAAGATAATATTTGTGCCGAGAAAATTGATACCCAACATGTCATGCTTCAAAATTGCACCCGCTTGTGGAATGACGACAAACTTTTACCCTTAAAAATCTCCATAGGCGACTTTTAAAAAATTCTACAGGTTACCAGTTTTGAGTTACAGAGGAGGTCTTTTGCTAGAATTATTGCTCTCGCTATAACGATCGCGACGATACCTCACATGTGTGGTTTGAACACCGTTTGCATGTGCGGGCGTGACTTAGGTATGCGTTCGCTTCTGCGTAGAAGTTCGAGGGACAGGGCGCTTTAAATGTATTTTCTTTTTTTTTCCTCATTTATTTTTTATTTTTACATTGTCCCTTTAAAAAAAAAAATATTTGGATCACATTTATTCCTATTAGGCCGCGTACACACGATCAGTCCATCCGATGAGAACGGTCCGATGAAGCTGACTGATGGTCTGATGTGTCTACACACCATCGGTTAAAAATCCGATCGTGTTAGATCGCGGTGGCGTTTACGTGTTTTAACACAATGACGTTCTGAAAAAGTTCAATGCTTCCAAGCATGCGTCATCTTTATCATGAGCATGCGCGGCCTTTTAACCAATGCTTTTGCATACTAACTGTTTTGACCCATCAGTTAGGCGTCCATCAGTCAAATTTTAATTTTAAGTTCTCTTTTTTTTGACCGAAGGATAACTGACCGATGGGGCCCACACACGATCGGTTTGGATCGATGAAACGATCCTTCAGTCCGTTTTCATCGGTTTTGACTGATCGTGTGTACGCGGCCTTACAAGGAATGTAAACACCCCTTGTAATAGAAAAAAAACATGACAGGTCCTCTTAAATTGTATTTTTATTTTTTCAATAAAACAAATTGTCGCTTTAAGGCTGTTGGGCAGAAGTGATGTTTGACGTCGCTTCCATCATCTAATGGTATGGAGTCGAGTGGGGCCATCATTCCCTCACTCGACTTCCTGCCTCACAAGGAAAAAAAAATGGATCGTCTCTGCCGCTGCCAACGGCACCGGTAAGTGGCAGAGATGACTTTGACGTGGAGGGAGGGGGATGGGCACCTCTTCTGTCACCGATAAAAGTTACCACTTTTATCTTAAAGCAGACCACCCGCTGTTTAAGAAAATACTGGGGCTACGGCAGCTATCTGCTGCCATAACAACGGTATTTAACGTCAAAGGACCCGAAGTATCACGACGGCGGGGAGTCTGGAAGTGGATAATCTATATTATAACATTTCTATAATGTAGACACAGACAAATTTTTAGTAGGAGGAGGAAAGGTCACAAAGTCTGATGATGTATTTATTACTGTCAGTGACTTTCTGTCCTGGTGAACCCCGTTCCTCCCATTTCTTGAATAGGTGTCACAGCAAAAGGCAATGAGAGCAATATACCCAATGGGGTCACAGTCAGCAATGTTAAAGTGTCAGGAAAATATTTTGCTGAAATGACTGTTTACAGGGTATAGAGACATAAAAGTTAACTGATTCCTTTTAAAAATGATTAAAAATAGATAAAAATCAATCATATAATGTGCCTGCAGTTTACTTTTACTTTTAAACTGGTTTCATGTTTCTGTGAAGTAGAGAGACACACAGAACAAAAACAAACAAAAACAAGGGCAGTGTTTTGTTTTTAAAATGAATCTGATTGGTTCTGAGGAGTTTTAGACACACAGTAATGACAGCTTGGACCACAGTGAAAAGCTGCCATGAGATTTTTCATAAGGAGCCAGACAAGCAGGAAGTGTGGAGATCAGAGCAGAATTACAGCAACTTCAAAGAAAAAACTAACAATGAGGACGTGAAACCAGGACTGCAGTAAGGTAAAGGAAGCTATTTAGTTAAAAAAAAATTCCTTTAGTGATCCTTTAACTCGTCTCAGCTCTATCCAAAACTAAACAAAAATAAATAAGTACAAATTGGCTGCAGGTATAAATTAACCACTTAATGACCACCCACTGTATATATACGTCCTTTTTTTAAAGATGGATATCTCGGTAACGGCAGCAGCTGCTGCCACAACCGAGATATCCATCTTTACAGTGGGCGGTTCTGTCAACGATAACGGCGGTCTCCGCAGCGGATTCGTCACGAGATCGCCGTTATCGGTGGTGGGAGAGGGGCCCCCCTCCCGCCGCTCTCCTGCGCCCTCCGCCGCTTACCGTTGCCGTCGGTAGCGGCGGATGCGATCGGGTGTGCTCGTCTGCTCAGTGGGGATGCGAGTGAGGGAAAAATGTCCCTCATCCGTCCCCATAGCTCTGCTGGGTGGAAGTGACGTCAAAACGTCAGTCCCGCCCAGCGTCTTAAAGAGACAATTTCTTTGTTTACCTTTTTTTTCTTTTTCTTTTTTTCTTTTTCATTTAAGCCTAAATATGAGATCTGAGGTCTTTTTGACCCCAGATCTCATATTTAAGAGGACCTGTCATGTTTTTTTTCTATTACAAGGGATGTTTACATTCCTTGTAATAGGAATAAAAGTGATACTTTTTTTTTTTTTATTTCAGTGTTAAAAATGATAAAATAAATAAAAATAAATCCGAAACCCCAAAAAAATTTTTTTTAAAGCGTCCCTTTCCGACGAGCTCGCGCGCAGAAGCGAACGCATACACGAGTAGCGCCCGCATATGAAAACGGCGTTCAAACCACACAAGTGAGGTATCGCTGTGATCATTAGAGCGAGAGCAATAATTCTAGCCCTAGACCTCCTCTGTATCTCAAAAAATGCAACCTATAGAATTTTTTAAACGTCGCCTATTGAGATTTTTAAGGGTAAAACGTATGACGCCATGCCACGAGCGGACGCAATTTTTAAGCGTGACATGTTGGGTATCATTTTACTCGGCGTAACATTATCTTTCACAATATGTAAAAAAATTGGGCCAAATTTATTGTTGTCTTATTTTTTAATTCAAAAAAGATTTTTTTTTCCAAAAAAAGTGCGCTTGTAAGACCGCTGAACAAATATGGTGTAACAAAAAGTATTGCAATCACCGTCATTTTATTCCCTAGGGTGTTAGAAAAAAATATATAATGTTTGGGGGTTTTAAGTAATTTTCTAGCAAAAAAAAAATGTTTTAGTCTCGTAAACATGAAATCTGAAAAACACCCTCGGTCCTTAAGTGGTTAACAATATAAAAGACAATGGGAGACAATTAGTCAAGCAAATTACATATTAATTCAAGTTGAATTAAACTGACTGTAAAGGAAAATATTTTATTTAAAAACTGCTTTGTGCAGTGGTTTTGCACAGAGTAGCACTGATCCTCTTCTTCTTGGGTCCCCCACCAGTGTTCTGGGCCCAAAACCCTTTGCTAAATGCCCCCATAGCAAGCCGAATCGAGATCGGGCTTAGGTCCATTTGCATAAAAGTAAAAAACCTTCAGCCTTTACAACCACTTTAAAAGCAAAGCGTATTTCTTAGTTTTGGATAGAGCAGAGAGGGATTAGAAATGGTCAGGTTTGTATTGCTGTCGGTGTCCCCATGAGGAAGATCCCCCTCTCTTTTTGTTCTGTTAACTATTATCATTGAAAGTAAGAAACAAAAATCCCAAATTTTCATTTTTCCTCAGAACATTAAAAGGAGGAGACATCTTTTAATGGGGACACTAGTTCTAGTGAAAACCAGGAATTTCCTCCCGTTTCGGTTATGGGTCAGAAGTGAAGGGAAATCTCCCTAGATGGCAAAAAAATGACAGGGTTTACAGTGAGGGGAAAAAAGTATTTGATCCCCTGTTGATTTTGTACGTTTGCCCACTAACAAAGAAATGATCAGTCTATAATTTTATTGGTAAGTTTATTTTAACAGTGAGACAGAATAAAAACAAAAATATCCAGAAAAACACATTTAAAAAGTTATAAATCGATTTGCATTTTAAATGAGTGAAATAATTATTTGACCCCTTTGCAAAACATCACTTGGTGGCAAAACCATTGTTGGCAATCACAGAGGTCAGACGTTTCTTGTAGTTGGCCACCAGGTTTGCACATCTCAGGAGGAATTTTGTCCCGCTCCTCTTTGCAGATCTTCTCCAAGTCATTAATGGGTTTTGAGGCTGACGTTTGGTAACTCGAACCCTCAGCTCCCTCTACATATTTCCTATGGGATTAAGGTCTGGAGACTGGCTAGGCCACTCCAGGACCTTAACTGAACTAAAGGTTCCATAGACATGGATGAAATGTAATTAGCTGCTATAGTAAGGTGACCAGATTTTTTTTAATGAAATCCGGGGACATATTTTTTCTTTACTAGTAATAGCAACAATCAGCGACTCTCTGCCCCTCGCCGCCCGCCTCACAGCCTCTCAAGTCTTACTCTTCGAGCCCCGGCTACTACTGGATGGGGAGCGGAGGAAGATCACTCCGCCAGGGAAGGCAAGGAGAAAGGGAGGTGGCTGGCCAGGATTTGAGCCAAGGCAGAATAACATGCGAGCGAAGCTGAATGGCCATGCACCCGAAACTGAAGAAATATTCCCTCCGGAATATCTGTGCCTCCCTCATCAGAAGGGGGCACAGATAATGGGGAAAAAAATGTTTTTATTTAAATTCTGCACTGACTGTCTTTGAAATTGCCCCCTATTAAATCCAATCTAGGGACAAAACCAGGGACAGACTTGGTCCGGGGACAGTGTCCTCAATCAGGGGACTGTCCCCTGAAACTGGGGATGTATGGTCACCCTATGCTATAGGCAATGCACCTTATAATTTTTAGTGTTCATTAAATCGAAAATGCAGATAATTACCAAACAAAAAAAAGAAAATGTTATCCAATGTTTTACCACCAAATACTAAAGCCCTGTACACACGGCCGGAATTCTCGTCAGGAAAAAAATGTTTATCTTGATGAGATTCCTGGCAAGCTTTCTTGCTCACCGAGTGTACACATGAGCCATTCAAAAGAACCGCCGTTCTTTTGAATGACAAGAACGCGGTGACATCATTGACTATGACGAGCATGCGCTCGTCACATTCGATGTCGCCGCCGCCGTCGTCATCTTGCTACACCTTACACTATGCCTTGGAAGCTACCGCGCATGCGCCAAAGTCTCATCAAGCATGCGCGTGTTTCTATGGAGACAGGTAAGTATACACACGCTCGGGTTTCTTGGCAGGAAAACACTGTCGAGAAAATAGAGAGCAGGTTCTCTATTTTTCTCGTTGAGATTCCAGGCAGTTTTCTCGACGAGAAACCATACACACGCAAGGTTTTCTCGGAAAATAGCTCTCCCAGCAGCTTTTTTGCCGAGAAAACTGTGCGTGTGTACGAGGCTTAAGTCATGTTTTGCGACAGAGTCAATTTCACTCATTAAAATGCAAATCAATTTAGAACTTTTTTTTTTCTGCGTTTTTCTGCATATTTTTGTTGTTATTCTGTCTCTCACTGTTAAAATAAACCTACCAATAAAATTATATACTGATCATTTCTTTGTCAGTGGGTAAACGTATAAAATCAGCAGGGGGATAAAATACTTTTTTCCCCTCACTGTAGCCCCTGTCAGAGTTTTTATTGGTCATCTGGGGAGATTTCTCTACACTTTCTGACTCATAGCCAAAACAGGAGAGGAAATTCATGGTTTTCACAAATTTTGCATCCTATTCTAAAATAATATGTTTGTCTTATTCTACAATAATGGTAGCCATATCATTTTTTTATTCTAGAATACCATGTTACCCAATTTTTTTGTCTTATTCTAGAATACTGTTATTCAAATATTTTGTGTCTTATTCTAGAATACTATGGTGGTTATTTACTAAAGGCAAATCCACTTTGTGCAAACTACGGCCCGGATTCGGGAACGATTACGTCGGCGTTTTAAAAGATACACCGTCGTAATTTAAAATGTCCCCCGTCGCATTCACAAAGCTAGTTACGTCGAAAAGCAAGGCTTCTGCCACCCGACGTAACTTGCCTACGCCGCCATATCGTGGGCGCATAGTTACGCTGGACGCATTTGACGTTCCCATTTTAAATATGCAAATAAGTAAGATAAGCCGATTCACGAACGTAGATGCGCCCGGCCGCTTCATATACGCGATTTGCGTAAGGCTTACGTCCGGCGTAAAGCTACCCCTCATATAGCAGGCGCAGGTAATGCAAAGGTATGGGCCAGGGAACGTCGCCGTCAAATTTTACGTTGCGTACGCCGTTTACGTAGTACTACGTGAATAGGGCTGTGCGTAGGTTACGTTCACGTTGTAGGCGTATCTTAGGCAGCTATTTCGACGTAACTGTGAGCATGCGCACTGGGATGCGTCCAAGAGCCGACGCATGCGCAGTTAGTTTTTTGAAGCTCAGCCCATCATTTGCATGGGGTCACGCTTCATTTAAATATATCACGCCCACTTCCACCTACTTTGATTTACGTTGGCTTACGCCGACAACTATACACTACGCCGGCGCTACGTGGAGCGCACATTCTTCATGAATAGCAGGCTTGCTCCTCTACGTTGTGCCGGCGTAGCGTAAAGACGATACGCTACGACGGAATAAATATACGCCGCTCTACGTGAATCTACCCCTACAAGTGCAAAGTGCACTTGAAATTGCACTGAAAGTGCACTTGGAAGTGCAAGTCCAAGAGCACTTTCAGTGCAATTCCAAGTGCACTTTGCACTTGTAGTTTGCATTTGTAGTGCAAAGTGGATTTGCCTTTCGTAAATAACCCTCTATGTTACCCAAATTTGTACCTTATTCTACGATATGTAACAAAAAATAGTTGTCCTATTCTAGAATATGTTACACAAAATTGTTATCTTATTCTAGAATGTTACCAAAAAATGTTGTCTTATCCTATATGTTACCCATTATTTTTTTTATTTTTTTTGCCTTATTCTAGAAAATGTTACCCATTTTTTTTGCCCTATTCTAGAATATGTTACCCAAACTTTTTGCCTTACTCTAAAATAATAATGTTACCCAAAAATACTGTTTTATTTTAGAATAAATCAGAGTAAACCAACAAATCTAATATGCGCACACACATGAATATATATTTATATACTGTATATATAGAGATATATATAAACAAACACACGCATACACACACACACACACACAACCTTGTGCCTGCGCACACATCAGGTCCCTGCAGACAAATGCAGCCCTTCTCTTCAAATTCATTCCCTTTCAAAAAGATTAATCTATGTCCTCTTCACCTTTGTCCTTAGTTGTTCGACCTTCTTTTGACTTGTTAGTACGATCCTCAGCCACTGCAGGTGACATCATCGGTGAGTGCTGGGCGGGGATTGGAGCCATATATGGAGGTGATAGTAAACAAATCACCATATTACTCCTCCTGCAGAGAGTAACCTCGGCCATGTTGCTACACCCAAAGCTAAATGCTAACTTTTAAAATCAAAGCCTAAATGATTTCACCAAAGAGATACTAAGTGTATTTTAAGTTTTCTCAGGTGAATGACTTTAGATATATTTCATACATGAATGAATGCATACGCTAGGTGGGGAACGTATCCTGTGCTATATTTATCTGTGTAGTACATAGATTACATGGTGCCCTTTGCTCTACATACCATCACTACTATCCTAGGCGAAGAGTAATTTTATACTCTGTGCAGTTTACTCTGTTTACATGACATTAGAATGACGCAGAACTAATGAATTAAGTTGTGTGACAATAAAGTATCGCTCTTTATGCAGAAGTCACCTGTCCTTGTCACTGCTGTTTCAAGAAGCTGACACTCTCTCACACCTAGATGCCCCAAGGTATATTTTTTAAATGAACCCCCCTCCACCCAGTTAAAGGGGTTGTAAAGGTTTTTTTTTTTTCATAATAAGCATCCTTTGCCTGCAGACATTCCTCTTTTCACTTCCTCATTGTTCGTTTTTGCTCAGAAGTTGCTCTATTTCTTTTCTGTTCTGTTCACTTCTTGCTTGTCTGATTGTTACTCACCACCATGAAGGGAGGCTTTACTGCGGTGGTCAGTGACGTGCTCGCCCCCTCCTGGGAACTACATCTGTGCGTCAGGACGTTCTCTACGTGTTAGAGACTTCAAGGAGGTGTGAATTACTGGGCGTGCCGTAATGCATACTGGGAAATGTAGTTCTTACATGAACGAGCGCCGCAAACCAGGAAGTGAATGAGAGAACAGAAACTAGAATGCCGGAAGTGATAGATGAAGGAATTTAATAGGTATTTACTCGTTTTGTAACAGAATCATTACACTATTCTGTCGGTCTACCTTGCAGATATTAATTTTAGGCAAAACATGTTTTTCCTTTACAACTCCCTTTAAAGCGGAAAGCTGGCCATACACTAGTAGATTTGCATACAAACATTTGTATGAAAAACAATCAACAGCCAATTCAACTTTGGAGTAAATATACTTTTCTGAAAGAAAACCACATTCACTGTTAGAAACATGAATTTCACCATGCTAATGATTAGAAAATCAAAAGACTGTTCTTAAAACTAAATGTTGGTGTATGGCCAGCTTAAAATGTATATAACCCCAAAAATATATATATTACAGTTTACCAATCCCTAAAGTGATACTAAAGGTATTTTTTTTTTTTAATTACAAACAGGTTACACTTACCTCCACTGTGCAGTTCGTTTTGCACAGTGTGGCCCCGAACGCCATCTTCTGGGGTCCATCGGCAGCTCTCGCGGCTCCTCCCCACAGCAGATAACCCCCTAGGTCGGAGAAGAGCTCTCCCGTGTCCAACATAGCCACCGAATGCAGGACTTGGCCCCACCCCCTGACGCCCGCGTGATTGGATTTGATTGACAGCATCAGGAGCCAATGGCTGCGCTGCTAACTATCCAATCAAGAGCAGAGAACCCTGGGCAGAGAGACTGCATGTCCTTGCCGTGGGAAATTCCAGAGCTTAGGCAAGTGAAATGGGGGGCTGGGGGACCAGTGACTGAAAGAAATTTTTTCACCTTAAAGGATCACTTAAGGAAAAAAATATTGGGCTGAAATGACTGTTTACAGGGTATAGAGACATAATAGTTAACTGATTATTTTTAAAAATGATTAAAAATAGATAAAAATTAATCATATTATCAGCCTACAGTTCAAGTTTCGATTTTGCTGTTGTTTCCTGTCTCTCTGATGTACAGAGCCAGAGAGTCAATAGAGGGCAGTGATGGTTTGTCTAAAACCGCTCAGCCCGATCTAGTTTCAGTTTACACACAGTAATCACACCTCCTTGATTAGTGATCACAGTGAGAAATCTCCCAGTACTGTGGTTATCAGGAAACAGACAACCAGGAAGTGTCCAGAACAGAGCAGGATTACAGCAACATCAAAGCAAAAACAAACAATGAGGACATGAAAACAGCACCGCAGTAAGGTAAAGGAAGCTATTTAGCAAAAAAAAAAAAATGTTCTTTTAGTGACACTTTACTGCATAGGATGCATTAGGTGAGTGAATGAATAACTTGTATAGCGTTGCAAATGCGAACTAAATCGCCTCAAGGCCCTTATTTCCATCCAGTGTCATCCCGATCCTTCAGAAGAGGCGAGTCTTAAGTTTTTTCCTGAAGGCCCGATAGTTTTCTTCCATGCGGATGTTTGTGGATAGAGCATTCCATAGCCGTAGTCCTTGGACTGCAAATCTTAATTTTTCCCTTCAATTTGTAGCAGTACTTGGGGATGTGGAGGAGGTTTTGGTTGGTTGGAGAATGCGATTTGGGGTGTAGTGTTTTTTTTTCCTCGCACAAGTATTGAGGAGAGTTTTCTTGTGTGCACTTGTGAGTCTTGAATGTGACCCTATCCTATCCTAAGGTGAGAAAACAGGAGGGTTTACAACCCTTTAAGGCTCAATTCACAGCTATGCATGTTGCTTTCTTGCGTTTTGTAGTGCTTGCGTTATTGCTTTTGTGTATTTTTTATATTCACTCTATATAGCTGGTTGCTAAGTGGCGGGCCAGAAAGCCTTTCCCCACTGACGGTTAAATGTAAAAAAAAAAAAAAAAAAAAAGAGAAGACTTGCCGGCAAATTAAAAATTGTCAAAGAAAACAGTGTGGGGTCACCCCCTTCCCAGGTCAATACAAGGCCCTTTGGGTCTGGTATGGATTTGAAAAAGGGACACCCCACACCAATTTTTTTTTTTGTTGAATCCATACCAGACCCTTATCCGAGCATGCAGCCCAGATGGTCAGAAAAGGGAGGGGACAAGCGATCGCCCCCTCCTGAACCATCCAAGGCCACTTGCCCTCAACATGGGGGGGATAGTTTAAGGCAGGGGGGGCTCTGCCAACCCACCCAAAAGCACCTTGTCCCCTGGTTAATGGGGACAAGGGACTCCTCCCCACAAGCCTGGCCGGTGGTTGAGGTGGTCTGTGGGTGAGGAGATCATCAGAATTTGTTTTTGACAATCCTTTATTAAAAATGTCTTGCTACCCCCCCCCCCCCCCACTTCTTTCTCAGGAGAAATTCCTACGGATCTGGAGAAGTTAATCACATCTTTCATTCTCATTGACTCCAGACTTCGAGAGAGACTTTCCTTTAAGGAGTGCTCGAAAAAAGCCTTCTGTATGTTTGGCTCTGAGTTTTACATTCCCACCCTTGCCTTCCTCACCTCCCATGTCTCCTGCCTCCTCATTGATTACACTACACAATCTATTCTCATATTCTAGCTGTCTGTACCTGGAGCAATCCGAATCTCCACGTTGTATAAGACGTATGGAACTAAGGGTAGCCTCATGTGAGGCAATTTCTTTGGCATGGTTTTACCCCAGGCTTTTACAGGCCTCTGTTCTTCGAGGGATAAGTTGACTCCCTTTTTGGTCAGGTGAGTTCCCTATGTCGGAGATTTTAGAGGTCAGGCTCTCGAGCAAGGAAGTCTTCTCTTCCTGTTTTAAGGAATCCCCATGGAAAGACACCTTAGACAGTGGATCATTCTGGGGAAGAGACCTATACCTCCTTGATATCAAGGGGCTCAGTTGTCCTTGGCGTCTTGTTTTTCCCCAAGATAACATCCAGAAGTTTTAGGCTGTATTATATAATTTAGATCCAAACAGACAATGCCATAAAGGGTGGCATACTTCAATATTCAGGTGGATCCAGAGTTCTGCAGTAGCACAAGGCTAGATTGGTATCCTTGGCAAAACATCAGGCACCAGCCTTATCAGACATGAGCATTCCAGGTATACACCTTGGCAGGCAGACTACATCTAAAAGCAGTGCCTAAACCAGTGAGACCGATTTCTACCCCTGTAACTTTTCCTGGAGGTGTGTCCCAGATAAGCAACTTCAGAGGTTGACTACCAGGCCACTGACGTCAAACTAAAGGCTAGGCAGTTTTGGCTCAGGTGCAGTGGTCCTCCGGTAGGATGCTCCTGTGACTTTCAGTACTTGCTTCCCTTGTTTGTCTTGCATGTTCGGAATGGAAAGCATTCCAGTGTTCCAGGCAGATGTGGTACACCAACCTAAAAGGGGATTTGGACAGTTGCTCCAAGGGATCTACTGGATCAGGATCATCAAGGACAGCTTGAAAATTGAAGCTCAATTTCTGAGGGCATCATGGAGTCTAGGAATTGCTTGATACTAAGCAGGGAGGTCTACTTCTTTGTTAAATCCATTGCTGGAAATGTGGTGATTGCTTATCTTGGTGTAAGCCGCAGGACTTTCTTCCCAAAAAGTTTAATCGCTAGAGAAATGCTCTTCTGCAGCTGGGCCTAGGTTATTTTGCTCCTAATATTGCGGCCCAATGTAACTTTATGGGATCTTAAAGAGGAGTTCCACCCAAATTTGGAACTTCCTCTTGTTCCACTCCTCACCCCCATACATGCCACATTTGGCATGTCATTTTTTTGGGGGGGGAGTAGGGGCTTCAGTAGGAGTGGGACTTCCTGTCCCACTTCCGCCGAGGGGCTGGTTAGGCGATTAAGCCTTAATCGCCTACACCACCCCCTCCCTGTAGGCGATCACATGGGACACTGACAGGTCCCATGCGATCGCCTCTCCAATCAGCGGCGAGCCGCGCCGCGCGCATGCGCAGTGGGTGCCCGGCCGTGAAGCCGAAGGCTGTCACGGCTGGGTGCCCACAGTCGAGATGGAGACGCCGGCTGGGGAGGGGGGGAGAGGAGCGGAGCCCCAGTCGGCGCGTCGCTGGAACGCAGGAGCAGGTAAGTGAGTGTTTATTAAAAGCCAGCAGCTACACTTTTTGTAGCTGCTGACTTTTAATAAACACAATTTTGGCTGGAACACCACTTTAAGTAGCTCACTCGTAGCCTTCGTTTGGGGAGGTAACTTTTCAAGGCTGGTGACCTTGTCTGAAATGGAATCTTGCACAGGTTTAACATAAGACAAGTTTATTAGAACCCAGTTCTCCATCTTGCTGAGGTTAGTTTCCATCTCAAACAGTACATCCTTTTTCAGTTCTTTGACCTCCATCCAGTTCACCCAAAGGAAGTTTCCATCTCTTGGTTGGATGTGGTCAGGATGGAAAATTTCTCTGAGCCTTTACTTTCCTCTTGTATTTTAAGATGGATCCTGTACTGATGCTCCGCTTCGACTCAGCAGACCAACCAACTCCATGGTCTAGGGTTCTGGTTCCATCCTGTCCTGACAAGATGCACTCTACTAAATCTATGAGCTTTTAGCTGCAGACTATAGTTTATCAGATCGGCAAGGCTGCCACCTAGGCTTCTATCCTCACTTTCCCTATGTTCTACCAGGGGCTTGAGGGATTGTAGCCAGATTAACGCACTTGATGGAGGAGCATTTGGGTGCTTTTCATTATCCTTTTTCCTTATGTGCCATATTTTTTTGGGGCATGTCTCCTTGAGGGGATTTGAATGTTGCTGCAGATAGGGAGGGTATCATGGATGGTGCTCAATTATTTTTCTACCAGGCAGACATTCATCCTTATCTGAAGCAAGCTTCTGGAGCTGCAGGAAGTTCACAGCCTTGCTGGTGTCATGGCATCAAGAGCCTGTGGGTGTTTGCTTATTACATAGTGAGATTGCTTTGTCTGACTTTGGTGAAGTACTATAATACATCCAGACCAATGACTGTTTACAAGTCCTAAGTAGCCATACCAAGCTCCTTTGAAACCAACAATGGTAGAAGGCTCCAGCACACAATCAACTTGTGGTACCTAAAGTTAATTTTAAGGTCCCGCTCTATGGCAGGCTGCAACCAGCAAAAGTAATTGCTGTATGTTCCTCCAGCAGCATCTGAACATCGTGGGCACCTCATGCAGAGATATCATCCAAAATTCCAGACAGGGCAGCCAACCCAGTTGTATTGTAGCGCATTCTTTCAGCAATACAGATGGGCTTAGCAGTCCTCATTACACCCGTTTTTTGGCAGAAAACCAGTAGCTTACTCACTTTCTTATGAAAGAATATGCTGAAGCTTCCCACCCTGATAGCTAGTTATTAATTTATCACATGTATGCTGCCATGGAGGCACCAGGAAAAACAGAAAATGTTATTCTACTAACCGTAATGTTATTTTCCTGGTGCCTATCAATGGCAGCATACCAAACCCACCCAATTTGTTCCTAGTGAGGTACAGGGAATGGGCCGTTATGTGCGTTAAATTTTTATAGCCAAGCATTGGTCATGTGCGTGGAAGTAGGTGGTGCTGTTATCACGTTTGCAGCCATGGATAGGCTCCAGGAAAATAAAAATTACAGCACAAGTAGGGTACACGTTTGTCTCCCCCCTCCTGGATAGAGTAAGATTAAAAAACCCTATAATTAAAAAAAAAAAAAAAAATCCCCATCTGGGTCAAAATGGGGCGATTTTCCTTCACCTTCTGTCCCATAACTAAACAGGAAGTGAAAGGAATCCATTCCAAAGTGAAGGAATCCCTGCTTATCACCAGAACTAGTGTCGCTATTGGATGATTTGTCCCTCTAGAACTGGTCTGGGGACAGCTCAGAATTTGGCACTTTCAGTGAGGACAGTGAACAGGACAAATAGGGAAGGGGAATCTCCCGAACGAGGGCACAGACCACAATAAAAACCTTAAAAGGTTATGTTCTACTCCCTTTACACTCTCAAAGGCAAAACCATTCTTTGTTTTTGTTTTGAATAGTTGCACTTTGTCCCAAATTTTTCTATCCTCGCAGGGGAAATCGAGACTTGTAAATCAGGGGACCCGATTACAATGAAGTGCCACCAATTAGTGTCCATTAGTTACACCAGTCAGTGCACATCAGAGGAGAAAAATTACTTATTTAAAAAATGTACTGACAGAAACTAAGAAAAACGGTTGTTTAACCACTTTAGCCCCAGACCATATTGCTGTCCAAAGACCAGAGCACTTTTTGTGATTCGGCCCTGCGTTGCTTTAACTGACAATTGCGCAATAGTGCGACGTGGCTCCCAAACAAAATTGGCGTCCTTTTTTTCCCACAAATAGAGCTTTCTTTTGGTGGTATTTGATCATCTCTGCGGTTTTTATTTTTTGCGCTATAAACAAAAATAGAGCGACTATTTTGAAAAAAATGCAATATCCCCCAAAACTATATTAAAAAATGTTTTTTGCCTCAGTTTAGGCCAATACGTATTCTTCTACATATTTTTCGTAAAAAATAAAAACGCAATTAGCATTTATTGATTGGTTTGCGCAAAAGTTATAGAGTTTACAAAATAGGGGGTCGTTTTATGGCATTTTTTTATTTTATTTTTTTTTTACTAGTAATGGCGGCGATCAGCGTTTTTTTTCAGTACTGCGACCTTATGGCGGACACTTTTGACACATTTTTGGGACCATTGGCTTTTTTTTTAGTGATCAATGCTATAAAAATGCATTGTATTACTATAAAAATGCCATCGGCAGTGAAGGGGTTAACACTAGGGGGCAGGGAAGTGTGTTCCTAGGTGTGTTCTAACTGTATGGGGGGGGGGGGGTGGCCTCACTAGGGGAAATCACTGATCTTCTGTTCATACATTGTATGAACAGGAGATCAGCGTTTCCCCCGCTGACAGGAACGAGAGCTATGTGTTTACACACATAGTTCTCATTCCCCGCTCTGCAACGAGCAATCGCGGGTGCTCGGCGGGAATCGTACTCGCCGAGCACGCGTGGGACGCCGGCAGTGCGCACACGCCCCCTAGTGGCCGTCAAAGTGCCAACGTAGTATGATAGGCTCTCGCCCAGGAGAGCCGACCTGCCGTCGTAGAATGACTGCGGCTGGTCAGCAAGTGGTTAAAAAAAAAACAAAAAAATCATTGATTAAAATACGACCAAAAGAAAGTTCTATTTGTGTGAAGAAAATGTTAAAAATGTCATATGGTTACAGTGCAGCATGACCGTGCAATTGTCATTCAAAGTGTGACAGCGCTGAAAATTGGCCTGGGCAGGAAGGGGGTGAAAGTGCCCTGTAGGCAAGAGAATAAATTCAGTTCCTCCAATATTTCCTCATAGCTGAGCTCCTTCATGCCTCTTATTAGTTTGGTTGCCCTTCTCTGCACATTCTCTAGTTCCCAGATATCCTTTTTGTGAACTGGTGCCCAATACTGTGTTGTATAATCCAGATGAGATCTTACTAATGATTTGACTGGATTCAGGTGATACAATGAAACAAATCCTCCCATGTTGTACCTGCTTATCTGCAGTCTTCTCTACATCCATTCAACGTCCAAAATGTATAAAGCTTGTATGAGAAAACAGGGACCAGAGAGCTGAAGTTACACACTGCAGCACTCAGGGGAGAGCAGATTGGAGGGAATTGACAAATCCCCTTCACACAGCAACAGAGCTGAGGCTATCAATCACAGGCTGCGTGCTGGTGAACCCTCCCATTACTTTTATACTCTTGGTGCCAGGAAAACTTGTCAGAAGTGATTAACGCTAATGACAGAAATTATACTTTATGCTCTTAACCGAGACAACACTACTATAGATGTATATGCTTTGTTCATAGTTCAGGTCTGGGAGGTTTACAACCACTTTAAAAAGGTGGTGACTGCACAGCTGTATTTTTTTTTTTTTTTTTTTTATAGCTGCCTTGAGTTCAGCTTTAAAACCAATACATCTTTGACCTCAGTTAGGCTTTAACCTCCAAGTGAAGTGTACTATACTACAAAGTCAGCTGCCTAAATATAATTTTGTACTAGTACATTGCAGACAAAGGAATCCAGTTGTAAAAGTTTGGCACACACTCTGAGGATTTTCACAACACAGCCTCAGGAATCTATGAAAATAAATGTGAGCCCAGAAAACCAAAATAGGATACTTGTTCTACGAGCAGTAACCCAAACTTAGAATGAGGACATAGTCATAACGCAGTACAGATCAAATAGATGTTACATCAGTCATTGCTTTTCAAGAGAGATCATATGCTTAGTCCATTTTATAGCAGTAATACAAGGACATACTTTATTTAATAAATAATACAACATAACCGGGATGACTGGGGAGCAGCCACCCAGTGATCCTCAACTTTTGGTCAAACTTGTCAAGTATTATCAAGGATCACAAAATGAAAAAGTTATGCGATCAGAATAGAATACACGTTAGGATTCATGAAAAGAATCCCTGAGGTCTGCAATGAGATCACCAAGCAGTTTTCACAGATATACATGCCATGCTCTGAACACAAACTGCCCTTTAGAGCTGTCCATGCAGTTCACTATGTGCATCATCAGCTAAGCTCCATTCACCCCATAGTGAACAGAACTCCACTCATACAGAACCCAGGTTGACTCAAAGCAGTTCTGTAGTCAAATCAAATTTAAACAGGTGGTTCAATCCTATAAAATTGACTTTGACAGGAAGGATCTATACAACTCCAGAGTCATAAAGGGTCATAAAAGGCAGATCGCTCCAAAATATATCTTGAAGGGACAGACCCCCCCCATCTGCTGCTATAAGTGACATCTTTTAAATTGTAATTATGGGCAAAATCAAATGCAGTCTGTCAGTAGCGTTAACACAGCAGTTTATCCCTCCCCCCACTGTCCACCTATAACAGTTTTATAATCAGTTGGTCCTCCGCAGTACATTTCCTTCACACTTCCGGCAATATAGTGTGACAACTTTGTTCTTTCCAACTGGAACTCTTACCGTTGTGTTGTCACCTTGTGGATGGGGGGTAATCCTACATGTAATAGGCTATAAAGACCAATTCACATTTTTCTGTGAAAGAGCCTAGGCAATCAAGGGGCGTATATATATAAAAAATGGTGCAGTTTTGTAAAAAAGTGTTATGTCACACCTGTAGGCCATTTTGGCCCACCCCCCCGTGAAAGTCTGGGCAAAAAAAAAAAAAAAAAACCTCTAGTCAAAGCCCACATCCTGCCTTGTTGCTAGGATGTGAAAACGTACTTTTCACTCGTAATGCTGGAAGTGATCGTCCAATGGTTAATGATTTTCACATCCTACCAACAAGCCAGGACGTGGGGGTTGCTTACTAAGAATGTTTCCATTCATGGGGCACAAATGGCCTATAGGTATTACAATAAAATAAAACATTTTACAAAGCTGCAAATTTCAAGATTTACTGGGGCCCCTTGACTGCATAGGATTTCTGGAAAAGGTGAACCAAGTAGTAAGTAAATGACAAAGTTTAAGTCCAATTATCACCTAGCACTTTTTAGGCACTGATGCTGGGTTTACATATATGCAAATTGGATGCGATTTAAACCCCATCCAATTCGCATTATATGTGACTGGCTCTCAATAGAGCCAGTTCACACATGTCCAGGATGACCGCTGTGTGGTTTCAAAAAGGGTTCTGTGCCTTTTTTAGGTCTGGTTCTGATGAAAAATTCAGGCAAAAATGTGCACCAGAATCAGGAAACAGAAATACACCGGACCCCAGTTTGCAAACCTCAGCCACACATATGTGACCACGGCATGTTTTCCCCTTTTGGATAAAAGGGTTTAAATTAAGAAAAAGATGGCCATTGCAAGCACCCTCACCAGTGTAATATGGTTTCTCAAGATCCCTGTTACAGCTACATTGACAAACAGCTAGGCCTGTTACAGGGAGGAGAAAAATAAAAATATTCACTGGCAAGATGTAATAAAAATGTTACAGGGGAGACCAAGCAGCAAAACTGTGTCTATACCCTCAGACAGACCACCTACCCCCTCCCCCCCAAAACACTGCTGTACTTACCTCCAGGTTTGCAAAGTTGTCAGCACCCTGCAACCGAACCAGTGGTTGGGAGTTTTAAATCCCCACTATCCTCTTTCTCTGGGCAGCGTTTCCAGGACATCGATCTGGTCTGTCCTGAAAGCGCTGCACGGAGAAGAGTGAGGATTTCAAATCCATTTACCACTTAGCTGCGGGGTGCCGACAGCAGAGTAACCCCAGAGGCAAGTGCATCAGACACTGTGGGGGGGGTGCCCAGTATTAGTTCTCAAAAGCAACCCATCAAAAAAATGATAAATAAATAAAAAAAATCAGGACCCATGTCTATATTTACATCTGCCGGAGATGAAAAATAGGCTGAAGTTCCTTTGGCTAGGTCCTCCCTTCACTGCTTGTGTATCTTCTGGCTGGAAAAGTAGGGGACTGACCAATGTACATTAACCATGACCCCTCTGGCACCCAGCAGCAGCAATAATGTAAGCAGTGAGTGAAGGAGGCAACTAAATGTAATGAATAATTCTGGCCGAGGGACTGCTTTAAACCTTACACCAAAAGCTAGCTATGTGCTTCACTTTTTTATTTTTTTTAACAAAAACACAATTAGGACCGTGACATTTTATTTTCATTAAAAAAAATATATAAAAAAACAAAAAAAAAAAAAAAAAAAAAAAAAAAGGTGCCATTCGGTTATTCAACTAAAAAATACAGCTGAAGTGCATTGGCATCAGTGTCCAGTTGTGCGTTAATCCTTGGTCACAAATATTAACTTCTTAAGCATCGTACACATGATCGGATTTTCCGACAACAAATGTGTGATTGCAGGGGTTTGGTCGGATAATCCGACCGTTTGTATGCTCCATCGGACAATTGCTTTTGGAATTTCCGTCAACAAAATGTTTTATAGCATGCTTTCAAATTATCCAACAACAAATGTGTATTTTTGTTCTATCCGCTCATGTGTACACAAAATACGCATGCTTCGAACCAATGCCAACCATAGCAGAAGTTGCCCAAAGGGTGGCACTAAAGAGCTGAAAAAACACGTATTCATTTTTGTTGGCTGAGAACGTTTTGCTGTCTGTATGCAGAACAAGTTCACGGCCAACACCGTTCGCAGAAAATTCCACGGATTTCTCTGATGGAAATCTGATTGTGTGTATGAGGCTTAAAGCTCTCCAATGTTCTATTAAACCTCACAGCTCATCAGGACTCTACACATCGCTCCTCAGTCCAGACACCTTCTCTTCCTCATACTACCCAACCATACCTATAAATAAAACCCCCTGATAAAAATGTACAGACTACATAATTAGCTTATCACCGACAGGACTTGGCTGCCCGAATACGTCTGCTGTGCATCTTCATCAACGTGTAAGGCAGGACTGGAGTTAAAAATGTCTTTTTTTAAAACATAAAGGAAAGTCACTTAAAATAGTCTTTAAAATGGAAATAAAATCTTCAAAATCCATTATTTAGGAATCTTCTACATCCACGTTAGAAATGGGATAGCTTCAGTTAATTATCGTGTCTTCCTCCATCTCGGGTCTGAAAAACAAAAAACAAAAAAACAAGTGACATCAGGTAATGTGGGGAGAAAAAGCCAACTGCATGAGACAAATAAAAGAAACTGGCTACAGCAGGAAGAGGTGAAAGAAAAATACGGATTGGACATATCTGATAATAGGCTTTACTTTATTCCAGAGCACATTGAAGGAATTTAAACAATGAAAACAAACATGTTTTGTAAAATGGTTCACATGCATTATGCGACAGTATTAGCATTCTACTCTGATGGAAAATTCAGGAATGCTGCCTGGAAAGTACAGATGAGATTTGCAGCAAATTAAAAGTTGATTTGTAAGTCGGTGACGATGTAAGTCGGCACAATGGCACGGCTTCACAAATGGGCATACAGGTACGTCCCCTTTAAATCATGGCTTAAATCAGGGGCCCACGATCCTGTCATGGAGCAGCAGAAGGCATTTCCCTGTCTGGCCTGGCAACATGACAGGGATCTACTCGTCTGTCATAGGGAGCAGTGATCCCTGTCATGTTGCAGCGAAACATCACACAACCCCACAATTAGCATCATTCCATATGACACACTTAACCCCTTGATCGCACCCCTAGTGTTTAACCCCCTTCCCTGCCAGTGTCATTTACACAGTAATCAGTGAATTTTTATAGGGGGTAAAAATTTGAATACTTACGAATTGGCAAAACAGCACAACATGCAGCAGTTTGTTGAGCTAGCAGATCTGAATTTCCCAGAGTTAGGAGCGTCCTTACACTCAGCTATGTACCGATA
This sequence comes from Rana kukunoris, assembly GCA_029574335.1. NCBI lineage: Eukaryota > Metazoa > Chordata > Amphibia > Anura > Ranidae > Rana > Rana kukunoris. The sequence goes on along the minus strand of CM056051.1, from coordinate 484,775,451 downwards.
GAGAGGTGAGACATGGTCTCCTCCTGCATTCTGAAACTAAGAACAGAAATGACTATTAGATCTAGCCCAACAACCATCATCCAGCCAACCCAACATTTCAGTATATTTACCTTGATGGTCTCATAGGCTCCAGTGATCAGAGCTATAAACAAACTGAGCACCATATAGATGAAGAGGCTGATGAAGGTATATAAATAAAGCTGGCTGAACATCCATACGAGGTAACTGCTGTTCTGCATCTCTGAGAAAGTAACAAACATGTCGTCCCCATTTATAAGGGAGAAAAGGCACTCAGACACCATGGAGAGTGAGCGGAACTACAAGAGAAATAAAAATAAAATAAAAAACTACCCATAAAAGCACACACAGTCTGAGGGGCATGAAGAACTCTGGTCTAAATAAAAACTTCAGATACCCCAGATATTCGAGTGACCGAAAAGGTTTAGTTTCCAAAAATAAAACACAGATCTTTGTGTTAATTTGTAATTGTGGTGGGGGAGATTCTCCCCCCCATTCAACCAGTGGTTTGAATGTAAGAAAAAGGGCTCAATCATTGTGGAAACCTCCATGTTCAGCTATTTCTGACAGTAGAGAGACTTCCACCATGTTACACTCCAAATATAAATTCAAAATGGATCAGATATAAAAAAAAAAAACCACATGTCATTCTTACCGCTAATGTGCAGTTGGTTTTGCAGAGTGGCCCGGATCCTCCTCTTCTGGGATCCCTCAGCAGTGCTCCTAGCTCCTCCTCTTTGAGTGTCCCATTAGAGAGCTGCTCTTCCCTCGGTGCACTCATGCAGGCGTGCGCCCGTATCCTGCGTCTATTGACACAGATAGCAGGACTGGGCTCCGCTCCCTGGCTGCCACGTCATTGGGATTTGATTGACAGCAACAGGAGCCAATGGCTGCGCTGCTATCAATCTATCCAATCAGGACCGAGACACTGGCTGGAGCTCGTTTCAGTCGCTGGAAAGACAGGGTTCAGGTAAGGGGGGCAGCTGCATCACAGGAGGTTTTTCACCTTAATGCATAAAATGCATTAAAGGTGAACAACCTTGAGGGTTTACAGCCCCTTCAATCTGGTCCTTGGGTCCCCCTGGTCCAAAAGGTGAATTGGCCTTTAAAATAGAAAATCCCACATTTGACTACTAGATAAATCCCTTTAAAATGTAGCACCATCCAGTAGCCGGATAGGGTACTCCGTTATGAAACAAAAAATCCAGCACAGGAAATGGAATAATTTATTTTGTTTAGATTTCGGTCTAAAAATCTCTTTTTTTACATACACAGCTTAGGATCACTCCATCCTATCCAGAGGATACTGGCTTATTTATTTCCCCCTGGCCATTTACAATTGCTTAGAACTCCAGCGATGGTGCATCTCTTTGCAGCTTTATCTGTCTAATAGAGGCATCAAGAGGAGGGCCAGAGGAACTTCAGCAGTAGTTTTGAACCAAATATTGTGGGATAATTACCAGTACTCATCCATATTTTAAACACCTGCTTTTTGGGAACAAAGCCTTAGGCTCACACACAGATCAGTTTTTCTTCAGGTTTTTCTTTTCAGTTTACCAAAACTATGTAGTACAAGGGCCTGCCTGATTGCATACAAATTGAGACTCTTGAGGTTTGACCTCATATTAGATGGATTTGGTAAACTGAAAAGAAAAACCTGAAGAAAAACTGATCTGTGTGTAAGAGGCCTTAGAATGGATACAGGAGGTAGATAATCAGATCTGAGATTGGATTTAATAAAATTAGAAGCAATGAGATGACCGATTACCAAGTCACAATATCTGCACCAGATTTATTATTCTTTATCCTTTTTTCTCAAAACATGTCTTAGTCGTTTTACTGCACGTAGTTCTCCACCTTGCAAAACCACATGTGGTTGACAACCCCAATTTCTCACATATCCTTGTGTTCTTTAACCCATAGGCTACTCGACTCTCACAAGCAAAACTTTAAGGGGAACCTCACTCAGATGCAAAAGGCATATCATCCTACCACACAATGGCAAAACAGTTCGTGTTTACTTCCCCCCTTTTTTAAGTTTACCCCGCCCCCTGACTGCCACCCTTGCCTAGGGGAGAATGACATATACTGCACATGGATACATCCTGGGTGACGCATGTCACATATCCCCAAAAGCTTCTATTTCCATGCTGGAGGAGGCCAGACCAGGTAGCGTGTCATCAGAGGGCCGTGTTGAACCAGAAGAGGCAGCTGGCTCCTAATAACCCCAGTAATGAAGATTGTGACACGGAACATAGCATGTGACTTGCTGGCCAAGTATGCAAAACCCCAGGAATTTATACAATGAGTGAAGCTCCTCTTTATAGCTCATTGGAGGACAGCCTAGTAAGAAGGCAATAAGGAACAGAAAAAAAAAAAAAAAAAAAAAAAACTGACCATCATGAATGGAGTCATTGATGCAGAAAGACGAAATTATTAATGTAATCTACCTACCTTGACGTGATAAGGTCCCAGTACAATCCAGCCACAGAAGCAATACCCAAGGTAAATGACAGCAGCACAACAACAAAACCGGATGACATTAGGAAGAGCCACGCGGAGTGTAACAATCAAAACCTGCAGATGACAAAAGCAACATCAAAATGACAGAACACAGGCATGACATGGTCAGTCATTTAGACTTTAAAAATTCTATGCGTCTCTTCAGGGGTGTGTGTTCAGATGGTTGAATGTGCAGCTTCATATGAAACTTGGTGGGCCTGTCAAGTAGGAGGTAGTTTACAATGGAACTGGGTAAAATAAAAAATAAAAACGGTCTGGCTTTAATTGCGATCGGACACCCATCAAGGTATTTTATTTTAAAATTTTCATAACCCAAAGAACCAGCCAAAAAAAAAAAAAAAAAAAAAAAAAAAAAAAAAAAAAAAAAAGCACAGAGATCCAGGATGGACAAAACTTGGTCTAAAATAAGGGCACATAATAGAAAAACCAAAAAAAAAAAAAAAAAAACATAATTTGTTGCTAGAAAATTTACTCAGGAGCCCCCAAACATTATATATTTTTCTTAGTAGAGACCCTGGAGAATATTCATTGCTTTGTCACACAGTATTATGCACAGCAATTTTTCAAACCAGATTCTTTTTTGAAAAAAAAAAAAAAAAAAAAAAAAAAACACACTGTAAAAAGTTAGCCTGTTTTTGTTTTTTGGTATAGAATGTGACAGATGTGCCGAGTAAAACTGATTTTTTTTCCCCCTTATATTTTTTTTACTTTTTACACTTTCCCTTTAAAATGTTTTGATCTCTTTTGTTCCCATTACAAGAAATGTAAACATCCCTTGTAATAGGAATGGTGCATGACCCCACATCTCTCCTCTAGGCAGGAAAGGCCGAGAAGACCCCTCCCGCTGCAAGTAAGAATGATAGCTGAACAGCCGATATGACTGTTCTTACTGTGAAGGGAATCGCCAGCAGAAGAGATTGATATCCAACTGACGCCTGTAGCTACAGATATCATTTAGATACCACTACTGCTCTGGACGTCATGATGACCAGCAGTCGTCAAGTGGTTAAAATGTTTATTAAAGCATATTGATCAGGAATAATCAATCATATTGATCAGGAATAAGGAAGACCAACGGAAGGTAAAACATAAGCATATTAAAGTGCAACTTTCATTTTTCCAAAGTGGCGCCTGCAGCCGCCATCTCTTGACTTTCACATCAGCATAAACTGTACCTTACATACAACACTCAACCTTCTACAGCACTATGACCGCCAAACAAAGGCTTGACAGACAGAATGGTTAGATAAAATGAATACCACAGAGAATGACTGCTTTTAGTGTACAGAAGAATCTGTCAACATTCTACTCACGTTATACTTTTGGAAGAAGCTCAAGTACCGGATCACCCCTACCCAAACCAGCAAGGTGGAGGTGCCTAGAAAAATGCTGCAGACATCATAAATGGAAAACGTCTAACAAAAAAAAAAGAAGAATTAGGGGAAATAGAAAACACATTTTACTTCTTTGTGTGTACAATAGCACAGCCTTTTTTTCAACCAGGGTACCTCAAGGTTTCTTTAGGGGTACCTCGGCAAAATGCCTAAAAATGCATCAAAACATTGTATACAGGTCAGCAGGTGGATCAAACATGCCTTTTAGTTACACAAAGCCACAGGTTTTCATATAAAACTATCCCGACAACCAATGACATCATCAGTTAATAAGGAGGATGTTTGTTCTCTCCACAGCATCTTTGTTTGACCCTCCTCTGCCCCTCTCCCTCAGCACTAAGGTCACATTAGCCGACTGATGGAGAGAAATTGAGAGAGAAGAGAAACATTGGAATACTAGTCCGTACCAGTGTGCAAAAGTCTATTTGCTTTGGAAGAATAAATTACCTCCAACGATGTTGCTGCATTGTGTAAAGCTATTAGAATATCATTTTATGAGGTGCCTCAAGACTGTCCATAAATTTAAAGGGTGCCTTGAGATTGTCCATTTTAAAAGGCTGCCTTGGCTGAAGAAAATATAAATAAAAAATAAAAGTAGAAGGCAAAAATTATGACACTTTGTTTTCAGCCGTACAAAACCTGTGCACATGTATGAACAACCAGACCAGACTCTGCTCCCTATGTGCAATGTATGGCTCGGAGGGCAGCAGAGACTAAATGTTGTTGGCCAGATCCCCCACACATGCATGCAAAGGATTATTGATCAGTTAAACAGACCAATGAAGCCCAAGTATGTCACATAACTGCATCAAGAGATGGTCATTAGCACAGGGGGCTTGCATGGCTATAAATTAAGGGAAGTAACTTGGCATAGCTTGACTGCATATTGAATGTACATGCCTGGTGAATATTTACCACGTACAAATGTGGTGTAATAGATTTCAAATAAAGTTGTATCCCCGCTTCCCCAACTGCTCCGCCCTTCCATTTATATTCCCTACGGCACGCTTCAGATCAGCATGCCCCAACCAAGAGCCAGGCCGGGCAGCCCTCCCATTCTCCAAATTAGTGGGGCATGCAGTACATCATGAATAGCCCCTTCAGGGGCCCCAACACAGAAGCCATTTCCCTGTAGAGTAAAATGTATATGGGGGGGGGCACCAGAGTGTCCACAGGCTCAGTGAAGGCAGAAGTGCCCCCCAGCATATGCCGTGGTTTTGGGTGAGGTTCTATTAACAGCACAAGTGTACCTCTACAGCAAACCAACAGCAGAAGAGAGAGTATGGCACATAGAATATACACATGCTTTCAGTTTATTGATCCTTTTGAGCATTCTAACAGTCTGGTCCCTTCTGAGGCTGGAAGCCTGCTCATGAAACTATCCAGGTACTCGGATATCCTCACACATTTTCAAAAGCAATTAACAAGGAAGATAACGGCTTTCCGACCCAAAGGGAGAATCTGTATAGGACTGTTAAATCAGTGGTTCAGTATAGATAACAGCAGTGGTGGACTGATAACTCATGGGGCCCCTGGGCAATAGAAGATTACGGGGCCCTCTGGGTTTACAGATGGCAACCATGCCAGGAGGCAGGGCATAAGCAGAGACACAGATTTTTACATACTGTCCCTGGTTTTATTGAGCCTGGATAACAGTAAGGAGAAGAAAAAGGAGAATTTGCCAACTAGTTGCCTCTTTTAAGGAGAAGGTGGTTTTTGCCTAAAAGGAAAGGTTACCTTGGATTCTATGCCAATCTTCATCACAGTACCAGACACGGTGAGAATGTCACTAATGATAAGCAGCAGGTACCAGCCATTCACAAACTCTAGCCGGTCAGATACAGAGACTTTGAGAGAGTGATGGGATTCTACGAAATGTGCAAATTCCTAGGAGAGATTGAAAAATAAAATAAATGCATGCAACTGCAAAAATGTATGTACTGTATGAGCAGATCTAGACACTGCATAAAGACTTGGGTAGGAATGCCATATCAAAATAGCATATGGAGTAAGTAACTGTATGTATCAAACACAAAATGTGTAATATACACACACACACACACACACACCTCTCTTTCTCTATCCAAAATAAAAATAAGTTGGCTTATACTGTAGTTGTACTTTAATATAAAAAAAACACATTTGAAAGGTCTACAGATTCACTCTGTGCCAAAAGAGAGCAAACCTAAAACTCACGTTTTGCAATTTCAGGCCTCGTAGGATAGAGCGTGCACACAGGATGAAGGAAAGGATGCAAGACAGGATCACAAGCAGATCAAACGCCAACCGTGAGTGGTTGTCACCTGGAGGAAAAAAAGACAAAAAGCTTAATATAGGATCTGTCAATGCCTACATAACCAACATAATGCACAGGGTGCCAAATATTAACCCCAAGTGACCTGAATCTATGAATGCTTGTCAGTAGAAAGAGCCATAGCATGCAATAGGGGAGGCTACAGTGCTGAAGCAGACATACAGGCCTCCAGAGAGGAAGGTAGAATTCTTATCTTGCAGGGATCTAAAAATATAAGCATTTTAAAAAGACCACCACTTTTGTCCCCATTTTATTGCAGAATATTCCAACAATGGAATAAGCTTTCCTTGCATTAGATATTAACCTGTAATGTAAATTCAAAAGCATTCCTATTCATGATGTTTCGTCCCCTGGTTTCCTTCAAGCATATACAAAAGTTTTGTTAATCCAAAAGATGTATGTATATCTATCTATATCTAATATATGGGACCTGGACCCCATCTATCTGGAAAGCAAAGTTAAAGACTTACAATAGCGGAAACTCACCTCGGCCGTACACACTGGGATCTTTGCATTCTTTAATAGTTGCGTCATTGTCAAGCTGTATTCTTACTCTGCCGCTATGTGCTTGGTTATCAAATAGGATCTGTATTGAAAAAGAGAACAGGTATTGCACAAGTTGATGGTTACAGCTCTAAGAAAATTAAAATGACATGATGGCATTAAGTGCTTATTATTTGCTACTCACAGTGATTGTAAAGGTGTAACAGTCCGGAAGTTCATTATTAATGATTGTCTGGATATTTATAGCTTTTAATTGAAACTGTACCGTGAGGTTTATCAGTCTGGAGGAAAAAAACAGAACGCCACAATCAAGGGATTCAATTCTCCAATGTGCACAGAAGCAATGACATATGGACAAAAGGCGTGTGGGCATGTAGCAAGTTTGACTCAATGCTATAAGCTCCACTTACATACAGGGCATGCCTTTAATGAATTGTCTGGAAGAAGGTACATGTGGATTTTTTTTTTTTATATACACACACACACACACACACACACACACACATATATACACATATACACACACACACACACACACACTTTGCATTGCCTTCATTAGTCAGCTACCCCCTCTTGCTTTCATTTATAAGCCATGCATTCAAAGCTGGCCATAGAAGGATCAAAATTGAATAAAAACATACCATTCAACAGAAATTGATGGTTGGTGGGAACAGCCATAGATGGATCAAAATTTGATCAGTTCATCTATGAACATAAAAAAGGTAATACTCCCACGCTTTCAAAATTGCAGACGGTAAGCTGATCTGTAGTCAATGAGGTATAGTGTAAAGGTGGTTCTGCGCTGTCAAATAGTTATTCAATTAGTGTGATAAATGGTTAAGTTAATAAAAAAACAAGTGCAACTAAAGTGATGACTTCCCACAATTGACTTCTATTGTATGCAATACCGCATGTGGTCAGAGGTGTGGGGGGGAATCGCCGGAGAGCCTCAGAAATACTCGGCTGAACAGAATATTTACAAATTGCTCTGAACCATTCCGAGTGTCACTGGCGCCCCCCCTCACCTTGGGCCAAATGACGTACTGCACACCCCATTGGCTTGAATCCTGCTCGTATTGCAAGACAACACTCGCAAATCGAGTCCGGATTTTTAAAGTTGCTCGTCTTTCAAAAACGCTCATTAACCGCATAACTCAATTTGTTTGGTGGTGGATGGTGACGACATTTAAACAAGGACCTTAATATTTTTTATCACGTGTGAATTTCATTATATTTTGCTTTGTTTTATTTTTGATAAATTATGGACACCAATTAGGGATGCACCACAATTTCGGCTGCCGAAACATTTCGCCCGTAAATTGTCATTTCGGCAATTTGCCGAAAGAATATACGCCGATTATGGTGCCGAAAATGGTGCGGACCTGCTAGTTCCGCCCATCATGGGGGTGTCTTTCTGGAGCGCCTGTCCTTACACTCGCCTCCTCCCCTTCCATGCAGCAGGCAGCCCGTGGAGTCTCATGTGTCCCTCCCCGAACGGTGGCTGCATCTGAAACTGGGTTCCCCGATCCTCAGCCGATGTGTAAATCGGCAGTGCAAGAGCTTGGTCACGCTGTTTATTTTCTTTGAAAGTGAAAGGAGAGGCGTCTAGCAGTGTGTGCTGTGCTCTCTGCCTCACCCTACATCTCTCTCTCTATTTGTGTGTACTGGTGACAGGCACTGGTAGACTGCATTGATCTCCTGTACCATGTCCCTATATATTTTAGAACAATCACTTTCGGCATAAAAAAAAAAAAAAAACACCACATTCAGAGCATCCCTACTAATCATGGTTAGTGCAACCTAATAAACATTATAGGATTTGAACCGTGTATATCTCACAGAAGAGTTCCCGCTTAAATTGAGACTATGGTTATATAACACTTTTTTTGGCCTAGAAAACAGAAGAAATAAACCAAAGTCTGGAGAGTTACACTTACTTGTGAAACTTTATAGTAAAATTTTTGTAGCTCTGACTGGAGTCACCGGGATCTGCATATACACAATCTGGAGGACGGAAAAAAAGAGAAGGGCACCATTATTATGTGTATCAGACATATTAAGCCAATTAAGCCGTCACACCCGTACACTCCCTATGGACCAGAGCAATTCTTGCAGGCTGGCTATTTATTTGCCAATAACTTATCGTCATTATTCAAGATGAAAGAAAAAAGGGATTTTTTTTTTCTCAAAACAAACAAGGCTTTCTGATTAAATTTAATCTATTAATAATTGATAAGAAAAAAAATTAAATGCAAATCAGCAGGAAAATGATTTGGGAGGGAAGGGGATATAAAAAACATAATTAGGGCCAATTAGGGTGAAGGGTTAATTCATAATTTTTATTATATAAAACAGTTTGTGCTGCTCTTCCAAAAAAAAAGGATTTTTAATAAACAGCTTACCTGTAAAATCCTTTTCTTGAAGTACATCACGGGACACAGAGCGCATAGCCATTACACTTGGGTTATATGGGTACCTTCAGGTGTGGACACTGGTGTAATCAATTTCACAGGAAGTTTCCTCCCTATATAACCCCCTCCCACTGGGAGTGCTTCAGTTTTGTAGCAAGCAATTCTCCCGATGTTACACAATGTTCCCCAAAAGAGGGGTGGGAGCTCTGTGTCCCGTGATGTACTTCAAGAAAAGGATTTTACAGGTAAGCTGTTTATTAAAAATCCTTTTTTCTTTATCGTACATCACGGAACACAGAGCGCATAGCCATTACACTTGGGATGTTCTAAAGCAATGCTCTATGAAGGGAGGGAGACCGTAAGGCCAAGAATAGCCAAATAAAAACATTGTCAGGAGAAAACATGGCTCCACCAACAGAAAAACAAGGGGGCGTGAACCGGGCCAGAGGATTCTATACTGCTGCCCGTAGGACCGCCTGCCCAAAAGCTGCGTCCAACTTATAAAATTTAGTAAACGTATGTACGGAAGACCAGGTTGCCGCCTTGCAAACCTGTGCCATAGAGATCTGATGGTGTGCCACCCAGGAGGCACTCATGGCCCTCGTAGAATGGGCTTTAACTGATAAGGGAGGTGGAACGCGCTTCAGATCATATGCCTGAAAAATCAGCTGCTTAATCCACCTAGCCAAGGAAGACTTGGCAGCCGGCTGACCCTTCTTGGGGCCATCCGGAAGAACAAAAAGCACATCTGTTTTCTGAATCTTCTCTGTAGCCTTGAGATCGACCCTCATGGCTCGAACCACGTCCAAAGTATGAAGCCGTCTTTCCTCTCTGGACTGGGGAGTAGGAAAGAAGGATGGTAGGACTAGGTCCTGATTCAAGTGAAAACTGGATATGACCTTAGGAAGGAAAGAAGGTTGAGGCCGCAGAACCACTCTGTCCTTATGCAGAATAAGGTATGGCTCCCTGCATGACAAGGCTGCCAGCTCGGAAACCCTTCTGGCTGAAGCCATAGCCACCAAGAAAACTAACTTTCGGGTTAGTAGCACAAGAGGGATTTCTGTCAGAGGTTCAAACGGCTGCCTTTGTAAAGCTGACAAGACCAGATTTAAATTCCAGGGGCAGAGGGGAGCTCTAATAGGGGGATTCACATGCAAGACCCCCTGCAAGAAGGTTTTCATAAGCGAATGGGTGGCCAAGGGTCTTTGAAACCATATTGATAAAGCCGACACCTGCCCCTTTAGAGTACTAAGAGCCAACCCTTTGTCAACGCCAACCTGGAGGAATCGCAAGATCCTGTCAATAAAAAACTTTCGAGGATGCCATTTTTGAGACTCGCACCACTCCACATAGGTTCTCCAGACTCTGTAATAAATATTTCTGGAGACCGGTTTCCTAGCCTGAATCAACATAGATATGACCTGATCTGAGAGGCCTCTGCCCTTAAGAATTAGGGATTCAGCTGCCAAGCCGTCAAATTTAGCTGCTGTGAAGCAGGATGGCAGATTGGGCCCTGAGACAGCAGATCTGGGCGCAGGGGGAGCGGCCCCGGCGCCCCGACTGACATCTTCACGATGAGTGCGTACCAAGCCCTCCTGGGCCAGGCTGGGGCCACCAGGATCACAGGCCTGCGCTCCACCCGGATCCTCCGTAGAAGGCGGGGAATCATCTGCAGTGGAGGGAACGCATACAGAAGAGAAAACTGGTGCCAAAGGCAAACCAACGCATCGGTCCCGTAGGCCGAGGGATCCCTGGCTCGGGATATGAATTTGTCCAATTTTTTGTTGGATCTCGGTTGCCATAATGTCCACATCTGGGACTCCGAATCTTTGGCAAATCTCTTGGAATACCTGGGGGTGAAGAGACCATTCCCCCGGGAGCAACTGTTGACGACTCAAAAAATCTGCTTGAGAATTGTCTATCCCTGGGATGAACACCGCCGAGATGCAGGGTACATGGGCTTCGGCCCATGAGAAAATCAGGTTTACTTCTCTTTGGGCTGCTGGGCTGTTCGTGCCCCCTGGTGGTTTATGTATGCCACCGCAGTGGCGTTGTCGGACTGTATCCTTACTGGCAGACCCTGAAGGGGGAGAGTCCAGGCGATCAGGGCCAGTCGAGCAGCTCTGATCTCCAAGATATTGATGGGAAGCAGTTTTTCTGCCCCCGACCACAGCCCTTGCTGGGTCTGTTCTTCTAGAACTGCCCCCCAACCTAACAGGCTGGCATCCATGGATACTATCTTCCACGTGATGGGGCAAAAGGATTTCCCTTTTGACAAATTTTGAGAGACCAGCCACCAAGACAGGCTGCGCCGGACCTTCGGGGAGAGCACTAACGGACGATCTAACGCCTGAATGGATTTGTTCCAAGCAGAGAAAATGGCTGCCTGAAGATATCTGGTATGGATCTGGGCGTAGGGCACAGCCTCGAAGGCGGCCACCATCTTCCCCAGCAGTCGCATACATAGGCAAATAGTCGGCCTCTTCTTGCCTAAGATCACTTGAACTGCTTGAGCTATTGATCTGATCTTTGCTTGAGGTAAACTTATCCTCTGGCAGTCTGTATCTAGCCGAAGGCCTAGATATTCCAACTGCTTTGTGGGTTTCAATACCGATTTTTCTAGGTTTACAATCCACCCGAATTCCTCTAGATGCTGAACTGTGCGACCTACTGCCTGATTGAGGTTGGAAGCTGAGCTGTCGATAACCAGAAGATCGTCCAAGTATGCCAAGACTAAAATGCCTTCTGTCCTTAGGACGGCTAGCACCGGGGCTAACACCTTTGTGAATACCCGCAGAGCTGTTGCCAACCCGAAAGGGAGGACTACGAACTGGTAATTGCGGTGATCTATCATACAACGAAGAAACCTGTGATGTGCCGGGTAGATCGGCACGTGCAGATACGCATCTTTTATGTCTATAGATGCTAGAAAGTCGTCTTGATGTAGGCTGGCTGCCACCGAACGTATGGACTCCATACGAAAGGTCTGAATGTTTAGAAAGCGATTTAGGCTTTGAGGTCCAAGATAGGCCTGACGTCGCCATTGGGCTTTGGTATTATGAAAAGGTTGGAGTAGAATCCCAGACTCCATTCCTGGGTTGGTACTTCTACAATTACTCCTTGGAGCCAGAGACGATCCAATGCTTTTACAAGAGAGGCCCTCTTTAATGGGTCGCTTGGAAGACTTGACCCCTGAAAATGAGGGGGGACTTCCCGAAACTCTAGCTTGTAGTCCGTGGTTACCACGGATCTTACCCAAGAGTCGGGAATTCTGGCCTTCCACACTTCGGAGAAAAACCGAAGCCTTCCCCCCACCCAAGAGAGTGGGGGCGTCCCTTCATGAATCCGACTTGAGGACTGGTTTAACCGGCTTGCGAGGCCATGGCCTCTTGCCTGTCGTGGCTTGTCCTTGTGGGCAGCTATTAAATGCTGAACGCCCGGGAGGCCGTCGATACTGACGGGAAGTTGAAGGGGCCGAGCCTGTGAAGGCCTATCGCTTAAATGCGGGCCCACACGATCTTTTCTTGATAGGCAAGAAAGAACTTTTACCACTTGATATGGTCTGGATATATTTATCTAGGTCTTCACCGAATAGTCTCACACCATGAAAGGGAAATCCTGCTAAAAGCTTTTTGCAGGGTGCCTCTGCTGACCAGTTTTTTAGCCACAAAAGGCGACGCATATGAACCAACAGCAGAGATAAACGGGACGCCTGTTGAACGGAGTCCTTAATAGCATCTACTGCAAAGCAGAGAGCTCTTGGGAGGTCAGCCAATTCACGAGCTTGCCGAGCCGGTATGTCCCTTAATATCGGTTTAGTCTGATCCTTTAAAGCCTGACAAACGCCAATCGCTGCCACTGCTGGCTAAACCACGGCACCTACTGTGGTAAAAGAAGCCTTCAGTAGGGTCTCCAATTTTTTGTCGACTGGATCTTTAAACACCTGGACATTTTCCACCGGACAGGTCAGGAATTTATTTACGCAGGAAATGGCTGCGTCCATGGTAGGGAGTGCCCATTTCTTTGCAAATTCTTCTTCCATAGGATAGAGAATGGTGACCCTTTTAGGAGGGATAAAAATCCTATCAGGTCGAGCCCAATCCTGAAAAAATCACGCTCTCCAGAAGGGGGTGAACCGGGAAAGACGCACCACTCAATGGTGCCTTCAAGGAACCTAAAGAGGATACCGCGGGGGCTAATTGTTCTGACACTGGAAGTTTAAAAGCAGTGCGAACCATATCCGTCAGAGACTGGATCCACAGACTCTCTGCTTGAGAAGCCAAAAAAAATTTCATCTATAGTGGAATCTTCAATGTCTGACCCGTCAGGACTCAGGTCCGCTTGATCCCCCTGTGGGTCCAATTCCTCCGAAGAGAGGACCTCTGCATCCGAACACACCGTTCTAGGTGACGGGGATCTAGCCCGTTTGCCACCCGGCAAAGAGCGGGTAATTAAAGCAGTTAACCTTTTCTCTAGCCCACCCAGGGTGGATTCTAGCATTTCTTCCGTAACATAAACGGGAATGGGTTGATTAGGGGCCGCCTCTGCCCCTAGCACCCTCAATGGCTCCTGCATGATGCTGTTCGGTGGTCTATCTGGTGAGGGTGGGACCACTGGAGCCTGGCCCAAATCCTCTGACCCCGTTGGAGACCCCTTTACTTTTTTGGCACCTTTTGCAGCCTTAGCTGGTCCTGATCCCTTGGGAGCCATTGCACAACCTTGAGACACCCCTACAGCCAACACCCAACTGTTGTAGCTAGAAGTGAAACATTAATAAGGACAGGCTATGGTAAAAAATTATTATTTTTTTTTTACATTTTCATACGCCTGAGAAGGCGGCAATACCGAGGAGAGTCCTGTGAGTATTGCCACACCAATGCCCGTTAGCTGGAGTCCAAGGTTGCACCGACTCAGATACTGCCATATCTAAGGCTGAGTCCCTTTAAGAAAAAAATCTTTTTTTTTTTTTTTTTTTTTTTCTGGTCAGTGTGGACTAAGTCCAGACCTGAAGATCCACAAACCACCACTGGGTGTCACTGTTAGCCAGAAATGGCTCAGCTGCGCGGTCTGTGTCCTCACTCTCCACTGCTCTCAGGAGGGAATGACCAGCCAGGAAATGCTTTTTTTTTTTTTTTTTGCTTTATCTGAGACCTGACGCTGCTGGCCCGCCCCCCCCACGCTGAAACCAACATGGAGGAAGCAGAGAGCAGAGGAGAAGCCTGGACCAGCGCTAGTAACACAGACACCCGGTAAGCCACTAATCTTTGTAGTGCACACATAGAGGAAGCTGTCCCCCTAGGCTTCCTAGGAAACAGGAGTTTTGTCAGCACTTCCTCTCTATACACGTGGGGCTGCAGTATCATGCTAACAGGCAAATCTGGGGGGGAGTAGCAAAATACATATCTTTAAAAGCATATATATATATAAATATATCTACATGTTATCTGGGTAAACATTAGTACATCCCATCCTGCCTCAAAAGACATAGTGGAGATAGTGGCTGATGCACAAGCATACCATTAGCCAACCAAGAACCCCCAGGGGGATACCTACTGTCGAACCAAGTCCCGCAGGTTCCCTCTTACCTGCTCCACGCCGCAGGGTATTGCAAAATGCAAGAGGCCCAGCCTTCCCCCATCTCCGTGGGTATTGTCTTGGACCTTCAGGGACCGGGGTCCTGTGTTAAGGAACCCACACCCCTGGACCTATATAGCATCCTGGCATCAGTAGCGTTTAGTTCTTGGAAGAGACTAAGGCACTGGAGCCCAGAATCCAGCCCTCCAAGGAGAGGCATTATAGGCAAAACCCCACTCCAGCAGGGCCCGGGTACCGTACACCTTGGCTTTGAAGCACTTCGGACGGATCCGGCTAGCTATCCTGGGTCCCGAGACCTCCGAGGGACAGCTAGACGTGACCAACACCTAAGACACTGGCGAAAAAACTGAAGCACTCCCAGTGGGAGGGGGTTATATAGGGAGGAAACTTCCTGTGAAATTAATTACACCAGTGTCCACACCTGAAGGTACCCATATAACCCAAGTGTAATGGCTATGCGCTCTGTGTCCCGTGATGTACGATAAAGAAAAATGCACTGCGGGAAACTGCATAGATATGAACAGGACCCATAGGAAACCATGTTAAATTGATATGCTAGGTTGACAGGAACACAAGACAAACATTTTGACACCAGAGAATTGCTAGAAAAACATCAGGGCACACTACAAGCGTCCTGTGTATGTCCATGAAATTTTCCAGGCATGCCGGGGACCAGTATATAATTTCTGCGAGGGATACCCTGCACTCTATGTATATAGCCTCCCGTGGTCTGTGTGGTCTTGTGTGCGGCACACGCACGCACACCGATGGCTCAAGCAGCTACAATTTTGGAATAGCATTAAATTCCATGCGCAACTGGGACAGCGTCTGATGCAAATACTTCAGGTTTTTCCATAAAGTCTAATAAAATACATTGCAGCTATAGATTTAAAAAAAAAAAAAAAAAAAAAAAAAAAATTAGCAAATGAGGACAGCAGCAGGAAATTAATGAATACCTGCATTAAAAATAAATAAAAAGGTGTTGCCTTTATGACTTTAAAGCTGGGTTCATACTTGTGCAATGCAAGAACCAGCGCAATTCCCATGCATGTTCACGCATTGCATGTCGCTCGCAGGCAGTTCACACTGCCCTCTGCAAACGGCTGCGGATTTAAAGTTAAAGGGGTTCTAAAGGTACAAGTTTTTTTACCTTCATGCATCCTATGCATGAAGGTAAAAAAACATCTAGCAGCACCGTTGTACTTACCTGACCGTTCGAATCTCCCGGGCGCGTCCACGTCGTCCTCTTCGGTTCCCAGCCTGGCCGTTGATTGGCTAGGCTGGGCGGATTGATAGCAGCGCAGCCATTGGCTAGCGCTGCTGTCAATCAGGGTGGATGACGCGGCGCGCTGGGGGGCGGAGCCGAGTGATACAGTCGGCGGCTATGGCCGCCGCTGTATCACGGGAGCGCGCTCGCAAAAGCTTTCCTCCATGCGAGCGCCCTCGCATGAAGAAGGAAAGCTTTTGCGAGGAGGAGCCCAGACAGCCGCCGAGGGACACCAGAAGACAGGTTTCCGGGCCACTCTGTGCAAAACGAACTGCACAGTGGAGGTAAGTATCACATGTTTGTTATTTTTTTTTTTTTAAATCCCTGACTTTAGTGACCCTTTAAAGGGAAGATATTTTTTTGCCTAAAATTAATGCCTGCAAGGTAGACAGACAGAATAGTGTAATGATTCTGTTAACAAACGAGTAAATGCCTATTAAATTCCTTCATCTATATCACCTCCGGCATTTTAGTTTGTTCTCTCATTCACTTCCTGGTTTGCGGCGCTCGTAAGAACTACATTTTCCAGTATGAATTGCGGCACGCCCAGTAATTCACACCTCCTTGAAGTCTAACACGTAGAGAGTGTCCTGCCACACAGATGTAGTTCCCAGGAGGGGGCAAGCACGTTACTGACCACTGCAGTAAAGCCTCCCTTCATGGTGGTCAGTAAAATCAGACAAGCAGGCAGTAAACAGAACAGAGAAGAAATAGCGCAACTTCTGAGCAAAAATGAACAATGAGGAAGTTAAAAAGAGGAATGTCTGCAGGTAAAGGATGCTTATTATGAAAAACTATTTTTTCCTTTACATGACACTCCCAGATTAGTTTGCAGATTGCAGTGCGAATTGTGAAATGGTACAAGAATTGGATCTCATGTGTGTGAACACTATTCTAGTGCAAACCCCCAAAAAAAAAGTCCTGTACCATTTGGGCACACAGAGATTGCATTCTATCTCTACAGCAATGCCTGCTAATCACATGCAATGTCTAGTCGCACCAGTGTGAACCCAGCCTCCATGTTCAGAAACAGATTTCAAAAGGGTTATTTCACCTTTTTTGGAGAAAAAAAAAAAAAAGTGAACACAGATTTGAACACAGCTAAACTTCAGGCAGATTTATAAGGCACCAAGGAAAGCAGCCATGTAATCATTAAAGTGGATCTCCACCCTAAAGTGAAGATCCGCCGATCGGAACCCTCCCCCCCTCCGGCGTCACATTTGACACCTTTCAGGGGGGAGGGGGGTGCAGATACCGGTCTAAAGACAGGTATCTGCACCCACTTCCGGCCCGCAGTCTCGGGCAAAAGACGGGCTTATCCCGTTGTGTGCTGGGAACTCTCGGCTCCCAGCACACAGCGGGAGCCAATCGCCGGGCGCAGCGCGACTCGCGCATGCGCCGTAGGGAACCGGGCAGTGAAGCCGGAGAGCTTCACTTCCTGGTTCCCTCACCGTGGATGGAGGGGGGGGAGCAGCAGGGAGACGAGCGATCGCTCGTCCTCTGCTGCGGACGCCGCTGGACTCCAGGACAGGTAAGTGTCCTAATATTAAAAGTCAGCAGCTGCAGTATTTGTTGCTGCTGGCTTTTAATATTTTTTTTTGGTGAACCATCCGCTTTAAATCATAAAATTATTTTTTCAAAGCAAACATGGCATGTACTTGGTATTGGCATTTTGCAATTGCCTATACAGCAGCACTCAACCACTACACAGTTATACCAACAGCGATTAATGGATTGCATTCCGTACAGCCAGCCTGCCCGCCTATAGATGGTTCAAAATTCAAACCATCTTTGGCCAGCTTTAATCTCAGAACTGGATAGACAGGAATACAAATTAGGCAGGTAAGGCTTCCTTTCATTATATAATCTGTAGGGAAACAGGGTAGCGGTGCGGTTGGTGGCAGCTTCGTATCTCGCTTGTGTTCCCGAGTGGAGAGCCTCCATCATGCTGCCCTATAATGTGAAGAAATCTGCACCTGTTGTAGTTGGGATCTTGAATACATGCCAGTTTCTTCACACCGGGAAGCCTTCTTTGGCCCCAATTCCTCCTGGGAAGGTCCGCCATGGCTTTATTCCTGAAGAATTCTTTCAGTTCCTGTATCCAAAGACAGGAGTCACAAGTCCCTACATGTTTGGAACTGGTCTTGTTTACCTCTTGTCCGAAGAAATATATGTCATTAATCATGAAACCATTTCCATGGCTTGCTTTGGACTTGTTAATGTATCAAGAAGTATGGGCCTAAAGTAGACCGGATTAATGATTAGAGTACATTTCTAAGGCTCAGGCTGTGAAAGACATAGCAGTCAAAGACATAGCAGTCAAAGAACTGGCAACTGCAGTTGAGACAGAAAACAACGAACAGTGAAGAGTTGAAGGCTGGCATTACCTTTGATGCAAAAAAAAAAAAAAAAAAGGAACAATGTGGCAATGATTTTGGAAACTAAACACAATGAGGGGGAAGAAACATCTACACTACCAGGTGGCTCTACAACATCTTCTGCGCCACAAGGTGGGTGGAAAAGAATGTGGTGCAAAGCTTTACTCCACAGCAGCAAAAAGAAAGTATTGCTAAATGCATCAGTGACTTGAAACTTCTATCCAAGAGAGCACAAGCAACAGCTTGAGTTTTTAATGCAGAAGATTATTAAAAGCAGAGATTCCAGCTGTTTAGGCCTGCCCTGTACCATACCTTGTAGCTCAGAAATAAATCTCAGTTTCTACCCATTATATAATCTGTATTTTTGTTGTTTAGTTTTACTACTGCTTTAAAGTGGATGTAAACCCAAAAAAAGTTTTTTATGTCACAATGTAGAGTATAAGATTTCCTATCATCTGTGCCCAGTCTTGCCACACAGTTAATCCAGCGTGGAGTAATCCTCTTTTAATGTTCAGTGCAAATTAACAGAATTCCAGATAAAAACTTGCCAAATTATAAAGTCTGTTTCTCCGTTATTGCTTTCAGTAACAGGTTATTTACATATCTAGCTTGGACATGTTTATCATAACAAGAGGTGATCCAAAGTTCATTGTATATTACTAGGATGTGTTACGATGTTATATCACCTCATGTTATTGTAAACAAAACATAACATATGATAAACATGTCCTAGCTAGACATGTAAATAACCTCTCACTCAAAGCAAGAAGAGAAAACTGACTTTTTTTTATCTAGGCAGGGTTTTATCTGGAAGGCTGTTCATTTTCACTGAACATAAAAGAGGATTTCTCAGATTTGGATTAACTGTATGGCAAGACTGGGCACAGATGATAGGAAATCTTATACTCTACATTGTGACATCAACTTCCACTTTAAAGCAGTAGTAAACCGACAAAAAATAACAGCCAAAACACACACTAGCATAATGTGCTAGTATGCGACTTAGAACGAAGCCCGATCACAGCCAAGGGGACCCACATGTTCCCTCAGCATTTCTTCAGGCTTCGCATGCTCCGGTGTTGCGAGTGGCCGGAGCCGCAATGACGTCACTCCCTGGCAGGAGTGCTCTGTTCCAGCACAAGCCGCCGGAACCTTCAGCACGCATGCGCTGCTAACATCAGCAGCTGAATGAAGTGTGAATATCTCCTAAACAGGCTTACCTGTAGGTAAAAATGACCACGTGGGTAATACAACCGCTTTAGGATATGTGGGGGGAGGAGACAAAGAAAATTGTAAAGATTTCTTCTCTGTGCTAATGCAGAAATGTTAATGACACCAGTGCCAGTTTCCAGAGCTCCGGGTCACACAATGCTGTATACATGGCATGCCAGTTAATATCTAATACTGGCTGCCAAGTGTAATTAAAGGCCCTTACACTTGCTTGCCCATTGTCCTACCACCTGGCCAGGAAAATACAAAAACCAAACCACCCCTCTTTACCTGTAACGACTTTTGGATCAATATTGAAGGTATCATTAGCAGGATCAATGTGGCCCTTGCGATAATACTGCTGACAGACAGAAAGCGCCGATTTATTGAAGGGTTGAACATAAGCATAGCGAGCCGTAGTTTGGTTAGGGAGGTAGAGGTACTGTTGGTAAAAATAAAGTGAAAGCTCTATAAATATATAGACACAATGATTTACTTACAAGCTGTTAAATACAGATATCGGTACATTTTCTGAATATAAAACAAGGGAAAAAATAAAAATAACACCCTGGACTCTTGAGGCAATTACAATATTACTGCCTGATGTCAGGTGTCGAAACACGGAAGCGAGTGTGCAGTTTTGACATAAAATGTTCTAAAATGGAATACAGTGAAATATAAAAAAAGACAATTTAACTTAATATGCAACAAAAAATATTATGCACGCCTGCTAAAAGAGTTCCTGGATTTTAAAATGTAATAGAATCACGTCTAAGCTCAAACTAAACAGAAAAACCAGCACAAGGGACATATCCTACAGTTAGTATTAGGTGTTCCTTTTTAGTAAGTAATCTACCCAAAGGCATGTTAGGAGCTCTCAAGAGATTTCGACTATGCCTGCCCTTTCTTGCCCAATCCACCATTCAAAGGAGCTGTAGAATGAGCCCTTTAGCTGTAATAAAACCAATTGCACCAGGGCAGAGGGTCAGGAAAGATAAAGCTCTGTCCTTAAAGCGGCTGTAAACTGCATATACAATTATTATTTTTTGAACCTGCAAGACAAAAGGCATAATCAGCTAGTATGCACCGCATACTAGCTGATGAAATACTTACCTCGGAACGAGGTGAAGAGCACTTACCTGGTCCACGCCGAGCGAGATGTCATCTTGCTCCGGTGTGTCTTTTGGGTATCGCCGATCCAGCGCTGTGATCGGCTGGAGGGGCGATGACGTCATTCCCGCCGCGCGGCTGCCGGTCCTTCTGCCGTGGATTCCCCCTGCGCATGCGCCGCTGCAATCAGCGGCGCATTGCAAAGGGGAATATCTCCTAAACTGTACAGGTTTAGGAGATATTCTTTATACCTACAGGTAAGCCTTATTATAGGCAAAAATCAAAAAGTGGGGTTTACAACCACTTTAAAGGGTTTGTAAAGGAAAACTTTTTTTTTATCTTAATAGCTTCCTTTACCTTACTTCAGGTGCTGTTTTCATGTCCTCATTGTTCCTTTTTGCTCTCAAGCTGCTGTAATTCTTCTCTGATCTCCACACATCCTGGTTGTCTGTTTCCTTATAACCACAGTACTGGGAGCTTTCTCTGTGTGGTCACTAATCAAGGAGGTGTGATTACTGCGTGTCTAAAACCCCACAGCACCAGTTTCGTTTTCCAAACCATCACTGCTCTGTGGCTCTGTACAGCACAGAAGCAGGAAACATGCAAAAACTAAACTAGAGGTACATTATACGATTGATTTTTAACCGTTTTTTAAAAAGGAATCAGTTAACTATTATGTCTCTATACCCTGTAAACAGTCATTTCAGCCAAAAAAAAAATTCCTTTAAACAAGAAGAGTTAACACAAGGCACATATCATGCAAACTAAGTTATGCCCCTAATGGTGGTTTTCAGGTTTGTATTTTAATTTGCAGCAGACAATATGGAATGTAATCCTTCTATATGACAAAGCAAACATCAGTCATGCTAACCTGCTCCACGGCATAGTTCAGATACTCATACACATCGTTCTGGGTGTAGACAGCAAAGGTTTTATCTGAATCATCTGTGTAGTCCTTTAGGAAAAGATGCTTGAAAGCCACGGTATTCTCCTCTCTAAACTGCACCACCATCTGGTTACTGAGGCCAAAAAGGATTAGCTGCAATAGACAGAAGTAAAAATGTATGGTCACATATGACAAGGATTTGAACAATTGTTAATAAAGTCTTCTTGTACACTCAGACATGCCAAGAGAGGAGTCAGGGTGGAGCACATGCACTCCTATCACCAGCTGCAAGCTGCCTTCATGTCTACAGAGAGAAAGACATTTTGCCAGCATATAGACACCGATCCCTACGCACTTGTCAAAAAATCCTGACTCTGCATACCAAAAACAGGATCTATTATAACAGAATAGCGAGTGTGTGCACACACATACTTCATTTGAGATAAGTGCTTAACCACTTCCCGCCCGGTCATTAGTAAATTGACAAGTGGGGCACTGACCAGCAACATGGGCACTCACTGGCACAATATGGGATAAACAAGTGATGCCCAGCAATGCCACCTCATCGGTGCCCATCAGAAGAAGAAAAAAAAACGTATTTACATGTTTGGGTACAGTGTAGCATGACCGCGCAATTGTCATTCAAAGTGTGACAGCTGAAAATTGGCTTGGACAGGAAGGAGCATAAGTGCCTGTTATGGAAGTGGTTAAAGAAAACCCTCTCACCACAACATTAAAGAAGGGATTTTTTATTTTGTTTTATAAATAAAATAATCATACTACCTAGGTGGATGCAGCATGGGTCCAATGCTGCATCTGTCCCCCATCGGATCCAACACTGAGAACTGAGCGATCAAACACCGCTGATCACTCTGTTCTCAGAGCTCCGCAAGCAGAGAGCTTTTGCCGAGAGGCTGAGCCAGGTGCCGACCCAGGGTTGTGGGCAGATCCCACCATTGTCTCAATCTTTCCCCAGCCTGGACTGGCTCTGTCATCAGACAGCCGGATTCAGCCCGCTGTCTATTGAAAAGGAGTCACAGGATTGAACGGCACTCCTGTGACCCACAGGAGAAGTATAGCCAAACGAGCTTTGGCTATACTCCTTTAAAAGCCACCTTCCAGTGTATTAACTTACCAATGTGCTGGCCCACTCCTGCAGAAAAATAAGGGGCCTCAGGGTATGAGACATGCGAGTCTTCACAAGTGAAAAAGATATTCAGCGCTGGAAAATAAATTATTAAACTAGAACCTAAACTATGCAAGTGCCAGCACTGGAGATAATTCATAAAAAATCCCAATAGCAAATATATATAGAAAAAGTGCAGCGCAAACCTCCCTACCTCCCACAATGCATAGATCAATACTCAAGCCAACACCAATGTGAATGAAGGGACTGCCATACCATATGTAAATACAGTAAAGTTGTTGTCGGCTATGCAGCATGATTTTTATTTTGGTATTAATGGCATGGCTTCAATTTTACATAATGTAAATTTTTTGTTTATGTACATGGGAGTTTCTATATTCACAAAATTCAATACATAGGCTCCGCTTCTGGCTTACCATTGTTCGCATATCAGACAGGGATGACTGAAAAAATCTCTTTATATTGTATTATTAGAAACTGAACAAACGTACTTAACCCCTTCACACCCAAGGGTAAAACAAATCTAAATACCCAATAACAATTTTGCAACTTTGACATAGGTTATTAAAACTGTGCATATCGTCATAAATTACATTATTGTATAGGTGATCCCACTTTTTCAATTCTCACCGACCCACAGCCTCCTGGGACAGGTCACCCATGGCAGGAGGCTGCAGGATCAGCCCCACAGTTCTAGAGAGGGCTGCGATTACTCTGGCTTCCATATCCATAATGGCGGTAACATGCAGCAGTAGGTACCAAGTACCTGATTATAAAAGCCAGTAGCTTAAATTTTTTTAGCAGCCGACTTAATTAGGGGGACAGAGGATTGACATTCCACTTTAACTGACTTCTGTACAACCTGCCTGACGGGTTTTTCCATGAATAATCAATGCTGGCTATAGCTAGAAGCACAAATTCTATGGAGGCCATCGCATCGGGATTGGTCCCCATCAATGAGCTACAAGCACGACAGACTGCTTTTGTTATAAGGCAAAAAGAAGTCCACCACATTTGGCGAGTGTGAATCATTACACTACCAGGAGGTGGATGAACCGACACCGATGGGACACTGATCACAACAGCACTTTAAAATATTGTCACTTTGATATTATCAAATTGATTTTGTATTTAGTTCACATAGATACATCTCTGTACTCTTCAATAGCCATACATTTACCCATTATTAAACAACCCAAGACAGATATCCATAGGATCTATATATGGGCATAGTCACATATATACAATTATCAGTCTACCAAATAGATGTCCCCTTGCTGCTTAACATTTCCAATTGTCAGTCTCCCAAAAGGGAGAATGGGAAGAGACAGTCATGTTGTACATTTTTGTAGATTAATGTTTATTTTTAGAATGGCACTGGAGGCTTTGACACTTAATCCAAGTTATTTTAGACCAAAGTATAATAAAAAAAAAGACCAATAAGGCCAGTTCTAACGAAGCAATAACAGTTAGCACAGTACCTGCACGGTGACCATAAGGATCTTGATAAGCTGCAGGGCCAATTTGTAGGGTTTCCTTCCCTTGGCTCTGAACTTATCACACGGACTCATGAAGAAATATTTCAGCCGACGCCGGAGCTTGATCTCCTCCGGACTGACCCGGTCACACATCGTAGTGCCATAACTTGGAGATGGTGACAAAAGGTGCTGGCGTTCAACTGCAAGCAAAAGGTAGAATAGAGATGAGAAACAAGATATAGAATACCAAAATAAAACATATACATACTGAGTGCCAATACTACTACTACCACCCATTCCCGAAAAAGTGTTTGGTTGTCAGGTTTACCCTCTTTGAATCGATTTGTTAAAGGCAAACAGACTATGCACTTTGCAAGGCAATTCCCCCCCAAGCTCTGTTGACTAGTAGACTACCATCATTCAATCACATGCAATTAAAAATGCATAAACGGGTTTATTCATTAAAACTGGAGAGTGAAAAATTTGGTGCAGCTCTGCATAGAAACCAACCTGAAGTTATAATCTGATTGGCTACCATGCACAGCTGCACTAGGTTTTGCACTCTCCAGTTTCAGCAAATCAACCCCTAATGGCCCATACACACGATCCGAATATCGGACGAAAACGATAGTCCGATGATGGATCGTACGATTTTCGGATCGTGTGTACACTACTTTCGACAGCAGATCACGACCGTTCATCCGATATTATTCGATCGGACAAGCTCGAAAATTTTCCTCGTACGATGTCAGATCGTACGACTTTCGTTTAGTCAGTACAGCCGTCGTCTGACAATACAAATACATTACAACACATGACATCACTTCCGATCATTTTTTTCTATCGTACGATAATTTTCGTGAGTTTAATAACCTATTTTATTTTACTCGCGATTATTAAGCGAAAAAAGTCGTACGATCAGTCGGCCGATATTCGGATCGTGTGTATGGGCCATAAGGATCCATTCACATCAGGAACGGTGGGACTGCGTTGGGCAGCCATTAAAAAGCACCCAACTCTGGGCAAAAAAAAATATATATATTTTTTTTTAAAAAAAACACCATTCGATTTTATTCCAGCAGCAATTGGGAAGTCTCTGTCCTATTGTTGGAACACAGCGATGTGTAAGCTGTATGTAGCCACAGCTGCATATAATATACATCTGCTTCAGCCATTAGTGAAGGAAATGGGTTTGCTTGGCCCAAAAAAACTTTAAAGTGAAAGTAAACATGGAGTTATGCTTTAAAGTGGTTAACCCAAGTTAAAATTTACACTATCCTCTCAGTTTATTCATGCAATGTGCCCCTGTGCCTTAATGTGCCAAGGATCTGCTCCATGCAAACAAAAAGATTTGCTAGGACGACATGGACGCCCCAGCCCATATTCGGACAGACCATTACCCCTAGCACCAAAGTCAAAAGTCGGAGACATTTTTAACTCCGACATGACAATGGATGCACAAATTGAGTCAGTAGTTAGCAGGTCTCACCATCTTCTGTGTCAACTACGAAGACTGGTTCCCTTCATCCCAGAAAAAGAACACTCAACTCCAGGCTCGACTATGCCAACTCCCTTTACCTCTGTCTCCGAAAATACCAGATTGCCCATCTACAAGTCGTCCAGAACACAGCAGCACAACTGGTAAAGGGGGAAAAAACCCTGGGAAGCAATTACCCCCTCCCTGGGGTCCCTTCATTGGCTGGCCGTTAAGGACTGAGTCACAGTTGAGGCCCTCTGCCTGACACACAAATGTGTACAAGGAACCGCCACTCAATATTTATGTGATAAAATACCACAACCCCAATCCCGTTCTCCGATCAACCAACCAAAATCTACTACAAATCCCCAAGATGCGCTACAAGAGCAAAGTAGAACAAAGATTTTCAGTCCAAGGACCTTGACTGTGGAACCCATTGCCAACTAATATCCGAACAGAAGAGAATCGCCGGGCGGGCCTTCAGGAAAAAAAACTCAAGATCCATCTTTTCTGAGGGCTAAATAGAAGGAAAATGGATGCCAAGCACCTCGAGGCGATTCAGTTCACATTTGTAGCGCTATAAGTTTTTCACTCACTCCCTGATGTCAGTCAGAAGGAGAGAGCCGATGGGTCACCTAAGCGCCGATTGGCACATTACATGAATACATTTAGATACATTTAGAGTGTAAAATGTAACCCCAATTTCAGTAACAGGAGAGCAAGGCGGGCACAGATGTGGAGCCAATAGGCAGGGAGAAGAGGGGGGAGGGGGGGAGACAGCAGATGACGGAGGCACATAAACGGACCACAGTGTGAGGACTCAGCAGCCATGAAATACTGTGGTCAGTTTACAAAGGGGAAGGCAGAATCAGGCAGGATCAGTCTGGTATTACGTGTGTTACAGGGGGCCAAAAATGACACAGCACAAGCACTTTTTGATCCATGTATGGGTAGGCTTGATATAAAAAAGTATTGATATACCAATTGACTTCTGTACAACCACCCTGTTGGGATGTTCACAAGTGATCAGCACAGCTGGCAATAATCGCCAGCACTGATCAGTGTATTCTGATGGTAGGCAAATATCCCAGCTATCAAAATACATTAGAAGTGTTGAAAACAATAGTTGAATTGATTTAGCATCTTTGCAGAGGGACGCTGAATCGCGATTGCACCGATAACATCATCCCGGCGTGCCTCTGCCAAGAATCCTCCCCTCCGACTATCTCACTGAACTTACCCAATGTGACCTCTCACCAGTGCCTGGAGCTTTGATCTGAATATCTCCTAGACCGGGCCTGTGATAGACGGAATACTAACAATCTGTGTTCCACCTAACACAAGACTCAGTCTAGGAGGCAGGACTTTGTTACAGCAGGCGCTGGAGGACGGGCGCACCGGGATATTCAAATCAAAGCTCTGTGACATAGCGGGCATCTATCGCTATGTATGATCCATCGAGGCACTGGTGACTCTGCATTTAATGCATTTGTGATGAAAACCATGGGCAGCAATTGTGAAAATGTAATCGATGTGCGAGATCAGTGAAGATGTGCAGCTCTAGAGTAAAACACAACAGCAGGAGGATCAGTTCTGCAAGATGGAAATGGAGAAATTACAACCAGCTAACATAAATTAGAGATCAGAGCCATGTTAGTAAATGTCCCAGTGATCATTTCTCTCCCTGAACTCTGCTATGAATACAGAAGGTGACATGAGAACACATACTTGCTAAATTATGGTTTTTAGAGGCGTTGAATTTGCTCCCGATTATCTTTGGTAACAGTAAGGAAGTTCACACTACAGATGTGACATGCATGCAACCTACAGAAACCTGCACAGATATTTCCATTGCAGACAAAACTAGTTTATTAGCCCAAGTCAGTGGCTCTCAACCCTGTCCTTCACCACCGCAAGGATTTCCCACTTAATGACAGGCCATTTTGCGCGATACGGCACTGCGCCACTTTAACCGACAGTTGCGCAGCCGTGCAACGCTGTACCCAAACAAAATAATCTTTTCCCACAAATAGAGCTTTGTTTTGGTGGCATTTGATCACCTCTGCAGTGTGTTTTTTTTTTCACACTTTTCGCTTAAATATAAATTTGTTTTCCAATGTATTGTATACCTTTTGAAAAAAATATTTTGAAAGAAATTGTGCGAGTTCAGCTGAATCTGCACGATTTCATTCTCGTATGTCAGTCCTGATTTCAGAGACATCTGTGCGGGCTTCTGCACAAATGTCAATGGCAATTGCACCCCAAAAATCACCAAAAGTAGTACAGAATCTACTTTTGGGAATCTGTGCGGCATTGCACTGATTCGGATGGGGCCCATTGCCCGCAAATGGCACCAATTTGACAAGTCAAAATGCATCAATGTGAATTCAGGGCTGAGGGACTTAAAAAAAAAAAAAGAAAAGAAAATGTTTTTATTGCCAATGGCAGCGATCAGCCATTTTAACAGGACTGCGACAGACAAAGCTGACCCCAAATTATACTTTTTGGGGGCTAGTGAAAATACTACATTGATCAGTGCTATTTCCTTGTTCCGCCTCTGTACTAAGCAATCGCGGGTTGCCATTGAGTCTGCCTGACCCGCGAGAACGCACCCGCCACTGCGCCTGTGCAAGCTGGCGTACAGCTACAGGAATTCGCGCAGGAGAGCGAATGGCCAGCAAGTGGTTAAGTACCTCCAACAGGACATGTTTTGAGAATTTCTCTTAGATAAAATTGCTGTCCAAAATACCAAGCCATCGACTCCGATTTAAAGCATTTGTGCAAGATAAAGGAAAACCTGCAAACGTGGCCTGTTGGGGGTACTTGAGGACAGGGTTGTGAACCACCCTCCTAAGGGACCTGCACATAACTCCTACGACACATAACTCAGAAAAGGGAACAAGAATGCCACTTCTTAAAATAAAAATAAAAAAAAGGGAAATATATAGCAATCGTGACTTAACCATTAAGAGAAATACAGGCACTCTTCTGAACCACCATAACCCTGAAAAATGTTAAACCTACGCCAAGCTCCTACTCCACTTATTTGTGGTGGGGACCACTTTAGGGAAGCTCCAAACAAAGTCAATGTTGTGTCACAACAAAAGGTGGAAAAAAAAAAAAGGGAGGATAGGAGTGGGGATAAAAATATGAAAAAAAAAATATATGGAAAAAAAAAAAAAAAAAAAAAAAAAAAAAAAAAAGGAGGCTCTGATGGGATATTCAAGATAACTAGCCAACCTCCACAAATTTCATCCAACAGCTATAATAAACCACTCTACTCTGATTATTATATTATTATTATTATTATTAATGTGCATTTTGAACATGTGATTAAGTAGACTGAAGTCGGAATAGAAACACTAAGCAGTAAGGGGATCATACGGATACCTGATTGAAAAGGAGTCCACTCTATTTGTGCAAATTCCTGTTTCTTTAATTGGCTTTTCTAGAAGTGTTTGCGCTCATCTGAGGGTGAGGGGGTTTAAGGGGGACATCTGAGGTGTGGGGTTTGGGGGGTCTCACCTGGAGGTGTAAAGGTGCAGGGTTTGGTGTTCATCTGAGGTGTGGGGGGGGGCTCACTTGGGAGGTGTAAAGGTGCAGGATTTGGAGGGCACATCTGAAGGTGTGGGGGCTCATCTGGGAGGTGTAAAGGTGCAGGGTTTGGGGGGGGGCTCATCTGGGAGGTGTAAAGATGTGGGGTTTGGTGGGCTCATATGAAGGTGTAGGGGAGCTCATCTGGGAGGTGTAAAGGTGCAGGGTTTGTGGGGCTCATCTGAAGGTGTGGGGGGCTCATCTGGGAGGTGTAAAGGTGTGGGGCTCATCTGGGAGGTGTATAGGTTCAGGGTTTTGGGCTCATCTGAGGTGTGGGGTTCAGGGGGCTCATCTGGGAGGTGTAAAGGTGTGCACCCAGGACAACAAAGCCATGAAAAACAGGGTCTGGAGGGGCTCTGGAATGTGTAGGGGGGCTCATCTGGGAGGTGTACAGGTGCAGGGTTTGAGGGGCTCATCTGAAGGTGTGGGGAGCTCATCTGGGAGGTGTAAAGGTGCTGGGTTTGGGGGGGCTCATCTGGGAAGTGTAAAGGTGTGGGGGGCTCATCTGGGAGGTGTAAAGGTGCAGGATTTGGGGGGCTCACCTGAAGGTGTAAGGGGGCTCATCTGGGAGGTGCAAAAATGTGGGGTTTGGGGGCTCATCTGGGAGGTGTAAAGGTGCAGGGTTTGGGGGGCTCACCTGAAGGTATAAGGGGGCTCATCTAGGAGGTGTAAAGGTGCAGGGTTTGGGGGGCTCAACTGAAGTGGTGGGGGGCTCATCTGGGAGGTGTAAAGGTGCAGGGTTTTGGGCTCACCTGAGGTGTGGGGTTTGGGGGGCTCATCTGGGAGGTGTAAAGGTGCGCACCCAGGACAACAAACCCATGAAAAACAGGGTCAGCCATCACTATAAAACAGCACGAAAGCCACCTACTGAACGTTATTAGTAGATAACAATAACGTGCAAATATTTCAAACAGTAAAACACACCTCAAACCAAATCTAATATCATATAGCGTGTTGCCGTTTGAAATATTTGCACATCACACTAAAACTGTAAGGGCCAGTTCACACAAGATGCAGTCCAGTGCATTGTAAATCTGCATCAAAAACACATGAAGGGAGTCTGTCGTGTTCTCCAATGGCCCTACTTAACACCAGTGCAGGCAACAAAAGGTAGAACACGCTGCATTTTTTCTGCATCTGAAACGTGGCACAAAAAAAAAAAAGAAGAAAATGCACTCTGGAAGGCAGAAATTGTGGTGTGACCCGACCCAAACGTCAGTTTAGTACACAGCATATTAACAAATATGGACAAGCACTAAATAAATTTAAAGCCGAGTTCCACACAAAAATTGAACCTCCGCTTTAAGTGATGGTGACACTGACCCACGACATGCCACATTGGGCATGTCATTTTTTTGAGGGAGGAGCGGGTACATTTTTATTTTATTTTTTATTTTTTTACGAGCGTCCAGCTCCCACTGCAGGAAAGGAAGTTCACCTCTCCCTCCTTTCCCTGCAATCTTCTGGGACACGTCATGGAAAAAATGCACCGGCCAATCACAGTGTGCAGTGCATGCCCGGCTGTGAAGCCATATTTAGGCGCTCACAGTAAATATTCCAGCACCGTGGAGAGGAGCGATGCTTTGTGCGCCCTCATTGCTGGACTGTGGGACAGGTGAGTGTGCAATTATTAAACATCAGCAGCTACACTTTTTTGTAGCTGCTGACTTAATTATTTTTTTCTGCGGAACTCCGCTTTAATAGTGAAAAAATAAACATAGTATTTATCAGTAAATATAGTATTTATCAGTAAATATAGTAGTAATATTATTGTCAGTAGCAGTACAACAAATTCAAAACTCAAGTTAAAGTGGAGCTCCACCCAGGAAAACAACATTTTCCCATTTTTAAATAATTAAATAAAAAAAAACCTGAAAAAAAAAAAAAATACTCACCCGAAATACCTGTTGCTATGCGGAAGTCCGTAATCTGCCTCTTCCACTCCGCGGTGCCTTTTCTTCTTGTCCTTCTCCTTGTGAATGGGGCGCGCTGCTTTCTGGGAACTGTGTGTGTTCTCAGAGAGCAGCGCGCCCATTCACAAGCCAGCGTGAGACTCACGCAGGCGCAGTAGGAAATGGGCAGTGAAGCCGTACGGCTTCACTGCCTGTTTCCCATAGTGTGAATGGCGGCGCGGGACCCGGAGTGATCGTGGGACCGGCATCGGGGGGCCCATCAGCGCGGGCAAGTAGGACAGGTAAGTGTCCTTATTTAAAGTCAGCAGCTACACTGTTAGTAGCTGCTGACTTAAAAAAAAAAAATAAATTGCGGCTGGAGCTCCGCTTTAAAGGGGTTGTAAAGGTTCGTCTTATTTTCTAAATATGTTCCTTTAAGCTAGTGCATTGTTGGTTCACTTACCTTTTACTTCTAAATTTTTTCATTTTTTTTTTTGTTTAAATTTCTCACTTCCTGTTTTCCCTTGGAAAGCTTTCCACCATCATCCGAGCGGTGGAAAGTCAGCCAGAACAGCTTATCAAGGGGGAACAGGAAGTGAGAAATTCAGACAAAGAAAAAAAACATTTGGAAGGGAAATGGAAGGAAGGTTGAAAAGGTTAGTGAACCAACAATGCACTAGCCTAAAGGAACCTATTTATAAAAAATAAAAAAAAGCGAACCTTTACAACCCCCTTTAAGTCCACCCCCCCTCCCCGTCCATTCAACCCAGTGTGCTGAACGATAGATGGAGAGAGAGATAGATAGCTCTTGCAGTACTAAGGCGATTCATCTTTCCTGAAACCACAGGTTGCAAAAAAGAAAAAAAAAAACACTTGATCTCCACCATCAACACAGTCAGTGATGATGGGGGGGCAGGAAGAACACAGCAATTGCAGCTAGAACTAATCACATGCTAAAAAGAAAATCTGATATGCTGGTTGTACCAAAAATCAATGAATCGACTTGGCTACAATCAGACTGCACACCAACCTATTCGTTCCTCTCCAGACCTCCTGCTCTCTAGCTCCCTCATCACCATAGGCGTGCGCACGGGGTGTGCCGGGTGTGCCTGGGCACACCCTAATGCTCAGGCACATCTGGCACACCCCAGGGCTTATTTTCTGACAGTATGTGCGGGATCTTCATTTTGGCATCTCTGCAATGTGACAATGTCAGTGCTGCTAATGGGACGATGTTTTATTTGGCTATGTAACTCCTGTGTGTGCAAGTCACTGGCCGCGAGTAAGCTGACAGGCAGCCGCATTTTCCGATGCTATCTCTAAAGTTCCGGCTCCCTGGGAGCTGACTATCACTCCGCTGCCTGCTTACACCGCGGCCAGTGGCTTGCACTCACAGGAGCAAGCCGGGTTTAGCAACACATCCTGCCACTACGGGGGCTCTCTCAGCCATCACTGCCCTGTGTACGAGACAATGACTGGCTGTCAGGACCGATCCCAGCAGACTCGGCGTACCAAAAGGTTGGTCACCTCACATGCTTCAGATGATTGTCTCCTGTCCTGCAGCCCATCTCACCCACCCACACACACCTCAGAACGAAGCTGTCTCCTCCCCCTTCTCCTCATTCAGCTCTGTATACACAGAAATGGAGGGGGAGGAAGAACACCGCTGACTTCAGGTCTACAAACTTTCCCATGCTTTATCGATAGACAGGGAGGAGGGGGAGAGAGTGGCTGTGATTGGGAAGGGGGAACCAAAACGATGTATAGCCTGGGATAGAACTACAGGTCCCAGCATGTCTTGCTCCTCTATTGCAGCCTGTGGGACTACAAGTACCAGCTTGCTCTGCACTTTAAATGCAGCCTGTGGGACTACAAGTACCAGCTTGCTCTGCACTTTAATTGCAGCCTGTGGGACTACAAGTACCAGCTTGCTCTACACTTTAATTGCAGCCTGTGATAGAACTAAAAGTCCCCCAATGCTCTGCAGGAGCATTACAGCCTGTGATAGGGCTACAAGTCCCAGCATGCTTTATAACGGTGGAGCTGAAGACCAGAGGGGTACAGTGGTGGGGCAGGAGGAAGGGGGGTTACAGTGGTGGGGCAGGGGTTATAGTGGTGGGGCAGGTGAGCAGGAGGGGGGATACAGTGGTGGGGCAGGTGAGCAGGGGGGATACAGTGGTGGGGCAGGTGAGCAGGAGGGGGGTTACAGTGGTGGGGCAGGTGAGAAGGAGGGGGGATACAGTGGTGGGGCAGGTGAGCATGGGTTACAGTGGTGGGGCAGGAGGGGGGGGGTACAGTGGTGGGGAAGGTGAGCAGGGGTTACAGTGGTGGGGCAGGTGAGCAGGAGGGGGGATACAGTGGTGGGACAGGTGAGCAGGGGTTACAGTGGTGGGGCAGGTGAGCAGGAGGGGGAATACAGTGGTGGGGCAGGTGAGCAGGGGTTACAGTGGTGGGGCAGGTGAGCAGGGGTTACAGTGGTGGGGCAGGTGAGCAGGGGTTACAGTGGTGGGGCAGGTGAGCAGGGGTTACAGTGGTGGAGCAGGTGAGCATGAGGGGGAATACAGTGGAGGGGCAGGTGAGCAGGAGGGGGAATACAGTGGAGGGGCAGGTGAGCAGGAGGGGGAATACAGTGGAGGGGCAGGTGAGCAGGAGGGGGAATACAGTGGAGGGGCAGGTGAGCAGGGGTTACAGTGGTGGGGCAGGTGAGCAGGAGGGGGAATACAGTGGAGAGGCAGGTGAGCAGGAGGGGGATACAGTGGTGGGGCAGGTGAGCAGGAGGGGGGGATACAGTGGTGGGGCAGGTGAGCAGGAGGGGGGGATACAGTGGTGGGGCAGGTGAGCAGGAGGGGGAATACAGTGGAGGGGCAGGTGAGCAGGAGGGGGGGTACAGTGGAGGGGCAGGTGAGCAGGAGGGGGGATACAGTGGTGGGCCAGGTGAGCAGTGGGGTTACAGCCTATTCTGGATTGTTTGGCAACTGTGACACTAATACTCATACCCTGTCAGGAGAATATAAACTGGTGATGGTTGAATAACAGTCGCAGATTTTATGGTGCTGCTGATTGTATAGAACACGGGACATTCCCAGGAATCTATTTTGTTTAAAAAGAACATTCATTCTAGATCGACATCTATGTGTGCTGGGAAAGCCCACAAAATTGCATGCTTTTCCAACACACAGGGAAATGTACTGCACTTAAGTGGGGGTCCCACTAATTGTCAATAACACCCCCATGCATCTGCAAACACGCATCCCAAACTCAATGGTGCTGCATCAGAATGCAGTTCTATACAGAATGTTTTTAGGAAAGAGCCAGGGATTTCTTTTCCGTGTTTTTCACATGTAGGGGAGTGCATTAAAATGAATGGGCTGTCCTATGTGCAAGAGCATGCAGAGAGGCACCCACAACAGTGCCAACCGAGCCCATTCACATCACCCTGCATTGAGCTGTGATGTGTAGTGGATAGACAGGGCAATTTAAAAATGAAAGAGATTGATGAAAAAAAAACAAACGGCTGAAATTTTAACTCTTTAATGAAGGGAGGGTATAATTGCAGGTGCGGCATGTGAACATGCCCAGTCGCTGCCTCTACACCTAAAAAGGTGGTAGCGGTTGAGGGGTGGTAAAAGCATGGCTCAACCAGAGTTTTACTGCCCCTGACCACTCGTTTCAACAATAAATTGTTAAAATATAAAAATGAAGTGTTATAAATAAAGGTGAACAAACATTTTAAAATGTAAGAGTGTGTGTGTGTGTGTGTGTGTGTGTGTGTGTGTATGTATGTGTATGTGTATGTATGTATGTATGTATGTAGGTGTGATGATATATATATATATATATATATATATATATATATATATATATATATATATATATATATATATATATATATATATATATATATATATTTTTTTTTTTTACACACACACACACACACACACACGTGTATTTGAGCTTTGGGGTGCACACCCTAATGCAATAGGCTGCGCACGCCAGTGCTCATCACCCTCTCCCATGCTCACCTCAAGGACTTTTCCAGAGCCTCTCCAATCCTACGGCACTCCAACCTGTCCGGTTACCTCCTACTCTATTAGCTTTTAGACGATCTCTGAAAACACTTCACTACGGAGAAGCCTATGCCTCCCACACCTAACAACTGTATTTTCATCTTCTCCATCACCTCACCCCCCACAGTTATCTTTTGTTCCACTTGACCCTCCCTTCTAGATTGTAAACTCCAACGAGCAGGGCCCTCTAATCCAGCCTGTATAGTAACTGTACTGTCTGCCCTCATGTTGTGAAGTGCTGCGCAAACTGTTGGTGCTATATACATTCTGAATAATAACGATAAATCCCCCCAGCACCTTTTTTTGGGGCGACATGCTTCACGTAATTTTTAAAAAGTGCAGCAAAATCATGTCACGTTTGAGGTGCCATTGCAAGTGTATGTCTTGCAGCGACTGCCACACAATTCCATGTGCGAATTGGGGCCTTAGGGTGCACAAAACCCTGTGGTGGCAAAGGCACAGGAGGCTTCGCATGGCGACATTTTTCAGAATAGTCAGGGACTTTTCCCTGCAGTGGAGGATCTGCCCAGGGGCTGAATGTGTCCTGATCTCTGCGGGCAGACAGTCCTGTGAGATGAGTCCCTGTGCTAGGAGCAGAAAATGCTATCCTCCAACATACATACATCCCTCTATAGGAGCCCTCCAACACACATAACTCTATAGGGGCTGGAGGACGCCTATAGAGAGAGGGAGGGAGGTAGGTAGGTAGGTATATAGATAGAGAGAGAGAGAGAGATAGGAGTCCTCCAGGTGGAAGGGGAAGGAAGGGAGAACTACCTGATGGAATTTTCGGGCTGTCACTGAGGCTGCGGCTCCTGTACAGAGAACCCATCATGTCTGTGCGGGGATGTCACTCCGATCTCCTTCTGTCTCATCCGCTGATCTCCGTGACTCCCGATCTGCCTCCGTCCCATTAGAACCAACACAAATCCACAGCTCCGTCTCCTTCTACTACTATCAGCTGACCTGCTTCTGGCTGATCATATGACTCAATCCCGGCTCCGCCCATCAGCTGTGAGCTCTAAGCCGCTCCTCCGAAACACGCCCCCTTTTCTCTCTCACGCGCCCCCTGTAGTGGTTGCTGGGGAAGTGATTTCTCTCAGCTCCATTGTTAGTGAATCATAATACAAAGCATGGGGTCATGGCAGGCTGTAGAGATGAGGGAACACCTACAAACGTGTACAATTCTATCACAGCAGTAGTAGTCGTCTTGTACCGTGTCAGCCATGCCTGGTTCCTTTCACAGAACACACAAAAGAGAGCCCAGAAAATGTGTTTTGCCAAGCAAACAAGCTTCATTGTGGTGCCATTCATTGTTAATGGCACCCCCTGTGCGGAGAGCAGCAGTGCGATAAACGTGTGGTAAAAATATAAGCCATGCGCTGCTCCAAAAAAGGTTTTGCAGCTTTATTGAGGCATTTGTCACACATAGGGCAGCCTAATTAAACAAAACTAAACCCTCCTATTGTTTTTAGCCAAGGAAGCTGCCATCTTGGCCTCTGTTTGATCTACAACTGTCATGGTGCTGCACATCCAATGGTATGACAGTTTGCTGGAGAACACAACCAATGTGATGGTTTGCATTTCCAGCATGCCTTGAATGGAACTGTTTTTGAACCATTAAGGGCTTGTTCACACTTGACCGCTTAACAAGCGCTCCTATAGTAGGGTGACCAGACATCCCCAGTTTCAGGGGACAGTCCCCTGATTGAGGACACTGTCCCCGGACCAAGTCTGTCCCTGGTTTTGTCCCCAGATTGGATTTAATAGGGGGCAGGGGCAATTTCAAAGAAAGTCAGTGCAGAATAAAAAAAAAATTGAATTACACACCCCCGCTCCGCCGTGCCTACTAGCATAGGGGGGTTGTATTTTTCCCATTATCTGTGCCCCTTTCTGATGATCATTTGCTGGTCGGAGCGGAGGGAATATGTCTTCAGTTTCGGGCGCATGCCCATTCAGCTTCGCTCGCATTTTCTTCTGCCTTGGCTCAAATCCTGGCCAGCCGCCTGCCTATCTCCGTGCCTTCCCTGGTGGAGTGATCTTCCTCCGCCCCCCATCCAGTAGTAGCCGGGGCCCGGAGAGTAAAACTTGAGAGGCTGTGAGGTGGGCGGCGACGGGCAGAGAGTTGCTGATTGTTGCCATTACTAGTAAAGAAAAAATATGTCCCCGGATTTCATTATAAAAATCTGGTCACCTTATCCTATAGCATTAGTATGGACGTTAGACTTGCGTTAATAAGCTTTAGTATGAGCGTTAGACCGGCGTTTTACAAGCGTTAATGACAAGTTAAAGCAGTGTTTCCGACCTCCCCCTCCAAAAATATAAAGTCTGCAGCTACACATACTGCAGCTGCTGACTTTTAATATTACCTGTCCTGGAATCCAGCGATGTCTACATCGGCTGTCGGTTGCTGGCACCGCCATTGCCGGTAGTGTAAGATGACCAGATTATTAAAGTTAAATCCGGGGACATATTTTTTCTTTACTAATTATGGCAACAATCAGCGACTCTCTGCCCGTCACCGCCCGCCTCACAGCCTCTCAAGTCTTACTCTTCGGGCCCTGGCTACTACTGGGTGGGGAGCGAAGGAAGATCACTCCGTCAAGGAAGGCAAGGAGATAGGCAGGTGGCTGGCCAGGATTTGAGGCAAGGCAGAAGAAAATGCGATCGAAGCTGAATGGGCATGCGCCCGAAACGTAAGAAATTTTCTTTGAAAGGGGCACAGATAATGGAAAAAATATAACCCCCCTATGGTAGTAGGAGCGGGGGGTGTAATTCTAATTTTTTTTATTTTAATTCTGCACTGACTGTCTTTGAAATTGCCCCTGCCCCCTATTAAATCCAATCTGGGGACAAAACCAGGGACAGACTTGGTCCGGGGACAGTGTCCTCAATCAGGGGACTGTCCCCTGAAACTGGGGATGTCTGGTCACCCTACGTTAGTGAAGCCTTATAGCTTCATGGTGGGGTCCCTACTGCGCAAAGCGTGCTGAACTCTCTTACTGGCCGGCAGCAGTGGAAGGAGAAGGGGGCCGACTTCTGATGTACCTCACCACAGCGAGGTCCGACGGATGTGGGGACAGGGTCAAAAATAGGTACCCATTTCCCCCCTCGCCCCCGAAAGGTGCCAAATGTGGCACCAGAGAGGGAGAGGAGACAGATAAGCTGAAGTTCCACTTTTGTGTGATACTCGGCTTTGAGAATGCTCCCCAAATGCCCTATGGGTAGTTTTGAAGAATTTGATGAACGTTTTGATGCATTATAACTGCTCCACAAATGCCTATTCCATTACAGTTAATAAATTAATCATAAAGC
Source organism: Rana kukunoris (assembly GCA_029574335.1). Lineage (NCBI taxonomy): Eukaryota > Metazoa > Chordata > Amphibia > Anura > Ranidae > Rana > Rana kukunoris. The sequence goes on along the minus strand of CM056051.1, from coordinate 484,736,872 downwards.
CTCGCAACCGCACTGCAAATGCCTGCCAAGAGCATTTGTGAAGCATTACCATAGACTTGAAAGGGAGGCATTAAAAGGCTTCAAATGTCTCCTGACTCGACATGAGGCTTCAATTTTGAAGCAATGCGATGCTAACGCTTCATGTTTTGATAATGTGAACAGGCCATTGTATCATTTGCATAGGCGTTGATGGGCTTTTTTAACGCCTCACAAACACCTACTTTTAATGGCAGTGTGAACTTAGCCTAAAACGATGGGTTTACTTCTGCTAAGGGCTCGCTCACACTGCGCAGATTTCACTTGCAGAGACCTCAGCTTCACATCAGTTTACCTCAGTTTTCATGCACGTAGACATCAGTTTTCATGTGTGTCGGTTATGTTTGTGCCCTATTCACACCACAGTGTTGATGACACCTCAGTTATTATTCCGTGTAGAAAACTGCATACATGTTGCAGATTGCTGCACAGAAAAAAATCTGCATGTTGTGGTGTAGAGAACCATTGTTTTTTTTTTTGAGCCCTTGCAGAACGCGTGCAGAAAAACTGACGTCTCTGAACTATGGTGTGAACGAGGCCTAAGGGAAAAAGCTGCACTATGCATGACCAGTGGGAACACTGGACGCCACCCCCATATAACTTTCTTTACAAATCCTGTTCAATACCTTCCTCCTATGTTGATAATTCACACAAAAAACAACATTACTACAATAGTGTAGTACCTCCTACTACTAACTTACCTGCCACGCTATACAGTAGACAAAACACAGCTACAGCGCGGCTCTTCAGTTCTGGGAGGGTGTCCATGAATGCCCTCCAACAAACTCACCTCCCGCGCACCTCCTAGGGCAGTGATGGTGAACCTTGGCACCCCAGATGTTTTGGAACTACATTTCCCACGATGCTCATGCACTCTGCAGTGTAGTGGAGCGTCATGGGAAATGTAGTTTCAAAACATATGGGGTGCCAAGGTTCGCCATCATGGTCCTAGGGAATGCATCAGATGCGCTCTGTGACAGCTGTGTCTTTTGGACACAGCTGATCACAGTTCGCAGGTAAAGGGCCAATCACAGCTGGTCACATTTAAACTGACTTGCCGATTATCGGCATTCCTTTCCTTATACACTGTCTGTCTCAGTGCCCATTGGTGCAGCCTATCAGTGCAGTCTATCAGTGGCCATCAGAGCAGCCTCAGTGCCCATCAGTGCAGCCTCACTTCTCATCAGTGCAACCTATCAGTGCCAAAAATGAAAATTGGCCTGGGCAGCAAGGGGGTGAAAGTGTCTGGTATTTAAGTGGTTAAATCACATATAAACCATATATACTGTGCTTATTTTACAATCAATCATGTGCACCAATATACTCCTCATAGGCATGTGCAGGGGGTGTGCCAGGTGTGCCTGCAGACACCCTAATTTCTGAAGTTGGCATTTGGCAACCCATCAATTGTGGGCAGGTGACAGGTAAGCCGCAATCCTTACTTGCCGACCCCAGAGCCTGGACAGGATAGGCGGCTGGAGTGGAAATGAATGGACCGATCTGTAGTTTCTTCTGTAGCAGCTGAAATTAGGCTTCTTCTCTTCCTCTCGCCTATATTTAGCTGCCACAGGAGGAAAATACAGTCGATTGGTACCAATGTATGCCACCCCTCTTGTCCCAGTTCCTTTTCTTTCTGCTGCCCAGGTCTGCCTGTGTGCTTACCTGCCCCCCTTCCCCCTATTGTTTTAGGGTGACGAGTGGAGAAGAGGCCGGTTAATATGTCACAAAGACATATGTATATCTCTTTGAGATGCACATCCTAATACAGTAGACTGCACACACCTATGATAATGCTCCAACAAGACCATCAACCTCTGTGACCTCCATGAAGTCCGCCCACCACATACTGTAGGTGTAACACTCCAGTGCAAAATATAAACCTTACTAGGCTCCCCAGACCACTGAGAACAAGGGGAAGGGCGTCCATGAATGTCCTCCCACATCCACACCTCCCACGCACCTCTTGGGCACGCTTTGTGATACAGTTTTTATCCACTCTCCATTTTTCCACTCTCCATTTTTCCGCTCCCCATCCAATGATCAATGCCAGTTAGTAAATAATACAGTGAAAAGAATTTAAGAAGGATCCCAGTGTAGCAAATAAAATCTAAAAGCCTTTCTTTCCCTCTATACTCTTACATTGGCAAGTACACTGTAAAAACCTCTTTCAAGATGGCCGAGGGATAGAGGAGGGGAAATAGTCACCCAAAAAGGCTGACATTGTCCAGGTCAAACAGTCATTAGTGTCCAAGATATAGCTTCTTTATATCTAAACAAATAATTTGCAACTCATTATGAACTAATTCAATTACCATTCCCAATACCTGTTTACTTGGGAACAATAGCTTTGGAAAAACAGCAGCCTGTGTTGTTGTGATGTGATAATGGGATTAGAGGTGTTGGCTCTGGTCTTTCATTTACTTTTGATGCCAACAGGCCCTAAGGCTAAGACAACTGGACGGTACAGGTTGGGATTAGTGAGAAAAACAATTACTTGAAGGTCTAAATACTCACTGAAAGAATATATAAAAGACTGGTAAACATGAGACAAGTATCGCCCAGTTCAACAGAAACTATCCAACATTCAGCCCATGTGTACAGCTCCTCATGCTCGTCGAACGAGCATGCTTTAAAACTAGCATCTGATCAGCGCTCGCAGCCAATGGCTGATCCATGCGTTCTGGCGGGTGGTCAGTCAACATGTCAGAACACAATAGCACAGCAGGAAGATTGCCGCACTAACATCTGATCTGTTAGTACATGCAACCTCTTATTGTTTTTTTTGTTCTTCCCGCTGGGTTGAAGGGAAAAAACTTCCAGTGTGTACCTAGCTTTACTCAACCTTTACTCAACCTTTTCATGTTAAAAAGAATAGTTCATGTTTAAAACCCCTGTCTGTTTTTTATGTCATCTGTATCTCATTGGGGATATTTTCCTTTACTTCCTGTCCTGTAGATACATTTAGTATAATTTACTCAGTGTAACCACATCTTGTATATACATATATTTTTTTTAATTGCGTATTATACTGTGTGTGCCTGCACAAAAATAAATGTTATTATTTTTTTTTCCATTTGATAAACAGTTTTGAAATATCTTTTTATTTTACAAAGCCTTTGCTTTCAGGAAATATACAATGTTCGCTAGGATTTAACAAATTTTGTAGCCAAAAATGCTACCGTAAATACTCGAGTATAAGCCAACCAAAGTATAAGCCAAAGACCTAATTTTACCACAAAAAAATGGGAAAGCGTATTGACTCGAGTATAAGCCTAGAGTGAGAATGCAGCAGCTACCGTAGGTGGAAAAGAGGATCGACAATGCCCATTTGCACCCCTCACTGTGCCCTTTGCAACCTCCCTGTGCCCATTGCAACCTCACTGTGCCCATTGCAGTATCACTGTGCCATACCTCACTGTGCCCATTGCAGTCTCACTGTGCCATACCTCACTGTGCCCATTGCAGTCTCACTGTGCCATACCTCACTGTTCCCATTGCAGTCTCACTGTGCCATACCTCACTGTGTCCATTGCAGTCTCACTGTGCCATACCTCACTGTGCCCATTGCACACTTACTGTGCCCGAGTACCTGAATTCTTGACAGGCGTCCATTTTTTAAAAGTCGCGGCTTCCTCCTGGCGTTCCGCGATAGGCATTTGACACTGTGTTTCGCCTATCATGGAGATCCTCTCATCCTTGGACTCAGTTTCCCAGCAGACACTGTGTTCAGTGTTCCACCAATCACGGACATTCTTTCACCCTCGCACAAGAGGACGTCCGTGATTGGCGGAACACTAAACACAGTGTCTGCTGGGAAACTGACCGAGGATGAGCGGACCTCCGTGATAGGCGGAACACAGTGTCAAATACCTATCATGGAACGGAACGCCAGGAGGAAGCTGCGACTTTTAAAAAAATGGACGCCTGTCAAGAATTCAGGTACACTGACTTGAGTATAAGCCAAGGGGGGCATTTTCAGCCCTAAAAAGGTCTAAAAAACTCAGCTTGTACTCGAGTATATACAGTAATTTGTCCATGTGTGCAAAGAAATGAGGCAGAATGGTAAATTAGAAGTAAAAGCACCATTGTGAAGATTTCCCTTCACTTCATGTCCTATAGGTAAAACAGGAAGAAATCCCTCCGAAGTGAGGGAATTCTTCGTCACAAAAATGAGTGTCCCCATTGGAAGATTTCCCCTCTATTCACAGGGACAACCCAAAATGTGGGATTTTCTTTTACTTTCACTTTTCAATGATAATGGTAAAAAGGAATTCTAAATTCCTTGGATATCTTTTTATATCCCTTTCCTGTTTTATACAGTTCAACAACCTTTTTCCTGCAGATACTTTGACAATTCTTTTGCTTTCCCCATGACTCAGAATCCAGAAACATCAGTGCAGCACTGGATGAAAGATGCAAGGGTCTTTCAGGAGTCCGGAAACTCATTGACCTTTTATACACACACACTAATTACAAGTAAACAGATCACAGGTGAGGATATTTAATAGCCATTGGTCAACTTGTGTGCATTATATCAGGCCAAAATTACCAGGTTATGTAAACTTTTGATCAGGGTCATTTGGGTAGTTTCTATTGACATTATGATTTGAAAAGAGTAAACACAGTTGATTAATAATAAATATTTTCAGCCAATCACTAACCATGAGTGAAAGAAAAGTTTTTGTTGTATCCATGGGTGTCCGCTCCATAGAGCAAGGGAGGGCGATCGCCCCCCCCCCCCCCCTAGATTCGCCAGGAGCAGGGCTGGACTGGCTCTGGGGCCGCTTTAAGCACTGCAGTGTGTATATCACAGAGCTGGGTCTGTGTGCAAGGTCCCGCCCCCCTAGTTCGGCAAGTCTGATAGTTTTTTGTTCCACACGAGGTTGGGATTCGGGAAGGTATCAGCACTTTTCTGATTCAGTCTGCATGTGTACAACTTTGCCTCTCCTGGACAGTCTTCTCTCCCCCCTCCCACTCATTTCTATCCTGCTTTCACTTTCACAGTGTCCCGATGTTTGTGGGAGATCACCACCTTGGCCCCCCCTCCACCAGCCTCCTGCTATCTCTCCCTGCTTTACAATCTCTTCCTGCTCTGTATAGTGACCCCCCCTCCTCTCCTGTGTCCTTCTCTCAGACCCCCTCCTCTCTCTACCTGCACAGAGAAAGTGATGTTTTCTCCTGTCTGTGCTGCTGAACCTGCCTCTACTCAGCCAACAGGTAATAACAGTAACACACTTTCAGGCTTCATATCACTGCTAATTGTGAAGACAAGACAGCTGTTATTTCAGATTCTACAGTGAGTGCAGAATTATTAGGCAAATTAGTATTTTGACCACATCATCCTCTTTATGAATGTTGTCTTACTCCAAGCTGTATAGGCTCGAAAGTCTACTACCAATTAAGCATATTAGGTGATGTGCATCTCTGTATTGAGAAGGGGTGTGGTCTAATGACATCAACACCCTATATCAGGTGTGCATAATTATTGGGCAACTTCCTTTCCTTTGGCAAAATGGGTCAAAAGAAGGACTTGACAGGCTCAGAAAAGTCAAAAATAGTGAGATATCTTGCAGAGGGATGCAGAACTCTTAAAATTGCAAAGCTTCTGAAGCGTGATCATCGAACAATCAAGCGTTTCATTCAAAATAGTCAACAGGGTCGCAAGAAGCGTGTGGAAAAACCAAGGCGCAAAATAACTGCCCATGAACTGAGAAAAGTCAAGCGTGCAGCTGCCAAGATGCCACTTGCCACCAGTTTGGCCATATTTCAGAGCTGCAACATCACTGGAGTGCCCAAAAGCACAAGATGTGCAATACTCAGAGACATGGCCAAGGTAAGAAAGGCTGAAAGACGACCACCACTGAACAAGACACACAAGCTGAAACGTCAAGACTGGGCCAAGAAATATCTCAAGACTGATTTTTCTAAGGTTTTATGGACTGATGAAATGAGAGTGAGTCTTGATGGGCCAGATGGATGGGCCCGTGGCTGGATTGGTAAAGGGCAGAGAGCTCCAGTCCGACTCAGACGCCAGCAAGGTGGAGGTGGAGTACTGGTTTGTGCTGGTATCATCAAAGATGAGCTTGTGGGGCCAGTTTCTGGAAGACACCTTCTTCAAGCAGTGGTACAGGAAGAAGTCTGCATCCTTCAAGAAAAACATGATTTTCATGCAGGACAATGCTCCATCACACGCGTCCAAGTACTCCACAGCGTGGCTGGCAAGAAAGGGTATAAAAGAAGAAAAAGTAATGACATGGCCTCCTTGTTCACCTGATCTGAACCCCATTGAGAACCTGTGGTCCATCATCAAATGTGAGATTTACAAGGAGGGAAAACAGTACACCTCTCTGAACAGTGTCTGGGAGGCTGTGGTTGCTGCTGCACACAATGTTGATGGTGAACAGATCAAAACACTGACAGAATCCATGGATGGCAGGCTGCATGAGTGTCCTTGCAAAGAAAGGTGGCTATATTGGTCACTGATTTGTTTTTGTTTTGTTTTTGAATGTCAGAAATGTATATTTGTGAATGTTGAGATGTTATATTGGTTTCACTGGTAAAAATAAATAATTGAAATGGGTATATATTTGTTTTTTGTTAAGTTGCCTAATAATTATGCACAGTAATAGTCACCTGCACACACAGATATCCCCCTAAAATAGCTAAAACTAAAAACAAACTAAAAACTACTTCCAAAAATATTCAGCTTTGATATTAATGAGTTTTTTGGGTTCATTGAGAACATGGTTGTTGTTCAATAATAAAATTAATCCTCAAAAATACAACTTGCCTAATAATTCTGCACTCCCTGTATTTTTAGTAAGGGTCCATTCACAAGGGGTGCAAACATGCATCTCCCATGCAGGGCTGTCATTTATCAGCACGGGGGTACATAGGTGTTGTGTGCATCCCCTTGTCAGCACCCCATTCATATCTACTGGGACGTGAGGCTGCATGGACACAGCCTATGTATCCTAATATAACATGCAGGTGCGGGTCCCAATAGAAGTGAATGGGACGCTGGCACAGAGATGGCACACAATACCCATACATCTCTGTGCTGATAAGAGAGGACACACATGTCTGCACCACATGTAAATGGGCCCCAAAGAATTAGTGCGCACGGAGGCTTAGTGAGCTCTACGGGCATACGAAAACAGGAGTGACTAAACCCAGCCATAGATGGATGGAAATGTAACGGCTCCAGCAAGGACTGGACAAGTTTCAATCCTTCTGTAGTCATTCTTGCTAAACAGACATCAATTTAATAATCAACTTCTCTCCAACCCGCAGGAATGTTTCTTTAGATTTGCAGCTCCGATATCGATGTTTCAGCGGAAAGGGTTCCCTTACCCACCTTAGTTGTGTGGATTGGGGGGATCCATTCAATTTTTTAGACAAAAATAAAAACGATCCATCTACGGCCAGCCTCCAGCTTACTTACCATACGTTATACAATCTAATTGTACAATATCTTTTGGATCTACCACCAGCTATGTAGTAGAAAGGTCTGCATGATTGGATACTGCTTAAATTAATTGTTTAGGTTGTCCATAGATTACATAGTTTTTGTAAATCTAAAGGAGATTGTGCAGAGATTGCACAATCAGATTGTATAGTGTATGCTATACCTACAGTATAGTGTTCTTGTGCATGAGTACTAACAGTGACACATGTATTCCCTGTTAACCTTATTCTCACCTATGCAGATTTGTTTTCCCAGGAACTTGGTCTTTGTGTCTAGGGTTGCACAAATACCTGTTTTGTACCAACAATACTTGTGCTCAAGTACTCGCTGATACCAGTTGCCAATACCTTGCGGTGCGATTTGAGCCCATACGAAATGACTGGGCTTAAATCGCACTGTAAAGAATCACATGTGATTTGAACAGGAATGTGGTGCGATTCCTGTCTGAATCACATGTGGTTTCCTGCACCACTCTTGTGTGAACCCCGGCTGAAGTCATTATGACAAGCTGGGGTTAACACAGGAGCGGTGTCAGAAACAGCATGTGATTCAGACAGGAATCGCACCACATTCCTGTTCAAATCACATGTGATTCTTTACAGTGCGATTTAAGCTAAGTCATTTCATTTTTGCAGGATCCTGTGTAATGTAAAGTGGGCCAGAGGTGCAGGGTGCTGTGTAATGTAAAGTGGGCCAGAGGTGCAGGGTGCTGTGTAATGTAAAGTGGGCCAGAGGTGCAGGGTGCTGTGTAATTTAAGGTGGGCCAGAGGTGCAGGGTGCTGTGTAATTTAAAGTGGGCCAGAGGTGCAGGGTGCTGTGTAATGTAAAGGGGCCCAGAGGTGCAGGGTGCTGTGTAATGTAAAGTGGGCCAGAGGTGCAGGGTGCTGTGTAATGTAAAGTGGGCCAGAGGTGCAGGGTGCTGTGTAATTTAAAGTGGGCCAGAGGTGCAGGGTGCTGTGTAATGTAAAGGGGCCCAGAGGTGCAGGGTGCTGTGTAACATAAAGGGGGCCAGAGGTGCAGGGTGCTGTGTAATGTAAAGGGCCCCAGAGGCGCAGGGTGCTGTGTAATGTAAAGGGGCCAGAGGTGCAGGGTGCTGTGTAATGTAAAGGGGGCCAGAGGTGCAGGGTGCTGTGTAATGTAAAGGGCCCCAGAAGTGCAGGGTGCTGTGTAATGTAAAGGGGGCCAGAGGTGCAGGGTGCTGTGTAATGTAAAGGGCCCCAGAGGTGCAGGGTGCTGTGTAATGTAAAGGGCCCCAGAGGTGCAGGGTGCTGTGTAATGTAAAGGGCCCCAGAGGTGCAGGGTGCTGTGTAATGTAAAGGGGGCCAGAGGTGCAGGGTGCTGTGTAATGTAAAGTGGGCCAGAGGTGCATGGTGCTGTGTAATGTAAAGAGCCCCAGAGGTGCAGGGTGCTGTGTAATGTAAAGGGGGCCAGAGGTGCAGGGTGCTGTGTAATGTAAAGGGGCCCAGAGGTGCAGGGTGCTGTGTAACGTAAAGGGGGCCAGTGATGAATGGTGCTGTGTAATGCAAAGGGGTCCAGATGTGCAGCTGTGGAGAGGGGGTACACGGTAGTGACAAAGAGATATTAAAAAGATGCAGGGGGCACAGTGGGGTGTTTTTTACATTTCAACATGGGGGGGTCGCCGCTTCTAACCCCTGCCAGTGGTCAAAGAAAGGGTAAAATGCGACTGTATTGCCGCTGCTGAAGCACCCCCCCCCCCCTGAAAAAATTTCAGGGGACGCCCATGGTTGTATCATTCATATTCTCTGAAAAATGGCAAAGAAATAACGGAAAATTTCCTATCAAATACCTACCGTAATTTTCCTTTCCTGATAGACTCCATGGCAGCAATGTGTGGGTTAGCCCCGCCTCCATAACTACCCAATAGGGCCCCTCTCCTATAAATCTCTTCTCTAGGCTGCTATCCATGTCTTGTAACTAGCCTACTCCAGACATTTGGGAGTGTTTTTATTATCTTTACTGATCCTTTAATTTTGGTTTTCAAGTATTGTCGGTTGACAATGTTAAATACATTTTGGTTTCTTCGCTCAACATTTTGCCCACCCGGGTGTGCATGGCGAGTTATTTCCCACACGCTGCTGCAATGGAGTCTATCAGGAAAGGAAAATTACGGTAAGTATTTGATAGGAAATTTTCAGTTTTCCTGACAGACTCCATGGCAGCAACGTGTGGGAAATAACTCGCCATGCACACCCGGGTGGGCAAAATGTTGAGCAAAGAAACCAAAATGTATTTAACATTGTCAACCGACAATACTTGTAAACCAAAATGAAAGGATCAGTAAAGATAATAAAAAAATTAAATAAATAACAAACATGTTAAACTTACCTCCACTGTGCAGATAGTTTTACACAGAGTGACCCCGAACCTGGTCTTCTGGGGTCCCTCAGAGGCTGTCTCGGCTCCCCCCCCCCCCCGCAAGGACTCAAAACCTTCATGCGAGTGAGCTTGCATGGTGTTGAGTTATTGCGGGCGCGCTCCTGTGATACAGTGGCGGCCATAGAATGCATTAAGGTGAAAAAACATTTACCTTTACAACCCCTTTAATCGATGACAAAGCAGCTGGTTCAACACAGTAGTGAGACACAAATGTAGCGCTCACCCCCGAAGGAGCCGCTGATTAGTTTAGGACCGGCATGTTAGGTTACCAGTGATTCTTGTCTAGGGATAATATTAGTGAAGGTGGTTAAAGAGCAAGTGTCCAGACGTCAACTTGAGTTTTCAATGCTTTATTCCAGGGCCCAACATGGCCAACATCAACATGACACACAATAGAGAAAAGGTTGATGAGCAAGGAGAGAACTGTAGTATTAGGCCTTGGATATCAAAGAGAGAGCAAGCCTGCTCTCAGCATAGTCAAATTCAAACGTCGCCACTCTCGCCAGAGTGTGGGTAAAGTGCCCCCGGACAGGCGATTCACTTAAGCCTGGCAGCCGAAGTGCCACTTTTAAACAAAGTCACTGGGAGGAAACAGGGCTTCTGCCACAGGCCTGATGATTTTCTCTTAGGTTTGTCAAAGGTTAGAACCAGCGAATCCTCCCAGTAATTCCAATTATAAGGTCACCGATTGACAGCTAAAGTGTACCTGTCATGTGGCGTGGTGACCGGATCCTCGGTGGTTCGTCCAGGCCTCGCAGACAACCTCTGCCTCTGGGTTCTCCTGAGCCGATCCCCCACCGTTCAGCTCCTGGAACTCGGGCCCTGCAAAGCACAACTCTCACAGGCCACTGCAGCAGATATACCCTCCCACCAGCATGTCCAGAGAAAGAAACGCTCCTCTGATTGGCTGCTGGGAGAAGGTGAATCTGTCAGAACCCCCTCTAGCGCCGACTGTCACTCAGGGGTAATAACACCCCCCTGACATGCAGACCGACCTACAAGGCAAATTCCAAATTGCAGCGGCCCAAATTTAGGCAATTTGTGAATTGGAGTAACTTAACTCTCCCATTCCCCACTAACTTTAGCGTAGCACCCCACCAATAGGGGGGGCGCTACACAAATGTGTTGACCGAAGACCAAGCGGCCGCTCTACAAATGTTCTCAGAAGCGACATGCCGAGAAGCTGTCCAGGAGGTCGAGATACTCCAAGTCGAATGATCCGTCACTGCCTCAGGAGAAGCCAAGCCCTTTGCCCTGTACGCCCTTTGAATAGTCTGTACAATCCAGGAAGAAATTGATCTAACCGAAGCCTGCATTTCTTTGTTTTTACCATGGAGAAGGACTAAGAGACTCTGATTGTCTGAAGGGAGCCATGACTTCTAGGTATTGTTTCAGAGTCGAAGACTGAGGTCACTGTAGGGTTTGACCCTAGCATGGGAATCAACACTGCCCTGTATGGAAAAAAAGTCAGAAAAGGCTCCTCTGCACCTAAATTTCTAATTTTGGACACTCTCTTGGCTGAAGTCACAGCTACCATGAAAGTAGTCTTGAGTGTGAGGTCTCTTGTTGAAAGAGGTTTCTCGGGAGCTGATCCGAGATTGGAGAGAAAATCCAAAACAAGAGGGAGGTCCCATTTGGGGAACCTAGGTTTCCTCTGAGGCCTGAGTCTGATGGCTCTTTTGAAGAACTGATGGACAAGAGAATGATTTGCCCATGAAACTCCTGTGAAGGCCGATATGGCTGATACTTGCACCCGCAGTGAGCTGACTGCCAGAAAAAAGTCAAATCCTGATTGTAGAAAACTAGGGATGTCTTGAACTGTTGGGGTGTTACAAGTATTCGGACTGGAAGACATGTGATCAGTGAACCTGGACCATATACGTTCATATACCCTATTGGTACTCTTCCTTCTGGCACTAAGAAAGGTCGGAATAGCTTCTCCAGGGCAACCTGGAGCTTCGAGCCTTCCGTTCTCAACAATCAAACCCTGAGTTGTAGGTAAGATGGACACGGGTGTAACATTGAGCCTTGAGATAGTAGATCTGACCTAAGAGGTAGGGAAACTGGTTCTTGATAACTGAGAAGTGTCAACAGAGGGAACCAAGGCCTGTTGGGCCAGAAAGGAATCGCTGCTATGACTTCCACCTTCTCTGTTCTGAGCCTCGAGAGAAATTGGAGAATCACCGGTACCAGAGGAAAGGCATAGGCTTTTTGAAAACTCCACTGATCCGTGAGAGCATCTATCCCATACGCCTGAGGATCTCTGAACCTCGAATAGTATTTGGGCATTTTGTAATTGCATGGGGAAGCAAATAGATCGACCTCTGGAGACACTCCCAGGGTCAGAAGCCATTCGAACACCCCTCTGTGGAGAGACCACTCATTGTTGTTCATTTGAACATGAGAAAGGAATCCCGCTGGTGCATTCTGAATCCCTGGAATGTAAACCGCAGAGATGTTGGACAAGTTCTTCCTCACGTAAGCTACCATGGTTTTCCAACTTGAGCATCACTGAAAAATTCATTATTAGATGACGAAATGACAGGACTGCCTGAAAGGCGGCCCTCAGCTCCAGTATATTGGAGACAATCCCCCGCAAAGGGGAATTCCATCTGCCCTGAGCCACTTCCAAAAAGCAGTGAGCGCCCCAACCCCGATTTCTGGCATCTGATGTTATCGTGACCCATGAGATGGGAACGATTGAATGACAGTTCGGATTCTTCCCTTGAAGCCACCAAAGGAGGGATGTTTTCATGGTTGGAGTAAGGTATATGCGCTGGATTTGGCTGGAGGAATCCCATTGTTGAAGGAACCCTTTTTGAAAGGGCCGTGTGTGCCATTGGACCCACTTCACCATAGGAATGGTGGCTGTCATCGTGCCAATCACCTTCAGGCACTGGAGAGTGGAGGGGTGAGATGCAGCGAGAGCTGTGTGTATTCTGTCTCGAATTACTCCAATCCTCTCTTCTGGCAGGGAGATAGTGCCTTCCAACGTATTGAAGTGAGCCCCTAGAAACACATGGGATTGAGTTGGTTCTAGTTGGCTCTTCTCTAAATTCAGGAGCCACCCAAATTCTTGCAGGGTGAAAATGACTAGGCTTCTGTGTTCTAAAGGTTGATCTTTGTCTTGAGCTAGAAGAAGTAGGTCATCCAGATAGTGGTGGAGACGGACCCCTTTTACCCGGAGAAGAGCAACAACAGATTATAAGACCGTGGAAAAGACACAAGGGGATTTTTTACTTTTGACTTACTGCACAATGAAGCTTTTCATTTCTTCCCCCTACTATACCCTCATATAATACGTCCTGTGCTGGGAGCAATTTCCATCTGTCGGGAGTAATCCTGTGTGTGGTACGACCGCATGCATTTGTTCCAGACGTCTTTTGGTGGAGGAGGATCGGATCGGATTGGAGGAGAAACAATCGCTTCCTGTGGAGTCCTGGGCAGACTTGCTGAGCCTTTATCATCTCTGTGATAGGGATCCATCAGATCTGTTAAGCGGCCTCTCTATACACCATTTCTGTCTGTTCTGCAGAAAATTCTGGATGAAGAGTGGTTTTACATATACCTCTGATTACAGCAAGCTGTGTTGTCAGCCACCATTTATTGGACTTTGTCTATATCACACTGAACGATTTAAGTTTATTCACTTGCACCTTTGTTTGCACATAAAAGGTTGCGCATTTGTACCTTATTTTTGACATTTTCCTTTTGGCTGTGTATTCCAGCCAAACTGTTAAATGCACCACCAGTCATATTAATAGAATGAATATTTCATTTAATTTGTGTATTTAAAATTGTGTTTTCAGAAGGTTTCTCCCTTATTATTCACAATATACTTTGTAAGAGTATTTGCACTTTATTGCACATTGCGGCACTTTTTTGCAAATCACTAGCTTCTTGGTTACAGTGGGAGTAGCGCAGATTTTTCCACGTTTACAATACATTCCATACCCTGCTTAACAATCAGAGGAACATAACTTGGCATTCGGCTGCTTCTGATTGCAGGGGAGTCACCTTCAGGTAGAAGAACCAAACTTGGTCCTACAGAAGAGGACAAAATAGGAACATAAAAAGCAGCCTAGAGCAAAGATTTATGGGAGAGGGGTCATATTAGGTAGTTATGGATGCGGCGCTAACCCACACGTTGCTGCCATGGAGTCTGTCAGGAACATAAATTATGCTGGGGTATGTAAACTTATGAGCACAACTGTACATACAGATGCAGGGCCGCCATCAGGGGGGGACAGGCAGTACACCTGTAAGGGGCCAATGGTCCCCAGGGGCCAGGATGGCATCCTCCATTTTTTTATTTACATCTTTTTGTTCGACAGCACCCAAAGCCCCCCGTACCTGTAAGGGGCCCGGTGGTCCCCAGGAGCCCAGATGGCATCCCCTATAAAAAAAAATTGTCAGCACCCAAAGCCCCCGCTTCTCAATTCACGGCGCCCCCTGCTTCTCAATTTAAGGCGCCCCCCTGCTTCTCAATTTGCGGTGCATCCCCGCTTCTCTCAATTCGTGGTGCACCGCCGCTTCTCTCAATTCGCGGTGGCACCCCGGTTCTCTGCTCCAGGGGGCCCATGCCTCAAGCTGTGTAAGGGGCCTTAAAATTCCTTATGGCGGCCCTGGTGGGAGGGTGGACATGGTAGTAAGTGAATAAGCCCCTATGCGTCAACGCGTTTCACTGATCCACTTCCTCAAGACACACAAAAGAAATATATCCAAAAATTCTAATTCTTATATTGTATTCTGTGCAAAAATCAAACATGTAATATTAAACACATCATATGAAAAGCCCAAGCTATAATATCAATATAGCCCATGACTAGGTAAAAAATGGTAAAAAAAATATGCATCCAAATATACTTATATTGTCTGACCTGATGTGAGTGGGAGTGGGAATGTGAACAGGAGCACCCCTGAAGTCTCTGAAATTGAGCTTAAATTCTCAGCAGCATCTCAGGTCCACTGAGTCAGCTGAGCCTTGGTTGTAGCCCTGAACCCCTGGCAATACTTCGGCTGTAATTGATCCAAGCAGCTGATTTTCCATACATTACCTAGCAGCTGGTGTGAGATTGGCTTTCCCTCTCCCCTGCTGTTGACTGTGAGGGAGATGAGTAGACAACAGTCGGCATCTGAGAAGCTGAAGGGATATGCTCACTCTAAGGGACAGGGGGCTTGACGGAGCCCCTCAAGCACTCAGAGCGGAGGACCAGCTGTGACCTCAGACCCTTCTAAGCAAGGAACTTCAGGAAAGATAGAGAAGGTGGAGAGACAGAGCAAACTAATGCTGGAACTGACCATCTACTGTATCATGTCTGCGACTCTCTCTCTCTCTCTCTCACTCTGCGGAAGGTGCTCCAGAGCCCCCTCCACATTAGAGTTCCTATTTTAAATGCAAGTTGGAACTAAAGGTAATCTTCGGTCACCAGAGCTTCCCTCCCTTACATTAGAGTTCCCCTTTACACCAAAGTCTACAGGTTCCCACTTAGATCATGATCCGCAGCATTCCCCTTTAAATCAGAGTTCCCTTGCACTATAAGCAGGAATCCTGCAGACTCTGATCTATGGGGGAACTCTGTGCTGGCTGGGTTATATGAACCCGCCCTTCATGTAAATGGAGAAAAATGCATGTAATATATAATATAAATGCAATATACTGTATATATTTGATTAAAAAGGAATTGGTTAGAGAAAATTCTATTGCTTGAATTATTTTTCCAATTAATGATGTGAATAGGGCCTCATGTCTCAGATTTGCCCAAGGCCTCACAAAGTCTAGAGCCATAAAGGTGATAGACTGGCCAAGCATGTCTCCAGACCTAAACCCTATTGGGATCATCTGAACGTTACTTATAGTGGTTGCATACTGTTTTTTTTTTTACTTTTACCTACAGGTAAGCCTATAATTAGGCTTACCTGTAGGTATAAATAATATCTCCTAAACCTGTACGGTTTAGGAGATATTCCCCTCGCAATGCGCCGCTGATTGCAGCGGCGCATGCGCAGCGGGGATCCTGGGCTAAAGGGCTGGCAGCCACTGGACCTTACCGTTTTGAAGTCTCCCGCGTCAAGGTAGTGCTGGAAAATATTGGTGGCCACACAAAATATTGACACTTTGTTCACATGCAGAACCACAGCATATGCCAAAGCATTTGATTTATCCAGCAGCGTGCTACCAATTAGGGGTAATGATGCTCCCAATCATACATAAGTCTCCATCACATAGCGACCCTGGCATTCTATTGGCCAGAATAATCATGTATTATGGACTTTAGAATGAACACGCATAATTTGGAATTGTAACTCCAAACATGTTCTTTGTGAAAATACACTTTAGTTTCCATTTAAATCTGCTCATGTTTGTCTAGTGAACCTTGTATTCTGTAAACAATGATCTACAGTCAACGCTAAATAGATGTACCCAGGCTAAATAATTCTCAGTGTTCCACTGCATCATCGTTTTGTCCTTTATGTATTCCCTGAAAGCACATAGAAGCCATAGTATTAATTAATGTACTAGCCCCGGAGATGATTTATGTCTTCATATCCCAAAAAAAAAAACCACATAATAAGCACTGTGTCCACTGTGAGAAAGATGCAGTACATACTTGGGTGACCTGTTAAGGAATGTGACCATGAAAGGGAGTCTGAGAATTGCGGCACACACTCCTGATTTACCGTGACAATAAGTCATATGACATTGTAGTAATTATATAATGATCTGTGTGCTTGGACATGAAAAAATAGATTTGGCGCATTTAACATACATGAGAACTTTCCAACGTGACCCTCACACTGGACTACGAGGCAGGGCAAGGGGAGTAGTTAAAGGAACACTAAAGGTTCGTTTTTTATTAGATCAATTGATTGCTGTAAGCTAGAGCATTTAAATATCACTTACCTCGTTTTTCCTTTTGACTTCCAAAATACAGTAATCCAGGTTTGAAAATGCCATTTCCTGTCTCTCCTCTTCTTGCTTTCCACCAGCACCTGCATGGTGGAAAGCAAAATGTGCTCACCCCCTCCCTATGACTACAGCCCTGCGTGAAGATGCTCTCTTATCCCTCATAGGCATGGAGGCTAAGCCTAATAGGAACTGTAGTTCCCATTAGGTCGTGATGTAGCAAGAATGAATGCGCACCGCAAACCAGGAGGTCAGTGAGAATAATGATTCAGGAGTGACAGAGGTAAATAAAACAGCTCGATTTCAACAGGTATCAAACTAGTTATAATGCAAAACATTACTTTTTACTTTATCAGCTACTGTCAGACTTTAATTTAAGAGGAAAATATTTTTGTCTTTACAACCCCTTTAATACTGCCAAAATGGAAGCATTGGTTTAAGAGTGGCCAAATATGGGGCTGTGCTGTGGTTTGATAATGAGGGGTCCTCAAGGGATCCAGTTATAGAGTAATATGGTCCCCTAAGAAACAAACCCTAAGGCCTCGTACACACGAGGCAATCTATCTGTTCAAATCGGTCGGACCGACCGATTTGAACAGATCTGTCTGCTTGGATTTTGGTTTGCTCGCATGTACACACGAGCAAACCAAAAATCCCCGCCAGCAGACAGCGCGCTGACGTGTCGGTGACGTGGCGGTGACGTTGACGCCGCCACGTCACCGCACCAGGAAGTAAAACACTTCCGCGCATGCGTCGAAATCATTCGGCGTGTGTGCGAGAAGACATGTCTGCTGGTTAGCATACTAACCAGCAGACATGTCGGGCGGACGGGTTCCCAGGCGACAGATTTCAAAGCATGCTTTGAAATCTGTCGGGTGGCCAAATCCGTCTGTTTGCCCGTACACACGATCGAATCTGTCTGCTGAAACGGTCTAGCAGACCGTTTCCAGTAGACAGATTTACTCGTGTGTACGAGGCCTTACTTGAAAATATTAAAGGTTTTAGTTAACCTTTAGCAAACAACTGATGTAGGTATGGGCAACTGTAGATAAAGTAGGTGTAGACCATCTACATTCCTCCTGAAGCCTTCCTCAAAAACTCCCAGAGATCGCATCATCCTGTCCTGCCTTGGTAATAGGACAATGCTAAAACATTTCAAGCTGTTACTGCTCACCTCCGCCATCATAGGAACGAGTTCTCGTCGAACCTCTACACATGCGCGTCACTCCTGCATCACTGAGCTCAGAGCTACTGCAACATAGAAATGAGGGCATACAGTGCCTTGCGAAAGTATTCGGCCCCCTTGAACTTTGCAACCTTTTGCCACATTTCAGGCTTCAAACATAAAGATACAAAACTGTAATTTTTTGTGAAGAATCAACAACAAGTGGGACACAATCATGAAGTGGAACGAAATTTATTGGATATTTCAAACTTTTTTAACAAATAAAAAACTGAAAAATTGGGCGTGCAAAATTATTCAGCCCCCTTAAGTTAATACTTTGTAGCACCACCTTTTTCTGCGATTACAGCTGTAAGTCGCTTGGGGTATGTCACTCAGTTTTGCACATCGAGAGACTGACATTTTTGCCCATTCCTCCTTGCAAAACAGCTCGAGCTCAGTGAGGTTGGATGGAGAGCGTTTGTGAACAGCAGTTTTCAGTTCTTTCCACAGATTCTCAATTGGATTCAGGTCTGGACTTTGACTTGGCCATTATAAAACCTGGATATGTTTATTTGTGAACCATTCCATTGTAGATTTTCAGTGGCGGAATTATAGGGGTGCTGAGGTCGCCATGGTGACCGGGCCCCTTGCTGGAGGGGGCCCCGAGGGCCCCCTGTATACAGTGCTTCAAAAGAAGGAGCACAGACAAGTTCCCCGATCCCAAGCCGAACTGTAATCGGCACTGTGCGGGGAGCTCGTCACAGTCATTACAACTGAAAGCAAAGTGTGTGCTCTTTGTCTCCCCCTACAGTGCAGTACCCGGCAGGAAGAGCTGCTAAGGTAAAAGACTGACGTTTTTTATCTACTGTGTGTGTGTGTGTTTGCATGCCATGTATGTATGAATGTGTGTGTGCATGTGAATATGTATGTATGTATGTATGTGAGTGTCCATGTATTGAGACTCAGACTGCAGTGGTTGCTATAGTATACTAAAGTAAAAGTATACAGAGCAAACTTTGTCTGCAGGCATGAAAGACAGCACCTGTGATCATCATTATCATGCTGAGTGATGATCACACTGTACAGCCTATATTATACTGTACTTCATGTGACTGTAGTGTATATAGGCTATATACAGTACAGTCACATGAAGTACAGTGTAATTATCAGCATGATAATGATGATCACAGGTGCTGTGGCTGTATGTTTCATGGCTGTAGACAGTGTTTGCACTGTGTACTTTTACTCCAGGCTTTTTTTTCTGCAGAAATGTGGCACTTCTGAAATCTGCACTCTGTACGTAGCACACGCGGGACTCTGTACGTAGCACACCCTGGACTCTGTACGTAGCACACCCTGGACTCTGTACGTAGCACACCCGGGACTCTGTACGTAGCACACCCGGGACTCTGTACGTAGCACACCCTGGACTCTGTACGTAGCACACCCGGGACTCTGTACGTAGCACACCCGGGACTCTGTACGTAGCACACCCTGGACTCTGTACGTTGCACACCCCGGACTCTGTACGTTGCACACCCCGGACTCTGTACGTAGCACACCGTGGACTCTGCACGTAGCACACCCGGGACTCTGTACGTAGCACACCCTGGACTCTGTACGTAGCACACCCTGGACTCTGAACGTAGCACACCCTGGACTCTGCACGTAGCACACCCGGGACTCTGTACGTAGCACACCCTGGACTCTGTACGTAGCACACCCTGGACTCTGTACGTAGCACACCCTGCACTCTGTACGTAGCACACCCTGCACTCTGTATGAAGCACACCCTGGACTCTGTATGTAGCACACCCCGGACTCTGTACGTAGCACACCCCGGACTCTGCACGTAGCACACCCCGGACTCTGCACGTAGCACACCCCGGACTCTGCACGTAGCACACCCCGGACTCTGCACGTAGCACACCCCGGACTCTGTACGTAGCACACCCCGGACTCTGTACGTAGCACACCCCGGACTCTGTACGTAGCACACCCCGGACTCTGTACGTAGCACACCCCGGACTCTGTACGTAGCACACCCCGGACTCTGTACGTAGCACACCCCGGACTCTGTACGTAGCACACCCCGGACTCTGTACGTAGCACACCCCGGACTCTGTACGTAGCACACCCCGGACTCTGTACGTAGCACACCCCGGACTCTGTACGTAGCACACCCCTGACTCTGTACGTAGCACACCCCGGACTCTGTACGTAGCACACCCCGGACTCTGTACGTAGCACACCCCGGACTCTGTACGTAGCACACCCCGGACTCTGTACGTAGCACACCCCGGACTCTGTACGTAGCACACCCCGGACTCTGTACGTAGCACACCCCGGACTCTGTACGTAGCACACCCCGGACTCTGTACGTAGCACACCCCGGACTCTGTACGTAGCACACCCCGGACTCTGTACGTAGCACACCCCGGACTCTGTACGTAGCACACCCCGGACTCAGTACGTAGCACACCCCGGACTCAGTACGTAGCACACCCCGGACTCTGTACGTAGCACACCCCGGACTCTGTACGTAGCACACCCGGACTCTGTGCGTAGCACACCCCGGACTCTGTACGTAGCACACCCTGCACTCTTTATGAAACACACCCCGAACTCTGTACATAGCACACCTTGAACTCTGCATGTAACACACCTTTAACTAATGGCGGATTTATCAGGGTCGCAGCAGTCGCTGTTGCGACTGGGCCCTGCCAGTGTGAGGTGCCCGACTGCCGCCTGCCAGTGTGAGGGGTCCACCTGACTGTCATGCCACTGTGGAGGGGGGGCCCTTCATGATTTCTTGCACCGGGGCCCTGAAGTCTCTAGTTATACCACTGTAGATTTTGCTTTATGTTTTGAATCATTGTCTTGTTGGAAGACAAATCTCCATTCCCGTGCCTCAGGTCTTTTGCAGACTCCATCAGGTTTTCTTCCAGAATGGTCCTGTATTTGACGCCATCCATCTTACCATCAATTTTAACCATCTTCCCTGTCCCTGCTGAAGAAAAGCAGGCCCAAACCATGATGCTGCCATCACCATGTTTCACAGTGGGGATGGTGTGTTCAGGGTGATGAGCTGTGTTGCTTTTACACCAAACATAACGTTTTGCATTGTTGCCAAAAAGTTCGATTTTGGTTTCATCTGACCAGAGCACCTTCTTCCACATGTTTGGTGTGTCTCCCAGGTGGCTTGTGGCAAACTTTAAATTACACTTTTTATGGATATCTTTAAGAATTGGCTTTCTTCTTGCCACTCTTCCATAAAGACCAGATTTGTGCAGTATACGACTGATTGTTGTCCTATGGACAGAGTCTCCCACCTCAGCTGTAGATCTCTGCAGTTCATCCAGAGTGATCATGGGCCTCTTGGCTGCATCTCTGATCAGTCTTCTCCTTGTATGAGCTGAAAGTTTAGAGGGATGGCCAGGTCTTCGTAGATTTGCAGTGGTCTGATACTCCTTCCATTTCAATATTATCGCTTGCACAGTGCTCCTTGGGATGTTTAAAGCTTGGGAAATCTTTTTGTATCCAAATCTGGCTTTTCTCCACAACAGTATCTTAGACCTGCCTGGTGTGTTCCTTGTTCTTCATGATGCTCTCTGCACTTTAAACGGACCTCTGAGACTATCACAGTGCAGGTGCATTTATACAGAGACTTGATTACACACAGGTGGATTCTATTTTTCATCATTAGTCATTTAGGTCAACATTGGATCATTCAGAGATCCTCACTGAACTTCTGGAGAGAGTTTGCTGCACTGAAAGTAAAGGGGCTGAATAATTTTGCACGCCCAATTTTTCAGTTTTTTATTTGTTAAAAAAGTTTGAAATATCCAATAAATTTAGTTCCACTTCATGATTGTGTCCCACTTGTTGTTGATTCTTCATAAAAAATTACAGTTTTATATCTTTATGTTTGAAGCCTAAAATGTGGAAAAAGGTCGCAAAGTTCAAGGGGGCCAAATACTTTCGCAATGCACTGTATGTGTAGGGCAGGCATGTCAAAAGTCCAGCCCGGGCGCCAATTGCGCCCCCCGTTCCAGTTTAATTTGGCCCCCCTGGTAATTTGGATATATACTGTATTTATCGGTGCTGCCTCGGAGGGGACAGGGAGGGGCGGGGAACGAGTGCTGTCAAATTATATACAGGAGAATCTCCTGTTTACTCTACGGCATCTGTAATAGGAAGTCTCATCTCCTTGGCTGCCATTGGACAACTCTGTATATCATAAGAGGCTGCTGTGTAAACAGGAGATTCTCCTGTATGTAATCTGTTGGGGCTTGTCCCGCTACCCCCTTCCCCTCCGAGGCTGCAGATGGGCATAAATGAGGCTGCATTCATGGCAATGAAGAGGCTGCATTCATTGCAATGGCGAGGCTGCATTCATGGCAATGGCGAGGCTACATTGATGGGCAATGACCCTTATTTTGCTTCACAGTTCTTCATTTACATTTTTTCCTGAAACTTCCCTCCTAAAGTTAAGGTGCGTGATATATGCCAATAAATATGGTATATCCAAACAGGGCCGCTGATAGAGCAGTACAGCCAGCCCTCCTGTAGGGGGCCCGAGCTCTGTCACTTCAGAAGAGGGGCTCGGGAAGGAGAGCTAGCTATACTGCCTTGTGACTCCTGTGGATCACCTTGCAGTGCAGCCTGCTTTCTCCCCCCTGGCAGCTATGCAGGAGGATCGGTTCTACATACTGGCAAAGTGTCCCAATTTGAAGCAGAGGGAGACAGCTGCAGAGACTCGGCCTGTGCCTCTCTCGGATCCTGAAACTCCCCTTCCATCAGACGGCAGTGTTATCTCTGTCCAGCGTGATGAATGAGCAGGAAGTTTGCTCCACCTCCTCACTGAGTCCTGACCTCTGATCCCTTTCCCTTCAGATCGTGCTCTCTCGTCTGTGCTCTGTGTTCACGGTGAACTCCAGGGTTTGCATTGAGCAGTCCTTCTGCTGAAAAGGGTAAGTAGGGGTGGGGGGTTGCTGATGCAGTGAAGGAACAGTAACTTCAGGATTTTGGAGAGAAGTACATATGGAGCCAGCCTAGAACTCAGGTAGCTGCCACTGCAGTACTAAGCTATGAACCAGTGTAAACATCTCTCCCTCCAGCTGACAGACATATCTGACAAAACATTTCTATACACCAGCCCTATGGCCCCCTTTGTACTTCATGTGGCGGGAAAACACATTCCTGAACGTGTTTTGTTTTTGTTTTTTTGCTTGTTTTTCGCATATAGGGGAACCCATGGGTGTCGCCATTTGTGTGACAGGCTCTAGAACCTTTTAAAGCATTCAGATTTGCCACATGACAGAACGCAGGTCTGCTAATTGTATTCAGGGTGCCATTAACAATTAATGACACCACAAGCGCTATGTGCATTTAAATGCACTGAAAAACACCCGCTACTTGTGCACTTTATCCCACATTCATGAAACGTCAAGTGTGATGCCTAGTATACACTGCCATTTTTTTCCCATTCAACCCCACAGGCTGTACGAAACAAACCTGACACCTCAGGTCGGAGCCGCTGTACTAACAATCCGATGTTAGTACTGAAATCTCCCCTACTGTTCTATTGTGTTCTGACAAGGGGATGCCCTTACCCCACCAGAACACTCTGGTCAGTACTCTCAGCCATTGGCTGACAGCACTGTTTCAGTTGACAGACCTTTTTTGGTCATGCCCCTTCAACAGAAGCCAGCTGTCATATAGTCAGACAGGGCTGTATACATGCCATTGATGCAATGCTTTACTTCAGAGCTGCAGAGCTTTTAGAGCAGGCTTCAGAGTTTGACAGGCAGCACTGTCAAATTTCTCATCGAGTTCAATGGGGGCCCCTCTGCACCTTGTGCCAAATAATTATTTTACAGTTGCAACGCGGTTTTGCGATGTAAAAATGGCCATTCAGCAATTTAAAAAAGTAAAAAAAGTCATGAGGTGGCAGTAGCATGGCTCTAATTTCTGCCATGGCTGCAAAGCACGCCATTGCGACAATGGCATTTTAGCAACTTGATATGGGGGCCCTGTCAGGTTAGTTGTCCGGAGCCCCGTGATTTCTAACAGCGGCCCTGTATCCAAATAACATGCCCGAGCTCTTCTCTTCACCACACACAGCCACAAAGGCAAGATAATTCTTGTTGGGCAGTGTATTAGTGCCCGGGCAAACACACTTAGACCAAATTTTAATGGTTCAAAGAATGTCAGCAAAATGGCCAGCCCTTACGCATATTCACTTCATTAAATCTGGCCCTCTTTGAAAAAAGTTAGGACACCCCTGGTGTAGGGGATTGAATCAAAGAAAGCGCTAGCTCCTGTGATAGTGGGGGCTGAGCAGTAGTGGAATGTCTTAGGCCCCTTTCACACTAGGGGGGGAGGTGCGGTGGCGGTATAGCACCTCTATTTTTAGAGCGATATACCGTCGGATTTACGGCTGTATTCGGCCGCTAGCGATACGGTTTTAACCCCCGCCAGCGGTCGAAAAAGTGTTAATACCGCTCGCAATGCGCCTCTGCAGAGGCGCATTGTGGGCGGTATAACCGCGGTGTCCCATTGTTTTCAATGGGAAAGATTGGTGAAGGAGCGGTAAACACACTGCTCCAAAGATGCTGCTAGCAGGACTTTTGGAGCGGTCCCGCCAGTGCATCGCCTCAGTGTAAAAGCACTCGGGCTTTCACACTGAGACTGCAGGGCAGGAGTTTTTCAGGTATTTAGGGGCTATTTTTAGTGCTAAAACACCTGAAAAACTCCTCAGTGTGAAAGGGGTCTTAGCACTGTTCTAGCAATAAGGCAGGATACTATTTCTATGAGTTCTTCAGCCAGGCTTCAAGAGGTACTAAGTGGCCTTCACCTATAGTAAGGGCATTATATAACTTAAAGCGGAGGTTCACCCAAAAATCAACTTTCTGACATTAGATCCAGCATACTGCTAACATCTGCTGTTTTTTTTTGTACTTATCGTTTTATGAGCCGTTGTTATCCGGCTCCGAGCGGGGAATCCTGCGGGGAATGGCCGTTCCTAAGCCAAGAGGAGTTGATTGACGGGCTGTTAAGGCGTGTCAAGCCTTCCGAAAATACCCGAAGTGACACTTGGGTATTTTCGGGAAGGCGTGGCACGCCTTAGCAGCCCGTCAATCAACTCCTCTTGGCTTAGGAACGGCCATTCCCCACAGGATTCCCCGCTCGGAGCCGGATAACAACGGCTCATAAAACGATAAGTACAAAAAAAAAACAGCAGATGTTAGCAGTATGCTGGATCTAATGTCAGAAAGTTGATTTTTCGGTGAACCTCCGCTTTAAGGTTTTATAAATATTTTCTGCATAAGTATTCAGAAAAAAAAGCAAAGGGTTACTGATCCAGCTTCATGACATCAACCCCAGTTTCCTGTTTTAAAGACATGCAGGCTTCATATAAACACAGAGATAATATCATAGTAAAATTTCCCTGTGTGTGTCCAACAAGAGAACATGCAAGAAACATGAAAAGAAAACATTCTCAAGTCTCCTCCACTCACCAGCATGTTTCAAGAGTCTGGCATACACTCCAATTCCCACCATCACCAGAGATATGCCCTAGAAATGCAAGAATAAAGCATAATAAAGTATAAATTCATACAATTACTACTCAACTCTAAAATTGCAATCAAAACTAAATATAGACTTCTTATTTCTCCAAAAAAAAATTATAGCATGTAAACCAAGTCTCACTAAATTAGTCTAAAATGATTTTAAGATAAACATGTATGTAGGGCTGGATGTGAGTTAAAGGGGTGTTCCAGTCATTTTTAATGTTTACAAAAAGTGTAGCTGCTGGCTTTTAATAAACATACACTCGCCTGCTCCACGTTCCAGCGACGCGCCGGCTGGGGCTCCGCTCCTCTCCTCTCCCCTCCTCTCCGGCCGGCGTCTTCATTCTAAGGCTCCATTCACACCTAGGTGTTTTAACGCCTGAAGCCCGACGCTCTTGCAGCCCCTAATACGCTGGAGGGGTGATTTAACATTGCCCTCTATGGAGATGGTTCACATCTCCACGCCAAACGCCTGAAGCTCAAAACAAGTCCCAGATCCTTTTTTTCAGGCGGCTTCGGCGTTCGGCATAGGAGATGTGGACCTGTAAAAAAACAAGGGGTTTGTACAAAACGCTGCAATTTGACGCCGCAATTTGCGGGACAAAACGCTGCGATTAGGTGTGAATGCAGCCTAAGTGTGGGCACCCGGCCGTGACAGCTTTCGGCTTTCTCAGCCGGGCACCCACTGCGCATGCGCGAGCAGCACTGCACCATCTGATTGGACATGCGATCGCCTGGGACCTGTCACGTGTCCCAGGCAATCGCCTACAGGGAGGGGCTGCCAAAAGGCGATATGACTATTCGCCTTAGCAGCCCCTCGACGGAAGGAGACAGTGGGACAGGAAGTCCCACTCCTCCTGAAGCCCCCACTCCCCCCCCCAAAAAAAATTACATGCCAAATGTGGCATGCAAGGGGGTGAGGAGTGGATTAAGCGGAAGTTCCACTTTTGGGTGGAACTCCGCTTTCAGTCAAAGCTGCACAGTTGGTTATCTGCAGGCACCCCTTACCTGCATAAGCAGTTTTTTTGTGACGGGGAAATAACATTTCAAGAAAACAAAAGGGCATTCCTGGCTTTCCTACAAACATCTAAATTGGTAGAATACATAGGCAACAAATGTCAATTGTGACAATGCACAGGCAACAAATGGGCATCAATAACAATGTGCGAGCAAGTTGCAACACATAGGCAACCATGACAATACGCGGGCAAGAAATAGGCAACATATAGGATAAAACAACCTTGCGCTAATAATAGTGCAAAAATCTTTTTTTTTTAGAGCATCTACCACACAAAGGGGGTTATTTACTAAAGGCAAATCCACTTTGCACTACAAGTGCAAACTACAACTGCAAAGTGCACCTGAAATTGCACTTGGAAGTGCAGTCGCTGTAGATCCGAGGGGGACATGCAAGGAAAATAAAAAACAGCATTTTAGCTTGCACATGATTGGATAATAAAATCAGCAGCGCTTCCCCTCATTTCAGATCTAACCCTCAGATTTATAGCGACTGCACTTCCAAGTGCACTTAGCACTTGTATTTTGCACTTGTAGAGGAAAGTGGATTTGCCTTTTGTAAATAACCCCCAAAGTGTATTTACCACACTGATGAAATGCATGTACTAGAATGATAAGTGAAGCGCTCTGTAATTAAACCATCTGTCTAAATTATATAATTAAAACAAAAGCGATATATGTCTTAAAATTTTTATATGTGCAAAAAATGTGCAATATAACAAAAACATTAGAAAGAAAATACACAATGTGAATCAGTATAATATAGAAGATATAGATCTTGGAATATATAGCCCAAAGAAAAAATGTGCAAATGGTCCAAACGATAATAACAGTTCCATACACCATCCAATCAAAGGCAAGATAGTGGAGACTGCAAACCACAAATTTGTTTTAAAAAAAATTGAAAATACACTCAGGCCCCGTACACACGGCAGAGAAACTCGACGGGCGGAACACATCGTTCCGCCCGTCGAGGTTCTCTGCCGGCCGTCAGAATCGGCGACCCACCCGTCGGGAAAGGCAACCAGCCATTCATCCCGACGGGCCGTCGAGCAAATACAGAACCTGTTCTCTATTTGCTCAACGGGTTTCCCGACAGGCGGGGCTCGCCGAGAGCGTACACACGGCCGAGGTTCTCGGCAGAATGCGGCTCCCAGCGAGGTTCTCGCTGGTTTCTGCCGAGAACCTCGGCCGTGTGTACGGGGTTTGACATGGCAGAAAGGGTAAAAGCGCTTTTCCACTATACAAAAGAACCTCAGCAAGATAGTGTCCTAGCTTCACCTTAGGTAGTGACGTCATGGCTTTATCAAAGGTTCAGGCTTGAGCCCAATGGGCTTGAGCCTGAGACTTTGAGAAAGCCCTAAGTGGTGTATATATTGAAAATTGTGGTAAAACTGATCCAATTGATGGGATATCTATGTATCTATCTAATGGTGAAAAAAAACATATAAAACATCTATTCTATACCCAATTAATAATGCACACACATTTGATATATATGTACAAAATATTAAAGTACACAGTGCTTATGAATTAACAACATATAAATTCAAACAACATTTTTTTGTGAGAAATAAAGTCCATAGTAATATATTCCAAAAAATCTAAGATGCATAAGCATAATCCAAAAATTTGAAACTGATTAATAAAAAATAAAAAGTATATATTAGAACAGTTTTTCAAACATCAATCAGAAACGGTGCCGTGTAGTGAATGCTTGTCTATTGATAAAAAACTGTGATGCCGCGTACACACGACCGTTTTTCGGGATGTTAAAAATTACTTTTTTTTTTATATCATTAAAAACGATCGTGTGTGGGCTCACAACGTAAAAAATGGCCATTAAAAATGTAGAACATGCACTAAATTTTCACGTCGTTTTTAACGTTGTCGCTTTTAACGTCGTAAAAAAATGGTCGTGTGTGGGCTTTAACGTTGTGAAAAGAACGTGCATGCTTAGAAGCAAGTTATGAGAAGGGAGAGCTTGTTCTGGTAAAACTAGCGTTCGTAATGGAGATAGTACATCCGTCACGCTGTAACACACTGAAAAGCACGAAGACTGAAAAGCGTGAATCATCTCTCACCAAACTTTTACTAACACGAAATCAGCAATTGCCCTTTATAGTGCCGTCCTACGTGTTGTACGTCACCGTGCTTTGCTAGAGCATTTTTTTTTCACAATCATGTGTAGGCAAGGCCGGCTTAACAATAATCGGGTTGAAAAAAAACATTGTTTTTTCTAGACCATTAAAAATGGTAGTGTGTACGCGGCATCACAGTTTCACACAACAAATCCTCCACCAGCCGTACCAAACGGACTCACCAGATCCAAAATATAAACTAGCAGTTGCATCCTTTTGCAATCAGTATTTGAATCAGAGGTATTCGTTTAGCAAGTACACCAGGTCATCTCCATTGCATAATACCCTGATATCCATATATATATACACAGGAAGAGAAATGCTCCAATAATGTGATACCGCTTGTAAAACACTTTTATTTTTTGTAAATTATTTTTATTCAGTTTTCAAGCATAGATACAACAGCAAGTCACAAGGTCTGGCCAACAATCACTGGCCATAACACAATCACCGGTATACAGTCACAAACAAAAGGAAAAATAAATAAAAAATTAACAGCAAAAAAAAAATATTAACAGACCAAACTAAAATAAAATCCCCCCCACCTCCCCCCAAAACAATAGAACTGTTTTCTTAGACACATTCAACGCTGGACCCCCAAACTGGAGGTAGGTGCCTGATGACACAGCACCTGAGCTTTCTGGCCCCCCGGGCAGTGATACCGGATAAAGACTAAAGTATAAAGTATGACCCACTTGTAACACACTTTTATTTAAAACATTAAAAATTTACACTCACATTTTGCAAGTGTCAGACCCGACACTAGGGATTTCATGCATAAAAAGGTATCCCAATCGTCTCCAGCTGCTGTGAGCTATCTGCGAGTACGATCCTAGACAGCGTGTTGGCGTCAGCGTCCTCACTCCGCTCTACGCATTTCGTCATATGACGTCCTCCCGGGGATACATTTTTATGCCTAAAATCGGGTCTGACACTTGCAAATGTCAGTGTAAGTTTTACATTTTAAATTTGGATTTGGATTTAGCTATACTTTAAAGTGGAATAATTTGAGTTTTGTGTAGTGTGGGAAATGGTTAGATTTGGACATGTCCCTAATTTAGATATTTTCCCACACTTCGGTTGACAGTGACACCCAATTACTGTGAGCTGAAACTCCTGTGTCCCCACTTTGTAATGCTTTAATGATATATACTTATGAAGAAACCAATGTTGAGGCAGAAAGTTTAGCAGTGGTATGGTGATCAACAGTGATGTTCTAATCTGCTAAGGTTTGATTTGGCAATGATTTGGTTCATATTGTTCAATATTTGTCAAACCCAAACAATCACACACATCACACTGAAGTCTTTGGGAGTGTAGTGATAATCATGGAGGGTCTGCTGGAAATATACAGATCTCCCTTACATGTTTGGAGGCTGCCAGCCCTGATACTAGCTTCAAGCTTGTAGGCAGGTGCAGGTTACTGTAAGTGGCACTCGATCGCGGCAGCATTAGATGGAGTGGAAGTCAAGGGGAACTGGGGTGCTATCTGAATGTTTTTCTGGCAGCCATCTTGGGTCAGGCAGAGCCTATTTAAAGTCCTGACTCCCGGGTTTGGTGTGCATTCCATGTGTGGGTAGTGTAGGCACAAGTCACCCATCTGCTAGGGACATTGACAAGCGGTAGGGAGAGATTTCAGATGAGTAGGGAAAGGATAGGGACACACAATCCTTATTGGAGTTACCACATTAGGGTATGCCGCATTCTGCCACTGAAGACAACAGCTGTAAGCACATGTGAGGCGTTACATTCTGTGATTGTTTCCAGTCAGGTTCTTACCTAGCTGTTTGCGGAGCTGGCCATTATCTCCTTGGTGGATGACGTCTGCCACCTTGGAACAAGTCATGACATGCCTGGAGGGCCTGTTCGGAGAAAACTGTCCCATAGTTGAGGGGGAGATTCTTTGTTCAGGGACACCGGGAGGATGAGAGCCTTACTTACTTTGCTTTGGCACTCCAGAATCTCTGGAAACGGCTGCTGTGCCGACGTCACTGACTCAAATTACCTATTGAGTGATGAGTTCATGGGAGAATTGAAGGCTGAACTAGTCAGGAGGGCCCTACAATGGCGGATCAAAGCGTAACTCGCCATCTCTTTTCATAATGGTATGGTGGATGCTGTTGTGCAGGAGCAGGAAGATGTGGAAGCAACTGCTTCAGTGACCAAAAGGTATCGTTTAGCACACATATGAGAGGAGACCCTAGCCCCCTCACTGCTGTCAGCCATACACACAGCATTAAGGCAATTCACCCTGGATGTGGCCTCCCTAAAATAAGAGCTGTCCTCATTTAAACAAAATTCGGCCACTTCCTCCAAGGGTGAGAACCCATTACAGAGGGACCCAGAGGAGGACCGGAAGTGCTGGCAATGCGACCATTTTGGACATGCAAGCAAGAACTACAGCCGGCCTAAATTCAAAACAAGCAGATCACTGTTAAACTAAGGTAGCGGCTCCTGGGGCAGAGTCCAAGCAAACCAGAGTCTATGGTCGTGCCAACTCTAGTGGTGACTGCTCTTGTTAATGGACAAGAGGGTCCCTGCCGGATAGATACAGGGTCGGAGGTCACTGTCATGAAGTATGACTTCTACGCCCAACAATTTTGGATGCAAGATCAACTGGATGCCTCCTGGCTATCCCTCAAAGCGGCCAACAATTTGCCCATCATGGTAGAAGGTGTCATCTGGATGATGATCTAGATTGACAAGCAAGTGGTGAATTGAGTAAGATTAGTGATGACTCACAGCCCAGTAAGCCCGTCAGTGCCTATTGTTCTGGGCATGAACATGTTAAAGGATGTGGACTTACCTCACTTACTGCCCAACATTCTGAACAGCATGCACAAGGCTGTGGTGTGTGAGCTGTGTGGCTCAACATGATACAGGCCTATGAAGCTCACCAGAGGGCAGCGAGGAAGCAATCCGAGGTGGGAGTCATCCGCATGTTACCCAAGCAAAATCTACTCCTGGCACCTCTCCAAGAGGTAGGTCTGGTCTCTTCCCATAAGAGTTCATAAGAAACTTCAAGGGGCCACAGTAATAGTAATAAATAATAATAAAAAAAAGCCCCCCCTCTGCTCTCACGCAAAGGCGAACGCAAGTGTCGGTCTTGCGTCATATGCAAACAGCAATTGCACAATGCATGTGAGGTATCACCGCAAAGTTCAGATCGAGGGCAGTAATTTTAGCAGTAGACCTCCTCTGTAAAACTAAAGTGGTAACCTGTAAAGGCTTTTAAAAATGTATGTAGTTTGTCACCACTGCACGTTTTTGCGCAATTTTAAGCATGTCGTGTTTGGTATCCATGTGCTCGGCCTAAGATCATCTGTTTTATTTCATCAAACATTTGGGCAATATAGTGTGTTTTAGTGTATTAAAATTGAAAAAAGTTTGTTTTTTCCAAATAAAATGCCTTTAAAAAAATCGCTGCACAAATACTGTGTGAAAAAAAAAATGCAACATCCACCATTTTAATCTGTAGGGCCTTTGCTTTAAAAAATATATATAATGTTTTGGGATTCAAAGTAATTTTCTTGCAAAAAAAAAAATGCTTTTCCGTGTAAACAAAAAGTGTCAGAAAGGGCTCTGTTTTCAAGTGGTTAGAAGAGTGGGTGATGTGTGACATAAGCTTCTAAATGTTGTGCATAAAATGGCAGGACAGTTCACCCCCCCCCCCAAATGACCCCATTTTGGAAAGTAGATACCACAAGCTATTTGCTGAGAGGCATGTCAAGTCCATGGAATATTTTAAATTTTGACACAAGTTGCGGGAAAAATACACATTTTAGGTTTTTTTTTGCACAAAGTTGTCACTAAATGTTATATTGCTCAAACATGCCATAGGCATACGTGGAATTACACCCCAAAATCGTTTTGCTGCTTTTCCTGAGTACGGGGAAACAGCAGACAAAAAGCAAGATCTGCAACACACTCAACATACCTCTCACCAAATATCTTGTGGTGTCTACTTTCCAAAATGGGGTCATTTGAGGGGGTTTTGTGCTATTATGGCATTTTATGGCTTTCGAAACTGTGATAGGTAGTGAGGAGTGAAATCAAAAATGTGCACCCTTAGAAATCCTGAATATAGAGAACGAGATAGCTGAGAAGGGGGGGACGGAGGGAAGCCGGGGGGGGGAGGGGGTAGAGAGAGGAAGAGAGAAAACTGTTTTTTTTTTTTTTTGTTTGTTTTGGGGGGGGGGGGGCTGTAAAAAATAAATAAAAAAAAAAAGAAATCCTGAAGGCGGTGCTTGGTGTTCGGGGCCCGTACACGGCTAGGCTCCCAAAAAGTCCCACACATGTGGTATCCCCGTACTCAGGAGGAGCAGCAGGATGTATTTTGGGGTGCAATTCCACATATAACCGTGGCATGTGTGAGCAATATATCATTTAGTGACAACTTTTTGTATAATTTATATATTTTTTTGTCATATTTCAATCACATAAAATATTCAATGGGCTCAACATGCCTCTCAGCAATTTCCTTGGAGTGTCTACTTTCCAAATCAAGGTCATTTTTTTTTTTTTTGTAATGCTCTGCCATTTTAGCACCTGAAGAAAGTAGACAGTCATAAACTTTTTAGAAAATGTACCCTAGTTTGTAGATGCTATAACTTTTACGCAAACTGATAAATAAGAAGGCCAGTATGGTGGCCTGAGTTTATGGGAGGAGCCCGGAGGGTATTTAAGCAGCCCACTCACACATGCTCTTTGTCGGTTCAGTGTGCAGTACTACACGTCACTGGGCCGACTCTTCCCAGCTCACCTCATGTCCGTGAGTCTGCGCATTCAATCGCATTCGACACCCTCCCACCCTTCCCTTTTTCAGGGCACTTCTCAGCATATCCTTCTTCAACAACTACCCATTACTTACTTTGGGTATGCCCCCTTTTCTTGGCATACTGACCAGACCACCAAGGCACACTTCAGGTCTATTTATGTTGTAAGTCTTGTCGCGTGTTTATGTGATCCACATCACTCTCGAGATGGGCCACGACCATAAATATATGCTTATTGACATTCTTTTTACCAATAATGGATTCCCAGTAAAAGCAACATGCCATCATTAAAGTGGTTGTAAACCCTTTTTTACTACTTCTACCTATAGGTAAGCCTAGAATAAGAATAACTAAATGCCTAGAATAACTAAATGCCGTTTCTTCCCCAGCCTGTGCATAAATGGCGGTTCTCGTGCGCATGCAAGGGAGTGACGTCACGCGGCTCTGGCGAATCACAGAGCCAGAAGGAAGAGGGGACAGAAGATGGACGCTGCCTACACAGGGGACATCGCTGGATTCTTTTGCAGGTAAGTGGCACATAATGGGCTAGTATGCGATGCATACTAGCCCATTATGCTTTTCATTTGTAGGCTTTGCAGCGGGCTAAAGAGGAAGTAAAACCCATCAGAGTTTACTTCCTCTTTAAGTTCTTGATAAAGGACAGTATCCAAAGAAGTCTACAGAATGTTTATGGAGATGACCTCATTGACAAGAGTCATCAATGACAAGACATTGCTCTTGTCAATAGTGACAAATCCATATATATTCTTCTTTGTGAGGGCAAGTTGCTTCTGCTTGGATTTCATTGTTTACCTGTAGTTAAAACCCACAACAGTATAATCAGTTTGTGTCTGTATATGCAGTAAAGCATGCTGCTTATACTCACAGTAACCAGACTTGCTGAAGTTTTCCCACTTTTTCACCCCCCCGGGTGGCGAAAAGTCTGCTCTGGTACTGGACTTAGCTTACTCACAGTGATCTCCGGTAGCAAGGTGGATGGTCCCTTCCAGCTTCCCCTCAACCTCTGACCACAACTGGTTCCCTAGTTGGTGGAACCGTTAGTTTTGACTGGACTACAAGCCCACTGTCCCAACCCTATGTTGCTTTCCTGCTTATGGATAGGCTCTCAGACAGCCTAGCAGCCAGATGTCCCCGTGATAGGCCTTAGATTTCTGGCCTAGCAGCCGGGGCAATACAACACACGTCCAGGTGGCACAGAACCCCGATCACCTGACTCCACCCAAATAAATAGGTTCTCCCAGCAGGCCAAGGGACCCAAGAAAATCCACACTTGTAGTGTGTTCCAGGTTTTACTATAGAGGAAGAATGACTCTGCCAACATGTGAAATTTGAACGACCTATGTAAGTTAATAAAGAAGTTACGCCCACTTTTGAAATACTTTTGGAACAGCATTCCGTATATAGTATAAATATTTGTCTTGGTTCTATGACCTTGTACGTGGCATTTTAACTGGCAAAACTAGTTCCTGTGATCATTGTGCAAGAACAGAACAGAGCTCATGGTACATTTAATTCCTGGTGTGTACATTACAGGAAATATGATCAATTTACAGTGTGAAATAATTAGGTGTTCTTTCCCCATTCTCTCACTGTGCAGGTTGAGGTGAAAATGGCTGTCTACCGTTTGATCTGCATCTTTGTTCTTCCTGCTTGTTTTTCAGCAGCTCCATCTCATAGTAAGTGACACACCAGGCATTGTAGGGATACAGTACTAAAAGTAATGAGAATACGTAAGTGCATGATATAGTATGCATATTATCCTATAGCTAACAGTTATATTCTATTTTCCTGCCAGTTATGCGCTTCAAGCCTAACTCCAATGCCACTTTTCTTAGTTTTGGATTGAGTGTGGAAGATTTACCATTTCATTTCTTTCCATGTCAAGATTTTCCCTCACTTGTGCCTATACACGTATTGTCATCCCTGCAACCGGAAGGCAAAGACAGCAATACATTTCATAAATTCAAAACTTCCTGTATGACTTTTAAATTATAATTTTTTTGTCATTTTGCACATTACTTATCTCCAATAGGAACACAAATGGAAATAAAACTGAGGCGGCGTACACACGACCGAGGTTCTCGCTGGAAACCAGCGAGAACCTCGCTGGAAGCTGCATTCCAGCGAGGACCTTGGCCGTGTGTACGCTGTTTGGCTCGCCCCGCCCGTCGGGAATCCCGTCGAGCGAAAAGAGAGCACGCTCTCTTTTTGCTCGACGTCCCGCCTGGATGAATGGCTGGTTGCCATTCCCGACGGGCGGGTCGCCGATTTCGACGACCGGCAGAGAACCTCGACGGGCGGAACGATGTGTTCTGCCCGTCGAGGTTCTCTGCCATGTGTACACGGCCTCACAGTCTCCAACCCTTCCCTACTCTACAAAAAAAATTTTTTTGTTGGAACGACTGGTTGTTGTTGTACTTCTTATGTCACCACTATAGCCACATGGTTTTATATGCGGCGTTGACTTAAAGAGGAAGTAAACTTTCCCTGCAGACATTTACCTATAGGTAAGCTTATAATAAGGCTTACCTTTAGGTAGTGTAAATACCCCCGAAACATGTACCATCACGTGACATCACTGGCACATGCACTCTGAAGGAACGGCCATGGGTGTTCCTTCCAAGCCCTTCATCGCAGCTCCAGCCAACCACAGCCCTGGAGCCCGCAAACCCGAAAGAAACTCTGGGGAAGTTGTCAGCCATCTCAGCGGTGTGTGGGTACCTCTACGTGGACTTTGTTTTAAGGTAAGTATTTCATAATGAGCTAGTAGCTCACTTTGCCTTTGTCTTGCAGGTTTTTTTTCCATTTACATTTTTTTATTTTTGAGTTTACAACCTATTTAAGGGATTAGATTTGTAACCAGTTTTGGACACTGATCCTGCTACTTGTGGCCAAAAGAATTAAACTGTGTAGTATGCCCTGTCTTTTTGTTCAGCTGCCGCATCCCTCACCACACTTGCCAACAGTTTCCAGCTGTCGAAATTTCACCCAGGATTTGTTTAAATGCAGCAACTTAAGAAGCTGCTGCTGCCAAAAAACAAACCAATGTTCAGACAGGAGATAGAGAGGAACAAAGTCACACTGTTACTTTTGTATCTACTCTGTTTCATT
Organism: Rana kukunoris; assembly: GCA_029574335.1. Lineage (NCBI taxonomy): Eukaryota > Metazoa > Chordata > Amphibia > Anura > Ranidae > Rana > Rana kukunoris. The sequence continues at coordinate 484,700,257 of CM056051.1, read as the reverse complement.
CTTTCATGAAGATCAAAGGTACACTTTTTATTGTGCATATCGTGGTAGCCTGAGAATAAAAATAAATATATTTTTTAAATAAAATTTTAAAAGTTTCTATTTAACGCCTATTAACCATTTCCCTATAAATACTTGAGGGATCAACAGCTAATATCTCTGTTAGCTGTTTGGACAAACAGCCGTGAGGTGAGCTGCTAGCAAACTCAGAGGTGTCATCACTGAAGATTTCATTTGTGCACGTTGCATTTTGGGTGGAAGTGTTTCATCTAGACACTGTTCTGTGGAGGAATTACTGGACTGCTAGATCGGATCCTTATTTATGGACAGGACTTTATCACATGTGTGATTTTTGATAGTTTTGCACTTTTTTCCACTTATTTTTTGATAGTTTTGGTGTTTGTACAGGTAGTAGGCATTTTACTATGTATTTTCACTGTTAAATCTTTACAGGATTATAGGTGTTTGTTCACTTTCATCTGTATTGTTCATTGTAGTATCATCAGATACTTTTTTTTTCTCACTGTTTAGTTCACCCATGATCCCTTTACTTCGCTTTCCATTTTCACTTCCCTTTCCCATTCCCTCCTCCACAGCGCAGCCCTGTGGCCCAGTCTCCGAAGGGAGGGGATCATGCTCTGCTTCAGTATGTCACAGTACATGTTGGCATTCATGGTTCCCTCATTAAACTGTATCTCCCCAAAACACTCATACAGCCCCAGACCATGACACTCACATCACCATGCTTGACTGTACGCAAGACACACTTGTCTTTGTACTTCTCACCTGGTTGCCGCCACACACACTTGTCACTAGGGTTGTCCCGATACCACTTTTTTAGGACCGAGTACAAGTACCGATGCTTTTTTTCAAGTAGTCGCCGATACCAAATACCGATACTTTTTTTAAACGTGTCCCCAAATGCAGCCATGTCCCCCCACATATTGCAGCCATGTCCCCCCACATATTGCAGCCATGTATGTCCCCCACATATTGCAGTCATGTCATGTCCCCCACATATTGCAGCCATGTCATGTCCCCCACATATTGCAGCCATGTCATGTCCCCCCACATATTGCAGCCATGTCATGTCCCCCCACATATGCAGCCATGTCATGTCCCCCCACATATGCAGCCATGTCATGTCCCCCCACATATGCAGCCATGTCATGTCCTGTGCCCCATATTGCAGCCATGTCATGTCCCCCATACCTCCGCCGCCGTCGCTGCTGCAGCCTGCAGGGTTAATCCCCGTGCAACACATACCCGCGGCGCCATGTATAGACACGCGATTGGACGGATCCGTCCAATCGCGAGCAAGGGGGGAGTGTCTATGCACGTATCCGTGTATAGACACTCCCCCCTTGCTCGCGATTGGACGGATCCGTCCAATCGCGTGTCTATACATGGCGCGGCGGGTATTACAATTTTACACGGGGATTAGCGGCGGTCGGCGGCGGGCGGTCAGCGGCGGGCGACATGCGACGAGCGTGGTGCGGCGGGTGGCGGCGGGGGGGGGCAAGTATTCTATTTTGGTATCGGGGGTATTTGGGGGAGTACAAGTACTCCCCCAAATACTCGGAATCGGTCCCGATACCGATACTGGTATCGGTATCGGGACAACCCTACTTGTCACCATCTAAAAATTTATATTTGCTTTGCTAACACAGAACCACCTCTCAGATAATCAGGAGGCCTGGATATAATACCGGTCACCTGATTGGCTGAAGGTAGAGACAATTGTCTGTCATGCAGAATAGGAAGACACGCACGGAGGAGTCCTGCATCCATCGCCGTGCTACACATCCCACAGCTTGCCGCCTGACCTGCTGCCTGACCCACTACCACAATGGGGTAAGTTCCAGGCAGACAGCGTGCGGGCGGGGGGGACACAGTGGCTGCATATTATGGGCCCAAAGGCTGCAATTGATGGAACACAGTTGGCTGCATATTATGGGCTCAGATGGCTGCATATGATGGGCACAGGTGGTTGCTTTTGCTGGGCACAGGGTCTGCATATGATGGGCACAGTGGCTGCATATGATGGGCACAGTGGCTGCATATGATGGGCACAGTGGCTGCAATTGATGTTTGTGTTTCAGTATTTTTCAGAATTTTTCAGTTTGTTTGTGCCCCCCCCAAAAACAATTTGAGCACCAGCCGCCACTGGCTTAGGCCATCTTTATGTAGAGCGACAATAATTTTTTTCAGCTCCTCAGAGAGTTCTTTGCCATGAGGTGCCATATGCGGGACATAGTGGCTACATATTATGGGGTAACATTGGCTGCATATTATGAGCACAGAGGCTGCATATGATGGGGTACCATTGGCTGCATTTGATGAGCACAGAGGCTGCATATGATGGGCACAGTTGGCTGCATATGATAGGCACAGTTGGCTGCATATGATGGACACAGTGGCTACATATGCTGGGCACAGTTGGCTGCATATTATGGGCTCAGTTGGCTGCATATGATGGGCACAGGTGGTTGCTTTTACTGGGCACAGGGTCTGCATATGATGGGCATAGTGGCTGCATATGATGGGCACAGTGGCTGCAATTGATGTTTGTGTTTCAGTATTTTTAGAATTTTTCAGTTCGTTTGTGCCCCCCCCCCCCCCCCAAAAAAAAAAATTTGAGCACCAGCCACCACTGGCTTAGGACATCTTTATGTAGAGCAACAATATTTTTTTCAGATCCTCAGATAGTTCTTTGCCATGAAGTGCCATGTTTAACTTCCAGTGACCAGTATGAGAGAGTGAGAGCAATAACACCAAATTTAACACACCTTCTCCCCATTCACACCTGAGGCCTTGTAACACACTATAGGCCAGATTCTCAAAAGAGATACGACGGTGTATCGCAGGAAACACTGTCGTATCACACGTGTGATTCATAGAATCACTTACGCATAGATACAGTGAAGATCCGACAGGTGTAAAACACTTACACCGTCGGATCGTAGATGTAATGACTTTGCTGGCCGCTAGGTGGCCATTACGTTGATTTCTCATTTGCCTATGCAAATGAGCCTAATACGCCGTTTTCCGTTGCCATGTTAAGTATGGTGTTGGGTCAGCGTCATTTTTTTCTGACGGTTACGTTGTTTTACTAAGTCGTTCGTCAATAGGGATTTACGTAAACGACCCTCACGTCAGTTTCATTCACGTATTCCGACGTGAGCTGGAGCATGCGCACTGGACTATTTTTGCGGCCGGCGCATGCGCAGTTCGATCGACGCGGGGGAGCGCTTAATTTAAATACAAGTCGCCCCCTTTGAATTACGCGGCCTTACGCCGGGCCATTTACACTACGCAGCCGCAACTTACGGAGCAAGTGCTTGGAGAATACGGCACTTGCTCTGTTAAGTTGCGGCGGCGTAGTGTAAATGGCTTACGCTACGCCGTCGGCCATTGTACGAGAATCTGGCCCTATATATATATATACATATACTGAGCAATGTTATAAATGCAATACTTTTGTGTTTGCCCATGTAGCGCTCATCCCCGAAGGAGCCGCTGGTTATAGGGATGGCATGTTACCTCATGGCTCTGGCGATTTGTCTAGGTTGAACGTTGAATAAGTAGCAATGAAGGAATGTCCGCAAATAGGAAGTCTCATTTATAAGTGCTCTTTATTTCCCAGCCGGGTAAAAACAATCAACAGTTGAGGGAAGGATAGAAGAAGATAGCAGACTCAGGCCTTGGATACTTGAAGCAGTCCTGCTTCCGACAATAACAATATTTCTGCGCCACTCCAGCTTGAGTGGGTATAGTGTACCTGGATAGTCTCTCTCACAGCCAGAGTATCTGCACCAGTTCCCATCAATGCAGCCTGATCAGTGCCCATCAGCTCAGCATCACCAATGCCCATCAATGCAGCCTCACCAGTGCCCATCAGTGCAGCCTCATCAGTGGCCATCAACGCAGCTTGATCAGTGTCCATCAGCTCAGCCTCACCAATGCCCATCCATCAATGCAGCCCCACCAGTGCTCATCAATGGAGCCCCACCAGTGCCCATCAATGCAGCCTCACCAGTGCCCATCAATGCAGCCTTACCAGTGCCCATTAATGAAGCCTCACCAGTGCTCATAAATGCAGCCTCATCAGTGCCCATCAATGCAGCCTGATCAGTGCCCATCAGCTCAGTCTCACAAATGCCCATCAATGCAGCCTCACCAATGCCCATCAATGCAGCCTCAGCAGCACTAATTAATGCAGTCTGATCAGTGCCCATTAGCTCAGCCTTTCCTGTGGCCATCAAAGCAGCCAATGCCCATGAGCGCAGCCTTGCCACTGGATTACACAGAGTGGGAATCTCCTGCTAACCCGACGCTGCCGCTGTCACACAAAGCCTCCTGGACCGGCCCCTATTATGGACGTCACAAGTCCCGGCATTGCACCAGTGTGCTGTCTATCTTGGGAGCCGGCCAGCCCTGATTTCTGCAGTAACTGACAACCAGTTTATCAAAGTACATAGGGGAATTGCTGTGTAGTTTATTTGCTGTGAATCACACTCCTCATGTGCACCATCCATATTCAGTTTCTTGTCTATCAGATACTATACTTCTAAAGGCCGCGTACACACGAGGGGATATGTCCGCTGAAAACGGTCCGATGGACCGTTTCAGCAGACATCTCCGCTCGTGTGTATGGGCTAGCGGACAGATTTCTCCACCAGACAGATTTCAAAGCAAGCTTTGAAATCTATCCGGTGGGAATCTGTCCACCCGACATGTCTGCTGGTTAGTACACTTACCAGCAGACATGTCGGCCCCCACCGCCGCCGCGCCGCTGCCGAATGGATTCGGCGCATGCGCGGAAGTGTTTTACTTCCTGGTGCGGTGACGTGGCGGTGACGCGGCGGCGTCAACGTCACCGCCGCGTCACCGCCACGTCACCGCGCCGTCCCGCGGCGGGGAATTTGATCCGATGGTGTGTACACGCCATCGGATCAAACTTCCGATCGGACATATCCGATGGAAATGGTCCGCGGACCGTTTTCATCGGATATGTCCGATCGTGTGTATGGGGCCTAACACTTTTAGTTAAGCCCTGTATCTGTACATATGTGGTCAGTATGGTGTGATGTGTGGATGATAAGTCTTTTTAAGTTGCTAGTATGCTAATTTTTAACTGCTATGTTTCCTTTGTTCCAGCTATTATGAAGATGGAAACCTTCATTGATCTCATACAGGAGCTGGAGTCCAGTTTCCCAGAATGGCCTGCTAAGGATGTTGCTGAGCTCCTGCTGTCTTCTAATACTAAGCAATTCCAGCCCCATCAATATTTGTCTGATAGACAAGCTGCTCTTGCTCATGTTTTGCTGTCGGGAAAGGTGATACGTTTAGAGGGCATGCCTTGGCAGGAACAAGGGGTTGTTTTGGCTCCTGATGGTAGCACAGTGGCTTTAAGGTCTCTTGTTGACACAGTGGTCTGCGGTTGGAAAGCTAACTGTGATGTAAAAAAATTGAAAAATCACAAAAAGGATGTGGAACCCAGCAAAGATACAGGACCAAGCCAAGAGCCACGCAGCCCTACCACGTGTCGAATTTCACTGCCAAGTGTGCTAGGATTACATTTTGCAAGTTTAAAAGATTCTTTGCAGGTTCCATTATATGTTCCTGATGGGTGCTGGGATTCTACCACCGACCCAAAAACCTTTCAGCTACATGGAGCTCCTTCTAGAACTGATCTGACACTCGCCAACATCAATGGTGTATTGGATGGTGCCCTACTGAGGGAAATGATGATCATAAATGAAACCCAGAAGATAAGTGATCTACTTCATTCTTACTATGGGGGAATTCCGGCTAGGAGCCCATACAGGAGGCAGAATTTCCAGGCTCTCCTGGAGAAGGGCGAATTAGGAGATGAGATGGGGAAAGCAATTGAATGTTACAGGAAACAATATCAAGGTTCTGGCCTTCCTATTATGACAGACGAAAAACTGAAAGAAACCACAGCTGCAGCAGCAAAGCAGTTTGAGCAGCAATATTTGGGTATAATATTATAGCTATTATGTGGATTTATATTAGAGCTCTATAAGGTCCCACACACAAAAGCATTGTTTAACCACTTGACCACTTCCTGACCAGACCAATTTTCAGCTTTCGGTGCTCTCACAATTTGAATGACAATTACTCAGTCATACAACATTGTACCCATTTGAAATTTTTGTCCTTTTTTTCACACAAATAGAGCTTTCTTTTGGTGGTATTTGATCACCTCTGGGGTTTTTATTTTTTGCGCTATAAAAGAAAAACTACTGAAAATTCCTTAAAAAAAAAAAAATCTTGTTTCTGTCATATTAGTAGGTTATTTCTCACACACAGCATATGCATACCACAAATTACACCCCAAAACACATTCTGCTATTCCTCCCGAGTATGGCGATACCCCATGTGTGAGACTTTTACACAGCAGAGTATTGCGCAGGGTATTGCAGAGTATTGCGCAGGGTATTGCTGCAGAGTATTGGGGTATTGCTGCAGAGTATTGGGGTATTGCTGCAGAGTATTGGGGTATTGCTGCAGAGTATTGAGGTATTGCTGAAGAGTATTGGGGTATTATAGCAGAGTATTGGGGTATTGCTGCAGAGTATTGGGGTATTATTGCAGAGTATTGGGGTATTGCTGCAGAGTATTGGGGTATTGCTGCAGAGTATTGGGGTATTATTGTAGAGTATTGGGGTATTGCTGCAGAGTATTGGGGTATTGCTGCAAAGTATTGGGGTATTATAGCAGAGTATTGGGGTATTGCTGCAGAGTATTGGGGTATTGCTGCAGAGTATTGGGGTATTATAGCAGAGTATTGGGGTATTGCTGCAGAGTATTGGGGTATTATTGTAGAGTATTGGGGTATTGCTGCAGAGTATTGGGGTATTGCTGCAAAGTATTGGGAGATTATAGCAGAGTATTGGGGTATTGCTGCAGAGTATTGGGGTATTATTGCAGAGTATTGCGCAGGGATAGCTGAGCTGGGATGGATGGATGGATGGCTGGATCTGTGACTGCATTTGTCACAGATCCAGCCACAGCGCTGCTGCTGACACCTGCTCCCCCCCCCCTCCTCTCACACTGTACCGAACGTTACAGAGAGGAGAGGGAGGAACCGGCGTCATTTGGTTTGTTTACAAGTGATCGCTCCGTCACGTGGTAAACGGCTGCTATCAGCGGCAATTTACCGCGATCCGTGATGCGCCGGGTCTTCCCAGGGGGCGCACGAGTGAAGGATTGTGGGAGGACGTCCCAGGGACGTCGTCCCAAAGTAGCTCCACCGCGCTGTAGCAGTAAAATGTCTATGGCGCGGTGGGCAAGTGGTTAACCACTTCAGCCCCGAACCATATTGCTGGTCAATGACCGGGCCAATTTTTGCGATTCGGCACTGCGTCGCTTTAACTGACAATTGCGTGGTCGCGCGACGTGGCTCCCAAACAAAATTAGCGTCCTTTTTTTCCCACAAATAGAGCTTTCTTTTTGTGGTATTTGATCAAGTGCGGTTTTTATTTATTGCGCTATAAACAAAAATAGAGCGACAATTTTAAATGTGTTTTACTTTTTGCTATACTAAATATCCCCAAAAATATACTGTATAAAAAAAAGTATTTTTTTTCTCAGTTTAGGCCGATACGTATTCTTTTACATATTTTTTGTTAAAAAAATTGCAATAAGCGCTTATTGATTGGATTGCGCAAAAGTTATAGCGTCTACAAAATAGGGGATAGTTTTATGTAATTTTTATTAATATTTTTTTTACTAGTAATGGCAGCGATCAGCGATTTTTATCAGTACTGCGACTTTATGGCGGACACTTCGGACACTTTTGACACATTTTTGGGACCATTGGCATTTTTAGGCCCCTTTCACATTGAGGAGTTTTTCAGGCGGTACAGCGCTAAAAATAGCGCTGCTATACTGCCTGAAAAACTCCTGCCAAGCAACCTCAATGTGAAAGCCCAAGGGTTTTCACACTGAGGTGATGCGCTGGCGGGAGAGAAAAAAATCTCCTGTCAGCAGCATCTTTGGAGTGGTGAGAGGAGCGACGTGAAAACAATTGGAAACCGGGGCAAATCCGCCCGCAATGCGCCTCTATAGAGGCGCATTGCGGGCAGTATTAACCCTTTATCGGCCGCTAGCGGGGGTTAATACCGCACCGCTAGCGGCTGATTCCCACGGCAATTCCGGCGGTATAGCGGCGCTTATTGGTTCCTTGTGCAGCTTCTCCCTCTCTCACTCTATTTATGATGTATTAATGAACACAAACCTGCATTTATTTAAGTCTGTTATACTGGTCTACAGTTTAATTCTACTTCTAATCCTAAATTATCTTTAGTTACAGTTGCATAATTAGCACAAACTAATACACAATAGTTTAAGATCAGTGTTTTAAAAAAAAAAAAATCTTTATTATATAGAATAAATGATCAAATAAATATTAAATTAATAATTATGAAATTACTTGCAAGCAATGCCTGATAGCATCTCTTACTGGATTATTTGCCTCCCTCCAGTGCAAACTGAGCCATCTTTATGTCACAAAAGTTATACAAGATACAGTAAATGAATATAGTCCATTAATTATTTAATCGGTAGATATAAAAAGTTGAATGAATAACCTGTATGATTTATTTCCTCCCCAGATTGTCCTGCAGTTATACCTCGTTGTCAGTGGGGGGCTAAGCCATATAAAGGGACCCCGACCCTGCTACAACTTCCTCTGCAGCACATCTACATCCATCACACCTACGAGCCATCCAGGCCATGCTTATCCTTCAAAGACTGTAGCGCAGATATGCGCAGTATGCAGAGGTTCCACCAGGAGGACCGTGGATGGGATGACATTGGCTACAGGTTAGGGTGTCATTTAACCAAAAGCGCTTTTAGGGGATTATTTGAATATAGGGAAAGAGAAGTGAGAGTTGAAGTCAAGAACTTTAACCACTTTACCACCGGGCTAATTTTGGCACTTCTCTTTTTCATGTAAAAATCTAAATTTTTTTTGCTAGAAAATTTTATCAGAACCGCCAAACATTATATATTTTTTTTTAGCAGACACCCTAGGGAATAAAATGGAGGTCATTGCAACTTTTTTTCTCGCACGGTATTTGCGCAATAATTTTTCAAACGCCTTTTTTGGGGAAAAAAACGGTTTCATGAATTAAAAAATAACAAAGCAGTAAAGTTACCCCAATTTTTTTTGTATAATGTGAAAGATGATATTACGCCGAGTAAATAGATACCTGACATGTCACGCTTTAAAATTGCGCACATTCATGGAATGGCGCCAAACTTCGGTACTTAAAAATCTCCATAGGTGATGCTTTAACATTTTTTACAGGTTACTATTTTCGAGTTTCAGAGGAGGTCTAGTGCTAGAATTGTTGCACACGCTCTAACGCACGCAAAGATACCTCACTTGTGGGGTTTGAACGGCGTTTACATATGTGGGCGGGACCTGTATGCGTGTTCGCTTCTGCGCAGAGATAACGGGGACAGGGGCGTTTTGAATTATTATTTTTTGTTTTTGTTTTATTTTACTTAATTTTTTTTATTTTTACACTTTTTTAACATTTTTTTTTATCACTTTTATTCCTATTACAAGGAATGTAAACATCCCTTGTAATAGGAATCAGTGTGACAGGTCCTCTTTATGGAGAGATGTGGGGTCAATAAGAAAAACCTCCAGGCTTACAAGCATGAAATCTGTGAAAAAAAATCACCGGTCACATGCCGACAGCCGCAATAGCGGCTTTGTTTACTTCCGGGTACCGGCGTGACGTCATAACGTTGAGCCCGTTCCTCCGACGGTCATAGAGATGACTGTGACCATCTGGTCACCAGTCATCTCTATGGTTCTTCAGCAAGCACCGGCCGATTTGCTCTCCGGGCCCCCGATGTCACGGGAGAGCCCGAGAAGCACCAGATGGCGGCGGGAGGGGGGACGTCCCTTTCCGCTGCCTATAAGAACGATCGAGCGGTGGAACCGCCGCTTTGATCGTTCTTATGGTGCAAAGAATCGCCGGCTGAAGAGATGGATATCTGAATGATGCCTGTAACTTCAGATCATTCAGATATCGCCGCACAAAGCCAAGGACGTCCCAGGGACGTCCTCGTGGTCAAGAGGTTAAATAAGTTGACAGCAATCATATACAAAATCTATTTTAAAAAATCTCAAAAGGATTTAAATGTATCCAAAATGTACGTACATTTTTTTTACTTTTTTGTTTAAATCACTTATCACCGTGTCATTCATGTCATGGCTTGCTGATATAACTAGAGGACTTTGTCATTTGTGAATGTTTGTATGGTTTTTGAGCAAAACATGTTTTAATTTGTTCTACTCAAGAGACTACTGCATATTGCAGACTTTTGTTGGCCAATCAGGTGTTTGATCGACTTCTCACAGAGGCAAGGCCTATCTCCAGCAGTGGCGGCTGGTGGTATATTTTTTTGGGGGGACAAACAATGCACCCACAGCCATCCCCCCATTTGGTTCAAGACCCCCTCCCACCCCCTAGTCAGTCGGTTACCAGCCCCAGCCCCGTATTTACCCCATCTGTGGCAGCGCTTCCCTGCGGGCGACTGGCAGCTTTTCCCCCCTGTGTCTCCTCCTCTGCATCGTGGTGGCTGTGTGCAAGGCTGTTCCACTCTCAGCAGTCACCCAGCTACCATTGATTTGCAGCTAAATGTCGGACATTTGTCACTTTCATACCTCGTTTCTTCTTAGATTTGCACTTGTACTTGTCATTATAGATAGTTTATTATGCATTATACATATCGAACTAGCAGCATTATTTACCACGTGTAGACTTTACTGGGACTGTACACATGTGCAGCACCATAAAGCCTGGGCCCCAATAATAGCTGGCTAAAGAACTAGGGATAAAGACTGCTTTAGAAATGAAGAACTTTGTCTATTGTCCATAGTAAGAGATACCTCTTTAGAGAGTTTTCAATTGCCATTCATATAAAGTGCATTCTAAAGTGGATACAACCCATGACCTTTGCTTTTTTATAATGAATCTTAGTTGTGTGCAGGGTATCTATATACAGTGAAACCTCGGATTGCGATATACAAGCGTTTCGAAATACAAGCTATTTTTTCTTTTAAATCCTGACTCGGTTTGCGAGCGTTGTCTCACAAGATGAGCAGGATTCAAGCCGCTGGGGTGTGCAGTACTGTATTTTGGTGTCGGTGATGCTCAGGGACATTAGGAGATGCTCGGAGACAGTCAGAGATGCTTAGAGATACTCAGAGACACTCCATTCCAGAGTGTCTCCAAGCTTCTCCGGGTGACTCCGCGTGTCTCCAAGTGTCTCCAAGCATCTCAGAGTGGCCCCACACCTCTTTCCACATACAGTACCACATACACCAGCAGTGACTGGAACCAATTATTTGAGTTTCCATTGATTCCTATGGGGAAACTCATTTTGATATACGAATGCTTTGGATTACAAGCATTCCTCTGGAACAGATTATGCTTGTAATCAAAGGTACTATTATATGTGCTCCCAGTAGCAATGCAGTATCCATTTGCCTAATCTGGTGTGTCAGTGGGGGTGAGATTCTTTGCAGAGTCAACCTAGGTTCACATTGGTCCGATTTGGCATGCAATTTGACAATTCGGCGGCTTTTGCCGACAATGGCACCGTCCAAATTGGTGCGGCACAGACTTTGCGGCGCTGCACTGTTTTCCAAATGTAGTTCCTGTACTACTTTTGGCGACTTAGGTGGGCAATTTTTATAGACCTCTGTGCAGGAACCCGCACAGATGTCTGTCAAATTTCCCCCGAAAGTCAGACTGCATTGCTGGGTTAGAATTGTACAAGTTCAGTTGAACTTGCACGATTTCTAACCCGCAGCAATGTGAACCTAGGCTCAAGGCAGAAGAACAAAGAACCCAATCTACCAAGCGGCTCTTGCAGGGGTAGCGCTGCACAAGTTAGACTTGAGATTTAAATGACTAATTTCAGGTAGACTGAATCATTTTGGATTTGCCATCTCTTAATAAATAAGCCCCTCTCTTAATATACATTAGAGCGTAGTAACATACTTTTAAACATTTTGAGAAACATGTAAAACAAATTACTGCACAGGAATTGATCAAGCAGCTTTATTCAAATATTCAAAAGCATACATGCAGTCTGCATTGGTACTATCATTATTTATGCCCAAGTATGACTTTGATTGTTGTCACTCAGACTTTTGGGTCCAATGCAAATGTAGTGAATAAAGATTACTGATTGGATTCACAGTAATAATTTGTAACTGCTCTGGTAACTAGATCATCATTTTAACCCCATCTTCATTTCTTCCTCTTCCCCAGCTTTGTGGTAGGATCTGATGGATATCTTTATGAAGGACGAGGATGGCTCTGGGTGGGAGCTCACACAATGGGCCACAACTCTATTGGGTATGGTGTGAGCTTTATCGGCGATTTCATGGCTTCAGTCCCTGAGGGTCCCATCCTGAGCCTGGTGAGAGATCGATTCTTGAGCTGTGCAGTGACGTCTGAGTATATCACCTCCAACTACACTGTTCAAGGCCACCGACAAGTAGTGAGGACATCCTGTCCAGGAGATGCCCTCTTTCAGAAAATCTCTGCTTGGAAGAACTTTAAGGTATGAAGAACCACATAAAACATTCTAGTGTGATTAATAAACACCCAAAGCATTTTTTGTATCTAAAGATACTACATAATTCCATTGAAAGTTCACCATTGATATCACATTACACATGTGAACAATTCTAAAAATTAGGACCTGTTTGTTTCTGAGATCTCTCTTCAGCAGTTTATAAATGAACAGGCTCATCTGAAAGTAGAAATCAAAAATATGATCACCACCACCAAAAAAAATAGGAGCTTGACACCTGAAACTAAATTTATGAGCATTCAGGTTGAAAAGAAACGGTGTTACAATGTGTAAAAACAAAATAATAAAAAGTTTGACCAAAGATTCTTAAAGTGGATGTAAACCCAATTCATGAAATTTGAGCTGGGCAAATATATCTCCAGCGTTTTCTTATCTCTCTCCAAAGTCCCTTGGCTTTCTACTGCTCCATTCTTCCGTTATCAGCATGATAACTTCTGACAAATTCTCTGTCAACTGTGATAAAACCAGCCAGAATTTTGTGTCAGGGTGGGCGCTATAAATAGATTAGCAGATTAGTTGAGCTGTGGACTATTCACATTACAGCTCTTAAATCTCTGCCAATGTGGAGAGGGGGTGTGTGCCTTTCCTCCAATCAGCTGTCTCCCAGTGTAAGCAAAGAATCCACACCCACAGGTGGATCAGGAAGAGAAAATTCTAACAGGACAAGCACTTTCTAAACAGTATATAAAGCTGAAGACAGCAGATATACATGTAAAACGTATGTAGTAGGATGATTTGTTTAATCTCTGTGTATCATCTGATCCTGTTCACGTCACTGGGTATAAGTGAGAGTTTTTTTGCAGCTAAATGTCTGGTTTTGTGTTTTTGATTCCGCGATCAGCTTTCAAATAAAATAAATCTAGGCAACGCTAAAGAGTCCTGATCACTTTTATACTACTGATAAAGTAACACCACATCCATTCTCTAATGTCTTCTGTGACTAATGAATCCAGAAGTGACATGAGATATACAGTGCGGAAAATAAGTATTTGAACACCCTGCTATTTTGCAAGTTCTCCCACTTGGAAATCATGGAGGGGTCTGAAATTGTCATCGTAGGTGCATGTCCACTGTGAGAGACATAATCAAAAAAAAAAATTCCAGAAATCACAATGTATGATTTTTTTAACTATTTATTTGTATGATACAACTGCAAATAAGTATTTGAACACCTGAGAAAATCAATTTTAATATTTGGTACAGTAGCCTTTGTTTGCAATTACAGAGGTCAAACGTTTCTTGTAGTTTTTCACCAGGTTTGCACACACTGGAGGAGGGATTTTGGCCCACTCCTCCACACAGATCTTCTCTAGATCAGTCAGGTTTCTGGGCTGTCGCTGAGAAACACAGAGTTTGAGCTCCCTCCAAAGATTCTCTATTGGGTTTAGGTCTGGAGACTGGCTAGGCCACGCCAGAACCTTGATATGCTTCTTACAGAGCCACTCCTTGGTTATCCTGGCTGTGTGCTTCGGGTCATTGTCATGTTGGAAGACCCAGCCTCGACCCATCTTCAAAGCTCTAACTGAGGGAAGGAGGTTGTTGCCCAAAATCTCGCAATACATGGCCCCGGTTATCCTCTCCCTAATACAGTGCAGTCGCCCTGTCCCATGTGCAGAAAAACACCCCCAAAGCATGATGCTACCACCCCCATGCTTCACAGTAGGGATGGTGTTCTTGGGATGGTACTCATCATTCTTCTTCCTCCAAACACGGTTAGTGGAATTATGACCAAAAAGTTCTATTTTGGTCTCATCTGACCACATGACTTTCTCCCATGACTCCTCTGGATCATCCAAATGGTCATTGGCAAACTTAAGACGGGCCTTGACATGTGCTGGTTTAAGCAGGGGAACCTTCCGTGCCATGCATGATTTCAAACCATGACGTCTTAGTGTATTACCAACAGTAACCTTGGAAACGGTGGTCCCAGCTCATTTCTGGTCATTAACCAGCTCCTCCCGTGTAGTCCTGGGCTGATTTCTCACCTTTCTTAGGATCATTGAGACCCCACGAGGTGAGATTTTGCATGGAGCCCCAGTCCGAGGGAGACTGACAGTCATGTTTAGCTTCTTCCATTTTCTAATGATTGCTCCAACAGTGGACCTTTTTTCACCAAGCTGCTTGGCAATTTCCCCGTAGCCCTTTCCAGCCTTGTGGAGGTGTACAATTTTGTCTCTAGTGTCTTTGGACAGCTCTTTGGTCTTGGCCATGTTAGTAGTTGGATTCTTACTGATTGTATGGGGTGGACATGTGTCTTTATGCAGCTAATGACCTCAAACAGGTGCATCTAATTTAGGATAATAAATGGAGTGGAGGTGGACATTTTAAAGGCAGACTAACAGGTCTTTGAGGGTCAAAATTCTAGCTGATAGACAGGTGTTCAAATACTTCTTTGCAGCTGTATCATACAAATAAATAGTTAAAAATTCATAAATTGTGATTTCTGGAATTTTTTTTTTCATTATGTCTCTCACAGTGGACATGCACCTACGATGACAATTTCAGACCCCTCCATGATTTCCAAGTGGAAGAACTTGCAAAATAGCAGGGTGTTCAAATACTTATTTTCCGCACTGTATATTATATCTCTTCTGGGTTCAGAGCTGTAATTGTCCAGCTGTAGCCAGGGAAACAGCTAATCAAGCATGTTCTATGCTTGACTTGCTGAAGTGGAGGGCAGGAGAGACATTTGTGGTCTAATACATCCCTGATGTCTCTATAAAGAGGACCTGTCACCTGCCAATGAAATCACATAGGGAACTCGTTAGCTCTTTGTGATAGATATTTGGCCAGATTCAGGTAGAGTTGCGCTGGAGTAATTCGATATGCGCCGCGGAACTGTGAAGATGCGCCGTCGTTTCTATGTGGCCGTACCCACCAAACTAGATGCGACAGAAAACGGGCCATTTCCGATCGGCTTAACTTTCCGACGCCGGAGTCTCGTCAGCGCATAATTTCGCTTGGCGCATCAGTCGCGCCTATTGATTTCCCCTGCAAATATGCAAATGAGGGAGATTTCCCGATTCACAAACGGATTAGCACCATACGCTGGCTACATGCGCCGCGCGTATCTCGTCCGTCCGGCGCAACCTTATTTCTACAAAAAGCTGCTTTATCTTTACTCCAGACGGCCTCAGGTCAGCAGGAGAGCAGCTACAGCAGCAGCGTTACCGACGAAACTAGCAAGCTGAACAACCACACTTGCAAGGACAACACCTCTGTGTGCCAACATGCCAGGGGCAGTCGCAGTCCTAGCACTAGTACTGGGTCCCCCGCAACGGAGTAGGCGGGCACGTGAAAGGATATACCGCACGCGCATGAGCCTCTTTGGCATGGGGGATGAGGAGGTGTATCGCCTCTTCAGATTCAGCCCAGATGCAATACTTGAACTAACCACAACCCTGCAGGGTGACATCACCAGCAAGACACACCGCTCACAAGCAGTGCAGCCACTGGTGAAGGTACTGGCAACACTTCATTTCCTTGCCAGTGGATCATTCCAGCGTACAAGTGGAGTGGTGGCTGGGATGTCACAATCCTCCATAAGCAGATGTGTGCACCAGGTTGTCCCTGCAATCCTCAGACGCATGTCCAACCAGTTCATCAGACCCACCACTGAGGAGCTGCGGCTGAAGGCAATGACAGATTTCTACAGCATTGCCAGATTCCCACGCACTGTGGGGGCCATTGATTGCACGTATGTGGCCCTACAGCCCCCCAGTGCCACAGAGCACATATACCGCAATCGGAAGCATTGGCATTCCATCAACGTACAGGTGATAGCTGATGCCCAACGCCTCATATGGCACGTCCGTGCCAAACACCCAGGGTCCAGCCATGACAGCTTCATATACCGTCAGAGCCCCATCCCAGCAGAATTCGAGCAGAACATGTATGGGGACAGCTGGCTGGTTGGTGAGTGACATGGGTGGCAGGCATGACTATCCCCTCCCGTGATGCACATCAGAAGTGGCACATGCATGACTAACATCCTCCTGTCTTTTCCCTTACAGGTGACTCTGCATATGCACTGGGACCCCATCTCATGACTCCTTTCCGGAACCCCCAAACCAGAGGAGAGAGAAAATACAATGAAGCACACATCAAAACCCGTGCAGTGGTGGAGCAAACATTTGGGCTCTTGAAGTCCTGTTTCCGCTGCCTGGATAAGTCCGGGGGGACCCTATTGTATTACCCTACCTTTGTGTGTCAGATCATCGATGCATGTTGCATTCTGCACAACTTTGCTATGAGAAAAGGCCTGCAGATTGACATGCGTGATGACCTGACCCCCGACCCACACAGTCCCCACCTGCCAGAGGAGAACCAGTCTGCTGATGGAAGAGCAGTCAGGAGGGTCCTCGCCGTAGGCATCTTTGGACAATAAACCGAAACATTGATCACACGGACAATGCACGCGTGTACACCACTGATGTCCCTACATCACAAACACCACATCCACATCACATTGGATCCAGCATGTAGGACTTGGGAGCAGCAACGCCAGCGTCAAGGCCCCAATGATGTCACTGTCCATTCATACACCTTTCACACGTCATTCATACAGCCGTGGGGTTAACTTCACCACCACGGCCGAGGGTGACACCCCTTACTGGCAGGAGTGCCACCCCCTCACATTCACACACCATTCACACTGCAACGTGTGCAGTATCAAAAAAAAAAATCTCATAACCTGAGCATAATCACAAAGAAAATAACTCATAACTTGAGTATTAATAATAAAATAAAAATCTCATAACCTGAGCATTTACAAAAAAATAGAAAAAAAACTCATGTCCTGAGCATCCAAAAATAAAATAAAAAGAAAAATTATCTGGGATGCCGGGGGCTTCTTCTGGCGGCCCCTCTCTGGCTCCTCAGCTGCCTGGAAGGAGTGGGTGGGGGTGGGGGGGCATCTGGAGGTGGCTGATCCCCGGGTGGGCCACTCCTGGCAGGTGTGGCCTGCCTGCCCTCCAAGGCCACGGCAATCCGGCCAAGGTAAGAACTGGTCTTGGCCTGCACCCTGAGCTGCTGGGCCTGCATCCTGAGCTGCCGGGTGACCTGATAATGCTGGGCCCGGATGGCAGCACTGTTTGCCTGGACGGCTGCAGTGAGGTCCCTTAGCTCACCCTGCACCTCCCCCAGACTGGTCACCACTGCAGCGCAGTTGCAGCTCACATCCTGCACTGCCGAAGACATCTGGGCCACGGAGCACAGGCTGTCAGCCACTCGGTCCAGGTGCCCAGCAATCTCCCCCATTTGCTGGGTCTGTCTGGTGTGATCCCTCGCCACCTGGTCCTGGACCAGATCAGACACCCCCCTGGTCTTATGGGTGGCCTTCCTGGGGCCAGTAGATGTTTGTCCCCGGGGGGATGGAGTCGCCCTTGAGGGGCTTCCTATAATGGGGGAGGGGATCTGAGAGGGTCCAGCAGAAGAGGAGGATTCCTCTAACAATAAAACAAAGTCCTGCTCTGCCCCAACAGGCTCCTCCTCAACGACCTCTGCATGTGTGGTGTGGCCACTCTCCTCCTCCACCTCGGTGTCTTCACCACCCAGGGGCACAGGCACTGGGTGCCGATGGGGGGATGGGGTGGACTGGCCGCTGACAGATGATGGCCCAGCTCCGTCATCTGTGGATGACACAAAGCAGACACATGTTGGTGGTCCCACACACTTGGCACATGTACCCTCCCCCCCCCCACATGCAAAACACCAAATAGGGGATAAAAAACACTTACCTGTCCTGGAGCCTTCCTCCACAGAATCAAAGCCTGGTACCCCCTCCAACTGCTCCCTGTCCAGGCAGCGGGTGACCACCTCCTCCTCTGTGGTCAGGCGGACATGGTGGACCACCACCTGTGCCCCTCTCATGGCTCCTAATGGTGGCCACCTTGCCACGGACCTTGCGCCGCAGATCATTTTTTTTTTTTTGAATATCCCCAGCAGTCCGGGTGGAATACCCCAACACATTGACCCTGGCAGCAATGGTCTCCAGGATGCCCTGCTTCCTCTCCCGGCTGGTCTTCCTACTTTTTTTGCCGTGGAGAAAATCATTAAACGTCTCCATAGCCGAGATGACCACAGAGACCTCCTGGGCATTAAAGTTGAGGTTCCTCCTCTCTTTAGGGGTAGCAGGAGCAGCCATGACAGTGCAAAAGTATCTTCCCTGGGGTGAGGGGAAACGGATATACTTTTGCGCCGGAATGGCGTTTCCGCCTGCGCTTTTAAGCGCCCAACGGAAGGCATTGCGCTGACGTTTCCCGTGAAGTGGTGCCGACGGAAGTTGTGAGCATGCGCACAAGGGGGCGAGTGGAGCCGCACTCACTGCGCATGCTCCGTGGATGATGCGCTGAACGTAAGCCTCTGCGCTGGGCTCCGCCCATCATTTACATGTGATCACACCCACTTCCACTTGCGTCGGGTTACGCCAGCGCATTATCGTTACTCTGGCGCAAGTTTACGCGCAACTGCTATGTGAATAACAGTACTTGCGCTGAAAGGGTCGTCAGAGTAACGTAAATGAGAAGCGTTACTCCAGAGCAAAGATGCTCTGATCTACCTGAATCTGGCCCATAAAGTTAAATGGCCACGCACCTGTAACCATAAGTTGCAACACACATGTAAGGTATCACCATGAATGTCATAGTAAAAGCAATAATTCTAGTAACATAGAAAACGTTTTAAACTGATGATCTGTAATGGCTTTTAAAATATCACTGATAGACAATTTTATGACTTGACATGTTTGGTATCTATTTACTCAATCCAACATGTCTTTTATACCTTGCCAAAAATTGGGTATTATATTGTGTTTGTTTGCTCTAAAATTAATTTAAATTTTTTTTTCCTGCTTTTAGAAAGTATAAACATATAGACCACTTAGTCAGAGTTTTTGTTAACTGTCACATACATTTGGCATGTGTTTCAGTGATGTCTAGTTAATATTGTATTTGTGTTCAATTACATTTTATATATTTTTTTTCTTGAGTTTACACGTTAATAAACTGTTGGTTTGTATGTTGTTTTGTTAATTATATAGAATCTTTATGTTATAAGAAAACATTTAATGCAGGGTGCCTGAAAAATACACAGTTTTGGGGCATGTTGGGCTTTCTAATCAGCTCAGCACTTGAAAATGTCCCCCTCTGATCATGCAGGGCCGGTGTTCTATCGTTTTGTGCCCTCCATCGAAAAGTGTGCAGAAAGGAAAGGCACTCCAGCTGAGTTGCCGATCAGCTGGAGTGAAGTCACTATAGCGCATGCGCACATCGTAGGAGGTTTTTTTGACAGGCGATACCATTTCACAGGCACAATTGAAAGCTATGCAAAGAGATGTCAGATTGTGCCTCACTGTAAACCCGCGGCGCAACATCGAGGCACAATATGACAAATACGGTGTCTCTTCGCTGTTTGCATAGCATTAAATTGTGCCCAATAAATGGTATCTCCTGCCGAAAAAAGGCTCCTACCATGTGCGCATGTGCTATGGGACGTCACTCCAGCTTATCGGCAACTCAGCTGGAGTGACCTTCCGTTGTGCGCAAGTGCGGGCACTTTTTGACAGTGGGCACATATCAACAGAGCACCGGCACTGAGCAACATAGATGTCACGCGCTAGGCTTCCCATTTAGTTGCTGGATACTTGTTGATGTTTGAGAAGTAGCTAAAGCTGCAGGTTGTAGAGGGGGTAAAAGCCTCCAACTCTACCAAAAGTGTTGGTAAAAATTAAAAACTAAAATACTAAATTAAAAACAGATTGATTCCAGGCAAAGAGCTATAGTATGTATTGCATGCCTACAGTGTGTACTTCTGTGACAGAGTGTATTTAGCATTTAATGTGGAGTAACATATATTTTATTTACAGGAATCCTGACAATGATTCTCGGCTTTCAACCTGAATCTAACGCATCATATGCTTCATTTAATAAAATTCATGATAAAAATGTGTTCTGTGAATTATGTCAGATGTTTGTTACCACAGTTTCGCCCGCCCCTCTTCGTCACCGGCCTGAGTTGCTGAAATATATTCAAACACCACAGGTTGACTGTTATTTTTAAAAAAGCTCGAAAAAAAAGTCTATTTCCTGTTGTGAGGGTAGAGAGCGTAGGGGAAAGACAGATCACAGATAGATGGTAAAAGAGAGGAACTTAGTACTGAGTAATAGACAACCCGGTGGGTTGTAGATAAAGGACACTAACAGGACGGGCACCAGACAATTTGAGTTCAGTCTAAATCACATAAAAGCGAAGGAAGCAAAGAGGCATTGCAAGCAAGCTGGATAAACTGAAAAGATATCAGAGATAATAACATGCTGAAGAAGAGGTAAAGGCTAAAGGGCGCTTTAAAGAGGTTCGAGACTTATATAAAAAACATCAATCTGTGCTGAGAAAGACCTGTGCTACATCCCATAGCCATCACCGTTATCTGAGGCACAAGATGGTGGAGCCTTGTGAGGAGCTGGCAGACCATGAGTCTAGCATTCCAGAACTCAATCCCTTGGCCTCCTATCAATGGAAAAGCCGAAATCGCAGTGTGTGGAACAAGTTCCAGGACTGGAGAACCTCTTTCATTACCCAACATAAGCCATCCAAAAAAAAGCAGTCAAAGCCATCCGATAGATCAAAAAAAGGGAGCTTTGCACGTTACTTGGGATCAGTATCGCTGCCACAGAAAAGGAGGAAGAAGGACATAACGGAGCCAGTTGAGGTGACTGAGGGTAAGTAAAGAGATGGGAGATGGGAGAGGAAGGATTCCTGATTTAGCACAATGAACTTTATTGGAGCCTTACACACGATCGGATTTTCCGCCTGAAAAACCTTGGATGGTTTTTCCGACGGAATTCCGTTCAAGCTTGACTTGCATACACATGGTCACACAAAAGTTCTCTGAACATTCGACCGACAAGAACGCGGCAAAGTACAACACTACGACGAGCTGAGAAAATTAAGTTCAGTGCTTTCGGGCACGCGTCGAATTGTTTCCGAGCAGGCGTCAGAATTTTGCGCGTCGGAATTGCTACAGACAATCAGAATTTCCAATTTGGATTTTTTTTCCGTCTGAAAATTTGAGAACCAGCTCTCAAATTTTTTTTGGTGGAAATTCCGACAGGAAAAGTCCGATGGAGCCTACACGGTCGCAATTTCCGACCAAAAGCTTGCATCGGACTTTTCTTGTCGGAAATTCCGACCGCGTGTACGGGGCATTAGTAATATTTGCATAAACTGTTAAAACAAACAGGCCTTGACTTTTTAGGGGTTGATTTACTAAAACTGGAGAATGCAAAATCTGGTGCAGCTCTGCTTAGAAACAAATCAGCTTCCAGGTTTTTTTTGTCAAAGTTTAATTGAAGAAGCTAAAGTTGAAAGCTGATTGGCTACCATGCACAGCTGTACCAGATTTTGCACTCTCCAGTTTTAGTAAATAAACTCCTTGAGGCTGGGTTCACACTTGTTCCCGACAACGCTCCTACATTGGGAGCTCATGTAGCATGACGTGTGAAAATCAATGTTTCCCTATGAGAGCTGTCTTAAAGCGGTATTTCACCCTAAATATAAGATCTCCCATGTGATCCAGCATACTGGCGTCAGCGCCAGTATGCTGTTTTTTTTTTTTTTTAATCCCACACTTACTGTATTATGCAGGAATTTCTTTTTTTCCCCCGTGGTGGACGGCGCCAGTATAGCGCGTCACATCTTCCTAAAATACCCGATATGGACTCGGGTAATCTCGTCGAAAATGCGGCGCCTGCGCACAGACCTAGGAGCTGACTGCGCAGGCGCCGTATTTCTCCGAGTCCTACGGCTATGGCGCGTCACGCCCTCCGAAATAGGACTCGGAGAAATACGGCGCCTGCGCAGTCAGCTCCTAGGTCTGTGCGCAGGCGCCGCATTTTCACCGAGATTACCCGAGTCCATATCGGGTATTTTAGGAAGATGTGACGAGCAATACTAGAGCCGTCCACCGCGGGGGGAAAAAAAGAAATTCCTGCATAATACAGTAAGTGTGGGATTAAAAAAAAAAAAAACAGCATACTGGCGCTGACGCCAGTATGCTGGATCACATGGGAGATCTTATATTTAGGGTGAACCTCCGCTTTAACTGATCCAACACAAGTCTGTCCATCTTTGAAAACACTCCCTGTACTACTTTGCTCCGACATTCATCCTACTTCAGCCCATTGAATATCATTGAAGTCGGACCAAAGTAGGAGCCTTGTCCGTATCAGACACCCAACATGTGATTACAGCAGCAGTAAAAGGAATTTATCAAGTCAGACTATCACAAAGTCGGTTCAAAGTAGTATCCTGTTCATGAAAGTAGGATGGATGTAGGATGAATGTAGGACAGATGTCGCAGAGCAAAGTAGGATGAAAGTTGTACTGCTGTCGTGTAGTATAGTGTGAACCCAGCCTGAGGCTGGGTTCACACTACACTACACGACTTTTATCCTACTTTGCTCTGCGACATTTGTCCTACATTGATCCTACATTGGTCCTTCATCCATCCTACTTTCATGAACAGGATACTACTTTGGTCCTACTTTGTGATAGACTGACTTGTTCTTTGACCAATCAAAACAATCCCAGAGTGAGATAAATTCCTTTTACTGGTGCTGTAATCACATGTCAGATGGCAAAAGTCGGATGGTTAGGACAAGGCTCCTACTTTGGTCCTACTTCAATGATATTCAATGGGCTGAAGTAGGATCAATGTAGGACCAAAGTAGTACAGGGAGCATTTTCAAAGTCGGACAGACTTGTGTAGGACCAGTTAAGACAGCTCTCATAGGGAAACATTGATTTTCACACGTCATGCTACATGAGCTCCCAATGTAGGAGCGTTGTCGGAACAAGTGTGAACCCAGCCTTAGCCTCGTACGAGGCTTTCAGGTTTCTCGTCAGGAAATCTGGCCAGAATCTTGACGATAAAAAAAGAGAACCTGCGCTCTTTTTTATCGTCGAGATTCTTGTCGGCCTGTTTTCCGATGAGAAACCCGAGAGTGTGTATACTTACCTGTCGCCGTGGAAAACCCGCGCATGCTCGAAATGACTTTGACGCATGTGCGGTAGCTTCCACGGCATAGGTAGGGTGAAGCAAGATGGTGGCGACAGCATCGTATGTGACGAGCGCTAGCTCGTCGTACGCGATGACGTCACCGCTTTCTTTCCTTTCAAGAGAACCCCGGTACACTCAGGCGGCAAGAGTTTCTTGCCAAGAATCTCGTCAGGGAAAACTACGTTTTTTTCCTGACGAGATTCTTGCCCATGTGTACAGGGCCTTAGTGACTAAAACTGAATGTAGAAATTAGAATACTCTCACCATTTTTGATAGATCAGGCAACCAATCCCATGCTGTATATGTCTTCAGACAGCCCTGGGTAACCATTCAGTAGAGTGCTTGGTCAGCTGGGCAGGGTCAAACACCTTGTATGCTCCCTTGCTTGTCCCCTCTCTACAGGCATGATCGTCTACATATGGCAGAGGAGACTATGGGGGTTATTTACTAAAGGCAAATCCACTTTGACTACAAGTGCAAACTACAAAGTGCACCTGGAAGTGCAGTCACTCTAAATCTGAGAGGTAGATCTGAAATGAGGGGAAGCTCTGCTGATTTTATCATCCAATCATATGCAAGCTAAAATGCTGTTTTTTATTTTCCTATCATGTCCCCCTTGGATCTACAGCGACTGCACTTCCAAGTGCACTTTCAGTGCAATTTCAAGTG
Organism: Rana kukunoris; assembly: GCA_029574335.1. Lineage (NCBI taxonomy): Eukaryota > Metazoa > Chordata > Amphibia > Anura > Ranidae > Rana > Rana kukunoris. Next base: position 484,675,878 of record CM056051.1, on the reverse strand, counting down.
CACTTTGTACTTGTAGTTTGCACTTGTAGTGAAAAGTGGATTTGCCTTTCGTAAATAACCCCCATTGAGTATTCAGTTCCAGGAGTATCAGTTTCCTAGTCCAACATTGTCCTTAGTGGTTCCATCGGCTGGGCACACGTTTTGTGCTGTAATCACACATGTGGGAACCACAGAGTAAAGTGGGGGACCTGGAAATTAATATTTCTGGAGTCTTTGAATCCTGCCTGGTCTGTAGCTGGCGGTTCTCTTCACTGCTACAGAGACCAGCTGTGTGGGCAGCCAGGAAGTGAAAATTTATTGTGCTCTTTGCAGGGAACCCCTTTATCGTACGTTTATTTTATCAACAGAGTTGCTTTCATGCTAGATTATCAAAAATGATATTGGGGAACTGAAGAAAATGCAAAGAAGGGCAGCCAAACTGATAAGCAGCATGAAGGAGCTCAGCTAAACGAATAGCTGAACTGCATTTATTCTCTTGAGTAGCAGCGATTTAGGGGGAATATGATCGTCATCATGTATACTGTACATACAGTAAGTGGTGCACAGGGGCGGACTGACAACTCATGGGGCCCCCGGGCAATAGAAGATTATGGGGCCCCCAGGCTTACAGATGGCCACCACGCCAGGTGGCAGTACAGAGGCAGGGCAGCTAAAATCTCGGGATTTTCACATCAAAAGCATGTTAGTTTTGGACATATCAGGGACAGATGTAAAAAAAACACAGATTTTTACATACTGTCCCTGGTTTTACTGAGCCTGGCAACCCTGATGGGGCCCCCTAGTGGCATGGGGCCCTCGGGCAGTGCCCGAGTTCCTCAATGGTCAGTCCGCCCCTGGTGGTGCATATATAAAATTTAGTGTTAAGGTATTCACGGTGGGGTCATTACAAAAGACAAAGGGGCATGTCTTGAGGAAGAGACTGATTCTCCACATATGGAAAGGTTTCTTTACAGTGAAGCCTTGTACACACGATCAGATTTTCTGCGGACAAAGCGTAGGACTTTTGTCCGAAGGCGTTGGCCGTGAACTTGTCTTGCATACAAACGGCAAAGAATTGTCGGCCAACAAACACGAAACTATGTGTTTTTTCAGCTCCTTAGCACCACCTATTGGGCAACTTCTGCTAATGTTGTGTTATGGTGAGCATTGCTTCTGAGCTTGTGTGTTTGTACTTTGGAGCTTTGTCCGAAGGGCTTGCGTACACGCGTACACACAGATAATCCGGCAACACACATTTGTTGTCGGAAAATTTGAAAGCATGCTATCCAACATCTGTTGGCAGAAAATCCGACAACAATTGTCCGATGGAGCGTACAAACGGTCGTATTTTCCGAAAACAGCCTGTCATCACACAATTCCCGTCGGAAAATCTGTTTGTGTGTATGAGGCTTTAGAGAAGCTTTATTTGTTTTACCTGGGCGCTGTTTTGGCAATAGTGCCAGTATGCCAAATGTATGACTTTACCAGGCTTGGCACAGTTCCATCCCCTGCACAAAGGTAGACCGATGCACTTGACATGCTGATTTTAATGCCTGTTCCGGTCTCACAAGAAAGGCAACTTTTTTTTGTAACATCTGCTTTGTGTTCTTTCAGGTTGTTGCAATTTTTTTTTTACATTTAGAATAACTAACAAGATTTGCATGTGGGAGTCAGTGACTACGTGCTCTGTATCGACACAAACTATGGTTTGATAGTGACAATCCTGCTGGGGGGTTATATATTATATTAATAAGGTGAATTGGAGATACATAGGCAAGAAAATGTCAGCCCTAACTACATGGGCTACAAATGGCCAATAATATACAATAACGAGGCAATAAACAGTCAACTGTTACAACGCCTGAGCAACAATGGAGTAGCCATTGTAATACATAGGCAACCATTGTAATACATAAGCAACAAATGGGTAATTCTAACGTCCACAGGGCCACTGTAAGGCAATGTTTCAGCTAAATAGGGGGTCTCAGGGCATTTATGATTTAACATAGCTCCCAACTGTCCCTGATTTCGAGGGACTGTCCCTGATTTGGAAAAAATTCCCTCTGTTTCTCTTTCCTCCTCATTTTGGTCTGATCTATATAGTTGTACATAAAATGCACTACTTATCTATCAAAAAGTGTTTCTCAGTGCTAAGCCTTTTATCCAGTTTCTAAATTGCTGCATTTGTAAATTTCAACAGCTAGTATAAGGCCTCGTACACATGATCGAGGAACTCGTCGGAAAAGACACATAGTTTTCCTCGACGAGTTCCTTGTTAGGCTTATCGAGAAACTTGACAAGCTGTCTTTGCGTACACACTGTCAAGACCAAATCTCCTCGTTCTCAAACTCGGTGACTTTAACATATACAACGGCAGGGGAAGTTCGATTCCACTGGCACAACCCTTGGGGCTGCTTTTGCTAATCTCATGTTACTGCATGTTAGTAAAAGTTTGGTGAGAGACGATTTGCACTTTTCATTATTATTTGTTATAATTATTTATAGCTATTTATTATATTAAAATTTATGATTTTGTTTTTTAAACTTTATCATACCCGGGATGTCTTGTTTGGACAGATTTAAAGTGGTTGTAAACCCACTTTTTTGACTTTTACCTACAGGTAAGCCTATACAGAGGCTTACCTGTAGGTATAAAGAATATCTCCTAAACCTGTACGGTTTAGGAGATATTACCCCCGCAATGCGCAGCGGCGCATGCGCAGGGGGAATCCTCCGGCCAAGCGACCGGCATCCGCGACCCTGGCCGGACTTAAATCTCCCGCGCGCACGCGCAGGAGTGACGTCATCGCCGCTCCAGCCAATCACAGCGCTGGAGCGGCGATACCCGGAAGACACGCTGAGTCAAGATGAGATCTCGCTCGGCGTGCACCAGGTAAGCTCCCTACACCTCGTTCCGAGGTAAGTATTTCATAATGAGCTAATATGCGGTGCATATTAGCTCATTATGGCTTTTCCCTTGCAGGTCTAAAAAAAAAAAAAATTTTTTGTTGCGGTTTACAACCGCTTTAAGCAAGTTATTCTTAAGAATTACAAGCCTACAGTATAAAACGCCAAATTTCCATGCAAAAAATTGTACCGCTTTTGGTATGTAATTCCAGACAGAATCATACCGCCAGGGAGGTTAAGTAGGGCATGGCAGGGGGTGTGTCTTATGCCTACATACTTTTTCTAATAGGTTTCCCTTGTTCCCATCTCAGAAAGCTGGGAGGTATGGATTTTATTAGACCATACTCTGACTACCAGGGCTTAAATTACATTTCCCTGGGCCCCAAAAGGTCAACAGAGGGGCCCAGGAAGGGGGACCTTTTCTTTAATTTTCAGGGCAATGGGAAGTAAAGTCAGTGTCACTGCTTCACTGCTTCCCAGGAGGGTGGGTGGGGTAAAGGCAGGGTTGGGGCTGCCCAGTCAGGAAGGATGTACAGGGTCCCATGATTTCTAAGGCTGCATTCACATCTGAGCGACAAATCGCCTGTCGCCCGACGCTCATGCCGCTGGAGGGGCGAATCCCCATTCATGTCTATAGAGATGGTTCACATCTCTGAAACGCTGAACGCCTGATGCCTGAAAAAAAGTCCGGACCCTTTTTTTCAGGCGACACTGGCGTTCGACCATAGACATCAATGGGGGTGATTTGTAAAAAAAAAAAAATGAATCGAATCGCGGCAATTAATGCCGCATATGCGGCGTTACTTGCCGCTCAGGTGTGAATGCAGCCTAACAGCAGCATGCAAACAGTAAATTGTTACAATTTGTTGGCAACAAAAGACATCAAACATGACAATATATGGGCCATTCCATCAGTGCCAATTCAGCCCCAAGCAACATCCCCCCCAATCCTCTCTCCAGGAAAAATCACGTTACCACAGCACTGTAACCCAGATGACTCCCTGTGCTCCTTCTTCTTCTAGTCTGAGGTCTGCTATACAGTACAGTAGATAGCAAGAACCTAAAGCTGTCTGAACCAACCACCTCCAATCTGATATTCCTTGATTAAAAAATTGAAGGCGCACAAAAAATTGCTAGCCAAACAAGGGACACATCCAAATAGACGCAGCTGCCGTTTTATGTATTTTGACAGCCTCTGGGCCCGGCTATCCACATATAATGGCAGCAGCGGAAGGTTCCTCCATCGGCACTGTATAACGTGGATGGTGGAGTCTCGTCAGGAAAAACCTGTTTTCCCTGAGGAGATTCTTGGCAAGAATTTTTTTGACGCCTGAGTGTACACACTCACCTTTCAAAAGAACCATGGTTCTCTTGAAAGGAAAGAACGCGGTGACGTCATTGCGTATGATGAGCATGCGGTCGTCACATTCGATGCCGTCGCCGCCATCTTGCTTCACCGTGTAAGCTACCGCGCATGCGTCAAAGTCATTTCGAGCATGCGCGGGTTTCCACGGCGACACGTAAGTATACACACTTTCGGGTTTCTCGTCGGGAAACAGGCCAACAAGAATCTCGACGAGAAAAAAGAGAGCAGGTTCTCTTTTTTTCTCGTCGAGATTCTGGCCAGATTTCCAGACGAGAAACATGAAAGCCTCGTATACACGAACGGTTTTCTCGGCAAGAAAACCGGTCGTGTGTACGAGGCTTCAGAGTTTCTCCATTCAGCCTGCAGACTGCATAGTCAGCTTAAAACCATTAAATATATGTGCCTTTTTCAACACAAATTATACAGCAATGTTCTACTATTCTACATGACAATGTAACTGTGTAATATAGACTGTATTGTCAAAAGTATTGGGACACCTGCATTTACACGCTCATGAACTTTTATTGGAACCCAGTCCATAGGGTTCAATATCAGGAAATCAACCCTGAGCAACGCAATTCCACTATGCTGAAGTGAATAAATCTGCACAAACCACACTAATGGCAGAAGAAAAAAAAAATCTAAAAATATTATGCAGAACAGCAACTCAACCATGTGATATAAACACTTGCATACAAATACAGAAAAATTTGAGCTGCGTTTAAGCAAATCACAGCAAATAACAGTGAAATAAACTTAGGAACATATAATAAAGTCCACGTCCTGTCAGGGAGAGAGGTGACCGATGCTGTGTCCCTTGTACATAGGGACACAGATCGGTCACCTCCCCCAGTCACCCCCCCTCCCCCCACAGTTAAAAACACTATGCAGGGTACACATTTAACCCCTTCCTCGCCCCCTAGTGTTAACCCCTTCCCTGCCAATCACATTTATACAGTAATTAGTGCATATTTATAGCACTGATCGCAGTATAAATGTGAATCGTGCCTAAAATGTGTCCAATGTGTCCGCCATAATGTCGCAATCCCAATAAAAATCGCAGACCGCCGCAATTACTAGTAAAAAAATAAATAATAAAAAATAATAATTCTGTCCCCTATTTTGTAGGCACTATAACTTTTGCGCAAACCAGTCGCTTATTGCGATTTTTTTTTTTTTTTTACCAAAAATATGTAGAAGAATACGTATCGGCCTAGACTGAGAAAAAAAATGTTTTTTTTAAAAAAAAATTGGGCTATTTATTATAGCAACAAGTAAAAAATATTGAATTTATTTTCAAAATTGTTGCTCTTTTTTTGTTTATAGCGCAAAAAATAAAAACCGCCTGCGCAATTGTCAGTTAAAGCGACGCAGTGCCGGAAGCTGAAATTTCACCTGGGCAGGAGGGGGCTATATGTGCCCAGTAAGCAAGTGGTTAAACACATTTAAAAGAGGATTCAGTTGTCTTTTATATTTGTGTGGAGGTCAGCTTTAAATTACAGAACTGCAAGCAATGTGACAAACACAAATCAAACTCCAGTACACAATCATAAATTAAAATGTGACAATACTTAGTAGCATTAAATGTAAAAATAGGAAGCTGATTTGATGCTGGGATTTGTAGTTCCAATACCAATGGAAGGTTTATAAGCTGTGTATGCTGTTTTGGTAAAATAAGCCTGAACGTGATATAACACATTAAGCATCTCTGTATCTCTCTCTATTGATGAGGAAACACACTTTGTCAGCAACTCTGCCATAGAATCTATGTGGTTTTAGTAGCGAAAATTTGAACATGTTTCCTGTTCCGTTTGGTCTAATTCTGATATGCAAATACCATAATGCTCTCAGCCATCCTTTTATGGTTTATATATATTGATGTCTGTGCTGGAAGACCATATATCACTGTTTCTGGAGAGCAATTTCGAAAGAAGCTCTATATAACGTGATTTCTCGCCTGATGCAACAAAGATTTGTGATAATCGTTAGTGTGTAGATTAAACATAAAACAAGCGTTTCTAAGCAATTAAAACATTTTACATTATTTTAACAATATACTTGGTTGGGTTTTTTTTTCCAGTTCTTTTTGAAAATTTGGGTACAGTGTAGCATGACTGAGTAATTGTCATTAAAAGTGTAAGAGCAAGGAATTTAAACTGAAAATTAGTCTGGGAAGGAAGGGGGTCAAAGTGCCTGGTATTGAGGTTGTTAACCACTTGCTTACTGGGCACATATACCCCCTTCCTGTCCATTTGAAATTTCAGCTTTCAGCACTGTCACGATTTGAATGACAATTGCGCGGTCATGAGACATTTTTTTTCCACAAATAGGGCTTTCTTTTGGTGGTATTTGATCACCTCTGCGGTTTTTATTTTTTGTGCTATAAACAGAAAAATAGCAAAATTTAAAAAAAAAACACAATATTTTTAACTTTTTGCTATAATAAATATCCCTTTTTTTTATTTTTTAAACAATGTTTTTCTCAGTTTAGGCTGATATGTATTCTTCTACATATTTTTGGTAAAAAAACACATTTTTGGGACCATTCGCATTTATACAGCGATTAGTGCTATAAATATGCACTGCTTACTGTATAAATGTGACTGGCAGGGAAGGGGTTAACACTAGGGGGCGATCAAGGGGTTAATGTGTTCCCTAGGGGGTGATTCTTACTGTGGGGGGGGACTGAGTGGGGGAGGTGACCGATGATTGTCCCTATGTACATAGGACACACCATTGGTCTCCTCTCCCTGACAGGACGTGGATCTCTGTGTTTACACACAGAGATCCACATCCCTGGGTCTATGACTGCCGATCACGGGTACCTGGTGGACATCGCGCCCGCCAGGCACATGCAGCGGCACGCATCAGTGGCCGGGAGGGGCCGAGTACGTCAATAGATGGCCTCCTGGCATTGTAGAGCCACCATGTGGCCGTCATTCTACAACGGCTGGGATGGCAAGTGGTTAAACACATTGAACAGTGCCCAACCATTGGTGCAAGTGGGAAGAAGGCTGCCTTGTATCAGTGGAAGGAATAATACCCCAAGGGCAAGATCAAGACAAGCAAAGGGCTGCTTCTGGCCTGCAGGCCACAGTTCAGAGACCACTGGGTTAGCGTGTTCCCATATGAGCTAACACAAGTAGACTCTCCTTGAGCTTGGCCTGACACACCAAGAAGGTTTATACCTTTCCTTTATGTCATGGCTGTATACACGGATAAGAGGTTTCTGATGATTTTTCTCTAACATGGAACTCCAAGATCTTTCACCTGAGGCAGAAACATGAAAAACCTTCCCAAGACGTTCCAGTCTAAAGAATTACAGAAAATCCCCACATGGAGTGGCAGTGTTACTAACACAATTAATTCACCAACAACACACACATGTATATACTAGAGCTGCACGATTCTGGCTAAAATTAGAATCACAATTTTTTTGCTTAGAAGATAGATCACAATTCTCTCACGATTCTCGCGGCCTAACATCATCTTTCACATTAAAACGAAAAAAAATTGGACTAACTTTACTGTTTCTTTTCTTTATTATTATTATTTATATATTATTATTCATTTAAGTGTATTTTTCCCCCAAAAAAATTGCATTTGAAAGACCACTGGGCAAATACAGTGTGACATAAAATATTGCAGCAATTGCCATTTTATTCCCTAGGGTCTCTGCTAAAATATATATAATGTGTGGGGGTTCCAAGTAATTTTCTAGCAAAAAATATTGTTTTTTTAACTTAAGAAACAAGTGTCAGAAAAAGATTTGGACTTAGGTGGTTAAACTTTCTGCATTTACATACAGAAGTTTGCCTTAGTAAGGAAGTTGGTTACAATGTTTAATGTTGTTAGAACTTGGCAGACTGGCCAGATTTTTTTCTTTACATACACACAGAAGTTAATCCCTTTGACTTAAGAAGGAGCGGTAAGTTACAATGTTTCCTGTTGAAAACTTGGCAGACTGCCCGGATATTTTCTTTTGACAGCTGAGTGAGCAGATAAGTCTCTCCACTTGTTATATGAATGAATTCTCAATCTCTGCATTGGAGATCGTTGGGGGGGGGGGGTTAAATCGAGATTTTTTAACAATTAATTGTGCAACTCTAGTATATACACTGTATACATGTATATATTGTATATATAAAGCATTATTAACAAATATATTATGATAAAAAATATTTTATTAGGATACCAAAAAAAATAACACCTCTATAAATAGTACTGTACTGGAACTCTGATGTGGACATACATCAAATATGTACCATTCATACACCACATGCATACAGTTGAGGGTGACTTTTGCAATTGCAAACCAGTAAATCATTGAGATAAAGTGATGTGTATCTCACACTGAGCTGGCGTCATTTTTTGTTTCATCCTTTGATCTGGCTAATAAATCTGTTATTTTTCAACTTCTTAGGCCGCGTACACACGATCGGTCTATCTGATGAGAACGGTCCGACTGATGGACTGATGTGCCTACACAACATCAGTATCAGTACGCAGTGACGTTTACGTGTTTTAACATAACGACATGCTCAAAAAAACGAAGTTCAATGCTTCCAAACATGCGTCGACTTGATTCTGAGAATGTGCGGCCTTTTAACCGACGCTTTTGCATACTAACGATCGGTTTTGACCTATCGGTTAGCCGTCCATCGGTTCAATTTTAAAGCAAGTCCTCTGTTTTTTGACCGAAGGATAACGGACCGATGGGGCTTACACACGATCGGTTAGGACCGATGAAAACGAACTTCAGTCCGTTTTCATCGGTTTGAACCGATTGCGTGTACGCGGCCTTAAAGCGGAGTTCCATCCAAAAGTGGAACTTCCGCTTTAAGCACTCTTTGCTCGCTTACACGCCAAATTTGGCATGTCAATTTTTGGGGCGATGAGCAGGTACCTAGTTTTGACAGGTACCCAGCTCCCACTTCCTACTCTTGTCACCTTGCCGCTTAGGCGACTCCTTCACTCCCCCTCCTCTCCCCCTACGTGACTTCTCCTCTCCCCTCCCTCTCTGCAATCTCTGGGACACGTCACAGGTCCCAGAGGATTGCCTGGCCACTAAGAAGTGCACAAGCAGCTGTGAAGCCACAAGCTGTAAAAGCCAGGTCCCTACACTTGCAATGTCAGTGCCATGGAGAGGCGGGGGAGAGGAGCGAGGCTTCCGGTGGTCGCAGGGTTGGGACAAGGGGTGGGCAGGAGAAATGGCTGCCCTGGTCACCATGGTACTATGTGAGGTGGGTTGGCACTGCAAATTGATGGGGGAGTGGATTTGTGTTAGAAGGAGGAGTTTGGGGGCAGCAGGTTAGAAGAATTGTTCTATGAGAGGAAATTTGGCAGGGAAGGGGTTAACACTAGGGGGGCGATCAAGGGGTTAATTATGTTCCCTCATTGTGTCCTAACTGAAGGGGGGTGGGACTGAGTAGGGGAAATGACAGATCGCTGTTCATACATTGTATGAACACACAATCAGTCATTTCTCCCCCTGAAACAATCGGGAGCTGTGTGTTTACACACACGGCTCCCGGGTCTCACTCTGTCACGAGCGATCGCGGGTGCCCGACACCCGCATCAGCACCAGTGGCGAGCAGGGGGCGTGCGCGCGCGCCCCTAGTGGCCGCAATGCAAAATCATGTTATATTTTAAACTACGGTGGGAGGTCGGAAAACTGTTAAAGCAATCTACTGAGCTGGCCAGAACCACCTCTGGAGGGTGTCTATTCCACATTTTCACAGCTCAGAGGCCTCGTACACACAACCGAGGAACTCGTCGGAAAAGATACATCGTTTTCCTCGACGAGTTCCTTGTTAGGCTTGTCGAGAAACGTGACAAGCTGTCTTTGCGTACACACAGTCAAGACCAAATCTCCTTGTTCTCAAACTCGGTGACTTCAACACATACAACGGCAGGGGAAGTTCGATTCCACTGGCACAACCCTTGGGGCTGCTTTTGCTAATCTCATGTTACTGCCTGTTAGATAAAAGTTTGGTAAGAGACATTTGCACTTTTCAGTAGGGTTGTCCCGATACCGATACTAGTATCGCAAATGCTCCTGATACTTCTGCCAATACTTTTTTTTTTATATTTATCAACATGTTCTGTGAAAATTCTTTGAGTTTTTTACTACTGCGTGACAAGCAAATAAAATGTTTTTACTCATTTTTATTCTTTTATAATGTCTTGAGTTAGAGTTCTTCATAATTCTAAAGAAAATATCCTTAGTCTGTATTGTGGTTTGAAAACTGTCACATGACATTAAAAAAAGTATCGGTATTCGGTATCGGTGAGTACATGAAAAAAAGTATTGGTACTCGGTCCTAAAAAAGTGGTATCGGGACAACCCTACTTTTCAGTCTGTTACAGCGTGACAAATGTGCTATCTCCATTACAAATACTACTTTTACCAAAGGTGCGCGGGTTTCTAAGCATACACACCAATGTGTTTCTCTCTGGAAAACCAGCCCGACGAGGAACACGATGACTCCCATCGAGAAAAAGAGAACTTGCTCTCTTTTTTCCTCGTCGAGTCCCTCGACAGTTTACTCGATGAAAAGCATACACACGACCGTTTTCCTTGACAAAAAAGCTCTTCCACCAAGTTTCTTGATGGATTCTGTCGAGGAAAACGGTCGTGTGTGCGCGGCCTAACTGTGAAGAAACCTTTCCATATGTGGAGATGAAATCTCTTGCCCCCTTGTCCTCTGTGTTGACACTTTATAAGACCTAGCTGTCCAGAAAAAGTGGCAGTCAGAAGGATGAGACAAACATCAAGACTGTTATGTGTGCTTACTATGGTCAACTTTCTATTCATTTATGTAAAGAATTAATCCCAAAAACTTCTTAGGCCCCTTTCACACAGGGGCGGACCGTTTTTTATGGCGGACCTGAACGGACGCTCCATGCACCTCTATGGAGTGAAGGATGTAGAAGGAATATTTATTTGTGCAACACACCTAACAAAGGAATAAACAGAATGGCAATAACAGTAAACAACAACAGATACCTATTTTGTATGGCACCACAAACAACAGGGGAACTAAATGTCTCCTTACCTGTACCCTGAATCTAAGGTAGAGTTTATGGGGCAAAAAATAAAAAACGCAGAGGTGATCAAATACCACCACAAGAAAGATCTATTTGTTGGCAAAAAAAGGGCGTCAATTTTGTTTGGGAGCCACGTCGCAATTATCATTCAAAGTGCGACAGTGCTGAAAACTAAAAATTGGTCTGGGCAGGAAGGGGGTGAAAATGCCATGTATGGAAGTGGTAATAAATGTTTGTTTTTGGGTCTAATACCACTTTAAAGGCTTGAAGAATGCACAACCAAATATGAATATTAGGCCCCTTTTACATGGACGGATATAATGGGGCTTTATGCTGCAGATTTTTTAGTTTTCTACCGCAGCTAAAAGCACACCATGTTTTCCTATGGCCCCATTCACACACATCGTTTAGCTGCGATTTCATTACATGCGGTTTGGTGCGAATAGAAAAAATAGAATTAAATGCGCCCAGGAGTGATTTGGCGCAGCTATATGCACATAACCTCAGGTAATCGCAGTCTTTTGTGTCAACTGCAGATAGCAGCGCAAGAAAAAAAAGAATAGGAAATTGGAAATAGCACAAAAATTAGGCAAACTGTATGCAGGAGTGTATCCTCTCCTAATGTAGAACTGCTCCCAGCTCAACTGCTTGCCTCCTGGCTGCTCGTATAATCTTCAGGGCAAGAATAAAAGGGTTAAGCACAGTGCTGTACTTTTAGAAGGATTGCTACGTGTGGCAGTCTCTCCCCTTGAAAAGCCCTGGGTGTGCTGATGTACTCACTCTGTCCTCCTTGTTCCTACTGCTCTCAGGTGAAACTCCTAGACAAACCGTCATGCTATAAGGATCTTCATTAGCCAGCCTGGAGGTAAAGACCCCCCCCCCCCTCAGACCTACCGCTAGCCTCCTCAGCACCTGAATCCCCTGAGAGGATGAATCCATATTTAAGGGCTAACCTAGCCACCCTGCCCGGACAGTACACATGGAGATTGTCCAGATTCCCTCAAGTATGCAGATCAACCCTCCTCCTTTGCCTACTAACTTCTAGAAGTTTCTCAAAACTCCCAGATCCAGGGGGAGGCACCAGAGTCCTGCCTCTCTGAGTCATCTAACCTGGCCTGCAATAAACCCTGACCCAGATTCAGACTCACTTTATTAGGCGTCAAATACATTTATCTGCATTAATTTAGTAGCACACTAGAGGGTACTACATAAGAAAAACGCAAGAGAAGCCCTGGATAGAAAGAAAATGTTACTGTGTACGCATGAGTCCTGGCTCGAGTATTGCTAGAAAAAATCACAGAACTGGCAGAAATAAATCACAACTAAGTCCACTTATAAAATAAACAAATTCAATACAATACAAATTCGATTTAACCATCCCAACTATGCTTTTATAGGAACAAGCCAAGCCTATTTTCATAATCCCAGGTGCCTCTGAGTCTGAAAATATCCTATTAAAAAAATGTATTGGCTGTTATAGGGCAAAGTAGCATTCATGCAGAATTTTAACGTTTTTTATAATTGTAAGCCATTGAAGCACTGACATTTTTATTTTTTTATTTTTTTTAAAGTGGATTTTTGTGCGTTAACTCGTTAAATCGCCTTCCTTCTCCATGCCCCTGAGGGCAATGGCGGGTGTGAGGGGGGGCCTCCCACTGACCCCACCCTACCTGCTCCTGTTGGGAGCCAAACTGGGGCCCAACGGGACCCCAATGGGGCAGAGGGACTCTGACATTTAACATTAGGCTATAATGCATTTATATAGTATGGATAGTTACCAAATGTTGTCAGAACAAATGTTTGTTTTTCCTGGTTTGATGTGCCCTGTAATTGTATATTTCAGAGCTGCTGGTCTTCCCTACTCCCATCCCTACTCCTGAAGTTCACGTATGGGACGTGTCAAGCTTCTCCCTTGTAGAAGGATGTATTTTGAGGACAAAAGGAGAGGAGCAGGTAATTTTTTTTTTCTTGAGATACCTGTTTTAATAAAATAAGGATCACATCTGTAACGCTACCCCCTGCAGGAGCTGCTTGAATATTGTTGGTTCTTTACTCTGCCTCTTCAACCCCAAGAACAGACTCAACCCCACTGGCACACCTAGCAGTAGTGTTGTGTAGATACTACAGTAAAAGACACAGATTATAGTGAAATCAGAAAGTAACTTTTTTGTGCATGCTTAACCACTTGCCGCCCGCCTAATGTCAAAGGAGGGAGGGGCAGCTCGGCTCTCATTCTGGGAAGACGCCACAGCCGCTCTAGGACATGTTGCTAGGACACGGCGCAACTCCGATCTCTGTAAAGAGCCACGGCTCTTTAACTATGTGATCGGCTGTGTCTAGCCACAGCTGATCACATGTAAACATGGAGATTCCGGTAATCAGCTCTCATCGCCTCACACTGAGAGTGTGTGGCGAGGAGAGCCAATCAGTGGTATCTCCTCAGAGGGGACATCCAGACAAGTAATCAGTGCCATGATTACAATACAGCACCACCAGTGCTAGCAATCAATTCCCACCATTGCCAGCAATCAGTGGCCATAAGTGCCACCAATCAGTGCCTATTAGTGATACCTGTCAGTGCTGGCTATCAGTGCTGCTCATCAATGTCTAGCATTGCTGACCATCAATGCCCATCATTGCTGCCCATCAGTGCCACCCAACAGTGTCATCCATCAGTGCCACCTATCCCTGCTGCCTATCAGTGCCCACCAGTGCTGCCAATCAGTGCCCACCAGTGCTGCCAATCAGTGCCCACCAGTGCTGCCTATTAGTGCACACCAGTGCCACTCATCAGTGCTGCCTATCAGTGCTCATTAGTGCCAGATATCAGTGCCCATAAGTGCAGCATATTAGTGCCTCCTCATCAGTGCCACCTAATCAGTGCCATAAGAGCCGCCTCATCAGTGCTCATAAGTGCCTACTCATCAGTGCCCTTCAGTGCAGCCTGTTAGTGCCCATCAGTGCCACCTCATCAGCGCACATCAGTGAGGGATTACTTACAGTATTTATTAAATTTACTGACCGAAACTAAAGCCTCATACACACGATCGGACTTCCATTTGACTTTTCCATGGATTTTGGTCCGAAGGGGCGTTGGCCGTGAACTTGGTATGCATACACACGGCAGAACTTTTGCAGCCAACATTGACAAAATCACTTGGTTTTTCAGCTCTTTACCGCCACCGTTTGGACAACTTCTGCTATTGTTGTCTGATGTTTAGCATTGGTTCTGAGCATGCGTGTTTGTACTTTGGACTTATGTACACATGATCGGATTATCCTCTGTAACGGGAGTCCCTTTTTGGGACTGATATCTTGGATTACATGAGATGGGACATTAGTGATAGTTCATGTATTGCAGGATATCTTGAGATATTACAAGTTGTTGGCTTATTCTGACCCTAAAGGTCAATAGTGACTCATTCCTCTGTGTAACATGCTGTTGAGATACTAATTGAGTCTGTACTGGGGAGATGTGAATGGGAGCTTGGTAGACAGCCTGGCTGCCTATTATGGGATGTTAAAGTGCTTTGCTGTGATTGTGTCTAGCCACAGCTGATCACATGTAAACATGGAGATTCCGGTAATCAGCTCTCATCGCCTCACACTGAGAGTGTGTGGCGAGGAGAGCCAATCAGTGGTATCTCCTCAGAGATATTTTGAAACTAGAGTAACAGAGCTTGTTTGTCTTGTTATTCTGGGAAATGGAATGGGTCGTGTCTACATGGATTGTCGGACTGTCGGAAAAGCTGTCTTGGGTTGATAGTTACATAGTTACATAGTTACATAGTTAGTCAGGTTGAAAAAAGACACAAGTCCATCCAGTTCAACCATAAAAAATAAATAAAAATAAAACAAAGTAAAACACAGTACATCCTCCCATACACCCAACTCCATACCCACAGTTGATCCAGAGGAAGGCAAAAAAAACCAGCAGAGCGATGATCCAATTTGCTACCGGAGGGGAAAAAATTCCTTCCTGATCCCCCGAAAGGCAATCGGATTTACCCCGGATCAACTTTACCTACAAAACTTAGTACTCAGTTATATTATGTGCATTTAGGAAAAAATCCAGGCCTCTCTTAAAGCAATCTACTGAGCTGGCCAGAACCACCTCTGGAGGGAGTCTGTTCCACATTTTCACAGCTCTTACTGTGAAGAAACCTTTCCGTATTTATAGTTGAAATCTCTTTTCCTCCAGACGTAAAGAGTGCCCCCTTGTCCTCAGTGTTGACCTTAAAGTGAATAACTCAACACCAAGTTCACTATATGGACCTCTTATGTATTTGTACATGTTGATCATATCCCCCCTTATTCTCCTCTTCTCAAGAGTGAATAAATTCAGTTCCTCAACGGTGGTGCCCGTTACATCCTCCATCTGACATTTGTTGTCTCGATCGCACACTGATCGGGATGCCTGTGGATGCACTCAGAGTCCTCTTCTAGCCCCAGATGTCCGCCGTCAATTTTCTGGCTGTGACAGGCACAATCCCCTAGGTCTAAACCCACAGCCCTCTGTCCCCCATGTCCAGACTCTCTCCTGTCTCATGGTAGCTCTACCCCTTCTCCCAGAAAGCCTCCAGTGTAAAACTTCTCCCATTTCCTGCCCCCACCCAGCCCTGTGATGCCGATCTCTTCTCTGCTGTTCACCTGTGTAAGGTAGGAGAGTTCTACCTACACAGTGTGTGTTTGTGTGTGTGGGGGTGGGGAGCAGGGAGGCAGAGGACACTATTGGGGAACAGAGGACACTACAATGGGGGTGTGTGCAGGGGACACTGCTATGGGGGTACAGAGGACGCTACAATAGGGGGGACCCTATAAGGGACCTGATCACCCCTGGGGACCCCTCTCATTTGGGGACAGGGTCTCCATCTCTCCTGGGGATAGGGAGCTCTTCTCACCTGGGGACAGGGACCCCATCTCCCCTTGGGACAAGGACCCCATCTCCCCTGGAGACAGGGACCCCTTCTCACCTGGGGACAGGGACCCCTTCTCACTTGCGGACAGGAACCCCACCACCCTTGGGGACAGGGACCCGTTTTCACCTGGGGACAGGGACCCCCTCTCACCTAGGGACAGGGACCCGTTTTCACCTGGGGACAGGGACCCCCTCTCACCTGGGGACAGGCTTTGTATTAGTGAGACACCAAGTGAGGTAAACCTGTACTGTTATTATTACTATGTTAGGATTATTATTATCTTCATTTATTAGCAGGTAAATGTGGCCCTCCATGCATTTACATACATTGAATCTGGCCCTTAAGTGGAAAAGTCGTAGATAGGTGATGGTTCGAACCTCAGACGATTCAGCAAGAACCGACCAAGATTTGGGTTATGTATGGGCAGGCTGAATGTACCAAGTTAATTGAACAATCAACTTAGGAACAACCAGCCTGTCGGATTTTACAAAAGATTATTGCTAGTGGCTGGTATAACGGCTATTAGTATTCACTGTCTTATTCCAGTTGGGGATGCCCCCCGGAGAATACAATGGCTTGGTGGGAGAGATTCCCCTGTCAACACTGTCTGTTGCTCTGTGAATGGCTGGCCTAAGCCTGGGGTCAGAGCAGCAGTGCTGCAAGAAGAAATCAGAAGGGGGAATAAACATTCGCTTTGTGTTTGGAAGTGATGTGGGGAAAACCTGGTGTAAAGGATGTTTCTTGTCCTACAACAGTGGGCCAAGCAAGCCCTGATCTGAAAATGTGGTGATTGTTTTCAATGCTCAACTCTGGAGACTAATCTTATTGCCTGTAATTGCTAGCATTGTTTTAACTGTACTTTTGAAATTCTGCCAACACATAAATAAGAAAGTTGCATGACAGATATTGGATAAATGCAGTTTAACCTGTTTGATGGTGAAAACCCCTTTAATTCTGTCTACACCCCCAGGATGCATTTCGAACCCGGAGTCGTGCTGGCAGTTGTGTGTCCAATAATGAAGCAGTGCTTGCAGATAGAGCAGAGGCAGGTAAGAGGTTGGAATCTTCTGTAATGTTGTAATGTGAAGACTTGTAAGTTTCAGATTTACGATGTTCAGGAAGTGGGGGCATAGACTTCACTTACAAGTTACCATTTCTGTGGCCAGAAAGCAAGTACCTAAACGGTGGTCTGGCCAATTAGGAGTTAACACAGTAAAGTGGAGTCAATCCACCACTTCCTTCCTGCAGGAAGTGGCCAATGTGAAAAGTCTTTCATCAGCACTACTGATGCCTGTCTAGAGTTACTAAGAGCTGTTCTTCAGAAACGTACTCACATATGACAACATAGGGGAGACAATTTTCAGTCACATATCATACACTGTAGTTATACCATAGTTAGAATCTTCTAGGGGGGGTCAACCTTTGTGATTCATAGGAGAAGCTGCACAAACTGTTGGCGCTATATAAATCCTGTACTGTATAACAATAATTAGGCGGCATACATAGTGTGCTGTGGAAAATTGTGGGTATCGCAAAATTGTTTTAACAGTAGGAGGAGTATAAAACTTAAGTGGTTGTAAAGGTAAACGTTTTTTTTTTTTGAAAATGGAGTGAGTACAGAGAAAGGCAACAAAGCTGATACAGGGTCTGGAGGATATTAGTTATGAGGAAAGGTTGCAAGCACTGAACTTATTCTTTCTGGAGAAGAGACGCTTGAGAGGGGATATGATTTCAATTTACAAATACCATAGTGGTGACCCCACAATAGGGATAAATCTTTTTGGCGGAAGGGAGTTTAACAAGACACATGGCCACTCATTAAAATTTGAAGAAAAGAGGTTTAACCTTGAACTACGAAGAGGGTTGTTTACTGTAAGAGCTGTAAGGATGTGGAATTCTTTTACACAGGCGGTGGTATCAGCAGGGGGGGCATCGATATTTTCAAGAAACTATTAGATAAGCACCTGAACGACCACAACATACAGAATTAAACAAGGTAATACTGACATAAAATCACACGCATAGGTTGGACTTCATGGACTTGCGTCTTTTTTCAACCTCACCTACTATGGAACTATCTAACACATTACACACTTTTACAAGTAGGGATGAGCTTCGCATTCAAATTACGAAAGTTTTGGGCCGTTCGCGCAAAATTTGAGTGGCGTGTCATGGCCCATAATTCACTGCGACCTCGCAGTGCATTGCTGGCTGATGATTGGCCAAGCATGCACTATGACCCGCATGCTTGGCCAATCACAGCGCGCAAAAAACGGAGAGCCATAATTGTGGCTCAGGGGGTTTAGTACACGTCCCACACTATATAATTCTGCCTGGAAGTCGGCTTTGTATCTGCGGCGGCGTAGCGTAAGCCATTTACACTACGCCGCCACAACTTAATGGAGCAAGTGCCGTATTCCCAAAGCACTTGCTCCGTAGTTTGCGGCGGCGTAGTGTAAATGGCCCTGCGTATCCCCCCGTAATTCAAAGGGGGCGGCTTGTATTTAAATTAAGCCCGCCCCCGCGTCGATCGAACTGCGCATGCACCGGCCGGGAAAAAAGCCCAGTGCGCATGCTCCAGCTCACGTCGGAAAGCGTTGTTGAAACCGACGTCAAAACGACGTGATCGTCACTTACGCAATGCCCAATTCGCGAACGACTTAGTAAAACTAAGTAACCGACGGAAAAAGACCACGCTGACCCGATGCCATACTTAACATGGCAACGACAGAGCTTCGTAAACCTACCCGTCATATAGCAGGGGTAGGTTTACGCTTACGGAAATGACGTAAACAACGACGGGGCGGCGTAAAAACTTTCGCGAATCGGCCTATTAGGCTCATTTGCATAGGCAAATGAGAAAACAACGTAAAGGCCACCTAGCGGCCAGAAAAGTAATTACATCTACGATCCAACGGTGTAAGTGTTTTAAAGCTGTCGGATCTTCACTGTATCTATGCGTAAGTGATTCTAGGAATCACACGCATAGATACCCAGTAAAAAAAACAGAGATACGACGACCTGGGGGATGGGGGGGGGGGGGGCAGGGAAACCCATGCTATTTTTCTCAATGATATTCACTTTAAGCATCATTAAAATCACTGCTCCAGAAAAAACTTCAGTTTTTAAAACTTTTTTTTACATTGATACATGTTCCCTGGGGCAAGACCCGGGTTCTCAAACCCGTTTTACGTCAATAAC
This sequence comes from Rana kukunoris, assembly GCA_029574335.1. Taxonomy (NCBI): domain Eukaryota; kingdom Metazoa; phylum Chordata; class Amphibia; order Anura; family Ranidae; genus Rana; species Rana kukunoris. Next base: position 484,656,456 of record CM056051.1, on the reverse strand, counting down.
ATGCATATTAGGCTTTAAAATTAGCACTTTTTCATTCAAACTTTCGAGTCCTATAGACTTTAATGGGGTTCTAAATTTTCGTGCGAACGTTCGGTCCGTTCGAAGGTTCTGGTGCGAACCGAACAGGGGGGGTGTTCGGCTCATCCCTATTTACAAGTTTCAGATGTTTTTTCTGTCATAACGCTGCTACCAGGAGGAAAGGCTTTTGGAAGAGTTTCCACTAAACGCTGCTAAAAGTCTATGTGTGCTTGCACACATAGGCTAACATACAGGGGAGTTTAGAGGCAGCAAATTAAAAATGTCTGACACCCCTAGAAGCAGCTGCAAAAACATCCAGCTTGCATGAGGCCTTATCAGCCAGAAACTGTTGTACAATGTAGCACAAAGAGTCTCTAAGCCACCACCTTCCCACCTGCATACATGCCCCACCCCAACATAAACTGAGCATGCATGTGTAGCGACACTCCCTCAGGAGCCGCTGGTTGATTTGGGATCAGCGTATTAAGTTACCTTCTTGCGTTGTCTAGGGGTGAAGTTAGTGAGCAGAGCAGTAAGCGAATGTCCAGCCAGTAGATAGGGTTTTCCAAATGCTTTATTTCTTGGGTCCAACACGACCAACATCAACAGGAGGTAGATAGAACAGGTTGATGAAGTAGAGAAAACCTTGCCGTATCAGGCTTGGATGAACAGGAGAGCAAGCCTGCCCTCAGTAATAATATATTTCGTCGCCACTCTGGCTAGAGTGGGTGAAGTGATCCCCGGACAGACTTCTGCCACAAGCCTGGCAGCCGGAGTTCTACTTCAAGGTGGCTGGAAGGAACAGGTCCTTGCTGTGGGCCTGGCTCTGATTGGATTTAAGATGCCAGATGGGGCCTTTGCCACAGGCTCTATGCTGACAATGTGAACAGCAAAGTGAATCCTTCCAGTCAATCACAATTGGGTGACCGATTGACAGTTGGAGTGTACCTGTCGTTCAAGTCTCTCAGATAACCTGCCTCCGGATTCTCCACGAGCCGACTCCCCACCACACAGCCAGTGGCCTAGGATCTCTCTCTTGGTAGTGAGGGGACCCAGCAAGTCACTGGGGCCCCTCAGCAGCATCTGCCAGGAACGCTGCGTAACTTTCGACCCTGGCCTCATAGGCCATAACGCCGGGGTCTGTTGAATGTGCACACCCTGAAGGTGGGTGCCGCACCTGGAACCAGGAACCCACGAAAAGAACCCCCGAAAAATGGCGCCTGCCACAGATATACCACTCCCCAGCATGCCCCGCAAAGGAAAAACTCTTTGGCTGCTGGGGAAAAGTGGCTCTGTTAGAACCCCTCTGACGCCATCTGTCGTCCGGGGGTGAGATTGACACCCCCGGAGCGCAGGCTGACTCACAGGATAGTTCTAAAATGACAGCAGCCCAATTTAGAAAAACTAAGAGTGAGAGCAACATAACTCTCTCACTCCCCCACTAACTTTAGTGTAGCACCCATACTGAAAGTAAGGGGGCGCTACACATGGTACACTGGCATTACAAGCTGGGTTTGGGAACATGGGTTGGCAGATGGTAGGACTAACAGATACAGCTGCTGCAGTGAATACGGGTGGGCAGGATGCAGAACCTGTTGGCAGCAGTCCTAAAGAAGGCATTTTTGCTGGGTGGGGCTTTCTAGTCTATCTGCTGTGCCTCTCCAGACCTCCATTTCCCTACCTCTCTATACCCCAGGAGGTGAGTGAAAAGCACTATGCATGAATAGAAAGTCTATATTGTGCTAAGCCTTCCTGCTTGTGCTACATACACATGAGTTTTACAATAAATCTGCTATTCTTTTTAATCACAGATCCAAACGTTGATGGAAATGCAGAACTTGATTCAAAGAATCAGTTTAATAATGTGAAGGTAATGTTTAAAAATATATCTATACTAAATATATTACTTGATATAATTCATTAGAAAATAAATTGTATCTATGTTCATCAAGCCAGCAAAAGCCACGTCTACATTGTATGATGGATATTAGGATTCAGAGAAGGGTACTTGAAGCTCTATGGTATAAGAATTACGTGCACCCAGGCCTTTTATTGGTAGTTAGACCTGGTGTAGTAGACCTGATTTAATAGTAAACTGGTAAAAATTGGTCCAAAGGCCCCCATACAGGTATACTCAGGAGAAGGATGCCATCTGCCCCAACATGAACCTAAAGATGGACATTAGATGGTGATCAGAAGGTCCGACAAGTGAACACGTTTTTTTATATATATAAAAAGCAATTATAGCAAAGATGAAAGATTGCAATTTATGCAAATATGCATAGACTGAATAGCCACATTTTGGATTGCAAGCTCTCATGACCCGGGTCCTCCTAACTCAGTAAATATATTGTCACCCTTAATTTTGTAAAGCAAAAACTGTTGTCACTATCTGAATCCTGTATAACAATAGTCAGGGGGCATCTACAAAAGCTTCAAATAGCCCACCAACATACAAAATATTACATAGTTTCTGAAAACCTGGCCATCACACCTACATGATATGGTCAAAAGTATATGGTCACCACTCCATATGAGTGAGTTTGCATGATTTCAGTAAAGGGTAGCATACAAAGACATTTTAGACAATTGTGCACCTCCAACCTTGTGGTAACAGTTTAAAAAAGGCCCCTTTCTTCCAACTCCATAAAGACATTGTTTGAAGGGTTCAGTGTAATGAAAGTGAAGTGGCCCACACACAGTGGCGTCACTAGGGTTAGTGTCACCTGGTGTGGTAAAACATGGTGTCACTCCCCCTCCACCAAGTATAGTCCCCATAGTACAGACCCGCCTTCCTCAGTCCAGACCTCCCCTCTCCACTAAGTATAGACCCCCGTCCCTCAGTCCAGCTCCCCCCTCCACTAAGTATAGACCCCTGTCCCTCAGTCCAGATCCCCCTCCACTAAGTACAGACCCCCGTCCCTCAGTCCAGATCCCCCTCCACTAAGTATAGACCCCTGTTCCTCAGACTAGATCCCCCCTACCTCAGTACACACACCCCTCTCCACTTGTGCTTGTAAGGAGGTGGGGGGTCAGATATGTGCTGGGGAGTGCTTTGGGAAGGCAGAGGGCTTATGCTCTTGTGGGAGGTTGGATTTGAAATTCTAACACAAGTCCTTTCTTCTCCCAAAGTGGCCCCTAGCACATATCCTGTGGGGTCTTAACTCCCCCCCAGTTCAATGTAGGTGTTCCCAGGGCTTTTTTTCAGGGGGAACTTGGCGGAACTCAGTTCCACCACCTTTGGCTCAGAACCTTTGGTGCCTGCTCACCACAATCACAGAAGTCTGGTTTCTGTGTTTACAAGTGACAGCTTTGTAACCCCCTGAACTCTGTACTCTGTATGTAATGCAATTCTGGTATTTAATGCCCCTTTAAGACCCTTCTACTGTTTGTGAAATCTGAACGGGTCGTGGTTGAGTTCCTGCACCTATTTTCTGAGAAAAAAAGCTCTGGGTGTTCCACCTCCAGTAATAGTTCTGGTGGCCCCACCATCTCCACACACAGCCGGGCTCAGCTTCAGTCTGTCACCAGGCTCTGATACACCATGCTGTACATTATATACACTGGTCTTTGACAGTGCAACAAAAAGCTGGAAAAGTAGGCGAGTAAGAAAGAGCTGGAAGAACATTTTGCAAATAATTAGATTCATTGGCAACAGATCATTAACATGATTGGGTATAAAAAGAGCATCTTAGAGAGTCAGAGTGTTTCAGAAGTAGATAGGCAAAGGTTCACCAATCTGGGAAAAGCTATGTTTAAAAATGATCAAACAATTTCATAATATAATTGCAGACTTTAAATATATCATCATCTACAGTATTTAATATCATCAAAAGATTCTGAGAATCTGGAGAAAGCTCTGTGTACAAGGGACAAGGCCTGTAAATTTCTGGACAGCACTGCATTAAAAACAGGCATGATTCTGTGATGGACATTACCGCATGGGTTCAGGATTACTTTCAGAAATTACTGTCTGTGAACAAAGTTTGGATGCCATCCAAAATATGCAAGGTAAAGCTCTATCTTGCAAAGAAACAGCCAAATCGGAAAATAATCCAGAAATGTTGAACATGTTCTTTGGGCCAAAGCTCATTTAAAATAATTTATGCAAAGCGGAAAACTGTTCTGAGGTCAGATGAATAGAAATTTGGCAATTATTTTTTAGCAACCTAGGGTACAACATCCTCTAGACTAGAGAGTAGAAAGACCTTCTAGCTTGTTATTGGCACTCAGTTCAAAAGCCTCATCTCTGATGGTATGGGGGTGCATTAGTGTGTATGGAATTGGCAACTTCAAAGCTGAAAGATATATCCAGGTTCTAGAGCAGCATATGCTCCCATCCAAACAACATATTTTTCAGGGAAGCCCTTGCATATTTCTGCAAGATAATGCAAAACGACATACTGCATCTATGACAACAGCATTGCTTCATAGTAGAAGAGTCCAGGGCCCAGATTCACGTACATCTGCACATTATTGGACCGGCGTAGCGCACCGCCTTTACGTTAGACTTGCGCAATTTTGCCGCGTAATCACCCTATTCTCGTAGCTTTTGCGCAGAAAATTGCGCATGCGTAACATTTTTCATAGGCGTAAGGCGGAGTAATACAAATTGGGAAGGACGTGGGCGTGTTACATTGAAATGAGCCGTGACCCCATGCAAATGAAGGGCCGGCCGGCTCGCGCATGCGCGCTTGAAGGAGACCATGGTCAGCTCCGCTGTGCGCATGCTCACAACTCGGGAGCGGCGCAATCAGTGAAATTGGAAATGGACTAGGGCAACGTTGTGAACTACGCAAACAGCATAAATAGACAGAGACAAACGCACTTGCATTGCAAAAGTACATCCCTTTGTCCCTTCCCATTTAACCAAGTGCTTTTGTCCTGTTGTTCGTTGCGTTGTGTTTTGTAGTTGTCAGATTAGTGTTCTGTGTGATCAAGTGTTTGTTAGTAGATCTTTGAAAGTGTTTTTTGATAAGTGTTTGAGTGACTGTTTGTTTGATATATTTCTGTTCATTTGTTTTCTTGCTTTTTTTTTTTGCTGTTTGTTTTTGTGAGTGATTTTTGCTGACTGGGAGTGAGTTTTTTGGGAAGTATGACAGAGAGAAAGAGAAAGCTCAATTTTACTGTGGGGGAAAAAAGAATTCTTGCCCGGGCCATTAGCGATTATGGGCGTTTCCTCCACGGCCCAGACAGTGCCAACACCAACCAGGCCAGGAGGAGGGAGATTTTGGATATGATCACTGAGCAGGTCAATTCAGCGGGGGAGGGGGAGACACTGGTCTGGGATTGACAAAAAAATCAATGACCTCCGGCGTCTGGTCAAACAGAAGCTGGCCAGAATGCATGCCCATGCCAGGGGCACAGGAGGGGGCCCACCATGCCCTATTAGGCTGACAGCGGAGGAGCGTGCGGTGGCCCTGACCTTTCATCGGCATGAAGTTGAGGGCCTGCCTGGCTTTGACTCAAGTCCAGAGCCTGTGGTGCCAGGTACGTTTTTTTTTTAATATCAGGTGTGTAGCATGTGTGGGGGAGGGGGTGAAAGGGAATATGTGGCAAGTGTGTGGATCCTCCAACCTGTGAATGTTTTGTGTCATCCACAGATGTGCAGGAGGGTGCAGGGCCATCTGGCCTGACCGCACCATCCCCAGGACAGCAGCCTAATGAGGCCCCCCCAACAAGGCCAGAGTCCGCGGAGGAGGTTCAAGAGGAGGAGGAGGTTCAAGAGGAGGAGGAGAATCATGAGGAGGAGGAGTCCATGTCAGGCACTGGACGTTTGGTTTTTGAGGACTCTTCCCCTCTGGCTGGCAGCAGGCAGCCCTCCCTAAGGGGGAGCCCCCCCTCCTCCTCCCCCAACATGGCTCCCCTCCCAAGGGCCTCCCCTTCTCCCCGGCCACAAGCATCAGCTGGAGGCAGGATTTCATCCCAGAACACCAGGGGGTTGGCCGATCTCCTGCCCGCCACTCTGAGAAGGGACCAGTTCCTCCAGACCCGCCATCTGGGACAGGTCAGCCAGACATTGGTGCGGATGGAGGAGAGCCTGTCCTCCATCAAGGATACGCTGGGGAACCTGGACTCCCACTCCCGGGCTTTCACAACCTGCCTAAACGAACTGCAGACGACATCAGCAGGCGTTGGGCATGATGGGAGGGCTCTTACCCAGGCTATCCAGGCCAACACGGCAACACTTGGTGCTGCCCTGGACAGAATAGCCGTGGCCTTGGAGGGCAGGCCGCTAGGTGGGCAGAGATCAGGGGCTGCTCCTCCTTCCCCGGTTTTCCCCCTCCCCCATGAGTCTCCCCTGAGGAGCCGGGGCCGTGGCCGGGGGCGCCCCAGGCGTGGCTCACGTAAAGGGCAATCATTTTTTTTTCCCCTTTTTTTTTTTTTTTTGCTGGAAATTTTTTGATTTTGCTGGGTATTTTTTTTTTTTGGGTTGTGAATGCTGTTTGAATGTGGGGGTGACATTCCTGCCGGAATTTTGGTGGAGAAGGGTTCCCCAGGACCAGGGAGAAGTGATCCCCAGGTCCGTGTGAATGGTGTATGAATGTACAGTGACATAATTGGAGCCTTGGCGTGGCGTTGCTGCTCACAAGTCCAGCATGGTGGACTGGTGCCAATCCAATTTGATGTGGATGTGGGGTGTGTGTGCTAGGGACCACAGTGGTGTGCATGCATGCATTCTCATTGTGCCATGATTAATGTGTGTGTTTAACGTGCAAAGATGCCCAATGTGAGCTGTCTCCTGGCTGCTCTTCCCTCAGAAGACGGGGGACCCTCGGTTAGGGGGGGATTGTCTGGTTCAGGGGTCAGGTCATCACGTAGGTCAATCTGCAGGCCCTTTCTTTCTGCGAAGTTGTGCAGCATGCAACATGCACCGATGACCTGGCACACAAAGTTTGGGGAATACAAGAGGGTACCCCCAGACTTATCCAGGCATCGGAAACGTGACTTTAGGAGGCCAAAGGTGCGCTCCACCACTGCACGGGTTTGGGCATGTGCTTGATTGTATCTTTCCTCTCCTGGGGGTTGGGGGTTCCGGATAGGAGTCATGAGATGGGGTCCCAGTGGATATGCAGAGTCACCTGTAAGGGAAAAGACAGGAGGATGTTAGTCATGTGTGTGCCCCTTGTGATGTGTGCATCATGGGAGGGGATAGTCATGCCTGCCACCCATGTCACTCACCAACCAGCCAGGTGTCCCCATACACATTCTGATTGAATTACATTCGGATGTGGCTTTGATTGTATATGTAGCTGTCATGGCTGGACCCTGGGTGTTTGGCACGGACGTGCCATATGAGGCCTTGGGCATCGACTATCACCTGTACGTTGATGGAATGCCAATGCTTCCGATTGCGGTACATGTGCTCTGTCTCATGGGGGGGCTAGAGTGCCACATGTGTGCAATCAATGGCCCCCACAGTGCGTGGGAATCTGGCAATTCTGTAGAAATCTGTCATTGCCTTCAGCCGCAGGTCCTCAGTGGTGGGTTTGATGATTTGGTTGGCCATGCATCTGAGGATTGCAGGGACAACCTGGTGCACACATCTGCTCATGGAGGATTGTGACATCCCAGCCACCACTCCACTGGTACGCTGAAAAGAGCCACTGGCAAGGAAATGGAGTGTTGCCATGACCTTGACCAGTGGCTGCACTGCATGTGAGCGGTGTGTTGGGCTGGTGATGTCCTCCTGCAGGGTTGTGGTTAATTCCAGGATGACATGAGGGGTGAATCTGAAGATGCGAAACACCTCAGAATCACTCATGCCAAACAGGTCTATGCGGGTGCGGTATATCTTCTCCCGTGCCATCCTCCGTGCCATCCTCCGTGCCCTCATCCTTCTTTGTTCATCTAAAGTCAGTAGTATAGCTATGTGCGACGATGCCCCTGGCATGTTGGCATACAGATTGTTGTGCAACACGTGTGACTGCTGAGCTCCTCACTAACAGTGTTGCTTTATCTAACAAGTAGACTTTTTTTCTCTTTTTAGACCAGCTTTTATATGCTCTAATTTTAGACAGGACATTTTGCTGTTGCGCACACTGCGTCGCCTGCGCTGCCCCAACGTTCTTTTGTGGATCCCCGTAAGTCCCTCATTAGCATATTTGACTAGCAAATCAATGGTCTGTCTAGCGCACTTTTGCGCGGACGGATGCGCCAGTCTAACGATATTACGCGGGACAAAAAAAAATAATTTTTTGCGTATCTCGTTCTGGGGATGCCGTGCATTGAAACGCACGCGCACATTTCGACTTACGCCGCGCATCTCCTGTTGCGCAGGCGTAATCGCTCTGTGAATCTGGGCCCAGGTGTTTAACTGGGCTGCCTGCAGTCCAGACCTTTCACCATTTAAAAATCATTTGGTGCATCTTTAAATGCAAGATACAACAATAAAGACCCAGGACTGTTAAGCAGTTAGAATTCAATAACAGGCAAGAATGGGACAACATTCCTCTCCCAAAACTCCAGCAACTGGACTCCTCAGTTCCCCGACATTTACAGAGTGTTGTTAAAAGAAGAAGGGATGCTACACCATGGTAAAAGGGCTCTGTCCCAACTTTGTAGGAGATGTGTTGCTGCCATCAATTAAAAAAATTACCTTATTTTTTTTCTTAAAATGGTACAGTTTCTTATTTTAAACATTTGATGTGTTTTCTATTTTCTGTTGTGAATAAAATATGAGTTTATGTGGAGATAGAGAGTTTATGTAAATTTTACACAGTGCCCCAAGGGTTTCGGAACTGGGGTTGTGTAAGCTCCTCCTAAGCAAGCACTGATGGGTCAGAACATCTTGAACTATTGCTGCATATTAGGATTCTGGCCTGACTAAATACCCAACAGCATAGCTCCCAATTGTCTGTCATTTGGAAGGACTATCTCTTGTGCAGCCTCAGTTGTCCATCTTTTTGGTCTGATGTGTAAATTTCTATACAAAATTTACAATTTTACTACCAAAAGTGTAAACCTTTAATCCAACCTCTATATCACTGCATCTGTTATTTTAAAAAGACAATATAAAGGGAAAATAAGAGTAAAAAAAGCACTTGTATGGGTCAGCTAATCATTTTCTGCATATTAGATCTTTGTGATCCATATAACCAGGGCCATGGCAACTTTGCGCTAAATGATTTTCGTCTTTATCATTCAGGAAGGTTGGGAGGTATGCCCAACAGCAGTCCTTTCTCTTACACATTGTCTTGTGTAATTTTAGTAATAACTTACTTTTTACTCTAATTTGAAAGGGTTTGATTTTGAAAAGGAAAAAGAAGAACAAGAAAAAAGCAAGTTCTTCACCACTTCAACCAGATGAGAGGTAATCAGTAAACATAACACTAAACAAAGGGGCCTCTATGTCTAAGGGGGAAACTACCAACAACAGAGGCATATTATTGTTGATTAATATTTATTAAGGGGCAATAGAAGATCCCTAATAAGGCTAATTGAATGGTATCATTTTAGTTTTTACCCTGAAGCGATACTTCTTGAGATCCCTCCAAGTGTTTTAAGCCCCTTTCACACGTGCTGACCATTCAGATCCGCCTATCAGTTTTTTCAGACGGATCTGAACAAGCCCTCCGTGTACCTCTATGGAGCGTCAGTTTGTCAGCGATGACATGACGCTGACATCCGATCAGCCCTGATCCTTTCCGCTAAAATGTGACGGATGCAAACCCTATTTTGCATCCGTCTGGTGGATCGGATGAAAACAAATAGACAGTTTACTGTGATATAAGTGTTTTTTAATGTCAACACATCGAGGATCTCTAAATAGGCCATGTGTGGCACTAATGTGTTGTACTTTTAATACTTTGTGAATAGATTTTGTATAATTTTAATAGTGGTGTATATTATTATATTTTTAGGCACCCATTAAGTCCCATTTCTAGTGTGTTCTTTTTTTTTGTTCATAGTTGGCGCTCTTGTTTAGGGCTTATAACAGGTCCAGTGGCTCCTTCTACCCCCCATAGCATTGGAAGGATACCACTGCAGGGACACAGGGGGAGTTGTTAGTGCAGTGGTTCTCAACCTGGGGGTCAAATGACGATTTGCAAGGGGTCACCAAATCCTAGGCTGTTCCTGAAGCCTGCAACTCTTTCCCAGTCTTTCCGCAGCCACCCAGCAGGGCTGTCCCTGGAGTCTGTGGAAGCCCAGCTGGGCTGTTCCTGGAGCCTGTAGCCACCCACTCAGCCTATTCACAGCTGCCCATTCAGTTCACGGCATGGGTGGGGGGGGCAACGTCTAGAGGTCAACTGACTGGTGAGGAATGTGAAGTGGGAGGGGCTGGAGGAGACCCTATATCCTGATTTCGGCATAGGTGTCACTGCTGCAAGACACCACAGAGCTGGAAACACAGTGAAGCCGGAGACTCAGTGAATGACACTACACTACCAATTAGAGTTGCCATTAAAAGTCCCAACTACAGTTCTCAGATCAGCAGATGACCTTGATCTAGAGCCCCTAACTTTCCCTAGTACTGCCACTGGTCCCATCCCCCCAACAGAACTGCCACTCATCCAAACCCCTGCCAGCGCTGCCACTCATCCCATCTCCCTGTCAGCACTGCCACTCACCCCCCCCTCCCCCCACCAAGGAATAAGAGAAGGCATAAAAATAGAGAATACATAGAAGGGAGAGGAAAAGAGGGGGAGGGACAAAGAAAAAAGGAGAGGAAGAATAAGACAAAAAAACAAAAAAGATGGCTAGAGAGAGGGATGGGGGAAAAAACAAGAAATTAGGATAGAGAGAGATAAAAGGGAAAGAAATGAGAACAAAGAGAAAGAGTGGTAAATCCTTAAATGTACCATAAGGGGATTTAATACTGTACGAGTGGAAGGGACTCAGGGAGTTCTAAATGTCCATGTGTTAGGGGCGCAAATTACTTGTCTTGCCTTGGCTGCTGACAACCCACGCTACGAAAATAATTTTACTGTTAGGGGTCCTCACTTAGGATTTGTTTTATCAAGGGAACCACTTGGTTAGAGGAAAAAGATTTAACATAAGAGAGCAGCCACTAGCACAAGGGACTATTCCCATCCAACATAAGGACCATGTCTTGTGCTGATTAGTGCTAAATTTGCAAAGACTGTCCAATTATGTGTAAAGGCAATAAAAAAGTAAAATAAAAATAAAACTAGATGTTTGTTCGTATATAATTGGAGGATTAAAGTCAGCACAGCTTCATTTATTTCAGTAAGGGAAAAGTCACTTTGCAAAGAGAAGATTTATTTTAAAAAGTGAACATGCTCTACTAATTTATTAAATCACTCCCATTATGTCCCAGTTATGGTACAATAAACACCAGCCAAAGAGAGTGAATTGTGCCATATGGCAGGAAATTGTGTAGTTTGCAGTGAAGTAAAGTGAGGAGATGATAATAAATTCTTTTTTGTTTAATCCAGGAGTTTGCATGGGTCCCATGAATCACTGGGTTGTGTGGAAATTCTTGACCTGAATAACGAGAAAGATGTGATTATACGAGCTCTACATAGCAGTATTCTGGGGGAGCAATTCTGCTTTGAGGTGAATATAACAAGTTCTAATTTTAGGGCTGTTATTCTTTTATCTTGTAATACAACAAAAGAAGTTGAAATTGTGACAGCCAACCAGAAATGTAAAGAAATTTCAAAGACTCCTGCGTGACAGTCTAAACAAATCTCAAATCCATTTACTATGTTATGCACAAGCTCCATGCACTAAAACAAAAGTGTCTTATACCTTCCTTGGTTAAGTCAAATTGTCCTTCATTTGTGCCTCACATGCTTCTTCTCCCAGACACCACAGCCAAAAGTGTGAGGATCCTACCATTTGAAATAATCTGCGTCTTCTAGGTTCGTTTTTCACTCTTTCCGAAGTTTCTCTCAGTACTGACTAGTCCCCTCTTATTGAGACAGTTGTATAGAAACTGACGAAAATATGAGCGACTGGCGGCTGAGCCAATGAAATAAACCGCGTAATTTAACTGGTTTATATTTAAAAAGCACAGCTTCTGCTCTTAAAAGGCTATACTTAGCGTTCTGGACGAATGATGGATCGTGAGACAGATTCGTGAATTATCGTGAATAAAAACCGTGTGTTTTAATATACACACTAAAAGAATTACAGGTACATTTACAGTACAGTAATAATATCTTCAAATAAGAGTTCAAAAATAATTGAACAGTCCTTAGAATGCTTGTTAAGATGGCCGCTTGCCAATGTATGCAGAGAAAAGTCTGTATGTGTCCTCCTTGATGATGGTGAGAAGAAGAAGGCTGAAGTGAAAGACGCTCCCAGCAGAAAGCTCACTTTCTTTAAATATCAAACAAACTCCTTTGTTTGACTTTCGCGCTGAAAACTAACCACTCCCACAGGGAGTGATCTAGAATGAATCAACATCTGGTTTCAATATTTATCAACTTCATCCTGAACAGTAGACTAATCAATCACTGATATTCTCCAGAGAAAATGGCTTGGCTCTTAAGGAAATGGGGGTTGAGCTAGGCTCAACATTCAGTAGATAACATTACAACAAGACATCTGGAATAAGAGTTCCATGCACATGCATATATTTACAAAATCCATCAAACCTGTCAGCTTCTGGGATTTCAAAACTCGAGTTCAAGGGATCACATCAGGAGATTATTAGCTCAAAAGGTCTCATACTCTCATTAAAGTTAAATAAGAGAAAATATATGATTTAAAAATTCTATCCGGATAGAATTTTTAAATTTTAGAATATAACATTCCCCTCTGAAATATGAAAAATGATCATATTTTCCTAATCATATACACAAACATTCATGTAACACACACTCTGACTTTGATCCAATAACTCCAAATGTATTGTCACCTGTAACCGAATTTGCAACTCCAGAACCCAATCTTCTCTTAAGCTTAGTTTGCAACATATCATCACCTTTCTTGATTTCATTTCTGATTTGCTTATACAATTTTTTCATTCTAAACATTAAACATAATTGATATACAATGCATAACATAATAATAATACAAATAATAACTATTAGATTGAAATTGTAAACATGATGACAGATCTAATTGTTCCAACTCAAAATTATCCTTGTTAAACACAAAATCTGTATACTGCAATTTATAATATAATAATTGAGTATCACTAATTGGTAATCCCAAAACAGTAATTGGAACCCAAATTTGTTCTCTCCCTGCTATTGGAATCATAGAAGAACTGTAACATATATCCTGCCTACATCCTATCCATTTATTTACCCATAAATCAGTATGATTTCTTGCATATGCATATTCTCTGGGCAAATTCTGTAAAATGCCAAAAGGGGTAACTCCACCTTGAAATGCCTGTGCAATTATTTTAAAATTGGTGGAATATTCTGTTTGAATTTCTAAACATGCCCTGGCAATATGAGAATGTCCTTCACTTGTCATTAAATTGAGAGTAATATTCTGGAGATGCAATATGGAGGGACCCATTACATTAGCTGTTTTAATAACCATGTCTTCTAATATCTGATTTAAATTTCTTTGGATCTTAAAACCTTTACTTCCCACTAAACCTGCTGACTCAAGATCAGACTTTAACGTGTTAATATCCATACTATTAGCTATGCCACTGATTATGCCTATTCCACCTAATGCACCTTCAATAATACCGCGTTTATTTCTGTTATAATTCCTACTATTAATTCCAAACCATCTTTCAATACCCAATTCCATATTAACCAAATGTCTTAGACATTGTGGAAACCTTGTAGAAATTTTCCATTCTGAAATATTAAAACTCCATAATAAAATGACAAACTTTCCCTCTCTCAATAGAGCTCTGGATTTTAAATGGTTAATCTGGAAGGGCTTGGCAATAACACTGTTTTTACCAACACATGGAGTCTTCCTTGGAGACATAACAATTATACTTGCATTAGCACATTTCAACGGATAACCTTCTATCAATATGCAGCACTCATATATACCAGTATCATTTAAAGATACACTTGATTGATGATAAATATATTTATCATTGATCCAATTCACACTACCAAAAACACCCTTATGAATCATATTAATGGTACTGTGAAGAAAGCTACCCAAAAATGCACCATTCCTTTTCCAAGTTAACAATGAATTTTGAGGTAAATATATTTGAGTACTACACATCAAATTCAATCCATCTTCATCTTCAATGATTTTTAAAGACTGTGGAGACACTTTTATTTCTGGAACAATAATATCTACCACAATGATGCTAATTTTGACTCGTAATTGAGTACATTTTCTTATTACTCGAAAATCCCATTTTCTTACAATGTCTCCTTTTTCATTTCCAATAATTTTTAAATGTTTTGGATTTAATATTTGTACAAAACTTTGAAAAAGGTAATAATACTGATGTACTGGATAAAATATTTTCCCAGAGCTTATCACATCATTATTGACATCTCCAGACCAAATTGTTGAATCATTACCTTTTACAACTAATGTCCAAAAAGCTCTTTTCAGTATATTACATTCAAAAGTCTTGGTTAGATTATTAAACCTATAAAATCCTTGCATTGTAACGAAACTTGTTTTCGACTCTATTTTAACTTTGATTTCCACCTCATTACTATGAATGAAATATTATTTTATACAATGATATTCTTGCCCTACAGCTATATACCCAAATATATCTTCAGCTGTATTAATATTGGTATATCTGAACCTATCCACATTTTGATCTACATTAATATCATTGTCCACATTTCTTTTGTTTCTTAATACTGTAATGTCTTTCTTGAGAAAATGTTCAATCCTGTTAACCTCTGCATGGCTGGAACAGTTTGTGATATATTTTACCACTGACAAATATGTCACTAGAGAGAAAATGAATCCTGTGACGATGATGATCAACCTTCTCTCTTTAGAATGTTTCTCTTTTGTAATCATCTTTCCTTCTTTGATCATTTTTTTCAAAAATCATTCCTAGAAAAAAGAAAAGCAGTATCATTTATCTCAAAATATAATTTTTTTCTCATAAAATACCATTATTATCTCATAATATACCATTATCGCCAATTAATGTGTACCCATATTTTTATTGTCTACGTGCACTTATCACTGAATTGAGAGGTCTTTGAATTTACACCATTAATCATAATGTTCCTCTATTGCCCCTCTGTGCAGGTAGACAAACAATAATTAATTGGGAAACACAAAATTACATTTTCCTTCCTGTCAATAAATTCACAGTGTTGCAGAAGATGCTGTACTTCTGACACTTCATCAAAACAAACAATATTTCACATTGCTTTCATGATTTTGCCTTTAAAATGAGATCCTCTGTCACTGCTGAGATTTGCTGATATTCCCCACACTGGAAAAACCATGATTCAGTAACATTCTAGCAGTTGTCAAAGCATCATCTTTGCAAACTGGTAACATTTCAAACCACCTGTAAAAAGCATCAACTAAAACAAATCTCAATCCATTTTTCCCTGATGATAAAGGACCTACCGTATTTTTCGGACTATAAGACGCAGTTTTTTTCCCCAGAAACATGGGGGAAAATGTCCCTGCGTCTTATCGTCCGAATAGATGACAGGCTCCGCCCCCCGCCGCCAATTGCAACACCCCCCGCCTCCAATGGCATGGCCCCCATACCACTCGCATTGCCTCCCGCCGCCACTGGAAACGCCCCCCGCCGCCGATGGCACCGCCCCCTACACCACTCACATTGCCCCCAGCCGCGGCTGGCAACGCCCCCCGCCGCCAATAGCACTGCCCCCCACACCACTCGCATCGCCTCCTGCCGCCACTGAAAACTCCCCCTGCCGCCGATGCTAACACCCCCCCACCGCCTCTCGCATCGCCTCCTGCCGCCTCCACCGGAAGAGAGGCAGGAGAGCGGATTACATACTCCCAAACCCCCGTCAGTGCCCGGTGATCTTCCGGCCGTTTCCTGAGGTAGAGGAGGGTGGAAGTGACAGCATGAGGTAAAGGCTCTGTTTAAGCAATGGGCACTCTGCATTTGTTTTGGCAATGGGCACTGCATTTTCTATGGGCAATGGGTACTCTGTATTTTCTATGGGCAATGGGTACTCTGTATTTTCTATGGGCAATGGGCACTCTGTATTTTCTATGGGCAATGGGCACTCTGCATTTGTGTTAGCAATGGGCACTCTGCATTTTCTATGGGCAATGGTCACTCTGCATTTTCTATGGGCAATGGTCACTCTGCATTTTCTATGGGCAATGGTCACTCTGCATTTTCTATGGGCAATGGTCACTCTGCATTTTCTATGGCCGTGGTCACTCTGCATTTTCTATGGCCGTGGTCACTCTGCATTTTCTATGGCCGTGGTCACTCTGCATTTTCTATGGCCGTGGTCACTCTGCATTTTCTATGGCCGTGGTCACTCTGCATATCATGGGCACTGCAAAATATTTTAGTACACCATTTGGTACAGAATATTTTTTTTCTTGTTTTTCCTCCCCTAAAATCTAGGTGCGTCTTATGGTCAGGTGCGTCTTATGGTGCGAAAAATACGGTATATAATCTATTTGTATAGTAGACCAAGGTCTATCTGCTGAAGAAATTCTTCGTAAACGAGGTTACTGACCCTTTGGTCTACACTGTCTGTCTATTCCATTTTGTCCCAATAGAACTTTCCTTTAAGAATTTCAGGCAATTTCTGCTTTACTCATGTGACCTAGACGTTCATGATTGAAATTAGCGAATTCCACTTGAAGATGTTGAGGCCTAACAGGACGCAGACACCCATCCGTTTCATGACATAAAACCTCGTTCTCACGAACCAAAGGAGGTTTTAAATCACCCGTAAAAAACTCAGAAGTGACTTATCCCTTCTTTGTTCTTCAGCAAATGAGGGCATCTGTGTGTCTGTTTTCCTGACAACATTAACTGGTATCAATTCAGGTTGAATCACCATTTCATCATGTGAAACTACTTTCTTTGCTAAAGTATCTTAAATAACTTCAAAATACTAATAAAGATTATATATATATATATATATATATATATATATATATATATATATATATATATATATATATATATATACGTATATTTGCATATGTGTATGTATGTGAAGCTGAATAAGCTTCCTTCTGTGTGTATCTGAGAAAGAGATCCCTAGGCTGTCAGAATCTCTGCCTGTCAGTGTCTCCCTAACTTCTAAAAAAACACTCTCCTCTAACTTACCCCCACCTTTTCTTTCAAAGGCAAGCTGAAAACACAAAACCCCGCGAAATTTAAACACAAGGCTTCAAACTATGTGAATAACTGGTATAAGTATCATTTAACTTGTACTAAATCTTTGAACCAAATGACACTAATACATAGACATATTTCTTCCCTATTCTTTTCTTTTGTCTTAAAATCAATTCCCTAAGTGTCTAAAAAAAAAACCTTCAATATGATCTGTTACATTTACTGCATAATGCACATCCACTACACTATACAGGTAAAGAAACAATAAATTCTGTCTCTTTGCTAGACCAATTAATATTCCTTAAAATTTCACTTCATTTTTCATGAGCTAAACGTTACATATATTCCACTTAAAACCCCTTCTTTCAGAATTGTCTGCAACTCTGTCAGAAGAATAAAATATTTCTTTATTACTTTAACTTTCTGATTTCCAACATGAAATCTGTAAAACTTACGTCAAAACCTTATTCAATAAACCTTATTCAATACCAACAATCATAGCCAAAATTCCATGCCGCTCATTAAGAAATATATCTGTTGTTTCCTCTAAGCGTGACATTAGAAGGAACAAGTGACTTGCTACACTTTAAATAATATTGTTCTTCTTGTCTTAATTGAATATTAAAACTTCTATGCCTAGACATATTATTCCATCTTACAGAGTAAACTTCATAACGCCTTGGGGACGTTTTAAAATTATGTGATTTCCTGTTACACCAACAAAATTTTGCCATGTGACCCTTCCTGTGACATAAAGAACATTTGAAAACTTGCTTTCTCTTAGCATATGGCAATGGATAATCACATTGCTTATTAGACTGACATTCTTCGTCTGAAGAAGCTACTGTATTGCCCCTTGATTCACATCTTGAATCGCTTTCAAAAACAGTTACTGTAGTTTCACTTAAATCTGAAACAGCACTAGTATCCAATGTGTCTGCATGCTTTTTACCCTCCATATTATCTGAGAAATGAGCAAATTCTGTTAATTCAATATCTGACTGCGTTTTTTCATTCTGGACATGCTCAACATAATTACATACAGTTTCACAGTTTGAACAACTAGCTGCATTAGATACATTCTCATGTGTTTGCATATTTTCTGCATTTCCCTCGGAAATCATTGAATTAAAACCTGTAACTAGTTTCATTACATTAAATAATTTCCTCTTAGTTTTGGCTAATGAGAATCTCTCTGTGTCAATAGCCAGATTAGATTCTAAACATTGCAAATATAACGACTTCCATAAAACAGAATAACAGATCTGTTTCGATAAACCTTTACATTCATTAGCTGAACATTTAATACAATCCATGATTTACTCACCGATTAAAGAAGTCCTCTGTTCTACGACAATCTCCGCACGAATCTTCAGGTCATTCACGAAGCATCGATCAAATTCTTGCTTAATCTTGCTTCTAGGTTCTTAAGCCGGCCATACACGGTTCGAATTTCGAAAGAATTTTCTTTCGAAAATCGTATCAAAGAATTTTCGTTCGTATTTCGCACCGTTAGTGGGCTGCAGCAACAGCCGATTTTCGTGTGGCAAACAAATTTCAGAAATCCGACATGTTGGAAATTTTCCGAAAATCGGCCGATTTTCTGATCAATGATGGGAGAATTGTGCGAGAAATGTAATAGAAAAATAAAATGTGCATGTGCAAGAAAAGAAAATCCCCGGAGAGAAACGAATATTTACGGAGAGAAAAGAATATTCCCGGAGAGAAACGAATATTCCCAGCAACATGAAAGTTTTGGTCGACCGAATTTCGAAAATCAATGGTGGCATAATCGGATCACAAAAAAAACGAACTTTCTGATTTTGAAAAGAAAATTTGTTCGAAATTCGACCGTGTATGGCCTGCTTTAGTCAAACGTTTCAAAAATTACTCAATACTCTCCCTTCTCTGCCCTCCGATAGAACTTGAGAAAGTGGTATAAAATGTGAATAACGTTGATCGAGTGGATGGCTAGCCAATGAAATAATCTGCGTCTTCTAGGTTCGTTTTTCACTCTTTCCGAAGTTTCTCTCAGTACTGACTAGTCCCCTCTTATTGAGACAGTTGTATAGAAACTGACGAAAATATGAGCGACTGGCGGCTGAGCCAATGAAATAAACCGCGTAATTTAACTGGTTTATATTTAAAAAGCACAGCTTCTGCTGTTAAAAGGCTATACTTAGCGTTCTGGACGAATGATGGATCGTGAGACAGATTCGTGAATTATCGTGAATAAAAACCGTGTGTTTTAATATACACACTAAAAGAATTACAGGTACATTTACAGTACAGTAATAATATCTTCAAATAAGAGTTCAAAAATAATTGAACAGTCCTTAGAATGCTTGTTAAGATGGCCGCTTGCCAATGTATGCAGAGAAAAGTCTGTGTGTGTCCTCCTTGATGATGGTGAGAAGAAGAAGGCTGAAGTGAAAGACGCTCCCAGCAGAAAGCTCACTTTCTTTAAATATCAAACAAACTCCTTTGTTTGACTTTCGCGCTGAAAACTAACCACTCCCACAGGGAGTGATCTAGAATGAATCAACATCTGGTTTCAATATTTATCAACTTCATCCTGAACAGTAGACTAATCAATCACTGATATTCTCCAGAGAAAATGGCTTGGCTCTTAAGGAAATGGGGGTTGAGCTAGGCTCAACATTCAGTAGATAACATTACAACAAGACATCTGGAATAAGAGTTCCATGCACATGCATATATTTACAAAATCCATCAAACCTGTCAGCTTCTGGGATTTCAAAACTCGAGTTCAAGGGATCACATCAGGAGATTATTAGCTCAAAAGGTCTCATACTCTCATTAAAGTTAAATAAGAGAAAATATATGATTTAAAAATTCTATCCGGATAGAATTTTTTAAATTTTAGAATATAACACCATTACAGTCAGTTCTGCCAGTCTAAAAGTAACTGGATGGGGCTACATATGGCCAGCTGCTAATTTAAAGGTCACAGGCTGACAATGCTGATAGCCACGACCCCGAAACATTTCCCCATCCCACTGTAGTGCAAGAAGGCACAGCCTACGTGAAGGACAATGCTGCTCTGACTTCTGGAGCAGTGCAGTAGCATTGTACCCACATCCCCGTAAGCTGCATGAGGTGGACTTAACTGGCTGGATCAACAGGTATATGCAGGACTTTTCAGGAGGACTAAAAGAAAGCTGGCCATACACTGTTTTGTTCAGCCAGCAGGTTAAGAGCACAGATGGATAATTTCCTGGGGCTACTGTATCCCGACAGGTGCCACCACCGGCTGTCAATACCTAAACAGCAGCTGTATCGGACACTGACTGAAATTTGCACAGTGTATAGTACGCTTAAGTGAAAGGTCATAGTTTTATTTTAAAGTAGGGAGAGGATTAAAGGCTAATAACTGCTGTCTGTTTTCAAAAGGTTATTGCTATAGTGCAATAGTGGAAGTAGAAAATGCCCCAGCGTCAGCGGGAGTAAAAAATTATATAGTGCCTGTAGTCAGTAGAAGGAGGAACCAGCATCTGAATGGAAGTCAATCACCAGGCCTTCAGAAAATAACTCACAACCCATCTATTCTGAAGGCAAAATATAGTAGGAAATGGATACCAAGCACCCTGAGGCGATTCAGTTCACATGTGTTGCGCTATACAGGTTTTTCACTCACTCACTTAATGAAGATTGGTGCCCCATTAATGGTAATAGTGGAAGGAAAAGTGCCTAATTGTTTATCTCAGTGGGAGGAATTATGCCCCATTGCTGGTGTCAGTGGAAGGAATAGTGTCCCATCATTGGTGTCAGTGGAAGAAAAAATGCCCTATTGCTGGTGTCAGTGGGAGGAAAGGTTCCCCACTGTTAGTATCAGTGGAAGCAGTAATGCCCACTTGTTGGTGCCAGTGGGAGGAATTGTACCCCGGATAAAGACAAGCAAAGGGCAAAATTCAGCCCATGGGCCACAGTTTGGAAACCACTGCTATGGTGGAACTTACACAATGGACCTTAGTTATGAAAGTGTGTAAAACAAGCATTATCTGTTGCCCATAAAAGCTAGGTTTATTCTTTTATTTTAAAACCTAGACTGACATTTCAAAAGGTTACATTTAGAAACACAAACTAGTTTACTTTAAGCATCATAATAAATAAGACAATGACTAACAACCTTACATGTCTCATAGGTCATCACCTCCAAATGCAACCGCTGTTTTGGATGTTCATCTGTTCTGGAGCGAGACCGATGGATTGAAAATCTTCGCAGAATTGTGCAACCAGATAAGGTGAGTAAGTTTGTCAGTGTTTATTTAACCATCACCCGAGTGTTTTAAATATAATTTGTCAGGTTCATAAACTCATTTATATTTTTGCTTTGCCTAGGATAATTTTGAGCGTGAAGAGTCCTCTCTCAGTCTTTGGATTCATGAAGCGAAAGGTCTTCCCAATTCAGGTCCTGGCTCCCGTGCCCTTTACTTCTGTGAGGTCCATCTTGATGGCTCTCTTTATGGCCGAACTTCAAGCAAAGCACCTGAGTCTGGAGTGGTATTCTGGGGAGAGAGCTTTAACTTAAAAGACTTGCCCTCTTTTTCAGGCCATGTTGCGTTGCATCTTCTCCGTGAAGGGAAAGAAGCCACTGGGGTGGGAACTGTAACACTGGCTTTGGAAGGAATGAGGGAAGGGGTTGAGAGATGGGTGCCTCTTGGTGGAGAGGTGACACTCAGACTACGAGGAAGGTACAGGAAGCTCTGTGTTCTTCCCCTGGTGCAGTACAAGGAATTTGCAGAGTATCTTACCTGGAAGTACCTTAAGCTAAGCCGAGCAATGGAGCCCATTCTGAGTGCACGGGAGAAGGAAGAGCTTGGAAGATCACTGGTCTACGTCCTGCAGAGTACTGGTCAGGCCAAGGTGAGATCTAAGCTTTTCTAAATTTTTAAATAAAACTATACGGTATCTATTTCCATACTTAAAATGTACATGTATAGGATCATCAAACTCACTGGATGAGACTTTTTCTATTCCTGTGCACTGTTTTGCAGGAGTTCCTGGTGGACCTCGGTACGGCTGAGCTTACACGTTATGACTTCCAAGAATCATTAATATTCTGTGAAAACACTATTGTCACCAAGGCCATTGAAGAGTACATGAAAATGGTGGGACAGACGTACCTCCAGGAGACCCTTGGTGCGGAGAATGAAAGCCCTCACTAGGCTACACACAATAAAATATCGGTCTCATAAAATGGGGAATAGAGCTCCATTTGCTAGTAGTCAGGGTCAGAATAATTTGTGAAGAAAAGAAAGGAGCTCAGCTTATAGGAAGTCTTACTTCGGGTAAAAGAATGACACATTCAGCAAGTTTAACCATAGAAAAACTTGTATCTTTAATCAGGATACTTAACCTCTAGCTGATTCACAGTAAAACTATATTATTTCCAGATTCTCAAAAGCAAACAGATTAGCCTTTTGGATCCGCCAATGATGTTTCTATCCTTTAATACGTGCCTCTTTAAAAGAATATTGCGACAACTTAAGAAACTGCAGACTAACATTGTGTGAGGTTAAAGCAAAACTCAACTGTATCTAAGCACCATAAACTGAAAACAGGAAGGAGGGTGTGCTTAGCTGAGAAAGAACCTCCTCCCATTCTCCAGATGAATTTTTTTTTTTACGACTCCTGGGATGTATGATCATCATCATTTTGGCCTAGGCTAGAAACCAGGAAGCATCTGAAGAAATGTAAAAAAAAAGTTTAAAATGGGCAAATAAATTATACCTTTCTACATTCTACCTTTGCTTTGCAAAGCAATCTCTGACTGGTGCCCATGCCAAGCAGCCGACCAGAATTCATCAGGCTAGCTGCTCAGCGTGGAACACAAGTGGAGATCACTGTAGTAGCAGTGTCTACTTCAGTGATTTCCAGCTTCCAGGGGCATTTGCCAGGTATGGTATGTACATAGTTACATTGGTCCCATGTACCAGTGTGCCAATATCGATTTGCTCAAGGTATATGTGCTACCCGTGTGGATATAAATGCTGGGGTATTCTCTTGACTTGGGCAAGCTACAGAACATCTTGAAGATTACATTACACTTGCAGGTGAATAATTACTACCAAATACAGTTCTGTATTTATTACGTGAAGGGTTTAATCCCTTTTTAATTATAGGTACCAATCTTGTTTTGTGCAACTTTATTAATCCCAAGCCAGTAATAAAGAATCTTTAAAAATTAGGAATGATGTCTTACATTAGAAACAACATTTAGTTCAGGATTTTTAGGACTTTCACATTATTTCTGAACCATATCAATGTTAAAACCTCCAGGCACAATTTCGTTCAGTGGGGTACATATAACCTTAGCTGCTATGGGGCCCGGGGTGGGAGGAGGCCACCACTAGGGCTTTTATGGAGGCAAAACATACATAAAATCAGTGTGCTTGAAAAGATAACATAGATCTAGTACTGTGCCATTAACCCCAATCCTCCGAATTCGCTATTCTAGAAGAACTGTCAGACAGATGCACAGAAAGCCTTCAGGATCATGCTGTATGTAGTCACAGATCTCACCTGTTCCCGCCAACTGTGAAAAAAATTATTATTTTTGGAGCTTCTGGTCATCCTGCCCAGATCTCTGATAACCAATCAATATAGAGATGCATTCACTTCTGTCTTTTAAATCTGCCTGGAAATTAGACATTTCCCAAATGTGTCCAGGCTAACAGTGTATCAGCACCCTAGTACCAAATATCAGTTTATTTATCTGATTAACATAAACTTTTTTTTTCTCAAGGGGTCATTTAAAAAGTAATTGATAAATAAAGATTTACTTTGAGTAAAAAATATTGATTGCCACCTGGCAAATTAATTAACTATAAAATATTCCTCTAGGTGTCTTTGTTGCTTCTTACTTTGCTTGCACTTGGAAAATGTATTATATATTACACATGAAAAATATGTCCTAAGATAATAAATAGGAATCAATTTTTTGCCCCCAGGCCCATTTGTCTCTCGCATATATGCCTCAACTGACAGTCATGAAGTTGACCCCCTGCGCTGTTCCCCAGAAGAGCTAAATGAGAACAGGGCGCATCTGTGGCAAAGCTGTGAGGAGGCTGTGCAGAGTATTCTGGATTCTCAAAGGTACATTCCACCATTGTCCTTCTCTTACTGTAGATATGGACGTCATCCTAAAGAGTGTTAGAATATCCATGTGATGACCCAAGGCTGAAAATTAGATTCAAACTTGTCCTGCAAAATGACTGAGAATAATAATTTGTATATAAAATGCACAGGGCCGATCCCAGGCGGGGTGCAACGGGTGCACTGCACCCAGGCGCAAGAGGGGGGGAAGCGCCAAATTGTGAGGAGCACGAGCACCGTTGGTTCCCTCCATCTAGTGTGCAGTGTCATCCTTACACTGCATCACCGGCGCCGCTGTCCCTGGCTGCAGTGGGAAGACCCACTTCAAGGATCTCACTAGGGGCCCCTGCTTCCCTGCACAAACTGGTTGCTAGCCACGAGCCGCTTTGTGTCTAGCAACCAGTGACGTCAGGAGAGAAGGAGAGAGCGGCTCCACAATGCACTGCAGAGGAGGATTTAACTTCCTACTCCTCCCTAGCTCCACCCACTTCCTCCCTGTAATGTTAGGAGTGATGAGCGCCGCGCCCGAGGAACGAGATTCAGAAACTGTGCTGCCCGCCTCCTCTCCCCTCGAGGTGCCTCAGATTCAGAAGAGGTTAGATCGTTTCCATACTTTGTAGGCAGCAGCAGAACAGCCTGACATCGGAGCAGCTGTGTATGTGTGTGTAAAGAGAGAAGCTGCAGGCTGTCCCCCCCCTCTCCTCCTCATGCTGCTGTTCCCAGAACAGCCGCCCATTATGTTTCTTCCTCCTTTTCCTCCTATTGGCCAGGGAAAAAACAAAAAACAGAAGAGGATTCTGGGAGATGTAGTCCCAATAGCTGTCTGGCTGGCCCTTTGCAATTCTAGGGGGGGGGGCTAGGGGGGAACTGCTGCCCCCAGCATGCCTGAAGGGGAGGGAGAGGAAGCCAGGCTATGAGTGACAGGCTGCATCTGGTGACACTCATTGGTGACAAGTGACAGGCTGCATCTAATGACACTCATTGGTGACAAGTGACAGGCTGTATCTGGTGACACTCATTGGTGACAAGTGACAGGCTGTATCTGGTGACAGGCATGGTGACAGGTTGCATCTGGTGACACTCATTGGTGACAAGTGACAGGCTGCATCTGGTGACACTCATTGGTGACAAGTGACAGGCTGTATCTGGTGACAGGCATGGTGACAAGTGACAGGCTGTATCTGGTGACAAGTGACAGGCTGCATCTGGTGACACTCATTGGTGACAAGTGACAGGCTGCATCTGGTGACACTCATTGGTGACAAGTGACAGGCTGTATCTGGTGACAGGCATGGTGACAAGTGACAGGCTGTATCTGGTGACAAGTGACAGGCTGCATCTGGTGACACTCATTGGTGACAAGTGACACTCTGCATCTGGTGACACTCATTGGTGACAAGTGACAGGCTGCATCTGGTGACACTCATTGGTGACAAGTGACAGGCTGTATCTGGCGACAGGCATGGTGACAAGTGACAGGCTGCATATGGTGACAAGTGACAGGCTGCATCTGGCAACAGGCATGGTGACAAGTGACAGGCTGCATCTGGCAACAAGGCATGGTGACAAGTGCCCCTCTCTGTTCACTACCCTCTCTCAGCCCCCTCTCTGAGCCCCCCTCTCTCTCAGCCCCTCTCTCACTCCTCATGCTGCTGTTCCCAGAACAGCCGCCCATTATGTTTCTTCCTCCTTTTCCTCCTATTGGCCAGGGAAAAAACAAAAAACAGAAGAGGATTCTGGGAGATGTAGTCCCAATAGCTGTCTGGCTGGCCCTTTGCAATTCTAGGGGGGGGGGGCTAGGGGGGAACTGCTGCCCCCAGCATGCCTGAAGGGGAGGGAGAGAAAGCCAGGCTATGAGTGACAGGCTGCATCTAATGACACTCATTGGTGACAAGTGACAGGCTGTATCTGGTGACACTCATTGGTGACAGGTGACAGGCTGTATCTGGTGACAGGCATGGTGACAGGTTGCATCTGGTGACACTCATTGGTGACAAGTGACAGGCTGCATCTGGTGACACTCATTGGTGACAAGTGACAGGCTGTATCTGGTGACAGGCATGGTGACAAGTGACAGGCTGTATCTGGTGACAAGTGACAGGCTGCATCTGGTGACACTCATTGGTGACAAGTGACAGGCTGCATCTGGTGACACTCATTGGTGACAAGTGACAGGCTGTATCTGGTGACAGGCATGGTGACAAGTGACAGGCTGCATATGGTGACAAGTGACAGGCTGCATCTGGCAACAGGCATGGTGACAAGTGACAGGCTGCATCTGGCAACAAGGCATGGTGACAAGTGCCCCTCTCTGTTCACTACCCTCTCTCAGCCCCCTCTCTGAGCCCCCCTCTCTCTCAGCCCCTCTCTCACTCAGCCCCTCTCTCACTCAGCCCCCCTGTCTGAGCCCCTCTCTCAGCCCCACCTCTCTGAGCCCCCCTCTCTGTCAGCCCATCTCTCTGTCCACTACCCTCTCGCTGAGCCCCTCTCTCTCTCTCAGCCCCCCTCTCTCTCAGCCCCTCTCTCTGAGCCCCTCTCAGCCCCACCTCTCTCTCTCAGCCCCACCTCTCTCTCAGCCCCATCTGTCTCTCAGCCCCCTCTCTGAGCCCTCCTCTCTCTCATCCCCTCTCTCTGTCCACTACCCTCTCTCTCAGACCCTCCCTCTCTCTCAGCCCCTCCCTCTCAGCCCCTCTCTGTCCACTATGCTCTCTCTGAGCCCCTCTCTCTCTCAGCCCCCTCTCTGAGCCCCTCTCTCTCTCAGCCCCACCTCTCTCAGCCCCTCTCTCTCTCAGCCCCACCTCTCTCAGCCCCTCTCTCTGAGCCCCTCTCTCTGTCAACTACCCTCTCGCTGAGCCCCTCTCTCTCTCTCAGCCCCCCTCTCTCTCAGCCCCTCTCTCTCATCCCCCCTCTCTCTCAGCCCCCCTCTCTCTCAGCCCCCCTCTCTCAGCCCCCCTCTCTCTAAGCCCCTCTCTCTCTCAGCCCCTCTCTCTCTCTCAGCCCCTCTCTCTGTCAACTACCCTCTCTCTGAGCGCCTCTCTCTCTCAGCCCCCTCTCTGAGCCCCTCTGTCCACTACCCTCTCTTTGAGCCCCTCTCTCTCAGCCCCCTCTCTGTCCACTACTCCCTCTCTGAGCCCTCTCTTCTCTCTTAGCCCCTCTCTCTGTCCACTCCTCTCTCTCAGCCCCACCTCTCTCTCAGCCCCACCCCTCTCTCTGAGCCCCTCCCTATGTCCACTACCCTCTCTCTTAGCCCTTCTCTCTCAGCCCCATCTCTGAGCCCCTCTTTCTCTGAGCCCCTCTTTCTATCTGAGACTCTCTCTCTCTGAGCCCCTCTCTCTCTCACCCTTACCCCCTCTCTCTTTCAGTCTCACCTCTCTCTCTCTCTTTCAGTTTCACCTCTCTCTCTTTCAGTCTCACCTCTCTCTCTTTCAGCCTCACCTCTCTCTCTTTCAGCCTCACCTCTCTTTCTCAGCCTCACCTTTCTCTCTCTCTCTCTCTCTCTCTCTCTCTCTCTCTGTGGTGGGCACTAATAGGCTGCATTTGGTGGACACTAATAAGGCTGCATTTGGTGGGCACTGGTAGGCTGTAATTGGTGAGCGATGGTAGGCTGCAATTGGTGGGCACTGATAAGGCTGCATTTGATGGGCACTGATAAGGCTGCATTTGATGGGCACTGATAAGGCTGCATTTGATGGGCACTGGTGAGGCTGCATTGATCTTTTGCACCATGTCTGCAGTCTCTGACCATCTCTTGTATCATGTTAGAAGTCTCTGACCGTCTCCTGTATTATGTCTGGGGGCTCTTTCTAAACAGACTCCCTAACAGAGGCCCTCTCTGTGTCCATTAGAGAGACCCCCCTCCAGGTCCAATTAGAGTACTATGCTTCTCTTCCTGTATTTTGTTTATTGTTAAGAGATCATGGGAGGATCCCAGGGTAACGATGACTCCTTAGGAGAGCATCTCTGTGTTTGAATCGTTGCCTAAGAAACATTTGTAAAGGGGGAGGAGTTAGTAAGGTGACCACGCCCTTGTAGGGGCGCCATAAATATTTCTGCACCCAGGCGCCTGTGACCCTAGGATCGGCCCTGAAAATGCACCAAGTATCAGATAGATTTTTCTGTTAGTTATGGGTTGATTGAAGTACTAGGAACCCAGCACTTACATCATCACAGGCGGCTTCCTCCTGCTTAGCGGCAGCCTTCCGTTCTCCTGCTCTCCATCACCGACAACTTCCCCTCCTTGGCGACCTCCCGTTCTCCTGCTCTCCATAGTGGTGGCTTCCCCTTGCTTGGTGGCCTCCCGTTCCCCTGCTCTCCATCACCGACAACTTCCCCTCCTTGGCGACCTTCCGTTCTCCTGCTCTCCACAGTGGTGGCTTCCCCCTGCATGGTGGCCTCCTGTTCCCCTGCTCTCCATGGTGACAGTGGCTTCCTCCTGCTCTCCACGGCAGCGTCTTCCATTTCTTCTCTCCTCCTCGGAGGCCAATCGGGAGTATTCTCTTTTCGGCCAATCGTAAAACGGGTCTCACACCCACTTGTGGTTGGTCAGATTGAGGATCAGTGTTTCAACAGCGAATATTCATTCGCTGTTGTAACACACCTGGGTGGGGTTCAGGTTGCATGCTCTGCGACCCGAGCCCACCCTGTTTTGAAGCCTATTAGAGACTCAAGCTCTAAACTTCCGCTGTAATTCATGTACCCGTTACCCCGAAAGAGGCCAGACGTATGAAAAGGGGGTGGCAACGGTGGCCACGGATAGATTAAAGCGATGCGTGAATCTATCCATTATGCATATAGGGGGGTGATGTGAGAGAGGGGGCGGTGCCCGGCGCCCCTAATGGACAGACCGCCACTGGTGACAACCTTTTCACCAAATAGTAAGTGAGGGAAAGTGACAGCTTTTGAAGATTTCCCTTGCTTCCTGTTTTACAAAACAGTCACTGTCAGTGAGGGAAAATGCACTGACAAAGCCTCTGATGTCAACCACTTAAGCCCCGAGCCTGTTTTTCAGATTCTGAAAAAAAACAGGTTTTTTTTGCTATAAAATTACTTAAAACCCCCAAACATTATATATATATATATATATATATATATATATATATATATATATATATATATATATATATATATATATATATATATAAACACCCTAGAGAATAAAATGGCAGTCATTGCAATACTTTTTGTCACACCGAATTTGGGCAGCGGTCTTACAAGCAAGGTCTTTTGGAAAAAAATCACTTTTTTGAATAAAAAAATACGACAACAATAAATTTGGCCCAATTTTTTTACATATTGTGAAAGATAATGTTATGCCGAGTAAAATGATACCCAACATGTCACGCTTAACATGCTTTACCCTTAAAAATCTCGATAGGAGACGTTTAAAAAATTCTATAGGTTGCATTTTTTGAGTTACAGAGGAGGTCTCTAACGATCGCGGCGATACCTCACTTGTGTGGTTTGAACACCGTTTTCATATGCGGGCGCTACTCGCTTATGCGTTCGCTTCTGCGCGCAAGCTCGTCGGGACGGGGCGCTTTAAAAAAAAAATTTTTTGTTTTCGGATTTATTTTTATTTATTTTATCATTTTTAACACTGAAATAATTTTTTTTTTTTTTTAGCACTTTTATTCCTATTACAAGGAATGTAAACATCACTTGTAATAGAAAAAAGCATGACAGGTCCTCTGAAATATGAGATCTGGTGTCAAAAAGACCTCAGATCTCATATTTAGGCTTAAATGAAAAAATAATTAAATATGTTGTCATTTGAAAAAAGGTAAACAAAAAAAATGTTTCTTTAAGACGCTGGGCGGGACTGAGGTTTTGACGTCACTTCCGCCCAGCAGAGCTATGGGGACAGGTGGGGGCCATGTTGCCCTCACTCGCATCCCCACACAGCAGCCGAGCAGACCCGATTGCCTCCGCCGCTACCGACGGCTACGGTAAGCGACGGAGGGCGCGGGAGAGCGGCGGGAGGGGGGGCCCTTTCCCGCCACCGATAACGGCGATCTCGCAGCAAATCCGCCGTGGAGACCGCCGTTATCGTTGACAGGCCGCCCACTGAAGAGATGGATATCTCGGTTGTGGCAGCAGTTGTGGCATCCATCTTTAAAAATAGTGGTTAATGTGACACTAAATTGTGGTTTAAAAAAAATTCTTACTGCAAAAAGTGCCTTCAATTGTACTCAGCCTTCTCCAAGGGTTTTACCGCATCCAATTCGCATGTCAGGAGATTGTGACCACCTATTTATGGAGCAGGTTCACACATCTCCGCAGCGAATTGCACAGAAGTCCTGTGCGTCTTCTGGTCTGCTTCAGGTCCAAATTCAACCAAAAATTCGGACCGAAATTTGGCCTGAAACGATGAACAGGGACACACCGGACCTCTGCTGTAAGCCGCTCCAATACGGAAGTTTGAACCCAGCCCAATACCTGAGTATGTTGGCATCATTGTCCCTCTTTTCTAACATTCTCTTTCTACCTTTCAGTTAAGTAAACAGTTAGTAAAAAAAGTACTTGTTCTAGCTTTCTTTTTTCTTCTAATTACAGGTCTTTTCCTCCAGAGCTCCTGGCTGTTTTCTCAAACTGGCAGGAGAAAGTAACTATGTGGGACAGACCAGAGTTGGGTTCTCAGATGGTCAGCGCTTGCCTCTTCTTGCGGTTCCTGTGTCCTGCTATCCTCTCCCCAGGTCTATTCCATCTCTCTCCTGAACATCCCAACCCTCTTGCTGCACGTGCTTTGACCCTAGTAGCCAAAGTCCTTCAAAATCTTGCAAATTTTACAAGGTGAAAATACAGAGTTCACAATGCATATTATTCACGTGTAAACCAGTTATGATCTAACAAATGAATGATCAAATTTTAAATGCAAAACTGATCTTAAAGTAAACCATGTTTGGCATCATGTCTCACGTCATACAATTTGGGTAAGCAAACAATTTTTTGTGTGAATCTGTTGCAAACTTGCTTCCCTGAGGATTCTTCCAGTAACAGCACTTCCTATTTCAGACTGACAATAGTAAGCCACTGCCTTGCAAGGAACATTAGCATTTCGCATAGTCAGTCTGTTGTGCAAGCTCTTTCAGTTGACCATTGAGCTGTCTGATAGGCCTATCTCCCCAATCATGGGAATTTTTAAATATAATCTCCTAGAATTTGTTGGTTTTGCATGTTAGGCATCTCTGCATTATCCTTGGGTAGATATGGTATATGGATGTGATAGGTATAGAGGTAGAAAAGGAGTTTACACTCTACGGCTAAACTATAGTTACACTTTTGATCCACCTTTCTCATTAGTAATGCGATGCCAAGCCCTGTCCTCTTCCATGAAAGTGGTTGTAAAGGGACCAGTTGTTTTAAAAAATAACAAACATGTTATATTTACCTGCTCCATGCAAAAGTGTTGCACAGAGCAGCCCTAATCATCCTCTTCTGGGGTCCCCCACCAGTGCTCCTGGCTCCCCCCCCCATTGTGTGCCCCCCCCCAAAGCAAGCCGCTTGCTATAAGGGCACACATACAGTCTTGCTCCACAAAGCCTTACCCCAATTCCTGCTTATTGTCACTGGCTGTGATTGGCAGCAGCAGGAGCCTATGACTCCCACTGCTGTCTCTAAAACGAATGAAGAGGTAGGGAACTGCTACTCTGCTGCACAGTGCTGTCTCAAGATTTGGCTCAGGTAGGTATAAGGAGGAGCTGAGGGGGGAGCTGCATGCAGAAGGTGTTTACCTTTGTGCATATAATGCATTAAGGTAAAAGAAAACTTCAGCCTTTACAACCACTTTAAACGTTCAACTAGCAGAACTGCAATTGGTAGTAGAGGCTCTGGAATCCAATAGTTCAGTACGAGCAGCAGGCCAAAATTAGGGTTTGGCCTAATCAGGACTCAAAGAGAAGTCAAGACCATGGGGGAGATCAGCTTCTAACTTCAGCTTGTTCAATTACGCTTTGGCAATAAAACCTGGAAGCTGATTGGTTTCCATGCAGAGTTGCACCAGATTTTGCACTCTTAAGGTTTAGTAAATATCCTCCCATGTGTACAGCCTGGCCATAGGATCTAAGCGTCTCCACAGGGATTGTGTAAAATCTGGTGCCGATCTGTAAACAAGCTGGGGGAGGTGACCGAAATCTCTGTAAAGATCTGTAAACAAACTAATCAGCTTCCAGGTTTTATTGTCAAAGCTTAACCACTTCCAGAAGGCCGTACGACTATATACGGCCGCAGGGTGGTTCAAAATCTCTGAGTCGCCGTGTTTTTACGGCCTCCACTCCTCCGGGCCACTGGAGGGCGCGTGAGAGGCGCCAGCGGCTCGCACATGCCCGGCGCATCACTGAGATGCCGATGCGCATGCCTGGCGGCCGCAATGGCCACCGGGCACGCGCGACCGCCGGTTACAGAGACATGGTGTGTAAACACACAGATCCACGTCCTGTCAGGGAGAGAGGAGACCGATCTGTGTCCCTTGTACATAGGGACACAGATCGGTCAACTCCCCCAGTCACACCCCTCCCCCAAAGTTAGAACACTATGCAGGGTACACATTCAACCCCTCCCTCACCCCCTAGTGTTAACTCCTTCAATGCCAGTCACATTTATACAGTAGTTAGTGCATATTTATAGCACTGATCGCAGTATTAATTTGAATGGTGCCAAAAATGTGTCAAAAGTGTCTGATGTGTCCGCCATAATATAAAGGATAAAAAATGTGGTGCTACAAAGAGACACTATTTCCACATGGATGTGGAAGTATGTCTCATAACCCAAAATACATAAAAAGTGAAAAACCATATATTGTGGAACACAAAACATATAGTGATAAATATGGTAGATACACCCCCAAACAGTCCTAATGAGGGACCATGTAAAGTGAGAGGTGGGACACCTTAAGCATAGATAGACCTGTTGATAAGTCCAATTAATGCAAACAATAAGTATCTAAAAAAGTCCAGTGAGGGCGTATAAGATGGGAGCTATCATTCCAAAATTGGAAAACAAAGGATCAACCATACAATCCAGGATAGTCAGGAGAATTGGACACTCTTACCGGATTCGGTGGACACACTGACGGGTGGTAGTATGTCAAATGGGCAAAAGATAGATTCTCAACCTGGTATGGTTCATGGAAGACACATCCGATGGCATCTGAGGAAATCCAAGAATTCTTTCATCCTACACATCCAGGATAGCAGGGAGGTTCCTGTGCTGAGTAGGAGAGGAGCCGGAGCCAAGCCACCATCTCCGCCGTGACCGCCAGTTTGTTAATAGCGCGCGTCGGGAAACATTACAGCTTTCAAAGCTGTAATGTTTATTATTGGGCTATTTATTATAGCAACAAGTAAAAAATATTATTATTTTTTTCAAAATTGACGCTTTTTTTTTGTTTATAGCGCAAAAAATAAAAACCGCAGAGGTGATCAAATACCACCAAAAGAAAGCTCTACTTGTGGGGGAAAAAGGACGTAAATTTTGTTTGGTAGCCACGTCGCACGACCACGCAATTGTCAGTTAAAGCGACGCTGTGCTGTAAGCTGAAATTTCACCTGGGCAGGAGGGGGGTATATGTGCCCAGTAAGCAATTGGTTAATAGAACTAGCTGAAGTTAGATGCTTCACGATGACACAAATTTGTGTGAAACATACATAGAACTACACTGTGAAGGGCTAGAGGTCGCACTGCGATTCTCTGCAGATTTGGCGGTCTGGTAAATATTAGTTTGAAAGTGGCCTTTGTTTTTAAACTGGTTGTTTTTATAGTGGATATTTTAATGTATATTTGGGAATATTAAAATACTACATCATGAGCAAAAATATTGTTTTTGGTTGGTGACTCCATGCTGATAACTCTGGCACTATCCCCTGGTGGAGTGGAATGGAGCAGTCTGGTCCTGCCATTTGTGGAGCGAGATTGGTGATGTTGGATGCCATTTACAAAAAGCGCTTATTGTTATAGTAATAGACAGCATATCCCTCTGGTGAGTGTGTAATTCTCCCATTGGTGGAGCACTTTTATATGTTTTACACCCATAACAATATGAACTGTTTATTTTTGTTGTTCTGACAAACTTCAGTTTAAGGTCACATTTTTGTGGACACTTTAATTGTTTTAGCGCTGCATTTTTGTTATAATTTGGTTATTGGTGAACCATTTATCAACACTTATTGCACATGGCTGCTTAAATTTCCCTGAAAGAGCGCTGATTTTATTTGACTATTTTTATTTTGAAGTTAGATGCTGTTTGGCCACCATGCACAGCTGCACCAGATTTTGTACTCTCCAGTTTTACTAAACCAAACCCTATGATTGTTCTTCAGCAACGTTGCTACCCTAAGTACTAGACATGTGGAATTTGTTTAGTTCCAAATTTGTTTTTCAACTAATTTAGACAAATGTGTTAATGCGGGAATATCAAAATTTTAGAATTTCAACATTTTTCTGAATATTCGAAAATTCGGAAATTCGAAATTTCAAAAATTCGAATCCAAAAATCCAAAAATAAGAATGAAACTCCAAAAATTCAAAAACACAAAAATGTTAAAATCTGAAATAATAACTAACTAATAATAACTTAACTTTTACTAACTATTAAATTATAGGTTTCGGAATTTCCTTTCAATTAAAAAATCAATGTTAGTGAACGTACCGAATGCAAATTTATCCAAAGTTTTGAATTAAACGAAAGCCGTATCTAAACTAATGGAATGTAACAAATTAATAATAATAAATAATATTAAAAAATGTATTATTCATAATTGTTTTGACCCGTTCCATTTGTTTAGATGTAGCATTCTTTATTTCGGATCATTCGTAGCTTCAAATTTGAAAGGAAATTCCAATACCTTTAATTTAATAGTTAGTTAGTTAGTTAGTTAGTTATCATTAATTAGTTATTATTTAAAATTTGGGGATTTTTTTTTTATTTCTGATTTTCCTTTCTTAATTTCGGATTTTCACATTTTTTCATTTCCAGATTTGCAAATGTTTGCATTTTCAAAAGATTACGATTTTGTTTTGATTTACGAATTGTTTTAATTTACGGAAAAAAAACAAATGAGACTTAATTGAACACATTTTTGCACATTAAAAACCAGGTCAAGCTCAATTTAAGCAAGCCTGTAGACCGAACACCATGATACAGAGATCGCCACTGGAAGATCAATTTGTAAATCTGTATATGATGTACCGTTGTCATATTATGAAAATGTGAAATATTCTTATTAGAAATCATTTAAGGTCAAAGTAGTCTTTACAAACAGTAAACTCTTGATAGAGACTTTGACTACATTGTTCCATGAAAAGTTACCACTGTTTAAGAATTTATCTGTAGTGACTTAGTTTACCAAGAAGTTATAAGGAACAAATAGCTTATTGTGATAGGGGAACGTAATGAAATATTGAAGGAATAAGCATTTCCAAGAGCTGTACTTATACAGTAGTAGGCTGTAAACAGAGAATATTGGTTTCGGCTGCAGTAGATGCATTTCACAAAGTATTAACATGTTCCTGACACTTGATAGAGCAGAAGAAGATTCTATGATGAATTGTGAAAATTTCAAAATTACAAAACAAGGCCAGATGAATGTGACTATCTTCTACTAGCTAAAGCTACTAGCTTATAGCTATAGCATGATCTGGATAAGTAAGAATCTTTAACAACATAAAGATAAGATCATTTTTTAGCTGTTTTACTGACATTCAAATCTAATCAGAAATAACAGTCAACTTGTTTGAAAAAAGTGTTAACTTAAAGGGGTTGTAAAGGAAAAAAAAAAAAATTGTTCCCCTAAATAGCTTCCTTTACCTTAGTGCAGTCCTCCTTCACTTGCCTCATCCTTCCATTTTGCTTTTAAATGTCCTTATTTCTTCTGAGAAATCCTCCTGTTGTTCTGTCCTCCTTCACTTACCTCATCCTTCGATTTTGCTTTTTTAATGTCCTTATTTCTTCTGAGAAATCCTCACTTCCTGTTCTTTTGTCTGTAACTACACACTGTAATGCAAGGCTTTCTTCCTGGTGTGGAGAAAGCCTCTTGAGGGGGTAGGGGGCGAGCAGGCAAGTCAGGACGCTATCTACTTTGCAGATAGAGAAAGGAGCTGTGTCTTAGTGGGCGTCCTGACATTCCTACTCGCCCCCTGCCCCCTCAAGAGGCTTTCTCCACACCAGGAAGAAAGCCTTGCATTACGTTGTGTAGTTACAGACAAAAGAACAGGAAGTGAGGATTTCTCAGAAGAAATAAGGACATTGAAAAAGCAAAATCGAAGGATGAGGTAAGTGAAGGAGGACTGCACTAAGGTAAAGGAAGCTATTTAGGGGGAAAAATGTTTCCTTTACAACCCCTTTAAATGTTGAGTGAATGAATTAAATGTTGTTGGGCTTATTTATTACAAGAAGTTTAGAATATTCAGACATTAAATTGTGTGAATATTCACTTCAATTATCCAGTCATGTGGAAAGCAATTACTGTTTACATTTTTCATGTGCACGTGATTATGTATTCAAATTAAACAAGAATTTTCCATTACATTCACAATTTGATAATTTAGGTGAATATTCACACAATTAATTGCATGAAGATTCTCAACTCCTTTAGTAAATTACCCCAAATGTGTTGATAAAGATGTATATTTATTAAAACACAGTGCATACATTTCTTCCAGATAAAAATTCCAGGCAAATATTGAAAACCTTAATTTGTTTAATGTTGTATTTAATAAAAATGTATGAAATATGTTTTAAACATTTGTAGTATAACTACACAAACTATTTAAAATGTGCTTCCATAATGTCATTAGTGGGAGTGCCAATGCTGTGGTGCAATTGGTCTCTATGTCATTGCACAGTGCTGCCACCCCACCAAGATTTAAGTGTTGGAATCTGGAGGAGGGGGTGATTATAGGTGGCTTTACAGGATGGGGGAACAAGGAGGACCTCCCCAATTGGGTGATTTTCATTCATAGTCCAGTGAGTGGTGTAAAGGCAGTAGATAATATAGCAGTGTTTAATATCATATCTATAACACTCGCAATTTGATTATCATAGGAAGGATTCTGTTTCTATATGTTGAACTCCACAGGTTCGGAGAAAAGGAAGACTACATGGCATTTATGAATGGCTTTTTGGAGCAGTATTGGGATGGGATGTCGATCTTCCTGCAGACAGTGACAGATCCAGACAGTGAGGTGTCACCAGTCGGTTATGAGGGCAGCATTGATCTGGCCTATGAACTTGGTACACTCCACTACATGCTGTGTGGCATCTTTAAAGGAGTCCATCAGGTATATATTTAAATATCTTGAATACAATTGTTTAATACAGCATAGTAGCCTACACTCAACATTACATATGACTAAATATGATACATTATTTGTTCCTTCTGTGGTGTCATTAGTATTAGTATTAGTATTAGTATTATATGCCTGCAATAAAGCCTAAATTAAGTATTATGTGTTTTATTCACCTTTAAAGTCCTATAAATTATGATTTAAACTAATTTTCCCCTGGCAATGGCTTAAAGTATCTTGTTCTCCTAATGCAGGGATCCTCAAACTACGGCCCTCCAGCTGTTGCGGAACTACACTTCCCATGAGGCATTGTAAATCTCTGACATTCACAGACATGACTAGGCATGAGGGGAATTGTAGTTCCTGAACACCTGGAGGGCCGTAGTTTGAAGACCCATGTCCTAATGGAAGTGGTACACATGAGCCATGAATAAGCACTGATCCAGTGCGAAACGCGTCGGCTGTTCCTTGTTTCCACTGCTGTGACCCTATTTTTGTACATGCTGTCTATTGAATAAAAGACCACCCATCAGGTTTTGGAGTGCGGCTATCCATTTTTCTTTGTCTTCATTTTGCTTAGTGCACCGCCAGCACCCTCGGTATCCTGCACCACCTGTAACCATTTAGTGATCCCACCTGGAGCGGTGACTCCTTTCTTTCTCTCCAACTCCAGTGCTCTATGCTTGCAGAGACAAGTAACGGCCACACACGCCAACTTATAGGTTAACTATAGACTGCACTAGACAGTGTTGTCAAACTCTTGAGCCTCTTGAACTGTGCATTAACATTTAGACACACTGCTCAACTGCTAGAATAGGAAAATGGAGAGGAGTCTATGTAAATGGAGGTAGTTAATGCAATGGTGTTGATTCAGTAAAAGAGTAGGCCATGTTCACTTAGCAAAGTGAATTTTCAATAACTTAGTAAATAATGTAAAGATGAGTGAATTGAGTGTAAACATCAATTTTGCTGGGACAGAGCACACATACTCTCCTGTAGATTCCAGCATTCACAACAATTTTCTGTCTCTGGATGGTCATATGTTGTTTAACATGTATCTAATGTGGCGAACACACGATCGGAATTTCCAACAACAAATGTGAGCTTTTGGTCGGATATTCCAACCATGTGTAGGCTCCATCGGACATTTGCTGTGGGAATTTCCGACAACAAATGTTTAAGAGCTGGTTCTCAATTTTTCCGACAACAAAAGTTTCTGATTGTGATTGTGTTTATGCAATTCCGACGCACAAAAAAACATGCATGCTCATCATTTAGACACATGCTCGGAATCATTGAACGTAACTTTTCTCAGCTCGTCATAGTGTTGTACATCACCACGTTCTTGCCGTTCAGAATTTCTGACAACATTTGTGTGACCGTGTGTATGCAAGACAAATTTGAGCGAACATCTGTTGGGAAACAATCCATGGTTTTGTTGTCGGAAATTCCGATCGTGTGTACGCGGCATAAGGCTGGCCATAAACTGTTCGTTTTTTTCATTCAGTCAGCGGGATGGAGAAATACCCATATTTGGTTAAGTTGATCAAACCATTGAATGTCAAGCGAAGATAGCCACATTCTGAATGTAATTCAATCAGCTGGTTTAAACCTTTCGAACAAGTTGGGAATGCTATTGCCATGTGTGTCCCACTGGGAAGATTTCCATTGACTTCTTGTCAAACATTACGTTTCCGTTTCCAAGTATTATCTGAATTCTAATAATAATGATTACCAGAGATTTTTAACATTTTAACCAGTCCAGAAATGTATAAAGTATTTTGAATTCTGGTTTTCAGCAAACCAAAGATCAACTGGAGCCATTGCCCACAATCCTCAAGGCCCTAGCAGAAGGTCTTCCTGTCCCAGAATGCATCACTCAGGATCAGAGGTAACAGGCACAATATAGATATGGTTGGTGCCATTTTTGGTGAAGATAAAGGCATTTAAAATCACAGGGACATTAACACAAATATAACATATTTCATCAACTTTAAACTTGGCTATAATAAAATCTCAGTAAATTTTAACAAATTAATAAAGCCTAATATTGTGTAATTTGTTGATTAATGTCTGCAGAAGCAGTGTTTGCATAGCTTAAAAAAGCTGTCAGTCATTTCAACATTTAGTTTAATTTAAGTCTAGTCCAGACTCTGGTTACACCTATTTTTTAGTTATTATTTTTAGTTATGATTTATGTTGTTATTTATTATTTTCTCGTACGTAGTAGTATCTCCAATCAGCCTGTAGGCTTCCTCTAGGTACTGTCCCTTATTCTGTACTACTAGTCCTCCTCCCTTGTCAGCTTTTCTTATTATAATTTCTGAATTAGTTTTCAAGCTGTTCAAGGGGGCCTCAAAATCTATATCAGGGTTCTTTTTGCATTTCTGGCCCTTTTTCCCACAGATTCTTCTAAATTCACACATCACGACCTCATAGAAAGTTGGTATGAAATTGTCCTTACTCCAATGTGGATAGAAACTTGACTTTGGTTTAAAATTTGTGTTAATTGTTGTTTCCTCGCATGCTAAGGCTCGCCTGTAGAGTCTGTCCCTCCCTCACCATATAACTCTTCTAGTATATCAAGCATGTCTTTATTCAAAGATTCCTCATCACACAATATAGTGGTTCTCTCCGAATCCTTACTGGGTGCTCCATTAATTTCTTTTAACCTAAAGAAGTGAGGTTACGTAAAAACTTGTTTAAGTCTATAAATAGTTCAAAGAGATTTGTATAAATATTTGAGAGCTCCTGTTTGAGTAACTACTGACCACCAAGGCTCTGATGAAAGAGGTTCGCCTCTGAAACGCGTCAGCCATATTGCCGGTCTGTTAACATCTGATCCGTGCTGTCATCGTGGTCGTTTGGCGATGCTGTGTACCAGTTTTATCATCTGTTAAGCGCTGTTTACAACTCATTTTGTGAGTATGACCATTGTTTTAATATAATCAATAAAATCCTTGTGTAATGGTAATACACTAGGTCGGTGCCCTCCTTTTTCTTTTTCTTTTTTTTGGGTCTACAATATGAACTATTTCAAGCTCTGACAGCTCAGAAGTATCTTCATTGGTTTAGATTCCAAGAGGACCCTGGGAGGAATCCCCCAATTCACCCCCCCCCCCCCACCCAAATGAATAGACTGAAGAGATTTAGGGATTATCCTTCTATTCTGCAGGTTATAAC
The DNA here is from genome assembly GCA_029574335.1 of Rana kukunoris. NCBI lineage: Eukaryota > Metazoa > Chordata > Amphibia > Anura > Ranidae > Rana > Rana kukunoris. The sequence continues at coordinate 484,615,682 of CM056051.1, read as the reverse complement.
TCCTACTCTCACATTGATTTTTTTCTTGTAAGTCATTATGCCTTGACATACTACCTTCAAAGTAAAAGTAAACACATATTGTGGCCCAATCATGCACCAGTTTTTTTTATTTATTTTCCCTACCTGATCTACCTAGTAATGACTGGACATGGAGACTGAACGACTCATTGTTGCAAGACCTATGTTTTGCAAAAATTTCTGACCACTATTTCCAACTTCATTTCTGACCATGGTAATGACGATACCTCTGCCTCGATCCAGTGGAAGGCTTTAAAATGTGTGTTTTTATGCAGGGTCTTTGTTAAACATGGCTTTAGACTTTTGTTACATAATATTATGCTACAGGTTTTGTACACAGCCTTTTGTGGGATGTTCTACACAATTAATCATATTTGTTCAGTAGACAGTAGAAAGAAGTACAGGCATTGGCATGAGAAGAAGCCAACTTTTTCCTGAAGAGGTTACCATATGAAGAATCACACCCCATTGTGTGCTTTTTCCACAGCCAGGAAGAGAGTGAAGAACCAGAGTACATGTTTCCAAAAGACATGAGAAATTTCCGACCTCTTGTAAAAAAGTGTCAGTCGCTCGGCAGCCTTATGAGGGAACAGCTGGCTCCACTGCCAAGGATTGAGGAGAAGAAGAGAAAACGTCATGTTACCCGCACACAGAGTGTTCCTGCGCAGAGCAGACCAAGACGAGAGCGCAGGACAAGGGCAGATGCTAACTCAGTAGCTGATAAAGATCAGGAGGATACTTCAAACACTGTAAAGGTGTCAAAAATAATGATGTTATAAGTGTTGTTTGGATGTGTATGTAACAGCTACCACTTAGTGGATTGTTGGGTTGACTTGCTAAAGAAGTAAGTAGAGGCCATTCAATTTGAAAATTTGAAAATCATTTATGTAGCACCCTTGGGTTTAGTCAGGGGGCTCCTCACAAATTTACTTGCCAAGATTTGTCATCTTGGTCGATTGATAGAGATCCATTGATTTCTCCCTAAGTTTGGCCTTGCTGCACTTTTCTCTTCTACCAGGTGGCCAGGAACTTGATGGTACTAAATATGAGAAGGGCACAACCCAAGGTCAGGTTATAGGTATATGGGGTATCTCAGTCAATGGGCAGGGGTTTTCTTGAATCCCCTGGCTTGCTGGGAGAACCTGTATATTCGGGTGAGGTCAGGTGATCGTGTTGTGCCACCCGGACAGCTATCTAGGTTGACATTTGTAGTACGCCCGGGCTGCTAGGCTGGAGTTTGGGCCTATCCCAGGGGGGTATCTGGCTGCCAGACTGTGCAAGGGCCTACCCAGAAATAAGAGGGCAGCACAGGGTTGGGACTGCGGCTTAGAGTCCAACCGAAAGTGAGGATTCTGTTGGTCAGAGAATCTGTCAGTAGTCGGATGTAGGAGGGAAGCTGTCGGCACTAAGGGACCAACCACCTTTACCAAAGACCACAGTAACTGAAGAAAGTACCGGAACCATTTTCTCACCAAATGGGCACAGTGGAGAATTGAGAAACTTCAGGCGGTGATCAAGTCAGGGACCCAACCCGCGGAGGAGACGCTTGCAGAGCAGTCTTGTGATACAAGCCAGGGACCTCAGCGGTTAGCAGGGGTGAAGCATGAGATGTATCTAAAGTGCCAAGCTAGGGACCCAGCAGGGAAACATGGGAAACGCTTGAGAGAGATACCACCCCCAACCTTGGAGGCGCTTAAGGGATTCAGAGTCAGTGAATCAGTGGGTCTAGTGAGAGACCAGGAGCTCAGTATTGAAGAACTACAAGAGGCAGTTATAGTGGCACGGAAAGAACTGTTACATTTGAGTTAGGAACTGTTAAAGGACTGTTGCCATAGGACACAGCATTCCTACATGTGCAGAAGTAGCACATTGCTGGTGCCTTTTCCTGCACGGCTGTCCTCCTATTGAAGTTTTAGAGTCTGCCAATTGGATCTACAACTACTTAAGGGTGTCCTGGCCCTAACCCCCTGTCCCCCAAAAATACAAAAGGGATTGTCCAAAGAAGAAAAAGTTCTTTTACATCCAAGAAGTGTCTAGCGCTCCAATGACTTTCACCATCTTTGCACCCACTATGCCTCACAAACAACTACATATTGAAGGATGTCAGCTATCTTTGGCCTTGAAGATCCTTGATAGACTGGACAAGGCAGGAGACCTTGCTACTTTTAGTAACTACAGTAAGTATTGAATCTATATGAAATCTCTGTTCTGGCTGGTAGTACATTAGTGCTGATAATAAATGCAGCACTGGCCCTGACCTCCAAAGGCCTAATGATGACCTCCAGAATCAGGGAGAGCTGACATCCTTCCTTGTAGAGTGGGTTACTAGGCATATTGGGTGTAATGCAAGATGGAATGGTTGGGCGCCAGTCACTTTTTGGTTGCGAACAGAAAAACAAGAACTGGAGGACAGAGGGTTAGGGCCAGGAGACCCTTAGGCAGATGCAATAGTAATTGGCAGACTCCGAGCCCAAATAGGCAGACAGTTATACAGTTAAAGGGCCTTCCAGCTGGATACGGTCACTGTATCTGTAGAACTGCTGTCTCCTATGGCAACTGAACCTGCAACAGTCAATAGTGATCCTTACATGCAACTCACAGTAACTTGGTATAGATCTTTTTTTACATCTCACAGTGTCCCACTGTATATCTTCACTCACAAGCTCCCAGTCTCTCACTAGACTTCAAGATCCCAGTTGTCACTGGATCCTCTGATGTTTTACACAGCTAACCCGCTGTATACTCTTTAAGCGTCATCCCCGCTAAGTAGAAAGGGTGAAAATGCGCTTAAACCAAATATCCAGTTTTGCGTAAATTTTTTTATAAGAGCAGGATTTTTGATAGCACCTGATAGGATGCTTGAAGAGAACACAGCTTCACCAGATTTACGAAACTAAGTAACATTTAGGCCTCTTGAAAAAAATCAGTACAGCATTTTTTTTACTGATCTAAAATGCAGCCCATTATTTAGAATGAGCCTGTACACACGGAGTGTAAAGAAAGCGCTGCATATTCTTAAAAAAAAAGAAAAAATCTGTGTTTCTAGTCAGTATTTTGCGGCGATACAATAAAATACATGCATATGAGCATATATATTGATGAATTTTGGAAAGAAAGAAAAAAGCTCCCGTACTAAAAGCCACTATGTGCAGTGAAAGGAAACAAAGCTGCTAGCACAATACTCAGGCAAAGTATCACAATATATAATCCAGGAAAAGTGCAGAGCTAATGTACCAAGAAAAGTGGATAAGCTTGACCCAATCAAGTGATGAAAAATGATAAATCAACCATGGGCATCTGCTGAAATTTTTTCAGAGGGGGGCGCTTCGACAGCGGTGATACACAGTCGCATTTAACCCTTTCTTAAAACGCTAACGGGGGTTGAAAACGCCCCGCTAGTGGCCGAATAGCGCAGCTGAAACAATGGTAAAGCGTCGCTTTTTAGTGGCGCTTTATCGATAACGCGGTCAGCTGGCAGTGTGAAATAGCTCTTGAGATAATTCAGCTTTACTCCATGCCCATATAAATATAGCCTAAAGAATCTACAGACCCCCCCTTCAGCACAGACCCCTCCATTCAGCACAGATGGACCCCCCTTCAGCACAGAACCCCCCATTCTGCACAGATGGACCCCCCTTCAGCACAGACCCCCCATTCCGCACAGACCCCTCCATTCAGCACAGACCCCCCTTCAGCACAAACAGACCCCCCTCCCCCATCCCATTCAGTACCTCAGATCAGCCATCAGCACGGCACAGACACAGCAGGTTCTCTCCCCTTGTGTACACATAAAGGGGGAGGGGGACGCGGCCTCACTCTGCTCACTGTGCCTGTGTGACATCCGGCCCGAGACCGCTCAGACAGCCGACGGCCGCTAGACTCTTCCACACCTTCTCGATTTTCCAGGGGGGGGGTCAATTGCCCCCCCTGCCTTATGGAGCGGATGCCCATGAAATCAACGATATTATTTAAAGTGGAACCATAACAGAATTCAAGTACATATTCACATAAAATCAAATACTAATGCAATCAATAAAGTGTTTGTGTATAAATAAATATATCAACAATTGTGCATAGAAAATCAAAGTAAATGAAGTTCACCAAAATCATTAATTAATGAATTTTGCCTAGGACATGTATTGTACATGCTAATACTTGCAAAACAAACTACTAAAAATACATCTAGAAATACAGTACCGTTTGCAAGAGGCCTTACTTTGCTGAATTAAAAGTTGCTAATCTTTCAGTAATTCAACCCCGTTCTGTCATAGGAACAACAATTTCCTACCACAGTTTTGTGGATGGAGAGAGAAATAGACAGAAGGAATGAGTTAAGCCTACACTGGTAGGATTGGTGAAGAAGTGGTGAAGTTGCCATTTTCTCCACTGTAATAAATAATGATCTTTGTGTTTCCATTTCACAGAGGACACCACGGCTTCGACAATCATCCACTCTTCCCAGGCGAAAGTCCACTGTCCCATGGTGCAGGAATGAGGACCTTCATCTGATTGGACCAATGAGGGAGGAAGGAGAAAACCAGGTATGACTTTAGAAGTATGAAAAGGTGGAACATTAGAGTGTATGTCCATGTTTGTTCAAGAAAAGCCTGCCCAGGACAGTTTTATGCACTTAATAGGTCACTAATAACCCGTGGTATGATATACTCCACTGTGAAATATGTGAACAATCAACAAATGAACAAACAAATAAATCAGTCGATTACAATAACAATGGCTGCCGCTGTTACAATGTGCTTAGACCCTAATCAAATGATATAAAGGCTCACAGCACTACCCCTAATATTTACTCACCATTGTGTAAATCACAAGTCTGTAAAAATACAAAATACCACACTTTAGAGAGAATTAAAATTAAGAAAATATAATGTTCATATAGAAATGTGTTTTGTGTCCCAATAATGCAGTCTCTGCAATAAAGTGCTAGTGCCTAAATAAATCCTGTCCCAATACGCAGTCTTTACAATAAATCTCTCACCATATGCAGGATGAAACAAAAAAGATCCCCATAGCATAATTCAACTTTATTCACAATTGCACAAATTGGTTTACAAGTACTTCAAAACTGTTAAAGGGGTTGTAAAGGACTTTTGTTCCCCTAAATAGTTTCCTTTACCTTAGTGCAGTCCTCCTTCACTTATATCATCATTCCATTTTGCTTTTAAATGTCCTTATTTCTTCTGAGAAATCCTCACTTCCTGTTCTTCTGTCTGTAACTAACCACCATAAAGCGAGGCTTTCTTCCTGGTGTGGAAAGCCTCTTGAGGGGGCGGGCAGAAGTGTCAGGGTGCCCACGAACACATTTCTCTGTCTGCAAATTAGAGAGCGTCCTGACTGGCCTGTTTGCCCCCTCCCCCCTGAAGAGGCTTTCTCCACACCAGGAAGAAAGCCTTGCATTACGGTGTGGAGTTACAGACAGAAGAACAGGAAGTGAGCATTTCTCAGAAGAAATAAGGACATTTGAAAGCAAAATGGAAGAATGAGGTAAGTGAAGGAGGACTGCACTAGGGTAAAGAAAGATATTTAGGGGGGGGAAATTCCTTTACAACTCCTTTAAAACAAATAAGAACCTGGAAGTGTCACAGAAGGTGAGTGTCATTCACTTCCTGGGTGAAAACGTTAACAGTCATGTGATCAATCCTAGTGTTGTAATAGGAACAAAAACAAATTGGAATAGCAGACAACCAATCAGATTGGCAGAAAATTATATTTTTTTTTTTGGGGGGGGGGGGGGGCTCTGTATGCAAATAGTTTTCTGAATATTATTGAATATGCCATGTTGTCATAGAAGGAGGTACAAATCATAGCTGGCTACAGAGTTGGAGTGTCATGTTTATAACCTCAAATTATACTTTTTTTTTTTGGTTTTTTTTTTATTAAAAGTGCAATTTTCTTATAAGCATTTGGCCTAATAAATAGCTTGGCATTTGGCCTGAATAATAATATAAATCAGTAGAGTAGGTTATGACTATTTTCTAAAAAAAAATTAATCAGTTGAAAATGAAAATGCCTCCTGTATAATGGATTGGTCTGTAAAATTTGCATTGCAATTATGCCCCTCCAGGAGATGCATCTGCAGGAGATGAGGGGGCAGATTGCTGAGAATTTGGGTAAGCAGAAGGACCTGGAGGGGCAGCTTCTGACCATGACAGAGAAGGTACAAGAAGTCATGAGTCAGCTGGCTACAACGCAAGAGATGTACCGGACATTGCAGGCTGAGATGACTGAACAGATGAGAAAAATGCAGAAGAGGTAACAAGTCACACTTCTGTTATTATCCTCGCATAAATCCGAAAACTCTTATATAAAAGGTTACGTTCACATTTTCTAAATCAAAGGACCCCAATAGGCATTATAAAACAGAGGCTAGGTAAAATTTTGCTTAGTTTTATTGTCATACCTGTAGGCCATTCAGGTCCCCCGGAAACCTGTCCCCAAAACTCCCAGTTTGCAATCCCCTTGTCCTGCCAAGTTGCTAGGATGTGAAAATAATTGTCAGGATCTGAGGGATACTAACTGGGTGTTTTTGGCTAATCTTCTGAGGGTACACAAATGGTCTACAAGTGTGACAAAAAAAAATGAACATTTTACAAAGCTGCACAGCTTTTTAATAGCTACTGAGGCCCCATGACTGCATGACTCCTCCTCCTCCCCTGGCCCCCGGGCTAATAGGAGAGAGGAGCGGGGCTTCGCACATGCACAGTAGGTTTCCCAGCGCGAAGCCGAAAGGCTACACTGCCAGGTTTCCTTACCTGCAATGGCAGCAGCAGCACCCGACAGCTGATGGAAACATCAGTTGCAGTGCCGACATTAAGGGACTGCAGGACAGGTAAGTGTCCATTTATTAAAAGCCAGTAGCTGCAGTATGTGTAGCTGCTGGCTTTTAATTTTTTTTTTCCCGGACCTCCTCTTTAAGCAAAACTATGATGTCTGGGGTGCACTACTGAAGTGGTTAAAAGAGAAGTTGAGTTTTTTAGTTTTTTGTATTTTTTTAATCATACTTACCTAGGTGGATGCAGCATCGGTTCAATGCTGCATCTGTCCCCCTACAGCTCTAAGACTGAGAACTGAGCGATCAAACTCTGCGGCCGCGTACACACGGAGGGACATGTCCGCTGAAACATGTCTGACGGACCGTTTCCAGCGGACATGTCTCCTCCGGATTTTCGTCCGACGGTGTGTACACACCATCGGATGAAAATCCCCTCGGCCAGGGAACTCGGTGACGTGGCGGTGACGTTGACGCCGCCACGTCACCACTCCAGGAAGTAAAATACTTCCACGCATGTGTCGAATCCTTTCGACGCATGCGTGGAGATTTCGATTTCTGTCCGCTGGTTAGTGTACTAACCAGCGGACATATCCGACGGACATGTCTCCGGCGGACAAATTTCAAAGCATGCTTTGAAATTTGTCCGCTGGGAAAACATGTCCGCTAGCCCGTACACACGATCGGAGATGTCTGCTGAAACGGTCTGTCGGACCAGTTTCAGCAGATAAATTTGATCGTGTGTACGCGGCCTTCTGATTGCTTAGTTCTGAGACCCCCTTTCACAATGAGGTAATTTTCAGGTGTTTTAGCGCTAAAAATAGCAACTGTAAAGCACCTGAAATTGCCTCTCAAGCCACCCCTGTTTGCTTGAGTGCTTTCACACTGGGGCGGTGCACTTGCAGCGTGGGAAAAAATGGCCTGCAAGCAGCATCTTTGGGGTGGTGTGGGAGCGCTGTTTAACAGCGATAAAGTGCCGCTAAAACGAGCAGGGCTTTACTGCTAACACGGCATCGCCCCAGTGTGAAAGTAGCCTTAGAGCGCCATGAGCAGAGAGCCGGTGACTAACAGTCAAACCACCCCTCTCACTCACTGGAGCGCTAGGCTTTGAAGGGAGAGGCGGAGCTGAGTGCTGGTCACTGGGTGGATCCAGACCATATGGTTGCGATCTTACCTGAGCCTGGACTGGCTCTGTGAGTGACATCAGCCAACAGCTGCATTTAGCCCGCTGTCTGCTGAAAACAGGTCACAGGAGTGCAGAACAAACTGCACTCCTGTGATCCATAGCAGTACAGCCAAACAAGATTTGGCTGTACTTCTCCTTTAATAATTGTATCTGTGCTTCTTTAGCTTCACGTCTTTAACCATTTTCATCGTTTTTTTGTTTTGCTTTTTAAAAGAATTGATGTCTTAGAGAAGAATTCTGCAGAGACACAAAAAGAGGAAAACGAAGAACAGAGAGCAGTTCTGGTAAGACCTCACTGTATGTATTTACTGTATATAGCAGCATGTCTCAAATAACTGTCTCTAGTGCCCCCCAGCTGCCAGACACTTCAAAATCTGCACTGCAATGGACATTTAAAGTTTTATTAAAGCATTAATGAACCCAAAAACCCCAAATTTGTACAGTCAGTTTGTACATATATCGGCCATCGGCCGCCCAGATTTTTAAATATCGGCATCGGCATCGGCCAGAGAAAAACCCATATCGGTCGACCTCTAGTTCAGTGTACTAAATAATGCACAAAAGCAAAAGCAAATACATTGAAGAGAGTAGAGGGAAGAGAAACTGTCATGAGAGGTGCATGTTACCATAAGGTAGAATCTGATAGATGCAGGGGCGTTGTTAGGTGGCAAGGGGCTTCAGCCCGAGGTCAAAGGCCAGAAGTGGGGGGGATGGTGTATGTGACGCGGCCCGTGACCTACATACACTGACCTACCTGACCCACCTACACTGACGGTAGTGACCTACCTACACTGATGGTATTGACCTACCTACACTGACGGTAGTGACCTACATACACTAATGGTAGTAACCTACATACACTGACCTACCTGACCTACATACACTGACCTACCTGACCTACATACACTGACCTACCTACACTGATGGTAGTGACCTACATACACTGACCTACCTGACCTACATACACTGACCTATCTACACTGACGGTAGTGACCTATATACACTGTATAGTGAAAAATATACTGCGCATACCCTACAGTGAACAAAAATTAAAAGCTGCGACTCAAAAATGTCATACAACATAGAGATATAAAGAAAAAAGAAAGGAGTCATGCTAAACTCCTTTCTTTTTTCTTACCTATATACACTGACCTACCTGAAATACACTGACCTACCTACACTGACGGTATTGACCTATATAAACTGACACACCTACAGAGACGGCAGTGACCTATATACACTAACCTACCTACACTGACCTGACCTACCTATAATGACATTTACATACACATTACACTGTGCTGTCTGACCTACCTCCGCTCAGCGGTGTCACAGCAGGCACTACTGCAGTCAGTCATTCCATGAGGGGAGGAGAGCCGGGGAGGGGAGGAGAGCCGCCCGCCTGAACGGGGATGTGGCACGGCGGCCACATTGTAATTCCCGCCTTCTGCAGTGCCTATGATGGATGTCACACGTCTCGCGGTCCTGGCATTGGACCAGTGGGACGTCCATCAAAGGCATTGCCCAGGCTCGAGAGGGCGGGACCTGCTATGAAACTCTGTCACGTACCTGGTTATGGAGCCCAATGTGCAGGGTGCGGCCTCTCGTGAGCCTCTGACTCGGGTGCCCCTGGTAGAGCAGACAGGGGGTACGGAGTCTAGAGGGGCACAAGCACCTGATGGTAAGCTGGTGGCGGACCGGAAGAGGAAGCAGACAGGTGCTGACGAGGTCCTGGCAGGGAACCAATGAACACAGGCACGGTGTAGTAGCGCTTGCTGTAGCGGAGCCAAGGGATTGGCAAACACTGGATCAGGCAGGGAATCAGGAAACCGGAACAGATCCGAAGGGTTAATCAGGTCCAGGCCGGGTCGGTAAGTCAGGCAGGCAGACAACAGAGCAAGGGGTTTAGCGGAATCGGTAGTCAGATCAAGCCGGAGTCGGAGGCGGGCTGCAGGCAGAGGTAGGTCACAGGAAGCCGGGTCAGGTACACAGTAGTCAGGCAGGTAGCAGATTCAGATTATCTCAGGAAACGCTGTCGACTGGTCAGCAAGAAGCAGTGGGAACAGACAGTTTAAATAGCGTTCCTTGGCGCCGAAATTACGTCAGCGCGCGCATGCGCCGAGACTGGTTTCTCCTGACGTTGCCAGTACTGGTGGGATTGCCGGATCTTCTATCGTGACAAACTCGTCGAGTTGGCAGGACTCGGCCACATTCGGCAAGGCTCGGGTCGGAATCAGATTGGTCCCGCCGCTCGCCGCTCGGGGCTAATAATGGAGACCTAAATGCCTGAGACTCTGGGCTTTTCGGGGACCCATTCGGGGCTCCAGCCACCCAAGCCCGGGCCTCCTGACACCCCTGGATAGATGGAAGAAAGCAGTGGGTGATTCATAGAAAAATAGAAAAATGATGGTATAATCAGATCAAGTAGTCCATCCATTTTTTTGTTTGTTTTTTGGGGTTTTTGTTTGATTGTTTTGTTTTTTTTGCAGGCTTTTTCCTTAACTTGTTTTGTCTGAGTATAGAAACTATAGATGACACTGGATCACTAGACAAAATGTTTTATAATATATTTTTTTTTTATACTTGTGATTCTAAAAGGAGAAGCACCTGTCATCTCTTAAGAAGAACTGCTGGAGGAAACATGAACATTTCACAAACCCCCACAGGGAGGAAGAGGACAAGATTGAGAATGCTTGTGAAAACACAGCTATCGTTATGGATTGCGCTATGACAAATAATTTAAATACTGCCTAAGGCCCCTTTCACACATGCGGACAGCATGTCAGTATTTCATTCATCTGTTTTTGGATAAAATACGGACATGCATTAATCCCTATGGGATAGCATGTGTCAGTGGATGAACATCCACTGATACCCGATCTCATCGGTCCCTGCTATGGTCCGATTTTGCAGACGGTGGAAAATCCTATTTTTCCATCCGTCTGCGGATCTGATCAGGTGAACACAGACAGGCGGTCCGTATTTATCCAATCCCCCCATAGGGGAGTGCGGAGATCTAACAGGGCGGTCCCTGCACAGTGTGCGGGGACCGCCTTGTCATCTGCCGGCTCAGCAGGGATCAGCAATCCCTGCTGAGCAAGCGGATACACTTGTACAGATCCTTATGGGATCCGTGAGTGTGAAAGGGCCCTAAACGTCATTATTATCATTGTTTATCAGATCTTTACATTCAGAAAGCTTTCAGCTGTATCTAACTGCATGATCTAAAATTTAAAGTGTGACTCCACTTTCAAATGGAAATAAAAATAATAAGTAGCCCAGGCCTTGTTAAAGAATATGTTACCCCCAACATTTCATATTCCTACTATGTGTCTGCTGTACTATGAAACGTATCCTGTTTGCTTTGTATTGCTTCCTTTGTGTAAAAAAAAATGGTGGTCCTGCCAGTTCCCCTGCTTTCCCATTTCAAACTGACCATGTTAGGCATGAGAGCACATCCATCCCAGCATGGTCAGTTTTCTGGATGTGCTGTGTGAACAGAGCCTGCCTGTCCTCCAATTATCAGACTTGTACTGACACTCCCACCCCCCCACCCCCTGCACAGCCAGTCACTTGAAAGATCAGTGTACGGCTGTTTCTCCACCCCACCTCTCCAAGCTTCTATGCTGCTGAGAACAGAGATTTTGTTATCACTTTAAAAAAAGTGTATATATATACACACACAAAAGGTTTGCCTTTCATTTCTATGTTAAACTAAATGGACTGTTACAAGGTAAGGATTCACATATACTTCAAAATAAAAAAAATCAGCTCTGGCTGCAAAACTTCTCTCCAGCACTGTCCCCATCAGAATCACTACCCCAAGGCCCACGTATCTTCTTTTCTTGGCAGAACCACACCAAAGACAGAGCTGAGGGCATCAAGAACCTGCCCCTTGGGGGTACATAATAAAGCCACCTTTACCTGTTCTCTCGGAGCTGTTCTCTAAAGCATTCAGGATCTGCCCATTGCAAAAGAAGAAAGAGACCCATAATGTCAAAAGACCTAAAGAAAAATTGTAACAATAATCTCCCTATAAAGACACAAGGGCTGATTATTGGGCGGTATCGGCCGGGTTCAATAGAAACTTGCCAACATTTGGCCCATGTGTACTGCAGACAGTCCAACAAGAGCCAGCCAAATGTCCATCTTCTGTCAAAGGGGCATGACCAAAAAGGTCTACCGATCGGCATCTGATCAGAGAAGGCAGCCAATGGATGACAGCCGCTGGGTTAAATGAAAAAATTCCGAAGGTCGTGTACCAGGCTGAACAATTTTTTTTATTGTCAGACAGATCATCAGACAGAGGCATCTTATCTTGATTGCACTGCTGGCCGTGGCCAGTAACTCTCCAAATTATTTGCTCTGGTGGTCCTTCTATAAGATTTTTTTAATAGAGACCGATGGCATAACATTCTTGGATTCCAATTTATTTCCATAATAGCAAAAAAATGTAATAAAACAATAATAATAATATAGCATATATAATTGATAGACTAGCCATATTGTAATTTAATGTTTAATGCTTTTCAATCTGCAGATTCTGTAATTCTCTTTAAACATACATGGAATAAGCATACCTCCAAACTTCCAGCTCCCAAGGGACAAATATTACCAAAAGTATGTAGGCATAGGACACACCCCCTACCACGACCCCTTGAGGGGGAATTAACACTGTTTTCAGGCTCTAGAAAAAACTATGTTTTTTTCAACTCCATCATTAAAATGGCGTTGGCCACACACGATCATTAAAAAGAAATGCTCGAGCAAAGCGCGGTGACGTATAACACATACGACAGCACTATAAAGGGGAAGTTCCATTCGGATGGCGCCCACCCTTGGGGCTGCTTTAGCGTATTTGTGTTAGTAAAAGACGATTCGCGCTTTTCTGTCTGTTACAGCGTGATGAATGTGCTTACTCCATTACGAACGGTAGTTTTACCAGAACAAGCGCTCCCGTCTCATAACTTGCTTCTGAGCATGCGCAGATTTTTCACGTCGTTAAAGCCCACACACAATCATTTTTTACAGCCGTTAAAAAATAGAGCATGTTCGGAAAAAAAATTGCCCTTTTTTTCAGAACCCGAAAAATGCTGTGAAGCCCACACATGATCGTTTTAAATTACATTTTTAAAAAATATAGTTTTTTACAACCCGAAAAATTATCGTGTGTACACAGCATTACATTTAAAAAATGATTAGTTAAACCCACAAGTTATTTTTTTTATTTTTTATATCACTGCTATCTCTTTATACTGGCTTTTGAAATTTACAAATGCAGCAATTTAGAAATTGGATTAAAGGTTTAGCACTCAAACACATTTTGAAAAGATAAAAAGTGCATTTTATATATAACTATATAGAGCAGACCAAAATGAGAAGGAAAGGGGGACAGAGGGACTTTCCAAATCAGGGACAGTCCCTCTAAGCCAGGGTCAGTTGGGAGCTATGTAATATGGCAGCTTGGAGGCATTCTATACGTTGGTGTACAAAACTCTGCCAGATAATTTCCTGCTTGTGCTTGACACTAAAGATACAAGTACAATTTTAGGTACTCCTTACAATTAAATTTTTCTCTATGCAACTTTTCTCATTAGAACACTGAGAGTGCACCATGTGGTTTTAATGAACCAGTTCCTCCCATTCTGTCTGTATTCAGTCTGTTGAAACAAACAGCTAGAGCAGAAAAGGTAGGACTATGCAAACAAGTTTGGTGAAAGCTTTGCAACTAGCATAAATCACCCAAAAGGGACTGCATTCTATTTCCCAAAAAAAGTGGAATTACGCTTTAAAGAGGAAGTAAATCCACTTTAGAAATAATAATAATAATAATAATAAAAAAACACCACCTGCAAGACAAAGGCATAATGAGCTAGTATGCATAGCATACTAGCTCATTATGTAATACTCACCTCAGATCGAAGCCCTCGCAGCTGTCCTTGTTCACTGCTCAAGCGGCCGATATCTCTCCCGGGTGTTACTTCCGGGTATCACAGCTCCGGCGCTGTGCGCATGGGAGCCGCCAGTCACGGCACGACCTCCTTTGGGAACACCACGATCGCCCTTGCTAAAGTGCGCCTGCGCCGTAGACATCGGCACCCATGGTTTTTGTAAAAATCTCCTAAACCGTGGAGGTTTAGGAGGTATTTTGAGCACCTACAGGTAAGCCTTAATCTAGGCTTACCTGTAGGTTAAAGTGGTTGTAAAGGGTTTACAAAAACTTTAATGGTGCCCATACATTAGATGAAGAAAAAACATTTGAAAATCTGTCATTTGGAGAGTTTGTTCGTTTTTAGTCCAGTTAATGGGCACAAATCGAAAATTGGTTGTGATGTTTTTTTTAGCCCAAAAAAGGAGAAGTTTGGAAAACTTGATTGCCAAAATCCGATGTTTTTCCTGACGTGATTCCTCTCAACCCTGCCTTGCATACACTCGTTCAGTCCAAAAAAACGCTTGACCAAAGCGCGGTGACGTCCAACACGTACAACGGCACTATAAAGGGGACCACCCTTTGGGCTGCATTTGCTGATCCTTGTATTAGTTAGGCCGCGTACACACAATCAAATCTATCTACTGGAAACGGTCGGCCCGACCGTCTCAGCAGACAGATTCGATCGTGTGTACGGGCGAGCCGACGGATTTGGCCAGCCGACAGATTTCAAAGCATGCTTTGAAATCTGTCGGCTGGGAACCCGTCCGCCCGACATGTCTGCTGGTTAGTACGCTAACCAGCAGACATGTCTTCTCACACACGCGTCGAATGGTTTTGACGCATGCGCAGAAGTGTTTTACTTCCTGGTGCGGTGACGTGGCGGCGTCAACGTGACCGACACACGTCTCGTGTGTACACGATCAAACCAATACGTCCCCAGCAGACAGATTTGTTCAAATCGGTCTGTCCGACCGATTTGAACAAATATGTCTGCTCATGTGTACAAGGCCTAAGGCTGCATTCACACCTGAGCGTATCGGTTTCCGTGCATTTTGCAGCGTTTTTTACCACGTTTTGCCGCAAATTTTTACAACGTTTTTTTACCGCTTTTTGCCACGATTTTGAAAAGGTCTAAAAGGGTCACCGATGTTAAAAGCAGAAAAACGCCCAAATCTGCCTAAAAAAAATCCAAGAACTTGTTTGAGCTTCAGGTGTTTTAGAACTTCTGGCTTCAGGCGTTTTGGAGTGGAGATGTGAACCATCTCCATAAAGAATAATAGATTTTTTCCCCTCCAGTGTTTTGTAGCTCTCAGGTGTGAACGGGATCTTAAAGTTTGGTGAGGGACAATTTGCGCTTTTCAGCCGTGTGCTTTTCAGTCTGTTACAGCGTGACGAATGTGCTATCTCCATTACAAACGCTAGTTTTACTAGAACGAGCACTCCCATCTCATACTTGATTCTGAGCATTTGCGTTTTTTTCCCCCTCGGAAAAGCATACACTCGAACGGTTTTCGCGACGAGAAAAAGACTGCCGGTAAACAAGACGGGAAAAAATAGAGCAGGTCCGAATTTTTTTGCGGGCAGTTTTTTTGTCGGGAAAACTGCTATGGAGCATACACACTACCATTTTTCCCGACCAATCTAAAAAATTGGTAGTTTTCACGTCGAGAAAACCGGTCTTGTGTTCGAGGCATTAGCTTATTGAAAAGAGTTAACAAAATACTGCAGATATATGTGCCCAGCTCAAATTTCATGAATCCACTTTAAGTGAACTAGAACTAGTAAGAAAGTAGACACATTCTTTTAGTAAATTATGTCACATAGAATAATTGAGGCAAGCATTAACATGTTTGACATGCATCTCCCAAAGTTCAGGAAACAGGAGCCAAGAGGAATACAGAACACTGAGCCTCCTGGGAATTAGGCAGTAATACACTAAGTATAGCACTAGGGCTTAGTTAGGGCTTTGAACTGGATTTGTATTCCATTAACTGAATTCAACCTGTAGAAACTGACATTGGTCAAATGCATTCAAGGGGGCAGTGATCAAAAATGTTGCATTATACGTCACCATTGGGAAAGAATGTTTAGCGATAAAATCTCTTGGGTAGACCATTTTAACTGGTAACAGATCATGCTCCATTAAAGTAGATGGCACAGTTCCTGGCCCTTCAATAATTCAGTTTTACAGTGAAAGAATGGGAAAAAATGCAGATGCTTTGTCCCGCGTACACGAGAGCCTGGCAATCTATGTCCCAACCTTAGGGTTCAAACAAGAGGGGGGGGGGTATGTGACAGGAAGCCAGGAAAATCTATGGCTTGTGTCCAAGATGGGAGATATATGTGTCCCAGGTTTATGCTGTACACTGATTGCTTTTGGGTTTCTGCTGGGTAGTGAGCCTGTTTGGGGCTCAATGAGGGTTAACGAGCTCAAGTGTAACAGATGAAGCACTCAGAGCTCTAAAAAACTCCCAGGTTGCTTCAACAAGCGTCTCCACCCTGGAACCAGATTCCTGCATAGGACTGGGGACCAGCTTCGTCTGAATGGTGAGATTGTATAATTGGAAGACTGTTTTTCTGTATGTCAGACAGTGGCAGCGGTAGGCTGTTCCAGACCAGGTAGATAGGTTTCTGTGTTTTGCAGTTAGATGCCCAAAGTGGCAAGGGTTTATTTTCTGCTTTGTTTTATTTTTGCTGTTTTTGATACCTTGTAACCACAGACTATAGGTCTATATTTTATTTTTGTATTTATTTTAACCGCTTAAGTTCCGGACCATTATGCAGGTAAAGGACCTGGCCCCTTTTTGCAATTCGGCACTGCGTCGATTTAACTGACAATTGCAAGGTGGTGCGACGTGGCTCCCAAACAAAATTGGCGTCCTTTTTTTCCCACAAATAGAGCTTTCTTTTGCGGTTTTTATTTTTTGCGCTATAAACAAAAATAGAGCGATTTAAAAAAAAATAGGGCTGGGGAAATTAAAGATTAATTCCTCGATTAATCTTTAATTTTTTTGATCGATCAAAATTCTTGACGTCACCGGACAGCCTGGACAGTGAGACTTACCCTGCTGGATATGAGCAAACTGCACCCATTGTATTGAGGTACCTTTGTATCTGTGGAGCAGAAAGATGCATCAGGCTCCATCGGGGGAAGGGGGCAAAAATAACCATTGTTTTCCTGTCCTAAGCAGTTATGTGCAGACAATTATTTGTGTATCTGCAACATCTGTTCCGTGCGAAAGACTGTTCAGTTCTTCAGGGTATATTGTCAATAAAATGCAATCATTTCTGCTTCCAGAAAATGTAAACACTCTGGTATGTCTGCGTGACTGGCTAAAGTGATGCCTACTTGCCTACTATAAAGTGACAGTCCGTATACTAGATACGTTTTATAATTAAAGTTAAACTAACTTTCTACGTTTTTCTTAAAGTTTAATAAGAAAAAATTACGTACGTCAGTGCTACAGAATTTAAAATGTATTTGTGTGAACTGTGAAGTTAAGTCATGGATTGTGGAAACTAACTAGTGTTGGGTGATTGTATACAGTGCATACCACATTTACCACTGACTAATGCAGAGTTGCAATGCAAGGAGATCAGCTAAAAGTAGTTGGATCTGTATGTGCGTTATAATCAAAATTAAATAATCAAGATTAAAAAAAAAAACACAAACATTTTAATTAGTAACAGCCCTAAAAAAAATCTATATTTTTTACTATAATAAATATCTCCAAAAAAATGTTTTCCTCAGTTTAGGCCGATACGTAGTCTTCTACATACAGTATTTGTGGTGAAAAAAATCGCAATAAGTGTTTATTGATTGGTTTGCGCAAAAGTTATAGTGTTTACAAAATAAGGGATGGTTTTATGGCATTTTTATTATATATATTTTTTTTTTTTTTTTACTAGTAATGGCGACAATCAACGATTTTTTTTTTTTTTTGACTGCGACATTATGGTGGACACATCGGACACTTTTGACACATTTTTGGGACCATTGTGTGTTTCTTACTGTAGGGGACGTGGCTGCACGTGTGACATCACTGATCGTCATTCCAGGGAACAGACGATCAGTTACAAGCCACAGAGAAGAACGGGGAAGGTGTGTTTACACTCACCTCTCCCCATTCTTCAGCTCCTGTGCGCGGTCACGGAGCTCAGGACTAGGTTGCGAGCGAGCCGCTGCCGGCGCGCTCGCGACCCACGGCTGGGCTCTTAAAGTCTACGTATATGTACGTGTTTATGTCCTTCTGCCGACGTATATCGGTGTGAAGGGGTTCTTAAGTGGTTAATGTATATTGTATGAGTTATTAGGCCCTGTTTACACCTGAGCAAATTTCTGCTTGTAGCTCTAATACACTTAACAAACAAAATCCCATTCATTTAATTTTATTGGCCTTGTTCACATCTGAGCGTTTTGTCACCTGTAGCAAATTGCTTGTGAGTTTCTTTTAGGCAGATTGGGGGAAGATTGTCACCATAAACTTCAATGGGAACACCTGAAAAACACTCAACATGAGCATTTTATGAGTGTTTTGCCAAAAAACAGCAGCTCTCCTCCCCCTACGGCAGGGGTGTCCAAACTTTTGAAGGCCGAGGGCCACTTAAGCGACTTCGTAACCAGTCGCGGGCCACAATGAGCAGAGTGGGCAGATGACAGGTCTGTGTCCAGTCTGCATATGTAAAGCAGACACAGCCCACTCTACTCTATGGGCCCTCCAATCCAATAAGATAGAAGGGGGCAGATCCACTTCTATTTTATTTTTTTGTCTTTTTTAGCAGATTGGATTGGAGGTAGGCAAGTGTAAATGGACAAAAGTCTGTTTATATCTGCCGCTCCATAGAGGTGAATGAAGGGTCCGATTTGGTTGGACCGATCATGTGAAAGGGGCCTAAGGCTGCTTTTAGACTGATGGTCTGTGGTCTATTGCCACTTGCTTCCTCTACCGCTGGCTTTATTTAGACCAGTGATGCTCTCGGCTGGCAGGTTGGCAACCTGCAATTTGGGCTTGCCAACCAACCATCCCAAAGCAGGAGGTCGCGGGCCACATCAGAGGGCTCAGCGGGCCACATGTGGCCCCCGGCCACTGGTTGGGCACCCCTACGGCTTTGTTTTGGCCAAAAAAAAAAAAACACCCGAAGCTTGAATATACATATAAAATGCTTGTAATACGCTTCTAAAATGGTTGTATTATGCTTGCAAAACTCTCAAATAAAAACACCTAAAGATGCTCTGTTGAGGTGTAAACAGGGCCTAAACGTAATTTTTTATTTCAGAATCGCTTGGCTTTATAAGGCCTCATGCACACAGGAGGTTTATAAAATGGCAGCGCTGCTGCCAGGATAAAGCGCCATTAAAAATGCACTGTTAGCCGTGTTTTTGAATATCGTTTATTTGGCATTTTTTCACTTTTTTGGTGTTAATGTTTTTTGGCATTTGTTCAATAAATAAATACAATAAATACACTCCCTATATTGTAAAAACAAAGGAGGCAATCAGCAATTTTTAATTGTTTTTAAATGTTTAATTTCCTGTCGGGGTTTGGGGGATTTTTGCTATCTGTAGCAATGGTCACTAGAACAAACTGCGGGGAGTAGCTCCCCAATAGGGACACAGACGGCAATAAAAATTTGACAGGGGCTTTAAAAAAAAAAAAAAGGCTTTCGATTTTAGATTCACTTTAAAGTGGATGTAAACCCTCACATATACCCAGTGAAGTGAACAGCCTCAGATGATACCGAGATAAACTAAATCCTACTTCCTAGATAGGTTTCATTTTATCTTCAGTCTTCTCCTTCCTACACCCCATTCAAAAGGGCAGATCGTAGTAAAAATCTTTCTTCATCTGTCAGCAGTACAGAGGAGGGGGCGGGGCTTTAACCACTTTAGCCCCGGACCATATTGTTGTCCAATGACCAGAGCACTTTTTGTGATTCGGCACTGCGTCGCTTTAACTGACAATTTGCACGGTTGTGCGACGTTGGCTCCCAAACAAAATTGGCGTCCTTTTTTCCCCACAAATAGAGCTTTCTTTTGGTGGTATTTGATCATCTCTGCGGTTTTTATTTCTTGCGCTATAAACAAAAATAGAGCGACAATTTAGAAAAAAATGCAATATTTTTTACTTTTTGCTATAATAAATATCCCCCAAAAATATATAAAAAAACATTTTTTTTCCTCAGTTTAGGCCGATACGTAATCTTCTACATTTTTCATTAAAAAAAATCGCAATAAGCGTTTATTGATTGGTTTGCGCAAAAGTTATAGCGTTTACAAAATAGGGGGTCGTTTTATGGCATTTTTATTAATATTTTTTTTTTTACTAGTAATGGCGGCGATCAGCATTTTTTTTCAGTACTGCGACATTATGGCGGGCACTTGGGACACTTGACACATTTTTGGGACCATTGGCATTTTTATAGCGATCAATGCTATAAAAATGCATTGGATTACTATAAAAATGCCATTGGCAGTGAAGGGGTTAACACTAGGGGCAGGGAAGGGGTTAAGTGTGTTTCTGGGTGTGTTCTAACTGTATGGGGTGGTGGCTTCACTAGGGGAAATCACTGATCTTCTGTTTATACATTGTATGAACAGAAGATCAGCGTTTCCTCCTCTGACAGGGGAGGGAGCTATGTGTTTACACACATAGCTCCCGGTCCCCGCTCTGTAACGAGCGATCGCGTGTGCCCGGCGGCGATCGTACCCGCCACGTGCGCGGGACTCGGGGGCGAGCGGGGATGCTTAAGAGTGGACGTATAGCTACGGGCTCTTGCCCAGCAGTGCCGACTTCCCGCAGTAAAATGACGACGGGCGGTCGGCATGTGGTTAATAAAGTACAGCGTGCTTTTTTTAGATATATATTTTTCTAAGCAATGGTGTGGCCATTGCACAGTCATACCTCTACTTTTTAAATGGACCCCACAATCTAGATGCTGAAGTGAATCATTTCATCTTCCTTAGGCCTTGGTCACATTGGTGATGCTGCTTGTATATCATGAACAGGGTGGGGGCTTTTTTTTTCCAGGTTATGCGTGCAAGCAGCTCATTGAAGTCTACTGGATCTATTATTGTGCACACTGTCTGCGATTGGGGTCGTTCACCTGCACACTCGTCACATTAGGACAAGGCTGTGTTTTTGCATTTGTCCAGCTTATTAAATTTCAGTAGGGTTCAAAGAGCTTCCTGCATGCAGCACCTGGAAGAAAAAAAAGCCCATTCACACTTTGCAGGCATTGTTTCCATAGTGAACAAGACCTTAGAAGTATCCTTGTTATCTGAAAGGCTTTCCAAATTAGAGCATAAAGGGCCAAGTGTTCCTACAGGTCTTCAGTAGTTCTCAGTAAGTATGCACAGCACAGAGTTATATGACAGTGGGCTGTAGCCAGATCTAGATGCATCAGTAAAAGCTTATTGCTTATCATGGCTTATGCCGCGTACACACGACCATTTTTAATGTCCTTGAAAAAACAAAGTTTTCCCAAAACGGCTTTCAGGACAGCCACCTGAGAGATCATGGCTCCTCCCTCCACAGGAAACGCCTCCACCATATGGTCTTTAAAGGGAGGCCTCCCCTTCCACTCGTCAGTTTTTTGTGTTTCCTCCAGCTGGAGGAACACCTCCGGTGGGAGCCATGATCTTTCAGGTCTGCCTGGGAGACAGAGGCTCTCACTGCAAAACAATTTTTTTTCCTGGAGAGTGTCCTTACCACCTGCCTCGAGCAACGATGGCGCAGTGGTCTCCTTCTTCCCCTTCCGTGCTCGGGGAGAGCCTGTACGCGCGGAGGTTGCGGCCCGTTTTTCGGCAGAGCGGGGTCTGGTTATGGTTTTTTTTTTTCCCCATTCTGCAGGCTCTGGCGTCTGGGGAGGGCCTCAGATGCGCCCTGGATACAGGGAGAGGCCGCTTTTCCGGGTCGGCGCGCGTCTTTTTTTGGCGCATGCGCAGAGGAAAAAGGCAAGGTCATCTGGTGCCTTCAGAAGGACTTCCGGTTCCGGGTCAGCGAGGCGGCGTTTTTGAATCCTGGAACCGTGTCCTAGCAAGCACGCTGCTGCAAACGCTCCCATGGAGGAAGATATTGCAGACAAGGGGACAAGCCAAGGCACCAGCAAGGCTAAGGTAAGGGAGTGCCTGTGTTACCTTCTAGCTTTTCTCCTATGGGGGTTACTTCACCCATCTCCCCCTCTTCCCCCACCCTCCACCTCCTAGTTTCTGGTCATTGTGGGATTGTTTTCCTTTCTGCCTAGTAATAGGAATTTACGGTGGTGATGGTGTTTGGCTTGTAGGGCACAGGGAGTTTTGGCTGTTTCCTAAAGTGCACCTGGGTGTCAGAATTTTTTTTTACTGAATACTACGTCCTAAGCGTGCGTTTTCTTGCTTGTTATCTGTCTGTACAGGGGAAAGGCTCTGCTCAGATTCCAAAGAGAAGATGCCCTGTTTGCAAGGAGAAGCTCAGCGATGCTTGGAAAAAATCACTTTGTGCAGACTGTACAAGCAACGTACTTAAGGAGTCCCCTTCCTTATGTGGAGAGTTGATATCCACTATTAAGGAGGAACTCCGTACCACCTTTCAGGCTTTTAGGTCTAACCTAGGGGAACAAACAAGTTCCATGGAAGAGCCGGGAGGGTCGCAGAACTCTTCACTGGGCGAGGCTCAGGCTTTATTCACCCCAATATCCCAAAATCTCTCAGGAGTCAGTACCGGTAGATTCAGACTCTGAGGAAGAAGATGAAGCAGAGTCGACTTCAAAATATAAATTGTCACTGGAGGAGGTCGCAGGCCTTGTTAAGGTGATCCATGTGACTTTGGGGATAGAAGAGGAGAAAAAGGAACTTTCCCTACATGACCGGATGTATGCAGGTTTAGGGGATACCAAAGGCAGGGTGTTTCCAGCACATTCCTTAGTCACAGATATGATTAAGAAGGAATGGTTGGACCCAGAGAAGAAGCCATTTTTTTCAGGGGCACACAAGAGGAGGTTCCCTTTCGAGGAAAGTCCGGATGCCATTTGGAATAAAGTCCCAAAATTGGATGCGGCGTTCTCACAGGTTTCGAAATCTTCTGATCTAGCCTTTGAGGACATGGGCATGTTAAGAGAGCCCATGGACAAGAGAATGGATCTGCTATTAAAAAGGTCTTGGCAGTCCGTGATGAACAACCTTAAGCTAGCTATGGCAACAACCTGTGTTGCCAGAAACCTGGAACACTGGATAGGCCAGTTAAAATCACACATTTTGGCAGATTCCCCGAAGCAGGAGATTTTAGACTCCTTTGGTACCCTTTCGGCTGCTGTGTCTTACATCGCTGACGCCTCAGCGGAGTCTGTCCGGATGTCAGCGAGGTCAGCGACTCTGATAAACTCCACCAGGAGGGCTCTCTTGCTTAAGACTTGGCCAGGGGATGCGGCCTCAAAAAATAGGTTAAATGGCCTACCCTTTTCTGGAGATTTATTGTTCGGTTCGGAGTTGGAGTCTATCCTTGACCGGACAGCGGACAAAAATAAATCTTTTCCAGAAAAGAAAAAGCCTGTACCTACCCGCAAGCGTTTTTTTCGTCTGCAAGGGCAAGAGAAAAAGGTACAAAACCAAAGGAAGCAGTGGCCGACACAAAGGGGTAAAGGTAGGGGTGGAGTACTCTTCCGTCCTCCTTCAGCCCCCGAAAAACCCCAATGACTCGCAGCTACAGGTAGGGGGAAGACTCCAGAGGTTCGTTCCCCAGTGGAGCACCTCAAACCAATTTATTCTAAACTTACTCTTGAGGGGTTATGCAATAGAGTTCAGGGAAGAACCCCCGAGAAGATTTCTGGCAACAAATGTTCCAAAGGATCCCGCCAAGGCTCTCGCTATGAAGTCCCTGATTCAGGAGCTGAGTAGTGGTGCCGGTTCCGTCCAAGGAATGTTTCCAGGGGTTCTATTCTCATGTTTTCCTGGTCAGGAAACCTTCGGGAAAATTTCGACTCATCCTGAATCTAAAGGAGCTGAATCAGTCGGTAGAATACAGGAAGTTCCGGATGGATTCCATTTTTTCGGTAAAAAATCTACTAAGCCAGGGTTGCTTCATGGCAACAATAGACCTGCGAGATGCTTACTTGCACATTCCCATGGCAGACAGCTCCCAAAGGTTCTTGAGACTAGCTTTGAGAGAGGGGAAAAAATTGACACACCTGCAGTTCAGAGCTCTCCCCTTTGGCCTATCATCATCCCCAAGGGTGTTTACAAAGGTTATGGCAGAGGCACTAGCTCCGCTGCGTCTAGAGGGGATCTCAGTGGGCCCTTACCTAGACGACCTTCTGTTCTTTGCCCAGACCAGAGAAGATCTTTTAAAAAAATCTAGTCAGGGCCCGGTCTCACTTGGAGTCCATAGGGTGGATTCTAAATCTCCAGAAATCGAGCTTGGTCCCCTCGCAACAAGTTTGTTTTCTGGGGTTTCTGATCGATTCAGTGGGACAAAGAAATTTTCTCCCAGAAGAAAAACAAAGGAGGGTAATAGAAGCTGTGTGGTTGACACAGCTTCTATTACCCTCCTTTGTTTTTCTTCTGGGAGATCAGCAGATCTCAATCAGGAAGATTATGTCAGTGCTGGGAACTCTAACTTCGTCAATACCCGCAGTTCAGTGGGCAAAGTTCCATTTCAGACCTCTACAAGAATTCTTGTTAAAGGTCTGGGACCGCGATCAGAGGTCCCTGGACCTACTGGTGAAAATTCCCACCAATGTCAAGAGAAGTCTTTGGTGGTGGAAAGGTCAGGGGAGATTATCAGAGGGTCTGTTGTGGTCCTTCCCAACCCAGGTAAGGATAACGACCGATGCCAGCTCCTGGGGATGGGGCACCCATATAAACGGTCATTGGACTCAGGGGTCATGGTCCGCAGAGGAGGCACGGAGATCCTCAAATTGGCGGGAGTTGAAGGCAGTAGAGTTGGCTCTACTGAGCTTCATAGTAGAGGTGCAGCGACAGCATGCGCAGATCCTGTCGGACAATGCCACAGTAGTGGCTTACATAAACAGACAGGGGGGCACCCGAAGCAGAGGACTTCAGGCTCTAGCCAGAAACATTCTAAGCTGGGCAGAGTCTCATACTCGATCCTTATCAGCGGTCCATCTAAAGGGGACCTTGAACAGAACTGCAGATTTTCTCAGCAGGAACTTAGTTCAGGAAGCGGAATGGCAGTTGAACCCAGAAGTCTTTGCTCTCTTAGCAAAGAAGTGGGGGCAACCAGAAATAGATCTCTTTGCAAACAAAGAAAATACACAGACCCCCAGGTTTTTTTCTCTAGCCAGGGACAAAGCAGCACTGGGGGTGGACACCTTAGCACAGGTGTGGGATTTTCACCTCTGTTATGCATTCCCCCCTTTTCAACTCATCCCTCAGGTGATCTCAAAGATTCGGAGGGAAGGTACAACGGTAATTCTTGTCACTCCGTTTTGGCCCAAGAGACCGTGGTTTTCGGCCCTACTGCAGATGCAGACAAAACCTTATTGGCATCTGCCACTAAGACAGGACCTGCTCTTACAGGGTCCTCTGCTTCACCAAGACTTAGGAAAGCTAAACCTTACAGCCTGGATTCTGAGGAACAGCTCCTGAAAAGGAAAGGTTTCTCGGCCAGATTTGTAGCAACACTCCTGTCCAGCAGGAAGCAGGTAACTAGATCTATATATTTAAAAATCTGGAAAGTTTTCAATACTTGGTGTACATCATCTGGCAGGTCGGTAAGGCAGACGTCCTCCGTCCTTGAATTCTTGCAGGACGGAGCCGATAAGGGACTAGCGGTCAGTACACTAAAGGTCCAAGGAGCGGCTCTGGGAGTTTTTTTGGAAAGGGCAGTGTCCTCACATTCATTAGTTAAAAGATTCTTCAAAGCCCTCAGTCGCTCTAGGCCAATCGTAGTGAAAGATTGTCCATCATGGGACTTGCCAGTCGTTTTACAGGCCCTGACTAGGGAACCTTTCGAACCTCTGAGTTCAGCATCCTTAAAATTATTGACGCTAAAAACTGTTTTTCCTGACGCATTCATGGCAGCACACACTGGGTTGTGACTCCGCCCCCACAACCTGACAGGATTGGTTAGCTATAAATCTGAGTGGGAGACACCCGGCGTCATTCTCTTTTTTTATCCTCACCTGAACAGGACTGGAACGGACGTACAGCTCGCCTCCTACCGCTATCGCCCCAGCAGGTTCAGCCTCTCCTGTTTGGAAGTCCCCCCTGTACAGTCTCTAATAGAGCTTTATGGGGGGAACCCCGCTCTGGTGGTCTCGGGGGTCAAAATCCCGGCGAATACCTGGCATCCTACAAGCTCTAAATGAGCTTAGATTTGGCAGTGGCTCCCCTTACCTTCCTTGAAATCCTCTTGCCTATCCTGGTCTGTCTCCCCTTCCTTCCGGTATAATTGGGTTATTGGAGACAGCAGACTGCTGGGCCTTGTGGTTCCTCGCTCCTGGCGTCCCTCTGGCCGCTCTGCGCATGCGCGCAGCGGAATGATGACGTCAGGGGCTTACTCGCCCTCATCCAAGATGGCGCGGGGTCGCGCGCGGCGCCACTGCGCATGCGCGATCGCATCATCAACGCCGCGACGGCGGCGCCAACTTTAAATAGGAAACTTTTCCTTTTTTTTCTCCGAGGTTGCTGCTTTGCTCCAAATTCTCTATATTACTTGCCCCAGGTAAGCCTTGTTCTTTCCCCAGAATGGCTGTGTCCCTCTCCCTTCCTAACCCTTTTTCTCTTCCTCTTGTTTCCTCCAGCTGCTACTTCTCTGCTTTATGGAGTCCACTGCCCTAGCAGACCACTGCCAACAAACAAGGTAGGTAGGCCATCAATAGAGGTAAGTAGAGAAGAGAAAAAAGAGAGCCGGCCACTAAACACTGCCTTCTTTCGCAGTCCCACCAGGCCCAGCGATGCAAGCCCACGGCACAGGGAGAGATCCAGACATTCATCTAGAAGATCCCGCAGAAGTCGGTCAAGAACCTCCTCCCGCTACCGCCGATCTAGGCGCAGCCGATCACGCCATAGTCGATCTCGCCACAGCGGGTCTCATCGGAGACGATCTCCCTCAGTGCACCGCGAACGTTGCCATACCCGTCCTGCGGCTAATGCCTGCTGGGTGTGTGGTGCCATTGCAATGCCAGGAAAATTAGCATGTCGCACCTGCTTCAATGAAGCGGTTGGAGAAAGGGAGATGGACGCCAGGACAGCGACAAGTCTTGCCAGAGATCCAGTGCAGGATTCAAACTGGACCCCTCTAACCGGCGGGGACCCCACCCCAGGCACCTCATCGGCTCTTGACCCCTATGCCCAACTAGCGGGGACCCTGTCCGACCAGGAAGAGCATGAGATGACATTAGGATTTGACTTCAGCCTAGTTGAGCCCTTTGCACGCTCCATTAAGGAGGCTATAGGCTGGGAGGACCCCGTGGCAGAACCGAAGGTTGGGAAATATTTTCCCGAACTAAGAAGGGATCCGGAACTATTTCCTTTCATAGATGAGTTAGAAGATCTCATTAAAGATGAGTGGGAAAAACCTGATAGGCGGCCCAGCCTCTCTAATAAGCTTGCTAAGCTGTACCCGCTAATGGAGTCCAAGGTGTCTCCCCTTATCAACGCTCCCGTTGTCGATTCATCCCTGATGCGACTCGCCCGCCATGTCACCTTACCGATAGAGGACGCGGTCTCGTTCCGAGATGTGCTTGACCGCAAGATGGATCTGGAATTGAAGAAATCGTACTCTTCAGCAGGGGGAGCCTGTAGACCAGCGATTGCTACGGCTGCAGTCGCCAAAGCCATGTCCACATGGGCAGCCAATGCGGAGAAGGCCCTCTTAGAAGGGACTGACCAGAGGGAGGTGATATCCTCGTTACAAGAAATTAGGCTAGCAGGAGACTTTGTGGCAGGAGCCTCAGTGGATATCATTCGCTCCTCGGCTCGCTCCATGTTAGCCTCAGTAATGGCCCGCAGAGCCTTATGGCTGAAACCCTGGGTCGCTGACTCAAACTCCAAGTCCAACTGGTGCAAGATCCCGTATGATGGCGTAAACCTGTTTGGTGCGAAATTAGATACGGCAATCTCCAAAGTTACCGGAGGAAAATCGGGGCTTATCCCCTCCGACAGGAGACCCAAGCCCCAGAGGGGGCCTACCCTCAGGCGCAATCTGCCCGATAGGTACAGGGAAGCCAGGAATTATCGCCCAGGCAGGGAATTTAGAAGAGATGGGAGATCTACTCGCCCCCCCTTTGCTAGGGGTCAAAAGATGAAGGCCATTACCACAGGGGACCAGCAAAAGTCTTTTTGAAAATTCGCCTGCCCACCCAGCTCAGGTGGGCGCCAGGCTCAGGAATTTTGCACAACTTTGGGCGGAACATTTAGAAGATCAATTGGCCCTTTCCACGGTCAAACAAGGCCACAAATGGAGCTTTATGGGGACATTGCCTCACACGGTTTTTCAACCCACCAAAATTCCCTCCTCCCCAGACAAAAGGAAACTTCTACTGCAGTACGTCTCGGATTTAATTCGGAAGGAAGCAGTCATAGAGGTCCCTTCCCACCAGAGAGGCAGGGGATTTTATTCCCCTCTGTTTCTGTTGCGAAAGAAATCAGGAGACCTTCGGCCTGTATTGGACCTCAAACGTTTAAACAAAAGGATCCAACTAGAAGCCTTCAAAATGGAAAGTCTCCAGTCTATTCTTCTGGCAGTGAACTTAGGAGATTGGATGCTGTCCGTCGACCTGTCAGACGCCTACCTTCACATACCAATCCACCCCGCTTTTCAGAAATTCCTTCGTTTTTCCATCGGGCAACACCACTTTCAGTTTCGATGCCTGCCCTTCGGCATCTCTTCAGCACCCAGGACATTCACAAAGGTCCTCCTCCCGCTCATAGCACTCCTCAGGGAGAGGGGCTTGCGGGTTCACCATTATTTGGACGACATACTGCTCCTAGCGGCGGATCAGGAGACTCTGCTCTTCCAACGCAACATCCTAGTCTCAACCCTTCAGAGCTTCGGGTGGTTAATCAATTGGCAGAAGAGCAGCCTAGAACCCTCACAGGTGATGACGTTCCTCGGAGCACAGTTGGATACGAGACAGAAAAGGGTGCAGTTGCCTCTAGAGAAGGTGGAACCCCTAGCTCGGAAGGTGCAAAACCTACTATCCTCCAAATCTACGTCGGCCAGGTCTTGCCTCAGCCTGTTGGGCTCTATGTCCTCAACTATACCCATGATCCAGTGGTCCCAGTGGCGAATGAGGTCTTTACAAAACACTTTTCTCAGACAGTGGGACGGGACCTCAATGCACCAACCCATCAACATTCCCAGCCATGTGAGACCCGACCTTTTTTGGTGGACTCTGCCTCCCAAACTCAGGGGCTTCAGACCTATAGTCCCTCCGAGTCCGGAAATCGTGACATCAGACGCCAGCGAGAAGGGTTGGGGGGCGCACTACCGGGATCAGACAGCCCAGGGACGATGGCCTTTTCCTGCTCGAGGAGTGGTCTCAAACATTCTGGAGCTTCGAGCAGCGTTCCAGGCCCTCTTGGCTTTCGAGCCTCTACTACAGGGGAAATACGTCCAAATTCGTATGGACAACAAAGTGGCGGTGGCCTACGTCCAGAGGCAAGGCGGTACCCGAAGTCGCACGCTACTAGAGGAAGTTCGCCCCATAATGGAATGGGCCCAGACACATCTATCGGACCTACGAGCAGTTTACGTCCCAGCGGATCAAAACACGCTAGCCGACTTCCTGAGCAGGGAACTTCGATCGAACAACGAATGGTCCCTGAACCTCCGGGAGTTCTCTATGCTGACGGACACCTGGGGGATTCCGGAGATCGACCTGGCAGCGACACCAGCCAACACCAAGTGCCCGAGATTTCTGTCCAGAGTACCCTTTCCGACAGCGGAGGGGACAGATTGCCTTCTCCACCCATGGGACTTCAACCTAGGATACGCCTTCCCTCCGACTCCCTTGATAGCGAGATTTCTATGCAGACTCCGGAGATCGTCATCCACAGTAATAACGGTAGTACCATTCTGGCCAAGGAGGCCTTGGTTCACAACTCTACTACAGCTCAATACTTGTCCTCCTATCCATCTACCAACGTCACCGGACCTCCTACTCCAGGGCCGATCCTTCCATCCGGCCCCCGACAGGCTCCACTTGACAGCCTGGAGGTTGAAAGGGCTAGATTTAGGGAACAGGGATGCTCCCAGGCAGTCATAACCACCTTAATGCAGGCCAGAAAGGTTTCGACAAACACGGTCTACACAAGAATTTGGGAAAAGTTCACCCAGTTGGCGCAACTTAGAGGCTGGAATCACATCTCGCCAGACCCTTGCCAGATCCTAGAGTTCCTTCAAGCGGGTATCGACAAAGGCCTGAGCTCAAACACCCTTAGGGTACAGATCTCCGCGCTTTCTGCAAAGACTGGCACTAAATGGGCCCTGCACCCTCTGATTACCCAGTTCATGCAGGCCTGTGCGAAGATCAGACCTCCAAGAAGACCACCCTTTCCAGCCTGGGATCTTTCGGTGGTACTAGAAGCACTTTCCAATCCTCCCTTCTTTCCACTCAGCTCAATCTCCTTATGGGACCTGACCCTGAAGTTATCCTTCCTCATCGCTATAGCTTCAGCTAGAAGAGTGTCGGAGTTGCAAGCTCTCAGGTTCAAGGAGCCATATTTGGTTTTTCTACCAGACAGGGTGGTGTTGAGGCCTTCTGACCGTTTCCTCCCCAAGGTTACCTCGGCTTTCCACTACAGCCAGGATATCGTCTTACCACGCCTTACTAACGAGGATGGGGAACCTCACGCCTTGGACATTAAGTCTACAATCTCCAGCTACCTGTCGGCTACCACCCATCTTCGCTCGTCAGACGCCCTCCTGATTATCCCTCACGGAGCCAGGCGAGGCCAGGCGGCCACCTCCCGAACCATCGCCTCTTGGCTAGTCAGAGCTATAGAAAAGGCATACTCTATTCAACAGCGAGAGGTCCCGGAAGGCATCAAAGCACATTCAACCAGGGCAGTGGCGACCTCCTGGGCAGCATATTGCGGGGTCTCGTCAGAGACCATCTGCAGAGCAGCTACCTGGTCTTCCAGGCATACCTTCATATCCTAAAAACAAAAGACAATCCGCGCTAACACCCCTAAAACTAGTTAATATATAGATATAAAAACCGTGAAACCGTGAACAATAATAAATGAAAATATGCTGCACCTTAATACAAAGAAGCCCAATATAAGGCTCCACAAAACATATATAGACAAAAGACAAAAGTGCGCAACAATGTAACATATATATAAAAAAATATGTGTAGGTACTTCCACAGCAAACTAATAATGATGGAAGAAAAGTAAAATAGAAATATATAGGTGCAAATACAAAAAAAATAAAATAAAATGCAATGTCCCAAATAAGATTCCAATTGATGGGTGTAGAAAAACTTATTTCATAAAAAGCCTTTGAAAACACAGTTCATAGGGAATTTCCAATGTAGTATTTGCAGAGAATTCCAATACTGTTGCTTAGCTGTTCCTATGTAGGTTAGTAATAGGTGGCCGCTTACCGCAATGTTGGACCCTTCCAGGGGTCAGTAAGGCATTCAGAAACACTTATCCCAAGCTGGGTCCTGAAGATCCCTCCGCTGCTGACAGCTCAAAAAATACTTCGGACAGCTGAAAGGATTTTCCACTTCAAAGGGTTAACTCACTCCAAATTGTGGCTCAAGCTTTCAGCTTGTTTAGGATATCGTGGAAGATAAAGAAAAAAAGGAACTCCATAGTGTAACAAGTTTAAAAGAAACTGACAGTTTTATTCAGTTGACACTGACATGATTAAAAAAACAGACAGTCCTTCATCCTGCATAAATCCAAGTTTCTTGGCGTAGATACAAAAAGCAATGTGCAGATGCTTCCAGCTAGGCGTGCAAACGATCAGATCAGCCAGCTGGCAAGCTCATGAACGTGGTGACGTCTGCGATACTTAGCTCCACCCGACGCAGCGTTTCATCCAAACGGGCTTCTACGGGGAAAGGAGGCTCAAGTGTCGGACGTCACACACCTCGTTCTTATTTTATGCGATCACGCAGGAGAGTGACACCGGAACAAGCAAATGCCGGGATCTGCTCTACTCTGCAACCAACTTGGTTTTGTATAGGAGCGAGATCTCTACATTAAAGAAGCGAGACGTCACTCATAGCAAAACCATCAATGGGAATCAGTGCATCGTGTTGTTAGAAAACAAATTACTGTAAACAACAACATAATGCTACCTGGGAAGGTATATAGTTTGAGGAAAAATATCTGTTATTTTTAAAAGACAAAAAATATAAAATAAATAATACATAAAGATAGACATATGGACCATTACTGAATGTGCAGCCTAATATCACATAATAACAAACATAGGATGCCACATTACATTCACTGTGGGACAAGCCCAATGGGAGGATGGGGGAGGGGGTCAACGTATATTATTACTTGTGACTGCATATTAAAGGGGAAGGCTAGGAGGAGGAAAAAGTGTCAATGGGACTCAGCTGTTATCTATGTAACAGTTGACGTCCCATTCTATGTTGAAACCTAGGGGGCTGTAACAGGCCATATCAAAGATCCAGCGTGTTTCTCTACGGGATATTTGCCGTACTAGGTCGCTCCCCCTCCAGTGTGGGGTATATTTTTCAATACCAATGACTTTGAGTCCGGAGGGGTCACGATTATGGTGTTGGTCAAAATGTAGAGACACACTGTGTTCGGTAAAACCGCTACGTATGCGAGAGAGGTGTTCCCCTATCCTTATCTTCAGGGCCCTACATGTTCTCCCAACGTATTGGAGCCCGCAAGGGCACCCCAAAAGGTAGATCACCCCCACTGTATCACAGGTAATGAATTCAGAAATAGAATATGTTCTAGAAGTTACGTGTGAGGTGAATGCAGATGTTCTAGTTGTCTTACAAGAGGCACAAACTTTACATCTCTTGCACGGGTAGAAACCTTTCAGATTCCCAAACATAACCACTTTTGGTGGGGGGTCAACTACACTGGGTGCCAGTAGGTCCTTTAGATTTTTATTTCTCCTGAACAAAACTTTTGGGGTGTCAGGAAGCCGGGGGCCCATGATCTTATCACTTTTCAGAACTGCCCAGTGTTTCTTCATTATTTTTCTGACCCACCAATGTTGCAATGAAAAAGTGGTCAGAAAAGCCCACTCAAAAGAATCTCTGCTTGTCTCTATTTTACTAGCTTTAGGGACTAGCATATCTGCTCTGTCCATAGCGGCCACTTCCTTAATGTCCTTCTCTAAGACCTCTGTCACGTACCCTTTTTCCTCAAACCGTTGCTTGAGAATTTGGACTTGGGAATGGTAATCTTCTGTTTTAGAGCAATTCCTCCTGATTCTTTGAAACTGGCTTTTTGGAATAGCTTTAAGCCAGTTAGGGTGATGACCACTATCCCTGGGAATGTAACCATTCCGGTCCGTGGTTTTGAAAAAAGCCTTAGTGAGGAGGGAATTCTGTTCTCTAAAGATTACTAAATCAAGGAAATTGACAGACACTGGGCTAGACTCATGTGTAAATTTAATACCCCAGTTGTTATTATTGAGACTAGACATGAAGTCCACCAAGGAAGGTGTATCCCCCTTCCACAGAAGGAAGGCATCATCAATGTAGCGCCGCCAAAATAGGAGGCGGGGCTCCCCTCGGGAAAAAAGGCAATCATTTTCCCACAGGGCCATGAAGAGTCCAGCGAGGCTGGGGGCAAATTTGGCCCCCATAGCAACGCCAGTACATTGCAAATAGAAGGATCCACCATAATAAAAATAATTATGTTCCATGGCGAAATTAAGTAATTTCATCACAAACTCTAAGGTTGAAGGTTTGAGAGTGGGATCTTTCCTTAGGAAATGTTCGGCTGCAAGATACCCCAAATGATGGGGGATTATGGTATATAAGGAGGAAACATCCGCTGTTACCAGCAGGACGTCCTCCTCAATATTGAGCACTGATATTTCCTTAATAATCTGCATTGAATCTCTTAGAAACGCAGGGGTCTTGGCTACTGCGGGTTGCAAGAAATGGTCCACATATTTCCCTACTCTTGAAGTAAGGGAGTCTATGCCACTTACGATAGGGCGACCGGGGGGATGGGTGGAATTTTTATGTATCTTGGGAATGTAGTACATAATAGGTGTTTTTGGTGCCAATGGGATCAGGAAATCTTTTTCTTTTTCATTTAGAATTCCCTTCTTATGACCTTCCTTTACCAAACCCATGAGAATTTTTTGATATTTACCCAAAGGGTCATTCCCAAGAATAGTATATGTGGCCCTATCTGATAATAAATTGTCCATTTCTTTGAGATAATCTGCCTTCTTAAGTAGGACTATCCCTCCCCCCTTATCTGCAGGTCTGATAATCAGATCTTTCCTTTTGCATAGAGTTTTGATGCCTTCCTCTGTGTTTTTGGTTCTATCCTTCCTGAACTTGGCCTTCGTTAAATCCTGTAACACCAAATTTTTAAATACAGTGATACTGGCAGCTGTTTTGGTTGAGGGATTAAACAAAGAGGCATTTCTCAGTCCTGTCCCTGCTTGCTGGCCGATATCACTACTGTTCCTAAGGATAGGATTGGTCATAAAATGCCGCTTGATGCTTAATTTCCTAATGAATTTTTGAAGATCTATGAACATTTGGAATTTGTCCATTGATCTTCTGGGGGCATATTTCAATCCTTGATTCAATGTTAGGGTTTCTGCTCTGGATAGTACCTCCCCACTAAGATTAAACACGCCTTCGCATATTAGTTGCGACTTTTCTTTGGAGTGGCACCGTTGCCCTCCCCTGACTCCTCTCTTCGTCTTCCCTTTTTTCCCATACCCCTTCCTAAAAAACTATCCTTTTTATTTCTTAAGGGAGCTGGACCTGGTGGGCCCTCATGTGTCACACTATATGGATGATAGGAGCCATTACCATAGGAGTTGGTGCGCGACGTGCCCTCTCCAGTTCCCTGTAGCGGCTCATACCTATTCTCTACTGGTAGGTCATAACCCCATGGTGCCCGATACGGGGGCTGGATTTCTCCTCTATATCCATAATCTTCATGATTATTATAGTGGTCATGATATTCCGTATATGCGGGCCTATTATGATGGTACGAATTCGGATGAATGTACGGAATTCCCTCTGGTTGTCTAGGACCTTTAGTACCCCCCTGGATAGAGTACCTCCCATGATTTCCATTGGCTGTATTTGATGGAGGGTGGGTGTTGGTAGAACTAGACTTGGGCTGATGTCCATTGTGTTTCCGCTTGGTGGAATGGGGTGTTTTATTTGTCCCTGTTCTATTGGGTTCCCGTTCCCTGAACCCCACCTTAGGAGTAGAAGGACCCAAAAGGGGCCTGATGGGTTCAGAGGACTGAGATACCAGGCCACTGGAGGTGGCTCCCCCCACTTCCATTTGTAAATCATCATTGTGTTGGCTTGTATTGCGATTGTTTTCCTGCCACTTGAAGACATTGTGTGCTTTATAGTCCTCAACGTCTCTCAAGTACTTTTTCCTTTTCTTAATTCTCTGCTCTTCCTCTTCCTCAATCATAATTTCTCTAAGTTCTTTAGAATAAACTTGGTAGAGTCCCTCCTTGGCCATGGGGGTCAGTTTTTCTTGGATTTCACTAATTTCTAGTTGCAATCTAGAGACCTTAGCCTGTTTACGGGCTACCAGAAAGCCAAGGAAGGATATACCAACGTCATTAAAATATAGATACCAATCTGCCAGATCAGTGTCCCCCCTGTCTGGGAAGACATGCCATCTAAGGCTTCGGGGAATCATCCTTTCTTGGATATATCGTTCCAAGAAGATGATATCCCAAGTAGCGTGTAATTCAGATATAAGTACATTTTTGAGTCTCATGAAAATACCACGCATCCCTTCTGTTTCTGTGCTACTCTGGTCAAATACCTCATCAGGATTGATTTTCCTATTTTTATGTAGCTCAAAAATATCCATAGTGATTAAGGGATAATATATTACCCAGGTGAGTGCAGAAAGTGAATTCTGTGAGGGCGGGGGAAGCTGCGGGATAGAAATATTTCAAACAAACACTAAAAACAAAAGACAATCCGCGCTAACACCCCTAAAACTAGTTAATATATAGATATAAAAACCGTGAAACCGTGAACAATAATAAATGAAAATATGCTGCACCTTAATACAAAGAAGCCCAATATAAGGCTCCACAAAACATATATAGACAAAAGACAAAAGTGCGCAACAATGTAACATATATATAAAAAAATATGTGTAGGTACTTCCACAGCAAACTAATAATGATGGAAGAAAAGTAAAATAGAAATATATAGGTGCAAATACAAAAAAAATAAAATAAAATGCAATGTCCCAAATAAGATTCCAATTGATGGGTGTAGAAAAACTTATTTCATAAAAAGCCTTTGAAAACACAGTTCATAGGGAATTTCCAATGTAGTATTTGCAGAGAATTCCAATACTGTTGCTTAGCTGTTCCTATGTAGGTTAGTAATAGGTGGCCGCTTACCGCAATGTTGGACCCTTCCAGGGGTCAGTAAGGCATTCAGAAACACTTATCCCAAGCTGGGTCCTGAAGATCCCTCCGCTGCTGACAGCTCAAAAAATACTTCGGACAGCTGAAAGGATTTTCCACTTCAAAGGGTTAACTCACTCCAAATTGTGGCTCAAGCTTTCAGCTTGTTTAGGATATCGTGGAAGATAAAGAAAAAAAGGAACTCCATAGTGTAACAAGTTTAAAAGAAACTGACAGTTTTATTCAGTTGACACTGACATGATTAAAAAACAGACAGTCCTTCATCCTGCATAAATCCAAGTTTCTTGGCGTAGATACAAAAAGCAATGTGCAGATGCTTCCAGCTAGGCGTGCAAACGATCAGATCAGCCAGCTGGCAAGCTCATGAACGTGGTGACGTCTGCGATACTTAGCTCCACCCGACGCAGCGTTTCATCCAAACGGGCTTCTACGGGGAAAGGAGGCTCAAGTGTCGGACGTCACACACCTCGTTCTTATTTATGCGATCACGCAGGAGAGTGACACCGGAACAAGCAAATGCCGGGATCTGCTCTACTCTGCAACCAACTTGGTTTTGTATAGGAGCGAGATCTCTACATTAAAGAAGCGAGACGTCACTCATAGCAAAACCATCAATGGGAATCAGTGCATCGTGTTGTTAGAAAACAAATTACTGTAAACAACAACATAATGCTACCTGGGAAGGTATATAGTTTGAGGAAAAATATCTGTTATTTTTAAAAGACAAAAAATATAAAATAAATAATACATAAAGATAGACATATGGACCATTACTGAATGTGCAGCCTAATATCACATAATAACAAACATAGGATGCCACATTACATTCACTGTGGGACAAGCCCAATGGGAGGATGGGGGAGGGGGTCAACGTATATTATTACTTGTGACTGCATATTAAAGGGGAAGGCTAGGAGGAGGAAAAAGTGTCAATGGGACTCAGCTGTTATCTATGTAACAGTTGACGTCCCATTCTATGTTGAAACCTAGGGGGCTGTAACAGGCCATATCAAAGATCCAGCGTGTTTCTCTACGGGATATTTGCCGTACTAGGTCGCTCCCCCTCCAGTGTGGGGTATATTTTTCAATACCAATGACTTTGAGTCCGGAGGGGTCACGATTATGGTGTTGGTCAAAATGTAGAGACACACTGTGTTCGGTAAAACCGCTACGTATGCGAGAGAGGTGTTCCCCTATCCTTATCTTCAGGGCCCTACATGTTCTCCCAACGTATTGGAGCCCGCAAGGGCACCCCAAAAGGTAGATCACCCCCACTGTATCACAGGTAATGAATTCAGAAATAGAATATGTTCTAGAAGTTACGTGTGAGGTGAATGCAGATGTTCTAGTTGTCTTACAAGAGGCACAAACTTTACATCTCTTGCACGGGTAGAAACCTTTCAGATTCCCAAACATAACCACTTTTGGTGGGGGGTCAACTACACTGGGTGCCAGTAGGTCCTTTAGATTTTTATTTCTCCTGAACAAAACTTTTGGGGTGTCAGGAAGCCGGGGGCCCATGATCTTATCACTTTTCAGAACTGCCCAGTGTTTCTTCATTATTTTTCTGACCCACCAATGTTGCAATGTCTTGTAAGACAACTAGAACATCTGCATTCACCTCACACGTAACTTCTAGAACATATTCTATTTCTGAATTCATTACCTGTGATACAGTGGGGGTGATCTACCTTTTGGGGTGCCCTTGCGGGCTCCAATACGTTGGGAGAACATGTAGGGCCCTGAAGATAAGGATAGGGGAACACCTCTCTCGCATACGTAGCGGTTTTACCGAACACAGTGTGTCTCTACATTTTGACCAACACCATAATCGTGACCCCTCCGGACTCAAAGTCATTGGTATTGAAAAATATACCCCACACTGGAGGGGGAGCGACCTAGTACGGCAAATATCCCGTAGAGAAACACGCTGGATCTTTGATATGGCCTGTTACAGCCCCCTAGGTTTCAACATAGAATGGGACGTCAACTGTTACATAGATAACAGCTGAGTCCCATTGACACTTTTTCCTCCTCCTAGCCTTCCCCTTTAATATGCAGTCACAAGTAATAATATACGTTGACCCCCTCCCCCATCCTCCCATTGGGCTTGTCCCACAGTGAATGTAATGTGGCATCCTATGTTTGTTATTATGTGATATTAGGCTGCACATTCAGTAATGGTCCATATGTCTATCTTTATGTATTATTTATTTTATATTTTTTGTCTTTTAAAAATAACAGATATTTTTCCTCAAACTATATACCTTCCCAGGTAGCATTATGTTGTTGTTTACAGTAATTTGTTTTCTAACAACACGATGCACTGATTCCCATTGATGGTTTTGCTATGAGTGACGTCTCGCTTCTTTAATGTAGAGATCTCGCTCCTATACAAAACCAAGTTGGTTGCAGAGTAGAGCAGATCCCGGCATTTGCTTGTTCCGGTGTCACTCTCCTGCGTGATCGCATAAATAAGAACGAGGTGTGTGACGTCCGACACTTGAGCCTCCTTTCCCCGTAGAAGCCCGTTTGGATGAAACGCTGCGTCGGGTGGAGCTAAGTATCGCAGACGTCACCACGTTCATGAGCTTGCCAGCTGGCTGATCTGATCGTTTGCACGCCTAGCTGGAAGCATCTGCACATTGCTTTTTGTATCTACGCCAAGAAACTTGGATTTATGCAGGATGAAGGACTGTCTGTTTTTTAATCATGTCAGTGTCAACTGAATAAAACTGTCAGTTTCTTTTAAACTTGTTACACTATGGAGTTCCTTTTTTTCTTTATCTTCCACGATATCCTAAACAAGCTGAAAGCTTGAGCCACAATTTGGAGTGAGTTAACCCTTTGAAGTGGAAAATCCTTTCAGCTGTCCGAAGTATTTTTTGAGCTGTCAGCAGCGGAGGGATCTTCAGGACCCAGCTTGGGATAAGTGTTTCTGAATGCCTTACTGACCCCTGGAAGGGTCCAACATTGCGGTAAGCGGCCACCTATTACTAACCTACATAGGAACAGCTAAGCAACAGTATTGGAATTCTCTGCAAATACTACATTGGAAATTCCCTATGAACTGTGTTTTCAAAGGCTTTTTATGAAATAAGTTTTTCTACACCCATCAATTGGAATCTTATTTGGGACATTGCATTTTATTTTATTTTTTTTGTATTTGCACCTATATATTTCTATTTTACTTTTCTTCCATCATTATTAGTTTGCTGTGGAAGTACCTACACATATTTTTTTATATATATGTTACATTGTTGCGCACTTTTGTCTTTTGTCTATATATGTTTTGTGGAGCCTTATATTGGGCTTCTTTGTATTAAGGTGCAGCATATTTTCATTTATTATTGTTCACGGTTTCACGGTTTTTATATCTATATATTAACTAGTTTTAGGGGTGTTAGCGCGGATTGTCTTTTGTTTTTAGTGTTTGTTTGAAATATTTCTATCCCGCAGCTTCCCCCGCCCTCACAGAATTCACTTTCTGCACTCACCTGGGTAATATATTATCCCTTAATCACTATGGATATTTTTGAGCTACATAAAAATAGGAAAATCAATCCTGATGAGGTATTTGACCAGAGTAGCACAGAAACAGAAGGGATGCGTGGTATTTTCATGAGACTCAAAAATGTACTTATATCTGAATTACACGCTACTTGGGATATCATCTTCTTGGAACGATATATCCAAGAAAGGATGATTCCCCGAAGCCTTAGATGGCATGTCTTCCCAGACAGGGGGGACACTGATCTGGCAGATTGGTATCTATATTTTAATGACGTTGGTATATCCTTCCTTGGCTTTCTGGTAGCCCGTAAACAGGCTAAGGTCTCTAGATTGCAACTAGAAATTAGTGAAATCCAAGAAAAACTGACCCCCATGGCCAAGGAGGG
The DNA here is from genome assembly GCA_029574335.1 of Rana kukunoris. NCBI lineage: Eukaryota > Metazoa > Chordata > Amphibia > Anura > Ranidae > Rana > Rana kukunoris. Next base: position 484,575,298 of record CM056051.1, on the reverse strand, counting down.
ACTCTACCAAGTTTATTCTAAAGAACTTAGAGAAATTATGATTGAGGAAGAGGAAGAGCAGAGAATTAAGAAAAGGAAAAAGTACTTGAGAGACGTTGAGGACTATAAAGCACACAATGTCTTCAAGTGGCAGGAAAACAATCGCAATACAAGCCAACACAATGATGATTTACAAATGGAAGTGGGGGGAGCCACCTCCAGTGGCCTGGTATCTCAGTCCTCTGAACCCATCAGGCCCCTTTTGGGTCCTTCTACTCCTAAGGTGGGGTTCAGGGAACGGGAACCCAATAGAACAGGGACAAATAAAACACCCCATTCCACCAAGCGGAAACACAATGGACATCAGCCCAAGTCTAGTTCTACCAACACCCACCCTCCATCAAATACAGCCAATGGAAATCATGGGAGGTACTCTATCCAGGGGGGTACTAAAGGTCCTAGACAACCAGAGGGAATTCCGTACATTCATCCGAATTCGTACCATCATAATAGGCCCGCATATACGGAATATCATGACCACTATAATAATCATGAAGATTATGGATATAGAGGAGAAATCCAGCCCCCGTATCGGGCACCATGGGGTTATGACCTACCAGTAGAGAATAGGTATGAGCCGCTACAGGGAACTGGAGAGGGCACGTCGCGCACCAACTCCTATGGTAATGGCTCCTATCATCCATATAGTGTGACACATGAGGGCCCACCAGGTCCAGCTCCCTTAAGAAATAAAAAGGATAGTTTTTTAGGAAGGGGTATGGGAAAAAAGGGAAGACGAAGAGAGGAGTCAGGGGAGGGCAACGGTGCCACTCCAAAGAAAAGTCGCAACTAATATGCGAAGGCGTGTTTAATCTTAGTGGGGAGGTACTATCCAGAGCAGAAACCCTAACATTGAATCAAGGATTGAAATATGCCCCCAGAAGATCAATGGACAAATTCCAAATGTTCATAGATCTTCAAAAATTCATTAGGAAATTAAGCATCAAGCGGCATTTTATGACCAATCCTATCCTTAGGAACAGTAGTGATATCGGCCAGCAAGCAGGGACAGGACTGAGAAATGCCTCTTTGTTTAATCCCTCAACCAAAACAGCTGCCAGTATCACTGTATTTAAAAATTTGGTGTTACAGGATTTAACGAAGGCCAAGTTCAGGAAGGATAGAACCAAAAACACAGAGGAAGGCATCAAAACTCTATGCAAAAGGAAAGATCTGATTATCAGACCTGCAGATAAGGGGGGAGGGATAGTCCTACTTAAGAAGGCAGATTATCTCAAAGAAATGGACAATTTATTATCAGATAGGGCCACATATACTATTCTTGGGAATGACCCTTTGGGTAAATATCAAAAAATTCTCATGGGTTTGGTAAAGGAAGGTCATAAGAAGGGAATTCTAAATGAAAAAGAAAAAGATTTCCTGATCCCATTGGCACCAAAAACACCTATTATGTACTACATTCCCAAGATACATAAAAATTCCACCCATCCCCCCGGTCGCCCTATCGTAAGTGGCATAGACTCCCTTACTTCAAGAGTAGGGAAATATGTGGACCATTTCTTGCAACCCGCAGTAGCCAAGACCCCTGCGTTTCTAAGAGATTCAATGCAGATTATTAAGGAAATATCAGTGCTCAATATTGAGGAGGACGTCCTGCTGGTAACAGCGGATGTTTCCTCCTTATATACCATAATCCCCCATCATTTGGGGTATCTTGCAGCCGAACATTTCCTAAGGAAAGATCCCACTCTCAAACCTTCAACCTTAGAGTTTGTGATGAAATTACTTAATTTCGCCATGGAACATAATTATTTTTATTATGGTGGATCCTTCTATTTGCAATGTACTGGCGTTGCTATGGGGGCCAAATTTGCCCCCAGCCTCGCTGGACTCTTCATGGCCCTGTGGGAAAATGATTGCCTTTTTTCCCGAGGGGAGCCCCGCCTCCTATTTTGGCGGCGCTACATTGATGATGCCTTCTTTCTGTGGAAGGGGGATACACCTTCCTTGGTGGACTTCATGTCTAGTCTCAATAATAACAACTGGGGTATTAAATTTACACATGAGTCTAGCCCAGTGTCTGTCAATTTCCTTGATTTAGTAATCTTTAGAGAACAGAATTCCCTCCTCACTAAGGCTTTTTTCAAAACCACGGACCGGAATGGTTACATTCCCAGGGATAGTGGTCATCACCCTAACTGGCTTAAAGCTATTCCAAAAAGCCAGTTTCAAAGAATCAGGAGGAATTGCTCTAAAACAGAAGATTACCATTCCCAAGTCCAAATTCTCAAGCAACGGTTTGAGGAAAAAGGGTACGTGACAGAGGTCTTAGAGAAGGACATTAAGGAAGTGGCCGCTATGGACAGAGCAGATATGCTAGTCCCTAAAGCTAGTAAAATAGAGACAAGCAGAGATTCTTTTGAGTGGGCTTTTCTGACCACTTTTTCATTGCAACATTGGTGGGTCAGAAAAATAATGAAGAAACACTGGGCAGTTCTGAAAAGTGATAAGATCATGGGCCCCCGGCTTCCTGACACCCCAAAAGTTTTGTTCAGGAGAAATAAAAATCTAAAGGACCTACTGGCACCCAGTGTAGTTGACCCCCCACCAAAAGTGGTTATGTTTGGGAATCTGAAAGGTTTCTACCCGTGCAAGAGATGTAAAGTTTGTGCCTCTTGTAAGACAACTAGAACATCTGCATTCACCTCACACGTAACTTCTAGAACATATTCTATTTCTGAATTCATTACCTGTGATACAGTGGGGGTGATCTACCTTTTGGGGTGCCCTTGCGGGCTCCAATACGTTGGGAGAACATGTAGGGCCCTGAAGATAAGGATAGGGGAACACCTCTCTCGCATACGTAGCGGTTTTACCGAACACAGTGTGTCTCTACATTTTGACCAACACCATAATCGTGACCCCTCCGGACTCAAAGTCATTGGTATTGAAAAATATACCCCACACTGGAGGGGGAGCGACCTAGTACGGCAAATATCCCGTAGAGAAACACGCTGGATCTTTGATATGGCCTGTTACAGCCCCCTAGGTTTCAACATAGAATGGGACGTCAACTGTTACATAGATAACAGCTGAGTCCCATTGACACTTTTTCCTCCTCCTAGCCTTCCCCTTTAATATGCAGTCACAAGTAATAATATACGTTGACCCCCTCCCCCATCCTCCCATTGGGCTTGTCCCACAGTGAATGTAATGTGGCATCCTATGTTTGTTATTATGTGATATTAGGCTGCACATTCAGTAATGGTCCATATGTCTATCTTTATGTATTATTTATTTTATATTTTTTGTCTTTTAAAAATAACAGATATTTTTCCTCAAACTATATACCTTCCCAGGTAGCATTATGTTGTTGTTTACAGTAATTTGTTTTCTAACAACACGATGCACTGATTCCCATTGATGGTTTTGCTATGAGTGACGTCTCGCTTCTTTAATGTAGAGATCTCGCTCCTATACAAAACCAAGTTGGTTGCAGAGTAGAGCAGATCCCGGCATTTGCTTGTTCCGGTGTCACTCTCCTGCGTGATCGCATAAATAAGAACGAGGTGTGTGACGTCCGACACTTGAGCCTCCTTTCCCCGTAGAAGCCCGTTTGGATGAAACGCTGCGTCGGGTGGAGCTAAGTATCGCAGACGTCACCACGTTCATGAGCTTGCCAGCTGGCTGATCTGATCGTTTGCACGCCTAGCTGGAAGCATCTGCACATTGCTTTTTGTATCTACGCCAAGAAACTTGGATTTATGCAGGATGAAGGACTGTCTGTTTTTTAATCATGTCAGTGTCAACTGAATAAAACTGTCAGTTTCTTTTAAACTTGTTACACTATGGAGTTCCTTTTTTTCTTTATCTTCCACGATATCCTAAACAAGCTGAAAGCTTGAGCCACAATTTGGAGTGAGTTAACCCTTTGAAGTGGAAAATCCTTTCAGCTGTCCGAAGTATTTTTTGAGCTGTCAGCAGCGGAGGGATCTTCAGGACCCAGCTTGGGATAAGTGTTTCTGAATGCCTTACTGACCCCTGGAAGGGTCCAACATTGCGGTAAGCGGCCACCTATTACTAACCTACATAGGAACAGCTAAGCAACAGTATTGGAATTCTCTGCAAATACTACATTGGAAATTCCCTATGAACTGTGTTTTCAAAGGCTTTTTATGAAATAAGTTTTTCTACACCCATCAATTGGAATCTTATTTGGGACATTGCATTTTATTTTATTTTTTTTGTATTTGCACCTATATATTTCTATTTTACTTTTCTTCCATCATTATTAGTTTGCTGTGGAAGTACCTACACATATTTTTTTATATATATGTTACATTGTTGCGCACTTTTGTCTTTTGTCTATATACCTTCATATCCCACTACAGAGTGGACGCAGCTCTTTTGGCTACAGCTGAATTGGGCAGATCTGTCTTCAGGGCCAATTCTTCGGCTCTCTAGAGAATAAATACTTTGCATTGAACCCTCCCGACTGGCGAGTTATTTCCCAGTGTGTGCTGCCATGAATGCGTCAGGAAAATGGAAAATTGTATACTCACCTTTCCGTAATTTTCCTTTCCTGACGCATCTTCATGGCAGCACACAACTGCCCACCCTACTGTTCAATGATGATATATACGGAGAATGACGCCGGGTGTCTCCCACTCAGATTTATAGCTAACCAATCCTGTCAGGTTGTGGGGGCGGAGTCACAACCCAGTGTGTGCTGCCATGAAGATGCGTCAGGAAAGGAAAATTACGGAAAGGTGAGTATACAATTTTCCATTTTTTGGTGGCTGTCACAACAGCCCGGAGAATCAGCGAGTTACAAGCCCTGTCTATCAGGGAACCTTTTTGTTTAATTTTTTCAGACAGAATTGTCTTGAAACCTGACCCAGGTTTTTTGCCAAAGGTTGCTTCAATCAAAAACCGGTCTCAAGAAATAGTACTTCATACGTTTTGTTCCAATCCAAGAGGGAAAAAGGAAGAGGAATTCCATACCCTAGATGTTAAAAGGGCAGTTTTGAGTTGCTTAGAAGTTACAAAAGATTTTAGAAAGGCGGACGCCTTGTTTATTTTGTTCTCCGGAGATAAGAAGGGAAAGCAAGCATCAAAAGGAACCATTGCCAGATGGCTCAGAATGGCTATCACGAACGCATATTCTTGTTCAGGACAAGAATGTCCAAAAAATCTACGGGCTCACTCTACTAGAGCAGCAGCGGTAAGTTGGGCCGAGAAAGCTGGTGCCACCCCCGAACAGATCTGCAGGGCAGCCACCTGGTCAAATTTGTCTACCTTTGCCCGCCATTATAGATTAGATCTAATGACAGCGGACGACCAGGCGTTTGGGAGAAAGGTCTTACAGGCTGTTGTCCCGCCCTAATAGGGGTAAGTCTTGACTGTCCTCTCAGGTGGCTGTCCTGAAAGCCGTTTTGGGAAAATTGCAAGTTAGGCTTACCGGTAACTTGTTTTCCAATAGGCTTTCAGGACAGCGGTAACCCGACCTTGGTTTTCATATATAATGATACAGCTGTAATACTATGCAATAACTGTCACTTATGTGTTGCAGCCGGGGCTGGAGGTCTCTACAAACAACTGACGAGTGGAAGGGGAGGCCTCCCTTTAAAGACCGTATGGTGGAGGTGTTTCCTGTGGAGGGAGGAGCCATGATCTCTCAGGTGGCTGTCCTGAAAGCCTATTGGAAAACAAGTTACCGGTAAGCCTAACTTGCAATTTTTCTCTACGTGATTCTTGTCAAGCCTACCTTGCATACACACAATCGTGAAAAAAAAATGCTTGAGCAAAGCGCGGTGACGTCATGCTCGGAAACAAATCAACACATGCTCGGAAGCATAGAAACTTAATTTTCTTGGCTCATTGTAGTCTTTTACGTCACCATGTTCTTGGCAGTCAAAAGTTCACCAAACTTTTGTGTGACCATGTGTATGCAAGGCAGGCTTGAAAGGAAACCGATTGTGTGTACAGGACATCAGAGGTATCCGTTTATAAAACTGTGAACAGCGGCGATCCCGAGGATTGCCGCTGATCTCAGTTCATTGACGGTTTATGAAACAGAGATGATCACTGAAAGCTTCCTTGATCTACCTGACCTTGTCTTGGTGTCAAGAGATCCCCAAATTTTCCACTTCTTATTACGTGATTGAACAGTACTGACTGGCATATTCAAGACTTTGGATTTCTTTTTATATCCTTTTCCATCTCTTTAAGCTCGCATGAAGGTGTTGAGTCCTTGCGGGGGGGGGGAGCTGAGACGGCTGCAGGGGGACCCCAGAAGACCAAGGGCCAGATTTAGGAAAGAGATAAGACGGCTTATCTCCAGATAAGCCGTCTTATCTCTGCGTCTGAGCCCTCCTATCTAAGCGACTGAGTCATAGAATCAGTAACGCATAGATTTCTATAGGATCCAACTGGCGTAAGTCTCTTACGCCGTTGTATTTTTTCATATTTTAGGCTGGACGCTAGGTGGCGTTCCCGTCTAAAATATGCAAATGAGCCTATACGCCGATTCCCGAACGTACGCCCGGCGCTATTTTTTTACGTCGTTTGCATTAGCGTAGGTCCGTCGTAATGTTAACCCTGCTTAATGAGGCGCAGCCAATGTTAAGTATGGACGGCGTGCCGGCGTTTTTTTTTTTTTCACGTCGTTTACGTAAAACTTACGCAAAGCGAATAGGGCTTTGCGTAAGTGACGTTCACGTCGTTTACACGTCGTATTGACGTCGTGATTTGGAGCATGCGCACTGGAATCAGTCCACGGCTGGTGCATGCGCAGTACGTTCGGCGCGGGGACGCGCTGGATTTAAATAGTACACGCCCCCTACCCGCCGAATTTGAATTAGGCCGGGCCATTTACGCTATGCCGCCGCAACTTAACAGGCAAGTGCTTTGTGAATACAGCACTTGCCCGTAAAAGTTGCGGAGGCGTAGCGTAAACGGGATACGCTACGCCCGCACATTTTTACGCGCTCCTACCTGAATCTAGCCCCAGGTTCGGGGCCACTTCTAAGACACTTCTAAAGACAACTTGTTGTGTGTATAAAAGACACCTGTCCAAAGAATCTTTCTTCCATTCAAACCTCACCATCATGACCAAAGAGTTGTCAAAGTACATCAGGGACAAGATTGTAGACCTACACAAGGCTGGAATGGGCTACAAGACCATCAGCAAGAAGCTTGGTGAGAAGGGTACAACTGTTGGAACGATTATTCGCAAATGGGAGAAAATAACATCAATCTCCCTCGGTCTGGAGCTCCATGCAAGGTTTTGCCTCATGGGGTAAGAATGATCATGCGAAAAGTGGGTGATCAGCCCAAAACTACACGAAGTGGAGCTTGTGAATGATCTTAAGGGAGTTGGGACCACAGTCACCAAATAAACTATGAGTAACACAATACGCCCCCGTGGATTGTAATCCTGCAGAGACCGCAAGGCCCCCCTCCTCAAAAAGGCCCATGTACAGGCCAGTCTGAAGTTGAAGGATTGGGAGAAAGTGCTATGGTCAGACGGGACCAAAATTGAGTTCTTTGGCAATAACTTGTGTTCAAAGAAAGGAAAAATGCTTACTATGACCCTAAGAACACTGTCCTTACAGTCAAGCATGGAGGTGGAAACATTATGCTTTGGGGCTGTTTCTCTGCTAAAGGTACAGGCCAACTTTGCCACATTGAGGGGCCAATGGATGGGGCCATGTATTGTAACAATCTTGGACGAGACCTTCTTCCCTCAGCCAGAACACTGAATAATTTTTTTTCTATTCTATTCAATTCTCTTTGGAAATTGGAAAACTATTCAAATTCGAAAAGTATTAGAAAACTATTCGAAAATGATTATTTTCTTTGGATTCATTTCAATTCGGATACATTTGAATTTCCAAATAACATAAAATTGTCCGAATTTTAATTCGGAACGAAACGAACCGCACATGTCTAGTAACCAACTACAAGAAACATCTTACCTGTGTGTTTGCCAACAAGGGTTATTCAACCATCATGTTTTGCTTGGGGATCAAATACTTATTTTACTCACTGAACTGCGACTCAATTTATAATATTTGAATCGTGGGTTTTTTTTTCTGGATTTTTGGTTGATATCCTGTCTATTATTTAAAATACAGCTATGATAAAAATGATAAACCCTTCATTTCTTTGTAAGTGGGCAAACTTACAAAATATGCAGGGCATCAACTAATTATTTTCCCCACTGTACCTTTCAAAAGGAATCCAGGACATTCTCAGGCAAACTGCGAGATGTAATCCTCCTGTATTCTGGATCTGCATATCCTGAGCCTCCCGCTAAGCTTTGTGGGTTTAGAACATATAAGAAAGGTGGAAAGTTACACAACTGAAGTCCATCCAATCTACGAGCAATAAGATACTTTTAAGAAGCCAGTGTACATGTGATATAATTGAAAATGGTAAGAAGGCCTAAAAATTGTGGATGTTTAATGTATTTTTTGATAGTGTTAGCTGCCTTGGTTCATTTTAATAAAACAATATAGTTCTGTATTTCTGGGCACATGCAATCTCCCATAAAAAGGGTAACTGAAAAAAGCACTTAAAGCGGAGCTCCAGCCGCGAAACATTTTTTTTTTAAAGTCAGCAGCTACTAACAGTGTAGCTGCTGACTTTAAATAAGGACACATACCTGTCCTAGGCGCCCGTCCTGGAGTCCAGCGCCATCCGCAGCAGAGGACGAGCCATCGCCCGTCACTCTGCTGCACCCCCGCCATCCTCAGTGAGGGAACCAGGAAGTGAAGCGCTCCGGCTTCACTGCCCAGTTCCCTACAGCGCATGCGCGAGTCGCACTACGCCTGCTGATTGGCTCCCACTGTGTACTGGAAGCCGAGTGTTCCCAGAACACAACGGGGGGACGGGGACAGGTGGTCACGTCATGCCCGCAGTCTGCCCGAGACTGTGTGGCCGGAAGTGGGTGCAAATACTTGTCTTTAGAAAGGTGACAAATGTGACACTGGAGGGGGGAGGGATCCGATCAGCGGAAGTTCCACTTTAGGGTGGAGCTCCGCTTTAAGTTATCACACTTAAAAGTGTATATTAAAGTGGAACTTCACTCTCTCAATCAACATTGACTATGTTGAATCCTTATATCTCCTTAGCACCGACCCTAGGCATATATGCGAGCCTCAGCTTGAAGGGTTTTATATCGGGATGATATATAGCTGCAGGCATCACCCCAGTACAGCTTTTCAGAGCAGGCTGTCGGCTCTTTAGGGATAACAACTGAAACGGCTAAAAGCCCTCGGCTGTTATCCTAAAGGAGCGGGAGGAGACGTCCCTCCCCCCCCCCCCCCCTCTTTCCGCCGCTCATCCCGGGCCTCCCGTCCCATGATATGGCGCATCCGCTGGCTAGGCTGAGACTGGAACAAATCTGGAATCGGCTTTGATCGACTCTCCTATGTAAAAACACGGAAGCAATGTCACTTCCGGTTTACTCGGCTGCCAGTGGTGCTGATTTTTAAAAAAATTACGGTATTCAGAATCGCTGTTTTTGTCAATCTGAATATTTTGAAGTGCATAGGAGGGATTTGGGGTATTTTTGACCCCCGATCCCTCCATAAAGAGTAGCTGTCACCTAACCACCTATTACTGGGGTGTTTACATTCCTTGTAACAGCAATAAAAGTGATCAGAATTTTGTTTGACAATGTAAAAAAATAAAAATAAACAAATAAAATAAATAAGAAACATTTTTTTTAAAGCTCCCTTGTGCTCGTGTAGCAAAGAAACTGCATGCCTAAGTCATGCCCGAATATGTAAACGTTGTTCAAATCACACATGTTGGAAAGCAATAATTTTAGCAAAAGACCTCCTCTGTAACGCTAACCTGGTAACCATAAAAAAAATTTAAAGTGTCGCCTATGGAGATTTTTAGGTACCGTAGTTTGTCGCCATTCTATGAGTGTGCGCAATCTCAAAGTGTGACATGTTCAGTATCTATTTACGTGGAGTAACATCATCTTTCACATTATACAAAAAAAGTTGGGCTAACTTTACTACTTAGTTTCAATTTAATTAATGAAGATGTTGTTTTCCCCAAAAAATTGCGTTTGAAAGACCGCTGCGCAAATAACGTGTGACATATAATATTGCAACGATCGCCATTTTATTTTCTAGGGTCTCTGATATATATATATATATATATATATATATATATATGTATGTTTGGGGGGTTCTAAGTAATTTTCTACCAAAAAATACAGATTTTAACTTGTTAGCAACAAATGTCAGAAATCGGCTTAGGCGTGAAAGGGTTAAGCTGCTAGCATTAGGAAATAGATAGGAAAGTAAATTGTATTTACTTGTTTTAGCTAATTCCTAGTTTCCATGCCTAGGCAAATGATGTCCTGCATCCCAGGAGTCTTCAGGTGGGTGGAGGGGTTTTCTCAGTCAGCAAAGCACACTTTCCTGTCTGTATGTCTGAGCTAAGGGCCGATTGATTCCAGGAAGTAATTGATACATGAATCATCTGCCCTTACTCAAGGTGCCCTCTGTCAGAAATGCTAGGGGGTGTTTTTATAAGTGATTTCTCAGCAAAATAAAGCATGGAGACATAAATGGATGGAAAGGGGTTCCAACCACTCTAAGGCTTGTATACACTGTCAGAAATTCTGAAGTAAAATTTTGTCTGAACGATCTGCCGATTTTTCTGATCGTTGGTATGCTGTTTTTGACAGCCAATTACGAATTTTCGTCAGACAAAAAATGGATGTGACCTAATATGTTATGGCTCAAGCCCGCTGATAGATCTAATTTTTCTAACCCAATAACGAAGCATTCCTTAGCATTATGGGATAAATTTAAAAGCTCACATAAGCTCCAATCCCTTGCTTTCGTTCCTCAAGAATCCCGCCTTCTATCCGGCCTGGAAATATCCAAACACATTCTCAGCATGGTCACCTGCAAACTTGATTCGTCTACACAAACTAACATCTACTACACATTTTCACACATTTCCTGTACTTTGTGAAACTTTTGGGCTTCCTAGAACTGAATATTTCCACTATTTACAAATAAAGAATTTTTACGAACCATTCATCAATACAGATTCATCGCTTACTCCAATGTCTCAATTCGAGCGGATTTGTATAAGCAACCCACATACTAGAGGACTCATTTCAACTTTATATTAACTACTCACTGCAAACCCTAATGATGTATTACACTTATATGCAACCAAATGGGAACAAGACATGATTCGTTCTTTTGACATCAAAGACTAGTCAAGTATATGGCTAGCCACGAAAAAATTCCTCTCCAAATTGCTGTGCGGTAGAGACAAATTACAAGGTTCTAGCGCGCTGGTACCTAGTCCCAGCTAGAGTTGCAAAATTCGTCCTATTTTTGTTTATAGCGCAAAAAATAAAAACCACAGAGGTGATCAAATACCACCAAAAGAAAGCTCTATTTGTGGGAAAAAAAGGACGCCAATTTTGTTTGGGAGCCACGTCGCACGACCGCGCAATTGTCAGTTAAAGCGACGCAGTGCCGAATCACAAAAAGTGCTCTGGTCTTTGGACAGCAATATGGTCCGGGGCTAAAGTGGTTAAAGTAGTATTAAACATACACTTTTTTTAAATAATGCATTCGGCTTAAGCAGAGAAACGTTCCACACACAGTACATTATGTACTGCATATTTGTTTGCCCAGTTTCACACAGCCAGCACTTGATTGCTTTTCACCACTTCCCTAAACTTCTGGGTAGGGAAGAGTGCACACTTTGCTCATCACAGGGACCAATGCAAGTGGACAATTCCATTTTATCTCCTCTGGCATAGCTCCCAACTGTCCCTGATTTCGAAGGACTGTCCCTGATTTGGAGCAATGTCACTCTGTCCCTCATTTGTCCCTCATTTTGGTCTCATCTATGTACAGGCGGTCCCCGGGTTACAAAAAAGATAGGGACTGTAGGCTTTGTTCTTAAGTTGAATCTGTTTGTAAGTTGAAACAGGTACATTTTTTAAGTATAGTTCCAGCCCAAAAAATCTATTTAAGCTTTTTGGATAACATGGGGAAGGGTTATCGCCCCTGTAACATTTGTTTTGCTGTCTGTGCCCCTGTTCAGAAGATTTCACCTCACTTTATGTCCAAATGACAATTGAATTTAGAAAATGTTGGGTTTTTAGGGAAACAAGGATTGGTGATAAAGCATCAGTGGAGAGGAGACACCTTTTTTTCCATATTAACTCTTACAGGAGAGAATTCCCCTTCCTAGGGGTAGATTTCATTTCTCTTCCTGTCATCTCCCATCGTTTGTAAGTAGGAATGATTTGTGAGTCGGATGTTTGTAAGTAGGGGACCGCCTGTAGTTGTATATAAAATACACTTGTTATCTATCAAAAACTGTTTTCCAGAGCTAAACATTTCATTGGATTTCTAAATTGTTGCATTTGTAAATTACAAAAGCCAATATAAAGGAATAGTAGTGGTAAAAAAAAAAGCACTTGTTGGTTTAACCAATCTTGTTTTTTTGTACAATTCTCCTTTAAGGGGGTGTGGCAAGGGGGAGCGTCCTATGCCTTCATACTTTTGCTGATCCCTCATTCCCATCTCAAAAAGTTGGGAGGTATGCCTCCGGTCAGGGCTTCTCTCTCTCTGTTCCTGCAGCCTCTTCCTGCCTAATACCCATGCAGTACCTGACCAGGTTCAAGATGGGTTGGGGTGATCACCCCTCCAAGGCTGGCAAAGCCCCCTTATGAGTCCACACTCTGTGAGGCAGGCTCCAGCTAACTTTCTTGCATCAGAGTCCTAAATTCTGAAAGCTGCTAAACAGCTCTGTTGCTGGGAGAGCCATAGGAGGCAAGGGGAGGGATCTGGATGTGCAGCATGTGTGTTTTAAGTGCAACCTGCCCCAGCCGGTAGCACCTCTGTTTTTTACCTCAGGTTTAGAATGCACCAAATTCACAGCTGTTCATGACAGACCTTGATTTCCAGAACTCAGCCCGGGACAAGGTCATAACAGAACAGCTGTTAAAAAAATCTATAATGTCTCAGGTAATTCGGTACTGCTGTCAACTATGCTTGTCCAGTTGCCATAACTTCTCCATTGCTTTCCCTGGGACCTTCTGCTCCTGTACTATGCACTGGTATGCTTGTTGTAGCTTGGGGTAAATGCCTTTCGACTGTCAAGTCACTTCATGCTGCATGGGGTAAACAGATTATTTTTCTATTTTTTTTTTTTTTATTGAAAATAACACAAGTACATGTAATGACAACAGGAATAAAAATCCAAGAATTTGATACAAGTAGTCAGAATACAGATTCTTTAACAAGATCAATGTTAGTCTAAACTCGAAGCAAGCTCTTTTTAGTCCCAGAGGGACAAGGGCATAAAACAGCTAAGGTATCAAAGTTGAATGTCTACTCCATCAGCAAGTATTTATCGTAGGGGCACTTCTGGGTCCCAGGGGGACTTCTGGGTCCCAAAAACCCAATTTCGAGGTCTTCCAACTTCTGTTAGAGTAAATGTTTCAGGTATTTATTATAGAAGCCTTGATACAACAGGGTTACCTGTGCTCTTTTGTCTAATGGGACCTGGGTGTAAATACCTTCTACTTGAACTCGTATTATAGGGGAAGGCCCTACTAACTTGCCGGAAAACCTGCTCAGTGTGTTCAGCAGCCTGTATTTGCACTTTCTTTTTGATCTGTTTCTGTTGTGGTAACTGCTTTGATAAAGTTCTGGAAGATTGATGTGCATTGTCTTTATAGGACTGCCTACCTGAGGTCAAAGATATTGAGTTGAACAGACACTCAGAAACAACAGGGGGGCCCTCTGAAAGGCTTTGGACGTCCGCTGTTGTTTTCTTGCATCTTTGAATTTAGAGCTGCCTGTTCTAGGTGGCCATATAGTTGGGGCCCTCGGAAGTTTCCTGACGTCTTTTTGGGTAGCAGCTTCTGTAGCACCTTCAGGACTTCTGAAAAGAAGCTTCTGTAACTCTAATAATTATTTTGTGGTGTCAAGCAGGGTTCTTGGGCATTGAGTCTGAAGTGTTCAGTTTCCCCACAACTATGACATCTCTTTCCAGAAGAGGGAGGTGTGGAACATGGCTTAACTTCCCCTTACTCTTTTTTTCTTGACATCAAAGCAGTCACTACCTGTTACACATTAGTGAGGGATTTCTGAATATTTGCCTGAGTCTCCAACACTTGCATAATTGTCTTATGTAACTCCAGGTGAGTTTGCACCACTTGAGCCAGTTGATCTTGTATTGTCAGGTCTCACCAGTTAGCTCAACGCCTGACTCATACTCATATATTGACTCATTGTCATCATCCTCTGAGAAGCACTGTTCTTGTTCTACCTGAACAAGGCATGTGAGAACCTTTTCTTTCTTAAGCGTTTGTCCTGGTGTTTTGGTTTTGATTTCTCTCCTCCAACAAAGCTTCTTCCTCCCCAACTTTGGATAGTTGGAAGTGTTTTTGGAGCCCTTCAGGAAAAACTTTAGGACAATGGATGGTTTGGACGAGCTCCCTATAGAACTTGGTCAAACCAGACTCTCTCAGCAATTCGTGGGTCTATTACATTCTTCTGGAAAATCTGGTGTAGGATCTTCTCCACTTGGATTATGTAGCTGGACAACTTTTCTCCTCTGCATTGGTGTTCAAACTTATACATTAAGTCGGAAAGTTTTTCAATTCTCCTGAACACAGAATGCTGTACAGTCCTGTTTTCCTAGCTTTAAGTTGCACTATATTTTCCTCCTCTCAGACTCCTACCAATTATTTGTTGCTTTAGGGCCTCTGGGATATCCCACCCTTCTAATTCTTGAGAGACTTGATCATCTATGTTTCATCTTCAAAATCATTACTCAAATGGAGGCTAGTTCCTTGGAAACAGGGGGAATAGAATAAAGTTTTATGCAGCTAAATTAGAGTAAACCTGGTGATCCACACAATCAACAATAGGTAATGGCTTTAGAAAACCGCAACAGCAATGATAATCATTTGAAGCAACAGGCTATCCACTTTAAAGCGCAGTCTATATAAATGTCAGAGATTACATTTTAAGACTCTCTTAAGAGGTACTTCTTATGATGGACAATAGGCAAAGTTCTTGTGAAGAAAATATCTGACTGAACTGTTTTTAGCCTTAGTTCTTCAGCCAGCTAGCATTGGGTCCCAGTCTTTTATGGTGGTGCCCATGAGTACTGCATGCAGTAAATAATGCTTCTAGTTAGATGTCCAGTCCCTATGTGCTCAGTCTCTGCTTGCAGCAAGAGGTTAATGGCAGCAGTGTCCTTTCACCAGTGCTTTGCTGCAGCTTACCATAGTTTTTGATGTTATGCAGAATTGACTTCTCTTGATCGTTTTTCTTCCTAGAGCTCCTCTTTTGCTAGGCATGGTTCACATCAGCTGATGCTTCTTATGAACAGCAATCTTAAAATGTTAGACTCCAGTGTACAAACTACTGACTCCAATTAGCGTTTGATTAAGTAATTAGTCTAAGGGATCGCTTACTTTTTCCTCCAGCACCGTGAATCTTTTATTAGCGGTTCAATAAGTAAATAAGAAATGTGTTATCAGTTTAACCACTTGCCTACAGGGCACTTACACCCCCTTCCTGTCCAGGCCATTTTTCAGCTTTCAGCGCTGTCTCAATTTGAATGACAATTGCGCGGTCATGCTACACTGTACCCAAATAAAAAATGTATAATTTTCCTCACACAAATAGAGCTTTCTTTTGGTGGTATTTAATCACAGCTGGGTTTTTTAATTTTTATGAAAAAAGACCAACAATTTTGAAGAAAACTGGAGGCCGGAGGCCCTAACTAGTCAGTGCCCCGATTACAAGTTTTGTTGTTCCTGATCATCTCTCCTCGCCACACACTCTGTCAGCGTGAGGCGAGGAGACCCCATTAGCAGCTTACCATGTTTACATGTGACCGACTGCAATTGGACACAGCTGTACACATGGTTAAAGAGCCGCAGACGCCGCTCTTTACAGAGATCGCGGTCAGGCCGTGCCCTAGCAACACAGCGCGATCATTTGACGGTGGGGGGGGGGGGGGCCAAAACTGGTTAGCGACATTGGAGTCAATTCACTAAGAGTTAAATAACACATGCGCAAACAAGTGTGCAAATGTTCAATTCACTAAGAGTTATGCGCTAAATAACTACCGCAGTAAAGTTTTGATGCAACAAAAAAGCTGCCGAACGGTCGTTTGAAAATCGAATTGTGCGTATGAGGCTGAAAGCGGAGTTCCGCCTGCCAAAAAAAAATTAAAAGTCAGCAGCTACAAATACTGCAGCTGCTGACTTTTAAAATAAGGACACTTACCTGTCCAGGGCACACGCGATGTCCTCAAGCCGACCCGTCCCTCTGCATCTTAAGTAAGGGAATTCTGAAGTGAAGTCTTTACAGCTTGTTTCCCTAAGGCACATGTACGAGGCGTTCTGACTGGTTCCTGCTGTCTTCTGGGACCTGTGTGTCTCCCAGAATTGAGCGGAGGGAATGGAGGAGGGGCGGGACATGGTGAAAATCAATGGGGATACTGCAACGATCTTTCGCCGGAAGCGGGAGTTCAATTTCTGGGTGGAACTTTGCTTTAGCTCATTTTCACACTGGGCTGCGGGAATGAAGCCATGCGAGTTTAGCTGAACTTGCATTATTTCACTCCCAATTTTGGCTGCGATTTCAGAGATATCTGTGCAGGTTTCCGCACAGATGTCAATGTAAATCGTGGCCCGAAATCTTAAAAAGTAGTACTACTTTTTTAAATCGGTGGAGCGCCGCACCATATAGGACAGCGCCATTGCCGAAAAATCCCGCCCGGCACTTACCTGTCTCGGGTCACGGCGCTGTCCTCCACGCGCTGAGCTCTCGATGGCTTCTCCTGTCCTCTGCTGTGATTGGACGCCTGATAGGGGTCCAATCACAGCGCCTGTCGCTTCAGCCAATCAGGTGACAGGTAACCAGACTCGAGCACCCGACTGGCTGAGAGGCAGGTCAGTGTTAGAAAAGGTATTTATTTGCTTCCCTAACACAACACTGAGTAAACAGCGAACGCACAGCATTGCGCCCGCTGTTTTAACATTTTGAAAGCCCAATAGAGCCAATGGCTCTAATCAGGCGCTTCCAAAAAAAAAAATGCTGCTGTGATTTAGATGCCCGCTGCCTGTCAAGGGGCCGGACACCTGAATAGGGGGCTGAAATGCATGAATCTATATATTGGTGATAGACAGGTGCAGGAAAGAGGGGGCAGAGCTCCTGCGACCTTTATGGATGCACCGCCACTGTCTGGTCTGAATTTAGGCAAAAATGTGGGCCTTTTTTTGTCCCTGAAAAAGAACAGGGAATGCCATGGACCCCTACTGTGAGCCACGTCAGAATTAAGCGTGAACCCAGCGCCTCGGATAAGGATCAGGTCACATTTTGTGGCAAATTACTGCAGAATACCAGTTCATTCCAAGGGGTTGGAATACTCTTTCCTGCCACTGTAACCATGCAATAAAGATGGTATCTGGAGTCCATATTTGTTATATAACGGACACTTCCCTGCTTAGGTTTAGCTTTGCTTTCCCCGTACACATAACACAATGTACTAGGAGGAGTACAGCTACATTCTCTCCAGCACTCCTATATAACGACACGTCCCAGAAAGCGTGTCTCCAGGCCATGGAACTCTCCTCCTCCCCCCACCCCCCCTGACCACACCCACAAGGCCTGTGCCTCCTCCAACATGGCGGTTGGTCGAGGTCGGCGCCTCTGGTGACGTCATTCTCCGGCGCCCAGTCTGTTTCTCAGCCCCCCTCTTGTCTCCTGTCTCCGGACGGATCGTCTTGTACCGGAGCCGCTCTTAAAGGGGCAATGTACCGAGACGGAGCCGCGGGACCCGGCTTAGGGGGTGAGACTGCGGGCTGAGCGGCGGGGGGGATACGGAAGGGGCGACTGGGCTGTTTGTCAGTGGGAGGAGGAGGGGGGCCACACACACCGACCGCGGGGTAACGGGGCAATAGCTGTGCTGGTCACGGGCCCGGTGTGAGGGGAGGAGCCATTGTCTGCACGGGAGGGGGAGGGGTGATCAGCCAGACTTTCATCCCATACATCCATCATGTATAGATTAGAGGTGTGTGTATATAGGGGGGGGAGGCATCATTATACCTCATACATTTATCATATATAGAAGTGTGTGTACAATTAAAAAAACAAAAAAACAAAAAATAAATAAATATATATATATAAATATGGAATTTTACTGAGAATGGAGTAACTGCATGGCAACCAATCAGCTTCTAGTTTCAGCTTCTTCAGGTAAGCTTTAAAAAAAAAATCAAAGCTAGAATCTGATTGGTTGTCTTGCACAGCTGCTCCAGTAACTTCCCCCTCATAATCTATTACTGGTGAAGCCATCTCTATGTCTGGAGAGGTTGTCTTTGTGTATTTTTTGTATGGGGGAAGAAGGAAGAGAGAGATTGCCTCACGCTTAAAGCGGAGCTCCACCCTAAAGTGGATCTTGCGCTGATCGGAACCCTCCCCCCTCCGGTGTCTCATTTGACACCTTTCATGGGGGGGGTGCAGATACCTGTCTAAAGACAGGTATTTGCACCCACTTCCGGCCACACGTCTTGGGCAAAAGACGGGTATTTTCTGACATCCTGTCCGTCCCCTGTTGTGTGCTGGGCACACTCCGCTCCCAGCACACAGCGGGAGCCAATCGGCGGGCGCAGCACGACTCGAGCATGCGCCGCAGGGAACCGGGCAGTGAAGCCGGAGCGCTTCACTTCCTGGTTCCCTCACCGTGGATGGAGGGGGGAGCAGCAGAGTGACAAGCGATCGCTCGTCCTCTGCTGCGGACGCCGCTGGACTCCAGGACAGGTAAGTGTCCTAATATTAAAAGTCAGCAGCTGCAGTATTTGTAGCTGCTGGCTTTTAGGCCTCTTTCACACGGAGCGGTGCGTTTTTCGGTCCGCTCCGTGTGTCCGTCGGCTTTGCGGGGCGTCTCCGCTGAGCTGTCGGGCGGACAGGGCTGTCCCCGCAGACTATGCAGGGACCGCCCTGTCTCTCCTCCGCTATCCCCTATGGGGAAACGGAAGAAAAATAGGACATTCTTCCGTCTGAAAAAACGAATGCGGATCTTGCGGACGTTAGCGGATGCATCATCCGCTAACGGATCCGCTCCCATAGGGGCCCATTACAAGTCCGTAAACGGACTTGTAATGAGCGGACGAACGGAGCGGACATGTGAAAGGGGCCTTAATATTTTTTTTTGAGCGCACATCCGCTTTAATGAGGAAAAATATATATACACACACACACACCCCCGATCATCCATAACATTATGATCACCCACCTAAGACTGAGTAGGTTTCCCCCCCTTTTGCCGCACAAACTACCCACAGACTCCAGGCATGGTCTCCACCAGGCCTCCGAAGGAACGTTGTGGTATCTGGCACCAAGATGTAAGTAGCAGATCCTATATGTCCTGTAAATTGTGAGGTGCGGCCTCCATGGATCGGACTTGTTTTTCTAGAACATCCTGCAGATGCTCGATTTGGCTTGAGATCTGAAGAATTCGGAAAGCCAAATCAACCCCTCAAACACGTTAGTTATTGTGTTCCTCAAACCATTTTGAGTTCATCAGACCCGGCCGCCTTCTTCCCTTGCTCATGTAGCTCCATAGAAGGTAAGGCTGGTCCTGATAGAAAGGAGTCAGAACACACAGTGCATAGCTATATGTTGTGTATGGGGGCTACAGACTAATCAGGGCGCCCCCATGCTGACCTGTGTCTACAGCCAAAAGCTCCTACAATGGGCACCTGAGCATCAGAACTGGACCATGGAACGATTGGTCTGAGGGATCCATGTGTGTGTGTGTGTGTTTTTTTTTTTTTTTTTTACATCATATGGATGGTCAGGTGCGTGTGTGTCACTTACCTGGGGAAGAAGGCTCCAGGATGCAGGCAGTGTGGTGCTTTGGGCAAGGTTCTGCTGGGGAACCACATACCTAAGGCCACTTTCACACGGAGGTGCTTCTAAACTGACGGTAAAAACACTGAGTGCTTTTGAAGAGCTTTTCAGGCGCTTTTGAGGAGCTTTCCAATGGAGAGGGGAGATTTTCACAGCCCTGCCAGCACACTGCCCCAGTGTGAAAGCATTCATTGATTTTAATGGAAATACGTTTTCGTGAGCTTTTTAGGCGCTGTTTTTAGCGTGAAGGCGCCTCATTGTGGAAGTGGTCTAAATGTTCTTGCTGACCAAGAAGACTCTATTCCCTGAAGGCAGTGTCCTTGTTTAGGAGGATAATGTACCCTGCCACACTGCGAAAATGGTTTGAGGAACACAACGAGTTTGAGGTGTTGGCTTCTGAATTCTCCAGATCTCAATTGAGTGTCTGTGGTTGAAAAACCCTGATCCATGAAGGCCTCTCCCCACAACTTGGAGGACTTAAAATTATTGTTACGATCACCTTGTAAAACAACCCATTCAGTTTAAAATAGAAATGAAAGGCAAAACTTTATAAATGCCCCTCCCCTTTTTTTGTTTAAGTGATCACACTCCCTCCGTTCTCAGCTGCATAAGAGCTGGGAGAGGAGCAGCAGCAGCACACTGATCTTCCCAGTGAAAGGCTGTGCAGCATGGAGTGCAGGGTTGCCAACTTTCAGTAAATTTACGAACAGTATGCAAAATCTGTACCTTTTTGCATCTGTCTTTAAATCTCCATTGCGGACATATATGCTGCATGTCTGTAACTGACATTCATGGACAAATGCAATAATTATGGATTTTACAAACTGTAAATTTACAGAAAGTTGGCAACCCTGATAGAGTGTGTCAGGACAAGTCTGATCATTGCAGGAGAGCAGGCTAGAAAATGTACCATGGTGTGCTCTCCTGCACAGGGACTGGCAGGAACACCAGGAATTTAACCCAAAGGAAGCAATACAAAGAACATGATTCTTTCTCCTACAAGTACATGGTACAGCAGTTGCATATCAGGAATATGAAATGTTGGTATAACAAACACTTTAAAGGATCTGCTACTAAAATCTTGGTGCCAGAGATCACAGCATTCCTTCAGAGGTCTGGCTGCATCCATGCTTCAACAGGACAGGGCTGTTTTGGCAGCAAAAGGGGGACTTGCTCAATATTCGGTGAGTATAAAGTTATGGCTTATTGGTATGTATATGTGTGTGGTTACTATAAAAACACAATCAGCTTCTAGCCTCTGTTTGTTCAGGTAGGCTGTGAAAATGAAAGCTAAAAGCTGATTGGATGCCATGCACAGCTGGTCTGTTGTTACTAAATTCCACCTCATTATATATTACTGGTAAGGATGAGCTCCAGCGTGTTTGCACAGCCCACGTGAAGAGTCTGCCAGGAAGTCGGCACTGCCCTGATCACAGGCATGGAGACATTGTCCCGATGCACAGCTGCAGAGATCGGGAAATGTCTCACTACCTGTGATTAGCGCAGCGCCGACTTTCTGGCAGGCGCTGTGCGAACACGCCGGAGCTCATCCTTAATGACTAGTAAAGCCAATAGGGGTGACTTACTAAAATAGTCTTCCAGTTTTTCCTTTTTGTTAAAGCTTAACTGAACAAGGCAAAGTTAGAAGAGAAGCTGATTGGTTTCTATGCAGAGCTGCACCAGAATTTGCACACCCCAATTTTAGTAAATCAACCCCAATGTGTCTGCAGAGGTTTTCTATCCCTCTCTTCTGTAAGGCAAGAGAAGAGGCATGATGAGGTCCATTTATTAATATTTTCATCCAAGAATTACTTATGTGAATCTTATGTGAAAAATGGAGGAATCTCGGGTGAACATATTGATAAATATACCTCTATCACTTAAAACTATACATATTCCCGGAGAGTTGGTCTGTCTCTCTGCATTACCGGGATGGGCAAAGGGATTTTCAAACTTCACACCCTGTGGATACATAGTGGGGTCTATTTACCAAAGATTCACATCATTTTCTCATGAGATTCACTCTTGTTTTAATTGTCTCTGATGTAAAGAATGGGTGAAAACATATTGATGGTAGAGACATATATATGTTGGGAGAGGTTGTCTGTCTCTGTATTTGTAAGAGAAGATTAATGGAAAGAAATTCTCAAGCATCACATCCATGTTTTCACTGAAGATTTACAGTTTTCATCAAATATTCACCCATTTTTGTTAAGTAATCTAATGGGAAAAATGTGTAAATTGTGTGTGCAAAAAATGATAGCCCCCTCTACTGTATATTGCTAGTAAAGCATTTCATGCAACGGGTAAAATAAAAATTGAACTGTTAATATTTTTCTAGGTAAATGTATTTCTAAAGTTGCTATTGACATGAAATTTTCACCACCATGCAATCCATCCATACATACATACATGCATGCATACATACAAATAAACCAAAACAAATATGTTCAGAGATGAAGTGATGTGTAATAAAATGGATTTAATGGAACGACACAGGGAAAATTTATTAAACACATGAAAAAATGCAAACTAAGTCACCAGCTGAAATCTATCAGTATTTAGAAAGCAATCCTGCCCCTTGTCAGTGCAAATTAATATCAGCTAGTTCAGTCTGAGCTGACCTATGAAAAGGTGTCTCGTTACCAAGGTGTCACACAAGGAACATCTCATGGTGGGTAAAAGCAAAGCACGCTCACAAGACCTTCCCAACCTATTGGAAAACAAACTGATGGCATTGGTTACATAAGTATCTCTAAACTTCTGAATGTTCCAGTGAGCACTGTTGGGGCCATAATCCGGAATGAAAAGAACATAATTTTGCCAATAAACAGGCCACGACTAGGTGCTCCTCGCAAGATTTCTGACGCAGGAGTGAAAAGAATTATCGGAGGTGTTGTCCAAGAGCCAAGGACTACTTATGGAAAGCTTCAGAAAGACCTGCAATTGTCCAGTACAATAGATTTAAAGAAAACAATAAGTAATGCACTCAGCCGCCATGGCCTGTATGCACGCTCACTACGCAAGACTCCATTGCTGAAGAAAAAGCATGTTTGAAGCTTGTTTAAAGTTTGCTGCACAACATTTAGACAAGCCTGTGAAATACTGGGAGAATATTGCCTGTTTAGATGAGACCAAATTTGAACACTTTGGATGCCATAATACACACCATGTTTGCAGGTCAAATGGCACCTCACCCCCCCCCCCCCCCCCAAAAAAAAACCATACCAACAGTGACATTTGGAGGTGGGAACATCATGGTGTGGGGCTGTTTGGGAAATGGGAAAATGTACCAAGATGTTCTTGATTAAAAAAAAATCTGCTGCCATCTACCAGGATGATGAAGATGAAACGAGGGAGGACATTTCATCAAGACAATAATCCCAATCACAAAGCCAAGGAAGCTATCAATTGGTTTCAAAGAATGGCCCAGCCAATCACTTTGACTCCCATAGAAAAAAATGATGGAAAGAACTAAAGATCAGAGTTTATAGAAGAGGCCCACGGATCCTTCAAGATTTGAAGACTGTTTGTGTGGAAGAATGGGCCAAAATCACACCTGACCAATGCATGCGACTAGTTTATCTATATAAAGGAGGTGTCTTGAAGCTGTCATTACCAACAAAGGATTTTGTATTAAATTAATTTCAGTTTGCGTGTTCAATACTTTTTCATTCGTGTCATTCCATTTTATGACACATAACTTCATTTCTAAAACGTATTTGTTTTGGCTTTTTTGTATGTATGGATTGCATGGGATGTTACCGACGTGATGAAAATTTCATGGCAATATTATCTTTAGAATCTACCTAGAAAAATGGTGACGTGTTCAGTACTTATTTTACCCACTGAATGTTTGTCTCTCTGTTTTATCAGTCTTGGGAGGGGAGGATACATACTAGAGCTGCACGGTTCTGGCCAAAAGGAGAATCACGATTTTTTTTGCTTAGAATGAAGATCACGATTCTCTCACGGCGTAAAATCTTTTACGTTTATACAATAAAATAAATGGGCTTACTTTACTGTTTTTTTTTTTTTCCAATAAAGTAATTGTTTCCAAAAAAATGCTTTTAAAAAGACTGCTGCGCAAATACTGTGCAACATAAAATATTCCAACAACCGCCATTTTATTCTTTAGGGTCTTTACTAAAAAGTTATATAATCTTTGGGGGTTCTAAGTAATTTTCTAGCAAAAAAAAATAATGATTTTAACTTGAAAAGAGCTGTCAGAAAAAGGTTTGGTGTTTAAGTGGTTAAAAATTCCTAATTTACATACAGAAGAAGTTTATTCCTTTGAAGAGATACAATGTTTTCAAAACTTGGCAGGCTGCCCAGACTGACTTTTGGCTGAGAGCAGACAGGAAATTCTTTGCATACCAAAGTGCAGAGAGAAAATTATTTTCATGTCAAAGATCGTGAAACCCTGTATCAAGAATCGCAACGGAAAAAGATCGCGTTAACGATTCTTGACGATTAATCGTGCAGCTCTAAGTTGCACGATTAATCGTTGGGAATCGAAATCGCAATCTTTTATTTTTCTTTTCCTGATCTTCAAAACAGCATGTAGAGATCTTTCTAACAAGTGCAAAGAGTTCTCACAGCTGGAAAAACAAAATCCAGGCAACCTGCCAAGTTTTATTACAATAAGTAGAAACAAAGTATCTCTTCATTCTTTTATCAAACTGAGGGAAGTTTAACCATTTAAAGACCAAACCTTTTCAAACATTTGTTGCTTACAAGTAAAAAAATCATTATTTTCTGCTAGAAAATTACTTGGAGCACCCAAACATGATATTATATATTTTTTTTTTTAGCAGAGACTAAAATGGTGGTTGTTGCAATATTTTTATGTCACACCGTATTTGCGCAGCGGTTTTTCAAACGCAATTATTTAACAAAAAAATACACTTTAACCACTTAAGACCCGGACCAAAATGCAGGTAAAGGACCAGGCCCCTTTTTGAGATTCAGCACTGCGTCGCTTTAACTGACAATTGCGCAGTCGTGCAACGTGGCTCCCAAACAAAATTGGCCTCCTTTTTTCCCACAAATAGAGATTTCTTTTGGTGGTATTTGATCACCTCTGCGGTTTTTATTTTTTGTGCTATATATTTTTGTGCAAAAATAGAGCAACAATTTTGAAAAAAAATGCTATATTTTTTACTTTTTGCTATAATAAATATCCCCCAAAAATATATAATTTTTTTTTTCCTCAGTTTAGGCCGATATGTATTCTTCTTCTACCTATTTTTGGTAAAAATTGCAATAAGCGTTTATCGGTTGGCTTGCACAAAATTGATAGCGTTTACAAAATAGGGGATAGTTTTATTGCATTTTTATAATTGTATTTTTTTACTACTAATGGCAGCGATCACCCTTTTTTTTTTTTGTTTTTTGTGACTGCGACATTATGGCGGACACTTTGGACAATGTTGACACATTTTTGGTACCATTGTCATTTTCACAGCAAAAAAATGCTTTAAAATGCATTGTTTACTGTGAAAAAGACAATTGCAGTTTGGGAGTTAACCACAAGGGGGTGCTGAAGGGGTTAGTTGTGACGTCATCGATTGTATTTCCCTATAAAAGGGATCACACGATCGATGACAGCGCCACAGTGAAGAACAGGGAAGCTGTGTTTACACACAGCTCTCCCCATTCTTCAGCTCCGGGGACCGATTGGGTCCTGCTGTCACGGAGCTTCGGACCGGGTCGCGGGCGACCCACGGCTGGGCATTAACCAATCACGTACCAGTATGTGATTGTGCCCAGCCGTGCCATTCTGCCGTATATGGGCGTTAGGCGGTCCTTAAGTGGTTAATTAATAATAAATAAACCGTAAAGTTAGCTCAATTTTTTTTTTTTCATATAATGTGAAGGATGTTACACCACGAGAATCGTGATCTTTATTTTAGTCAGAATCGTGCAGCTCTAATACATACTAATATAAAAGAGGTGTGTGTATATATGTATGGGGAGCCTGTCTCTGTAATCCTTGTATGAGGGCAGGCATAAGATTAAGAGATGATATATAATGTACATATGGGGTGTGAGAATTACAAGTGTATCTCCTCCATAATTAGCACACACATAAAACTCTGCTCCAAAGCATTATGCGTAAGGATGAAACGCGTTAGCTGTGCTCTGATGACCCCCTTCACTTTATCTGCTGGATATGTGATCTTATTATTGGATTACAATAAAAGTGTTTTAGAAGTGCAGCTGACCGGACTTTTCTTTATCCTATGTATATAGTGGCAAGCTGGGCTGACACATGGTAAGTATATGAGGTGTGATTGATCAGTGAGCTGACCTGGAGCATTGTTTTATGTGTGTGATTAAATATGAGGAGAGGCACTTTGAATCTTCACACCCCATATGTACATAATATATCACCAGTGAGGCTCTGTGCACACGGTTGTAGAAGAACTATACAGCTTACATTTGGACATAATTCTGTGCCTGGGAGTCGCAGGTGCACTGTGCAGCATACAGCCCATTGCCAGCACCCTGTCTAAATTGGTAACATGCTGAAATATGCAGCGCCTGAACCCAGATATTGACACATCTGAGCCCTATTTGCCACCAGGATGTGTGTGCAGACAGAGGGAGCATATACAGTGCCTTAAAAACAAAATTTCGTCATGTGACAACCAAAAACCTATACATATTTTGTGTGATAGACCAACACAAAGTGCCACATAATTGTGAAGTGGATGGAAAATGAAAAATGGTTTTCGAGTCAATACTTTGTAGAACCACCTTTTGGTGCAATTACAGCTGCAGGCCTTTTTGGGAATGTCTCTAGCAGCTTTGCACATCTAGAGAGTGACATTTGTGCCCATTCTTCTTTGCAAAATGTTCAAGTCTTGCCACAGATACTCAGTTGGATTTAGGTCTGCACTTTGCCTCGGCTATTCTAACACATGAATATGCTTTGATCTAAACCATTCCATTGTAACTCTGGCTGTATGATTAAGGTCGGTGTCTGCCTCGGGCTGCGTACACACGATCAAACATGTCCGCTGAAACTGGTCCGCAGACCAGTTTCCGCCGACATGTTCGATCGTGTGTACGGCCTAGAGGACAGGTTTCCAGCGGACAAAAGTTTCTTAGCATGCGTTGAATTGATTCGTCGCATGCGTGGAAGCATTTTACTTCCTGGTTTGAGGATGTCGCGGCATCACCGTCACTGCCACGTCACCGCGTTCTCTGTCCGGTCCGCGGACCGTTTTCATCGGACATGTCTCCTCGTGTGTACGCGGCCTCAGTCTCAAGTCTTTTGCATACTCTAAGGCCGCGTAGACACGATCAGTCCATCCGATGAGAACGGTCCGAAGCTGACTGATGGTCTGATGTGCCTACACACCATCGGTTAAAAAAACGATCGTGTTAGAATGCGGTGACGTTTACGTGTTTTAACAGAACGTGCTAAAAAAAAGGAAGTTCAATGCTTCCAAGCATGTGTTGACTTGATTCTGAGCATGCGCGGCCTTTTAACCGATGCTTTTGCATACAACTATCGGTTTTGACCTATCGGTTAGGCGTCCATCGGTCAAATTTTAAAGCAAGTTCTCTTCCTTTTTTTTTTTGACCGAAGGATAACTGACCGATGGGGCCCACACACGATCGGTTTGGACCGATGAAACGGTCCTTCAGTCCGTTTTTGTCAGTTTTGACCGATCGTGTGTACGCGGCATTACATTTTTTTTTTTTAAGATTGCCCTGTAATTGGCTCCATCCATCTTTCCATCAAATCTGACCAGCTACACCAACATGATGCTGCCACCACCATATTTCACGGTGGGGATGGTGTGTTCAGGGTGATGTACAGTGTTAGCTTTCTGCCACACACACAGCATTTTATTTTAGGCCAGAAAGTTCAATTTTGGTCTTATCTGACCAGAGCACCTTCTTCCACACGTTTTCTGTGTCCCCCACATGGCTTCTCACAAACTGCAAATGGGACTTCTTATGGCTTTCTTCTTGCCACTCTTCCATAAAGTCAAGGATTGTGGAGTGCATGACTAATAGATGTCCAGTGGACAGATTCTCCCACCTGAGCTGTGGATCTCTGCAGCTCCTCCAGAGCTACCATTGGCCTTATGGCTGCTTCTCTGATTAATGCCCTCCTTGCCTGGCCTGTCAGTTTAGGTGGACGGCCATGTCTTGGTAGGTATGCAGTTGTGCCATACTCTTTCCAGTGCTCTGTGAGATATTCAAAGCTTGGGATATTTTTTTATAACCTAACCCTGTTTTAACCATTTAAGAACCTCCTGACGATATATGTTGGCAGAATGGCACGGCTGGGCACAGGCACGTACAGGTACATAGCCTTTAAGAGACCAGCCGCGGGTGGCGTGCCGCGCACACACGACCCGGTCCGAAGCTCTGCGCCCGCGGTACCCACGGACCTGGTCGCCGCCGCTGTCCTGCGATCGGTCACAGAAGCGGAAGAATGGGGAGAGGTGTGTGTGTGTGTGTAAACACACCTTCCCCATGCTTCTGTGTGGCAGTGACACTGATCGTCTGTTCCCTGATATAGTTCAAATGCATTGACAACACAGCAAGAACGCATCATTTAAACGCACAAGTTTTATGTGTTTGATGCAATTTTTGAGTCACATGACCTACGAAAAAACACCATGGGCACAATAAAATTGCAGCGAATTCGCAGTAAAATCATGGAGAATTTGCTGTAAAATTACAGCGAAATTGGTTTTAGCTGGTGTTTCGCTTCAACTTGTTAGTGTATCTAAATCTGCTAGTACATCTAATGCTCCTCTCCCCCCCCCCAAATTAAGAATACTTGTGTCCTAAAGTGTCTCTGTTGTTCCATCATCAAGAGTGTAGATGCCCCATACACACTATCGGTTTTCCTGCAGGTTTTTCTCTTCAGGTTTACCAAAACCATGTAGTGCAAGGGCCTGCCTGATTGCATACAAATTGAAACTCTTGAGGTTTGACCGCATATTAGATGGTTTTGGTAAAACTGAAGAGAAAAACCTGCAGGAAAACTGATAGTGTGTATGTGGCTTTAGGCTACATTCACACTGGTAATTAATGCCGGTAACAATAGTAGCAGCAGGAAATCACAAAAGGTTGTACAGGAACTACTTTTTGAAATCGGTGCAGTGCCGCAGATGCGGCGTCGCACCGACTAGGACGGTGTCATTGCCGGAAAATGCCGCCGATTTGAGATGCGATTTCCCATGTGATATCGCATCGCAAATCGAACTAAATTGTACCCAGTGTGAACCTGGGCTTAACGGGATTTGCTGGTTATCAGCATTTCTCTCTTCACGCTGACAGCATGTCAATCCATACAGGGGACATGTACAGCCCCAACAGTACCTGTCAGTGATGGATAAAAATTACTTATTTACAAAATTTTATAACTGAAACAAAAAAAATCGAAATATTCTCTTTTTTTGTTTGTTTAGCATAAAAATAAGAAACCCGGTGGTGATTAAATTCCTCCAAAAGAAAGCTCTGCCTAATAAAAATGTAATTTGGGTACAGTGTTGCATGACCACGCAATTGTCATTCAAATGCCTTGTACACACAATCGGATTTCCATCGGAATTTTGTGGGAAGGCCGTTGGCTGTGAACTTTGTTTTGCATACAAACGGCAAAACATTGTTGGCCAACATACACAAAACTACATGTTTTTTCAGCTCTTTAGCGCCACCCTTTGGTTATGATTAGCATTGGTTCCAGAGCATGCGTGTTTGTACTTTTTGGATTTTTCACGATTGACTTGTGTACACACAATCTGAAAATCCGATGGAAAATTTTAAAGCATGCTATCCAACATTTGTTGTGAGAAATTGTCTGATGGAGCATACAAACGGTTGGATTTTCAGACAAAACCCTGCCATCACACATTTGTTGTCGGAAAAAACAATCGTGTGTACAAGGCAAAAGCGTGACAGCACTGAAAGATGTCCTGGGCAGGAAGGGGGTGAAAGTGGCCAGTAGGCAAGTGGTTAAAACTGTATTTAACCACTTCCCCACCGCGCCATAAGCATTTTACTGCTACGGCGCGGTGGAGTTATTTTGACACGACGTCCCTGGGACGTCGTCATGCACTTCCGCGATTGCGCGTCCCCTGGGACGCGCTCGCGAAAGTGTCCTTGCTCGCCGGGTCTAGAATGACGGCGCGATCACGTGTAAACAAACCGGCGTCATTTGATGACGCCGGTTCCTCCCTCTCCTCCCTCTCCTCTCTGTACCGTTCGGTACAGTGTGCGAGGAGAGGGGGGGGGGAGTGAGGTGTCAGCAGCTGAGCTGTGGCTGGATCTGTGACAAATGCAGTCACAGATCCAGCCATCCCTCAATCCATCCCAGCTCGGCAATCCTCCAGTACCCGGCAATCCTCCAGTACCCGGCAATCCTCCAGTACCCGGCAATCCTCCAGTACCCGGCAATACCCCAGTACTCGGCAATACCCCAA
Source organism: Rana kukunoris (assembly GCA_029574335.1). Taxonomy (NCBI): domain Eukaryota; kingdom Metazoa; phylum Chordata; class Amphibia; order Anura; family Ranidae; genus Rana; species Rana kukunoris. The sequence goes on along the minus strand of CM056051.1, from coordinate 484,544,895 downwards.
TACCCTGCATGATACTTTGCAATACCCCAATACTCTGCAATACCGCCTATGGGGATTTTTAAGTAGCGAAGTTTGGCGCCATTCCACGATTGTGCGCAATTTTGAAGTGTGACATGTTGGGTATCTATTTACTCGGCGTAACTTCATCTTTCACATTTTGAAAAAAAATTGGGCTAACTTTACTGTTTTGTTTTAAGCACAAAACAGTTTTTTTTTTTAAACGCGCGTTCAATAAATTTCTGCGAAAATACCGTGCGAGATAAAAAGTTGTAACGGCCGCCATTGTATTCTCTAGGGTCTTTGCTAAAAAAGCATATATAATGTTTTGGGGTTCTATGTAATTTTCTAGCAAATAAATGATGATTTTTCCATGTAGGAGAGAAATGTCAGAATTGGTCTGGGTGTTCCAGAACGCCTGATGGTGCTCCCTGCATGTTGGGCCTCTGTATTTGGCCACGCTGTGTAAAAGTCCCACACATGGGGTATCGCCATACTCGGGAGGAATAGCAGAATGTGTTTTGGGGTGTAATTTGTGGTATGCATATGCTGTGTGTGAGAAATAACCCACTAATATGACAGAAACAAGTTTTTTTTTACAGAATTTTCAGTCGTTTTTCTTTTATAGCGCAAAAAATAAAAAACCCAGAGGTGATTAAATACCACCAAAAGAAAGCTCTATTTGTGTGAAAAAAAGGACACAAATTTCAAATGGGTACAATGTTGTATGACTGAGTAATTGTCATTCAAATTGTGAGAGCACCGAAAGCTGAAAATTGGTCTGGTTAGGAAGGGGGTTTAAGTGCCCAGTGGTCAAGTGGTTAAAGCGGAGCTCCACCCTGATTTTTTTTTTTTTTTTTTTAAATCTTAAAAAAATATATAAAAAAAATTGAATGGGGGAAAAAAAAAATACTCACCCTAAATAGGCTGTTGCTATGCGGAAGTCCCGAATCTGCCCTTATGATCCGCGGTGTGGTTTTCTTCCTCCTCCTCTTCTCGGTGTCTTCTTGTGAATGGGCCGCGCTGCATTCTGGGAACTGTGTGTATCCTAGAAAGCAGCCGGACCATTCACAAAGCGCCGCGCTGCTCGCACATGCGCAGTAGGAAACGGGCAGTGAAGCCGCACCTAGGACAGGTAAGTGTCCTTATTCAAAGTCAGCAGCTACACTGTTAGTAGCTGCCGACTTTGAAAAAAAAAAAAATGCGGGTGGAGCTCCGCTTTAAACCCAAGGGATTCCAATGTAATATATTGCAGCTTACCTTGGATATGGTTTTTAGCTTTTTTTTTTCCTTGGATGTGGTGGCTGCCTGAGTTTTGAAAAAAAAAATTTTTTCAGACTTTATTTTTTACCTGGTGATCCTTTTAGTAATATTCTTCCTGTCATAGGGTGACAATGCTCTCACTGTATCCTATCTATGAAAAAACTGCTTGGGCCTTGAAGAAAAGGGCACGCCCTGGAAGCTTGTCCTGAAAATGTTGGTGCAAATCCAAAAAAAAAAGGATCACAAACTCAATTGATGGAGAAGCAGTGTTGTCACCCTAAGTTGCTTTACTGATTTTGACTACAAACAGTCCCTATCTTCTCACTTCATATGGGGGTAGTTGTTTTAGGTGACAGAAAATAGCATGCATTTCTGGCTGGAGCAACATCCTTTTTTTATGTATTTGCAAAAAAAATAAAAAATTGCCTGGAAAAAGGAAAATGATTGCAGCCACCACATCTAAGAACTGATAAGTTGCAATCAATTATGTTGTCATTCATGTAGAAAAAAAATTTTCTTACAGAAATTAAAGTGACAGTCCTCTCATAGCAATAAATAACAAAGATAGAATGGAAAGAAAAAAAAAACACATTATTTATCATAAAAGATATCAATAATTAACTTCTCTAAGGCCGCGTACACACGATCAAATCTATCTGTTGGAAACGGTCGGCCCGACCGTCCCAGCAGACAGATTTGACCGTGTGTGTACGCGGCGAGCCAACGGATTTGGCCACCTGACAGATTTCAAAGCATGCTTTGAAATCTGTCGGCTGGGAACCCGTCCGCCCGACATGTCTGCTGGTTAGTACGCTAACCAGCAGACATGTCTTCTCGCACACGCGCCGAATGGTTTTGACGCATGCGCGGAAGTGTTTTACTTCCTGGTGCGGTGACGTGGCGGCGTCAACGTCACCGCGCCGTCTGGCGGCGGGGATTTTGGTTTGATCGTGTTTACACGATCAAACCAATATGTCCCCAGCAGACAGATTTGTTCAAATCGGTCGGCCCGACCGATTTGAACAAATCTGTCTGCTCGTGTGTACGCGGCCTAAGAGCCGGTTCACACAGGGGCAGCATGACTTGCTGAGCGACTCGGGAAAGCGATCTGCCCACGACTTCAGAGGCGACTTGCAAAATGACTTCTGTATTAGAACAGTTCCATAGAACAGGATGGATCGCGACTTGTCAGACTGCTGAGTCGCACCTTTGTGAACCGTCTCTTAGTGTCTGGACTCTTGCCATCATCCAGGGAACCATAGTACATACAAGCCCTCCATCCTGAGAATAAGAGATGGTCGGCCATGGGGGGGGGGGGGGGCCACAGAAAACCAATGGGCCACCCTCCCATGGGGGACATCCCCAGGTTTAAGTATTACTAAGAGACCTAACAAACAATTATTTTTTTGATGCCACAGGTCCTGTAGGATAAAAATGGTGCTTGTAAATTTTGCACATGTCATTATAGTTGCGTAAATGTTTATGGAAGGCATATTTTCTTTTTCCAATATTTTTATTGAGTTTTCAAAAAAGAAAGTGAAACAATAGGACAGGAACATCCCGTCTACACACTTAGATATCAAAAAACAGATAGCATTAACCTCTATTAAGGGCACATTAATAGAAACCGTAAACGTCCACCTAGGTCCCCGTCCAAGGGCCCCCACCCGCCAACAAAAAGGGGGCCAGATCAGGACCACCAGAGGGGCTCCCGGCAGCAAGGTCCCCTGGTCTCAGGAACCGTATCCTCATCAGATGGCAAAAGGCACACAATAGTAAAAAAAGAAAGAGAGCGACCATACATTAGAAGAGGAGACCAGGTCAAAATGTTTTAAATCTAGCAGTACCCTGATAAATAGAGTAAAAGTGGAGAGAAGAAGCAAAGGGAGCGAGAAAAGAAGAAAGAGGGATGAGAGAAGGGAGCACTCCGATCAGGGGGGGGGGGGAATCCCCTCCATGCCAGGCTAATTGGTCATGTGGTTGTGAGATAATATGGAAGGCATATTTTCAATAAAAATACAATAAAGTCCTTATTAGTGCATGCAGATATGACAATTTCCAAAATGCTTACCAAACCAAAAAGATAAAGTATTAATAAATAACAAATGTGTAAATGTTACATTGTGCCTTTTTGGGAAAAGATGAAAAGCAAGCTAACACCCACTTGAGTTCCTGACACTGACAGCCTGGAATGTTATCTGCCAGAGTCCATAAACTCTTTCTTAGCTTTATCAGGCATGGCCCCCTCCTAAGTTCTCTCACATTAGAATTTTACTGCAGTTATGGTCTTCGAGAAATGGCTTTCTTTGGAGCTGCTTTGGATAGCCTCATCAGTGATGCGATTGGTTGTAAAAGTGCTTATCTGCCTCCAGTCAGGAAAGACTCGCACCCTTTAGAGACCCTAGAAGAGTTACTTTAGTTACTTCCTAAGCCAGATGCCCAGTTCAAACCATGGGCTTCCAAATCCTCCAAACCTGCTGACACTTTCCCAACTTTTGGTATGTCCATTACTTTATGGACATCGTCATACAACTTTAGTGATGCCTGTGTAAGGTGGGTGGTTTTCAGGGGCTACAAGCTAGAGTTCCTCTGCCCCCCTCCCCACTTCATGTCTTTCAATCTACTTGTGATTAGCAGATCTTGTTGCCTTGGTAGATTGTCTCGGTTAAGAGGTGATTGCCCCAGTTTTTATGGTGAAAAGGTTTCACAGGTCTACTCCAACCTTTTCACAGTTAAACCATAAAGGGGCATCGGCTCCATTTTTGATCTTGGAGACTTAAATGTATTCATGCAGGCCCAAAGATTTCATTTGTAATCCACCAGGTTTGTTTTACTGTCTCTCTATCAGGGAGACTGTCTGGTTTCTCTGGGCATCAAGGATGCATACTTGCTTGTCTGCATTTTTGCAGTGCTAGGATTTCCTTGGCTTCACTATAGGGACCCCAAGCCAATTGGCCTGTCCTGCACACCTTGATCATTCACCAGGGTGCTTGCCCCATGCTCCCCATAGAAATGAACTCCTTCGTTTCAGTAGTTGCCTTTTTTATTCGCTTCTGCATGCGAGTCCTGGGGTTAATTGTAGCCTGCTTCATGGCAGTCCCTTTTTGCCCTTTTCTACTCCAAGCCCCTACATTGTGGGACAAATTGTTCAGTCTCTAGACAAACATATTTACCTGGCACAGAGGTTCAGGTTATCCCTGGCCTTTTGGCTCTGAAATCCAGTTATGGAAATCCTTCCTGATCTCCTGAAAGGTCTTTGCAATGGATGCCAGACTTAACGGGGTGCGGGGAGTTCTAGACACTTTCTCAGTCCGGGGGACTTGGTAACTACAAAAATCCCATCAGTTTGCGATGTGCGATTTGGTTGCCCCTACAATTCTGAACCTGTAATCCAGATCCAGTCAGTCACTACTCTCTTGAGCAGAACCTCTTCATGTTCCAGCTCTGTCTGCCGTTACACACCAAAGATTGACAATTTGGCAGACAGAACTTGGCCCCCAGTGTCTGGTTTCTAGTCAACAGGCCCTACATATCCCTGCCGAATGTGGGCTTGTGGCCTGCAGGTTCAACAAACAAACTAGACAGGTTTGTCTTAAGGTACAGGAATACTCTGGCATAAGCTCCACCCCTGTAGCTCCATCCTCATCGGCTCGCAAGATCAAGATAGGCATATTCGTAGCTCCAAGTTGGCCCATGTGGATGTGGTACTGCAACCTAAATAGACCCTTCGGCTCGCAAGATCAAGATAGGCATATTCGTAGCTCCAAGTTGGCCCATGTGGATGTGGTACTGCAACCTAAATAGACCCTTGGCAGATGTTCCATGGGCTCGTCTCTATATTGTCAGGATCTGGTTTACTTTCCTGCTTCACGGTCACTGGCTTTAATGACATGGCTGTTGAAGCCCAGGTATTGAGGCACTCCAAATCGGTGATTCCCACAAAGTGAAAAGCCAGGAACTTTACTTTCTGCACAGCCTACCATCTCTCATAGATGGCATGCGTCTCTTGGTGCAAAGAAGAAACGTTCAGCCCAGGAAATACTTTGTGAGACAAATTCTGCAATCAGGCTTTGGATCATAAGTGGGCCCTGAGCACTGTTGGGGGTCAGATCTTGGCACTTGTGATTTTGTTACAGAGATCACTCACTTCCCTCACTTGATTAAGACACTGAAGGTGTCCCTTATGTAGCTTCCTCAGTGAGTTTGCCTGTTATTCTGTGGGGTCTGAATTGGGTTCAAAAAGTGCCAAAAGAACCATTCAGTGATATCTCTCCTACTCCTCAAAGATTTGCTTTCCTTCTTGCCATCACCTCTGCAAGGCATTTGTCTGAGCTGGTGGCCTTGTCTTGTAAAGAACCAATTGTGGTAACATTACACAGGTGGTTTTAGCCTTTCACCCGAACCAGGATATTGTTCTTCCATCCCTTTCTTTGGCTCAGTACATCAGCAGAAGATTTCCTTTCATTGTCTGGACTCTGGGGGTAGTTCATGCTGTGCATTTTTACCTGGCAGCCACTGCTAGCATTAGAAGTTATTTCTTGATGGTCCCAGTAGAAGTGAACCAGCTTCTATTTCCACTATTTCTCATTGGCTTGGACAGATCATCTTTCAAGCTTATGACCCTAAGGATCAGGTTCCAGCTTCGCCTGCCAGGGCAAACTGCTAAATCTGTGAGTGCTTCTTGGGCTTTTTGGCATCAGGCAACTGTCTCTCGGAACTATAAGGCTGCCATCTGGTCCTCTGTTCTGGATATTCACGACTAATCCATGGGTGCAAGGTTCTTCAGGCGATTCTTTGAGATACAGGCAGCTCCAAAATGTGGTTTTTGTACTTGCCGCAACATTATTTTCTTGGAGTTAATTGATGGACACAGATCGCATTCCTCTGTGTATTGTTTTTTATAGACATGCTGGGAATGGGGAGTAATACAGTGCTGGTGGCTTTTTTTCCCCCCAGTATTCAAATCCTTCTGCAGGTAGCAGCATAACCCAATTGTCTTTGAATCTTGTGTCTCTCATTGAAGACCAAGAAATTGATTTTATGGTAGATACTTGGTAATCCTGAGAACAGAATTCCCATGCTAGGCTAAAGCACAAAGATAGAAAGTGTGGGAGTAAAGAGATGAGTCATGTGCTCCCCCATACCCAGAAGTTGGAGCGGAAATAAAAGGAGGGTAAATCTAAGCTGCAAACAAAGGTTCACTTTATAGTAAACTTGATAGAAACTCACATCTCTCTTCTGAAAATGCTATATGCCTGCTGCAATGTTGACACTCTGAGTTGCTGACCTAGAAAGATTGGCAGATTGGCATGCCTCGCGAGTGTGGCCGCGGGTCCCGGGAACTCGATGTCCCTGCGATTTGTGGTCGGCAAGGGCAGAACAAAATTCTGCCTAGTGACACTGTCACTAATGACCGTTATCGGGAACGGTCATCAGTGACATATCACGTGTAGCCACGCCCCCTAACAGTAAGACACCTAGTGGTTAACCATTTCACTGCCAGTGTAATTTGTACAGTAATCTGCATTTTTATAGCACTGATCACTGTAAAAATGACAATGGTCCCAGAATGGTGTCAAAAGTGTCCGATGTGTCCATCGGACACATAATGTCGCAGTCCCAATAAAAATCGCTGATCGTCGCCATAGCTAGTAAAACAAAAGATTATTAATAAAATGCCATAAAACAGTCCCCTATTTTGTAGACGCTATTACTTTAGCGCAAACCAATCAAACGCTTACTGCGATTTTTTTTTTTTTTTTTTTTTTGCCAAAAATATGTAGAAGAATACATATTGGCCTAAGCTGTGGGAAAAAAATGATTTTTTTTGTTTATAGGGCAAAAAAAAATTGCAGAGGTGATCAAATACCACCAAAAGAAAGTTCTATTTGTGGGAAAAAAGAACGTCAATTTTGTTTGGGAGCCACGTCGACGCAGTGCCAAATCGCAAAAAGTGGCCTGGTCTTTGACCACCAAAATGGTCCGGGCCTGAACGGTAAAAAAAAAAAAAAAATACCATTATTAACAATTTTGAATATTCCAAAATGTGGACACATGATGCACAGGTTGCACTCTGAGGAGCTTTTTAAAGAGGCAATAGGACAGTCACAGCTACCTAGAACATTTTGAGTCTGGCCTATCGATACTTCACCACAATGGTTCACATTTAATAGAGGATTTACTGTGATAAAACAGCTTGAAGAGAATGTTCTCTATGTTGTGACTGTACTGCTTCAAACATTAGACTAATATAATGACAATGAATAGTGGTAGTACATTTTTTTTTTTTTTTTTTGAGTTGGCAAATATACAAGGTTTTATAAAAAAAAACATGAAATTACTTTGCATTAAATATGTTCCTTATTATGTAAATCTACAGAATTAAGTTCCCATTTACAGCATTTGCAAGTGGCAAGTTCTAGGAGGGAAAAAATAATAAAAATGAACAAATAGTGCAATGCAGCAGGATTCCCACACCAGCTCTTTTCCTCCCAGTGCACACCACCAGTCGTGCGATAAATGTGGCTGCTGGTGGGGACAAACACTATGGCAAGTTTAGGTTGTCTTTAAGTCAATTAAAAGGTTAAAAAATTAAAAATAACACCAACATTTATTGCGAAGACTACCCTTCATATTAACATCTATTCTTCACCATAAGAAAAATTATGATGGCTGTGCAAAGTGTTGTAAATGAAAGGGGAAGCATAGTGTATTTTAAGTGGTCTCTTCTGTCATAAATGTCCCCCCTGCCTGTCGATGAGTAATGCCATCTGAGCCGCACATGCACAGCTCAGTCTGCATTTACGGTTCTGTGTGCCATAGCAAAGTGAATTGCGTGCACCACAGCCCGGCCATTCAAACTGCTGAAAATGCGTAAGGAAGGCCAAATTTAGATGGTAGTGTCCGGGACCAGGGGGAGCCATGACAGCCCAGTGCTAGAGAGCTCTGTTTGTAGGCAAGTATCTCATAGTGTACTGGTATGCTGTACATACTAGTACATTATGACTTAAACCTACAGAGGGGCACTTTTTTTTTTTTTTTTACTCTTTCCATTTTAAAATGATGGCTTGAACAGTGCTCCATGAGATATTCATAGCTTGGGATATTTTTTTTTTAATAACCTAACCCTGCTTTAAACTCCTCCACAACGTTATCCCTGGTCTGTCTGGTGTGTTCCTTGGCCTTCGTGATGCTGCTTGTGTCTCTAAGGTTCTCTAACAAGCCTCTGAGGGCTTCACAGAACAGCTGTATTTATACTGAGATTAAATTACACACAGATGGACTCTATTTAGGAAATAGGTGACTTCTGAAAGCAATTGTTTCCACTAGATTTTAGTTAGGGGTATCGGAGTAAAGGGGGCTGAAAACAAATACACGCCACACTTTTCAGATATTTATTTGTAAAAAATGTGGAAAATCATTTATCGTTTTCCTGCCACTTTGTGTTGGTCTATCACATGAAATCCCAATAAAATACATTTACGTTTTTGGCTGTCGCATGACAAAATGTGGAACATTTTCAAGGGATATGAATACTGTAATAGATGCAATACATGCACCTTCTTTACTTTTTTCTGAAAGGAGAAGTTAGCCATTTTTACAGAGATTTTCCAACAGATTGATAAATAAGCACAGTAATGAGCACTTGGAATTGTGTGCTGATTGTAGCCTCATGGGGAGCTCTGTATGGCCTAATAGTCTCATCATGCTGTAAAATCAGAATGGAATCTGGCTTTGCACGGCCTCTCTAAGGATGGTGCTCTGCCATGTAATATCGGGTTGTTTTCTTTTCTCTTCGGACCAGAAATCAAAATCTTTCATGCCAATGCTGGGGGCCTATAGACTCAAGCAAACTTTTGCCCCAAACCAATCTTTATATCGGAACTACGCTGCATCTGAGCACCAAAAACACAGTTTAATTCATTTTAAATACACAAAGCAAACTCGTCCATACATCAATGTCTCCATGTTTTATTTTGCTGAGAAATCATTTTCAAAAGCACCCTCTAGCATTTTTGGCTGTGGTCATCTTGAGTAATGGCAGATGGTTCATGTTGCAGTTGCTTCCTGGAATCCATTTGCCCTTAGCGCGGGCTTGCAGGTGTTCCATCAGATTATGGCGACCTGTCAGAATTGGTAGCAGAAGTGACGTTTCAAATACTGTAGCTGCTGACTTATAATATTAGGACACTTGTCTGTCCAGGGTTCCCACGATGTTGGCACGGCGGCCAGTTTTTGGACTGGCTCTCAGGTGGTGCTGCTGCCATTTATGTAAAGGGAAACTGGTAGTGAAGCCTACTGAGCATGCGCAAAGCATGCTGCTCTTTCTAAGTGGCCTGGCGGTGGACGAAGGAGGGGGGTCGAACTTACGAGGGATGGTGACGCTGCCTAACGGGGGTGGGGGAAGGGTACCTGTCAAAAGCAGGTACACGTTCCCCCTCCCCCTGAAAGGTGCCATATGTGGCATCAGAGGGAGGGAGGAAGCGGATAAACAGAGGTTCCACTTTTGGGTTCAGATTGGGAAACATTTATATGTCTGTAGACCTTCATTTATGAAAGTGTGTCTGCTTGGAAACCGTTGGACATGATGCATTTTTCTCGCCAATCAATATTTTGTTTTTTAAATATTTGGCACTTGCTGAGTTTTCACTTTAATAGGCAGAAGGGCTCATTCAGACGGGCGTTGAGACCTGTCATTCGTGCTAAGGCACTTTTTTGCTGCCTGTGCCTTTACCTCAGAGCTGTGTACAGGCAAAATTTGACATGTGGGCAAGAGCTGGTGCAGGGATCCAAATGCATAGACTGCATGTTCAGATCTGTGTACCCGCTCCTGCCTGGAAGACGGTGCCCGTCGGAATGAGAGGTAAATGCGCAAATTTGCCTGGTGCCAAGTTGCCTGCTGTTATGATAAATGATCTCAAGAACGATTGTTTGGTGGTCAAATACAGCATGTTCGACTGGTTTCCATCTAAAATGTAGATGCCTTAAGCTTTAACTCTGGGATAAATAAATATTGTCTAAATACAATATCCACGTGTATTCTTACATGAGTCTTTTGTGTACTTCCCCCAGATATGTGCCAAAATTCACTATGAAACAAATCCTGTCCGAAAGTTTCCTTTTAATAAAGACCAATCACTGCTGCTCTCTTGCTTTGTGCTGGGGGTCTGAACTTGTATTTGCCCCCCAGTTTTTTGCAGGCAGGCTGTAGTTTAGTAGGTGGACCTGCTCTTCTTTTTGTACAGAAAATATTCATTAATTTTACATATGGGTTATCAAAAGTATTAAGTACCAGCAAAATTGATTTTCTAAACTTTTCTTGCTACTGAGTAATAATATGAAATGAAGTTCTTTGTCGAATCCCAATGGGTGGCAAATGGCTCTGGCCTGTACATGATCAGATTGTGGTCTACATACAGCCGAGGCATTGTTAATTTCCTTCTGCTCCCAGGATGTGATGTTTTGCACTTTTCGGTAGCATTGCTATATTATAACAACAAAAAGTTAGAACGTACCGTATATACTCGAGTATAAGCCTACCTGAGTATAAGCTGAGGCACCTAATTTTACCACAATAAAATGGGAAAACTTATTGACTCGAGTATAAGCATAGGGTGAGAAATACAGCAGCTACTGTAAGTGGAAAAGAGGGTCAACAATGCCTATTTGCATGCCTCACTGTGCCCATTGCAATCTCACCTCAATGTTCCCATTGCAGCGTTGCCGATCGCCATACATGATTCTATACTCCTGACTGTGTACCTGATTACGGTGCAGAGTCAGACGGCGGGCAGCCATTGTGGAAAAGTCGCGCCGCCTCCTCCTTCTGTTTATCTGATTATGGTGCACTGCAGAGTCAGATGGTGGGCGGCCATTCTTGAAAAGTCGCGCCTCCTTCTGTTCCATGATAGGCGGAACACGCAGTTTCCCAGCAGACACTGTGTTTAGTGTTCCGCCTATTGTGAACATTCTTTCATCCTCGAACAAGAGGATGAAAGAATGTCTGTGATAGGCGGAACACTAAACACAGTGTCTGCTGGGAAACTGCATGTTCCGCCTATCACGGAACAGAACGGGGAGGAGGTGTGACTTTTTAAGAATGGACGCCTGACTCTGCGGTGCACCATAATCCGATAAGCAGAACGAGGAGGAGAGGCGTAACTTTTCCACAATGGCCGCCCGCCGTCTGACTCTGCACCATAATCAGGTACACAGTCAGGAGTATAGATTCGAGTATAAGCCGAGGAGGGCATTTTCAGCCTGAAAATTTTGTCTTATACTCGAGTATAGAGTTTAGAATGTGCATTGCTAAGTTGTGCTATTTGTTTGAAGCAAATCTCTTAACATCTCTGTAACATTTTGAAAACAAAAGTCTCATGTAAAAGTAAAAAGAACTATGCTCAGTGGGAAGAATGCCCCTTACCTGGGTGATCACATTGGAGGGGGAGGAGAATTAGGGGTTATGGGCTGATCGGAGCATACAGATAACATTTAACTAACTTGTTTTTTTTTTTCTCCTTCCCCCCCCCCCCCCCCCCCCACTTACTACCTTTCTTCTCCTTTGCACCTTCTTGCTTTGGTGTCATCTTTTTTGGAACGCTGATTTCCTAATCGCACATCTTCTAGATCTTCCATGCTATTGTTGACATCACCTTGGTGTGTTAGATAACATCCTCCTTCCTACTGTCCTCCACTTTCTTTCCTTGGTCCTCCAATTCCTTCTTTTTACCTTTGTGCCCCATGGAGGACGTTCATTCCTCATACCTGTCTGGACAGGACGATGTGGATAACCTGCCCTACCCACTGCCATCGCTTGGGCAGAATGAAGCTTGTGCCCCCATGCCATGCCCAGGAGGTGTGGAGATTGTTCTTGTGGGTGGTGGAGAACCCACAGTTGGTGCATATCCTGGCGAAACTGGTGTCCTCCCATCCTACTCCCACGTTGGATACCGAGAGGAGAGCAGAGACGGTGAGTAGGGTTGATCTGGTCCTTTTTTAATCTCATTCTTCTACATATTTATTCTTATAAAATAGAATCTACAACATGTTGCTCCACATGCAGTATATGGGCAGATCTGTCATTGTTGGCAGCAAGAGACCTGAGCAATTTTTTTTTTTTTTTTTACTGAACAGTGTATACTGGATGAAATTATTTTTTTTCGTAATGTGGCCCATTCACTGGTTTTGCTTGACAAAACCAGTGAAAATTATTGCTAATGCACTATATTACTAAAAGTATTAGGACACCTGCCTTCACACACATGAACTTTAATCGCATCCCAGTCTTAGTCCGTAGGGTTCAATATTGAGTTGGCCCACTCTTTGCAGCTTTAACGGCTTCAACTCTTCTAGGAAGCCTGTCCACAAGATTTGGTAGTGTATTTATTTGGAAATGTTTAACCATTTTTCCAGAACTGCATTGGTGAAGTTAGGCACTGATGTGGACAAGAAGGCCTTTCTTGCACTCTCCGCTCTAATTCATCCCAAAGGTGTTCTATCCGGTTAAGGCCAGTCAAGTTCCTTCACCCCAAAATTCGCTCATCCATATCTTTATGGACCTTGTTTGGAACAGAAAAGGGGCCAGCCAAAAACTTTTCCCACAAAGTTGGGAGCATGAAATTGTTTAAATTTGTTTAAATTGTTTTAGTATGCCGACGCCTTAAGTTTCCTTCGCTGGAAGGGGCCAAGCCCAACACCTGAAAAACAACCCCACACCATAATAACCGCCCACACTAAATGATTTGGACCAGTGCATAAAGACATGGCTGAGAAAATTTGGTGTGTAGGAACTTGACTGGGAGAAAAGAGATCACCGCTCCAGGTGGGTCTACTAAGCAATCAAGGATGAAGTCAGGATACCAAGGGTGCCGGCAATGCACTAGGCAGGTAATAGGAATTTCAAGGGATGGACAGCCGCACCCCAAAAAACTGTAGAGTTGTCTTTATTGGTAAAAACAGCAAATTGATGCACCACAAAATTCACAGCAAGGCAAACAGGAACAGCCGACTCGTTTCACACTGATTCAGTGCTTATTCATGGCTAGGAACTTGACTGGCCTGACCTCAACACCAAAGAACACCTTTAGGAGGAATTCGAGCGAAGACTGTGAGCCAGGCCTCTCGTCCACATCCGTGTCTGACCTCACAAATTCTTTTCTAGAAGAATGGTCAAACATTCCCGTAGACACACTCCTAAACCTTGTGGACAGCCTTCCCAGAAGAGTTGACGCTGTTATAGCTGCAAAGGGTTGGCCAACTCATTATTGAATCCTATGGACTAAGCCGCCATTAAAGTTCATGTTTGTAAAGTCAGGTGTCCCAATACTTTTGGCATTCTAGTGTATGTGGGCACTTTTAAGATTTAATTTTATTGTAGTTTTAATTTCTGTATGCCTTGAGTCTGTGACTCAAAATTATTTTTATTAATATTTCCAAATGTCCTAGAAAAAGGGTGGCCATGCAACATTCATAAGTGGGCCATATACTGTATGGATTAACCACAAAATGAAATTGTACATTTATGAATCTTGGAAGTGCTTTTTATTGATCATAGAGACCCCCATATAAAAAAATGGAACAAGCCATGTACCGTCTGTAACCCCACATTAGAATGTTGGCCAAAGCAGAGAGAAAGATTTCAACATATCCAACTGTTGCTTAAAGGCAGGGATCCTCAAACTACGGCCCTCCAGCTGTGGTAGAACTACACATCCCATGAGGCATTGTAACACACTGACATTCACAGACATGACTAGGCATGATGGGAATTGTAGTTCCTGAACAACTGGAGGGCCGTAGTTTGAAGACCCATGCTTAAAGGAATAGGTTCACCTTTGTTACATCCGTATTTAGGATGAGTCTCCTTCCCCATGACAGTGGGCGGGAGTTCTTCTCTTCCACACCCACTGTCACATTCAAAACCAGTGTGAATGTGCAGTGTTTCACCACATCATTCATTCACAGGGATATGTGAATCAATAAGCTACAATTGCCATCTGCCACTGTGGCAGACAGACTTGTAGTTCCAATGGAGTCTATTTACAGTTCCTACAGCTCTGAAAACATACTGCATGAACAAAGGTATAGGCAGTGTATCTTCTGGAGCCTGACATTGCACCCACAATCCACCTGACGACAAAAATATATGCATTTTTTTATACAGGTGAACTTTTCCTTTTAATACTACAGAGGACAGTCCTTCAGAACTAGGTATCTGCATGACCACTGTTAAAATCGAATTTGTCATATTTGCTTTATATCTGTTTCTTCTATTGTTTTTAGGGATGAGACTGACCCACTCCAGAGAGTCTGATGGGCTTAACTGTGGCATCGTGGGGCGGTAAGGGCTAATGTTATTCTTATAGTGATAAATTCAGTTGCTGGCTTTCAGGGTTTTTTCCATCGATATTCTAGGACCATGTTGTGATTATAGAGATATTTAGAACCATATGAGACCTTATGCTTTGTCTCAATTGGCTGCTTAATTTTAAATTGTGGTTTCATATTTGCTATAAGCTCACCTGTATTCATAAATTTATCAAATTTAACTTTACTGGATTTGGAAGATATATATATTATTTGAACATTTACCCTAATGTATGCCAAGATTAAAGGCCTTGAGCATTAGATTATCATATGACCATCCTGAACCTTTACCTAATCTTTATCTAACTTCTTCAGCCCAGAGCAAGATCACCTATCTTCTTCTAAATATACTCTTCCACATCCTGATCATAGTACCTTGCACCACTTTACTCCTCACCAGCCTGACACTCATACTACTCCATGGAGGTACTTAAACGCTCATGAAGAAATTGAAAGGGAATCTGATGGAATGCTTCCAGAGGAACAGTATATGCAGCATAGAAGGTTTGAATGGACTTCAGGTTTGGAGGACGGAGAAGGTCATACACAATTAATGATGGTAAGGTCAGACCCATCACCTATTACAATGCCAGCTTACAGAAGAGCACTGCAGCTAGGAAGGGTCCATGAAGCCTGGCAAGGGGGAAATTATTCAGAAGAGGATGCACATGTAGAGGTGGAAGAGGAAGAAGAAGACGAGGAAGGCTCTGTCTATACCTGCATTGAATGTAGTATTTACTTCAAGAAAAAAGCCCATCTGTTAGAGCACATGTTTCAACACTCCCAGGAAGGAGAAGGAGAGGGTGGACATGGGGTAGAAGGTACTTACACTTGTGGAGAATGTGGAAAGGGATTTGGAGATGAGGAGAGTCTAGAATCTCACCGCCAACTTCATCAAGAATCCAGAATAAAAATTATAGAAGAGATTGGCAAACTCGAGAGTTTCACAGATGAAGGACGAGATGCTCGTCTGCAGTGCCCCAAATGTCTGTTTGGCACAAACTCATCAAAGGTGTTTGTTCAGCATGCAAAGACCCATGTGAAGAAACTTGGGGGGGAAACTCGAACAACTTCATCATCTTTCAGGGTGTTATCAGAGATGGTAGATGGAGGTGAAACCTCAGAACCACCAACTGAAGGGATATGGAAGCCTCCAGAAACGGAGAATTCCGTTGAGTCTAATTGGAAATTGGACATATCTCGGCCTGTTATGCAAGGTCCTAGTAAGGTAAAGAGAAAGACTCTAGCTAAGGAACAATCTCATAGTTCACAGAATAATAACAAACGTGCAGAAAAGGAAGGCAATCAGTCCAAAAGATTAGTTCGATTGCCTGAGGCTGCAGTACAGTTGAAGAGAAAGTTTCAAGACACTCTTAAAGCTGCTGGTGAAATTGAAGAACATCAGAGACGACAACTGCGAGAAGAGGTGGCTGTTGTCTCACTGGAAAACATAAGCCCTAAGAAAAAGCCAACGAAAGCACGTCAACCTTGGGGCTATAAGAAGAAGCTTGCTTTAAGTAAGACTTTATTTTCACGTGCTTCTCTTGGCCCCCATCTGCCCAGGGAAGACTGGGCAGATGATGGAGAAGATGACATCTCTCTAGATACTTTATTATCTGATCCCAAGTATGCTAGTCAGCTTGAAGCCCTTGGGTTAAGGAGCGAAGAACGGGAGTGTCCATATTGTCCTGATCGTTTCCATAATGGGATAGGTCTTGCAAACCATGTCCGAGGTCACTTGAACAGAGTCGGAGTCAGCTACAATGTACGACATTTCATATCTGCAGAGGAAGTAAAGGCAATTGAACAGAACTACTCCTTCCAGAAGAAGCGCAAGAAAGGTAAATGCTGACTTAACAATATGTATGACCATGTCTGACTAGGTAGAGAGGGTCATCTTAGCCTTTATTTTAGAAACAATAAGATATCTCTGGAGTGGAGGGGGTGTGAGTTTTTGTTTAATTACAATACAGTCATCTTCACTGGTAGCACTATAAATAAAAGAAAAATCATTACTCATGTACTAAGGAGCAGAACCCAATGGGCATTTATATTAAGCAATATAGTATTACTTCTTCCCTGCAGATAAGTTATAACATGGACTTTGATTGTCTTGATAAGCAGTAAATCGATGCACTTGTCAACTGCTAGGAGCCGATGAAAAAAACATGAGCAAAATTAACCTTTAAAATTAAAGAGACCCTGTTACCATCTTAAAAATTGCAGGTAAAAGCAGAGAAATTCAAGTATTCCAAATACTTAATTGCAGTCTTCCTTTCTAGAAACAATTTTTATTGACTTGCAATGTGCCATTGAAATTGCTACCAAGTTTGACTACCAACCCTCCACTAACTCTGCCTACAGTGGAAGTACACTTGAAAGACAACTCTGAATGGACTGGGGCTGCTGACCTTGGATGTCTTGACAACGATCAGAGCTTTTGGTAGTCTTCACAAGGCAGGCTTTTACAAGCACATAACATGCCTAAAATAATTTTAAAATTAAATAAAAATTAAAATGTTATTTGTTCTGATGACAGGGTATCTTTAAAGTGCCCAGAGTATGGACAATAACATATTTATATATTCTTAACAAACCGCAGAAGAACTTTAAAACAAGAAACCCATCTCCTCTCTAGCTGTTTGTAAGGTGAAATAATACAATTTCAAAAATCAAATCGGACTCCAAAAACCTGTTTCAGTGGGTTTCTAAGCTGCTTAGGCCCCATGCACACTGGGCGTTTAGCCCCAGTGCATGGTACTGTGATTTTTAGCTAAGAACACAGCAATATAGGCACTCATCCCTGGACACATACTGCCCTAAACATTTGTACAGCTAAGTGCACAGTCCAGCTGCAGCAGCTGTCTGGCTTTCATAGAGGCTGCTTGCAGCGGGTCAGGACAGAACACCTCTTGCATTAGTGCCCAAGGTGCAGAAGACCTTAGAAACATTTACTGTTTGTTTACATTCGAGAACTGGCAATCTGCCAACATCTGTTCTCAGAGAAAAGTTAAGCTTTCTGTGTAAACTTTGAGAATCAATTTCTCCACAATGCCCATAGCTATAAAGGTGAGGGCATGTTCCTTTTTTACTCGTTAAGAATTTATAAATAATTTACTGTATATGATCTGGGCGCAGGTTAACTCATCCAGCTCATTAGTACTGCATAGAAGGCCTGTCGATTTGGGCTGTAGTAGGGCTGATACAGACAGGCAATTTAAAACGGCACAACCGATTTGACTGAAAATTGCTAACAATTGTTTGCCATGTGTAAAACAATTGAAGCTTATAAACAAGGTTAGTGACTACTGGGCTTTTGTTCTTTTCTGTTCTTTGCCAGTTTTGCTTGCTGCTTAGATATACTCTAACCGTAAATGTAATATTATTTTTTACATAGGGGTAGCATATACTACAACGTTTCAAACCTGCATTCTTTCTATGAAGCTTAAAGTCAAACTTCAGGCAAACCATTAAATGCAAAGTTGAAATTCATATTTGTAAACTGTTTTAACAGTCTAAAGATTTGTAGTTCTGTTCAGCAAGTGCACCTCGTGACACTGCATTGCCTGGCAGGTGTCATCCCTGTTTTGCTGGCCCTAGTATTGCACCCACCTGTATCGCCTCTCCACCTCCAGCATGCTCCTTGGATGATTGATCATTATCGGTATCTCTGTCCACAGTTGGAAATGCAGTAAAGCCTCGGATTACGAGTAACGCGGTTAACGAGCGTTTCGCAATACAACCTTTTTTTTTTTTTTTTTCAAAATCCTGACTCGGTATGCCAGTGTTGTCTCGCAAAATTAGCAGGATTCAAGCCTATGCGGTGTGCAGTACCGCATTTGGCACAGACGATACTTGGAGATGTGCGGAAACACTCAGAAACGCACTCAGAAATACTCCGTTCCCAAGGGCTTCCGACTGCACCCAAATAGTCTCCCATTATTTCCGAGTCTCCTCGGCGCCCCCACCTCTGGCCACGTATGGTATTGCATGCAATAGAAGTCAATGCGGAACAAATTATCTTCATTTCCATTGACTCCTATGGGGAAACTTGCTTTGATATGCGAGTGCTTTGGATTACAAGATTATGCTCATAATCCAAGGTTCCACTGTACCAGATTTCCTCTTTACAAGGCTTTGTGGCAGTGGTGTGTGGGTGGGAACGGATGAACAGAATTACAGATCTTTTAGCAGATAAAATCCTTTAAAAATAAACATTTCAACTGTGTGTGTTTCCGTGTGCCTGGAATTCTGCTTTAACCCTTCACAATGCAGCTGCCATGTTCAACCCTTTCAGAGCTTTTTCATAAATTTTTAAATATTATATTTTAAGAGCACAATACTGAATCTATAAAACTGTTCATTTTGTAGAAGTATTTTTATATAGTCTGTATAATTCATGCAGCAAATACTTGCAGGGTGACTTTGGTAACTGACATTGGGTGCAGTTTACTGTATATGTTTCTTTTATCCATCTATAGAACTCCAACATATTTGACAGTAAACACTGAATTCTAGCAGGTTTCGTTACCTACTTTTGTAAACTAAAATTATGACCGGTATAAAAAATCATTGTTAAATCGTATAGTCTAACCTAGTCCTGTATATGACCATTTAAAAAACAATAATTAGAAATGTCTAACTATGAATAGTTTTATAGAATCAGTGTTTTTTTTCTTTTTGTAAACGTCAGAGTGTTTAACTTTTGGGATGTGTCCATGTCATTTGTTTTGGAACTTCAAAGTCTAACATGGCCCTTCTTTTAGCAACTGGCAAGTCAGATTAAAACTTAAAGAAGAACTCCAAGAATTTCAGCAATTTTAAAAGTGTGCTGGCTTATAAGGGGTTAAGGCAGGGGTGTCCAATTTTTTTTAAAGAGGGCCTGATTTGATGAAGTGAACATGCTTGAGGGCCGACTATTTTGCCTGACATTTTTTGAACCATTAAAATTAAATGCAAATTAACTAATACATGGCCCAACAAGAATTATAATGCCTTTGTGGCTGTGTGTGGTCAAGAGTCTAAGGATGCGCTCGGGCGTGTTATTTGGATATACCATATTTATCGGTGTATAACACGTACCTTAACTTTAAGAGAGAAGTTTCAGGGAAAAAATGTAATTTTAAATAAAGAATTGTGAAGAAAAATAAGGGTCAGTGCAGATCAATGCAGCCTGATCAGTGCCCATCTGCAGCCTCACCATTTCCATGAATGCAGCCTCATTATTGCCATGAATGCAGCCCCTGAATGCACAATGCCCTGGGATTTGTTGGGGGCTTCAAAACAGATATATATCCAAATTACCAGTGAGGCCGCATTAAACCGTAACGTGGACCGCAATTGGCCCCCGAGCCAGACTTTGGACATGCCTAAGTTAAGGACTTGTTTCCACAGGCATACTTTTGTGTACATCCGTGTGAAGGGCCGTCTTTGCAAGTACAGGGATGCACAAGTATTCCATGCATCTGCGTGCAGGCGGCCTCATTCACGTCTACTGAGGTAGAGCTGCTGGTCCCAATTTGACACCCATGCAGGTGCGCACAGATATACGCCCATGTGAATGAGGCCTTGGGCTAAATTCACACCCACAATTTAGGTTGGTGTGAATTGTAGCAGCAGCGATTTTCTGATTGTGAACGGCTAGGTACATTGCCCAGTTCACTATGATGACAGGTCTCTGGTGCCCATAGCTGTTCGTAGCTCTCTGCAGGGCCAGCAGTTACTGCAGTGATCGGTGCTGGGCTCGCTTTGTGTGTCCAGCAGACAAACAATTCTACAATTCTCAGCAGCCTAAAGCATCGGTATGTATGAAGCCTTGGTCCTACAAAGTTACATTTTTACTGAGTGCAAACAGTAAAGCTATAACTGTTACTTGTGAAAATGCTCTCTACTGCTCGGTCTCCGATTCTGCAGCTGCAGAGTCCTTTGCACCCTCTCTGTTCTGCCCTCCTTTCTTTCTACCCAGTCCCGGAAGGCTTTGTTTTATGTGAATCATTCACAAAATACAAAGTATTCTGTGACATTGGAGATGTGGGTGGGTGGGCGGTGCAGCTGCCATGTAGCAGATCCCTTCTGACAGAGTGCCAGGGTATAGTGATAGGTGTACTTCTGGTACTAAGTAAAAATGTAAATAGTAAATAAAATAGACCAAGTCCATGATGTAAAATGCACATTGTTGGACCTAAACCAGCATATTTTTAAATGGCTCTTGGAGTTCTTCTTTAAACGTCCACAATAGCTACAGATAAGTTAAATTTTTAAAATTGAGATAAAAAAAAAAACGCCCATTGTAACTACTCAGATTAAAGGTGAAATCAGATTGTTTACTGCAGCACCTTCATTCAAAGGCAACCTGTTAGGGAAACGTGGAATTTGCCATTGCTGACTGCACCTAGTTGATTGGCTATTATGTCTTTAGTACATTGTGTCATTGACCCGAAACAAGTGCGCAGATCAAGAGTCTCTGACTTCACTTGCCTCACTGCATGAACACTTGTTCCAGGTTTTTGACTTGAGCTAATTCAATATTAAATGTAATAAAGGTTGAGGTATTGAGGACAGCCAGACAAGGTGATCAGAAATGGAAGCCCCCTATTTATCTCAGTACAGGTTTCCTCTAATGTTCATACATTTATTTTATGCAGTTTCGATAAATATAATCTCACTGGGGTTTTACCTACATGGTTAAGTGTGTTTGATTTGTATGCTCTTTGCTTTACTGTATCTTTTTGTATTTTCTATTTCACACACTGTCTTAACTTGTAAAAAAATGCTAAATCACAGATTGTTGATCATTTTGTCTTGTACTAATCTGAATATGAGCAGTTATTAGAAATTAAAGTAGCACAGGATTAAATATTGTTCACAATACAAATGGCAAAATGCACATGGGCTCATAAGCACATCATAAGTCAGGCTCCATTTGCCTATAGGTAGGGCAACAGTGGTTGTCGTACAGACACAGGAAAGATCAGGGCTTCACTACACTGGTACATGGGATGCAGTTCAATATAGTTGTGGTCCCCTAAAGTGTGCTGCACCTTTTGATCTTTGCTTTGTGCACAACCTGTGTTCACCATAGAAGGGAATGGTAGTCCTCTTGAGCATGCTGATGTGTGTGAGAGCTTAAAGAAGAACTCCAGTCTAAACAAGAATATTAACATCGTTTTTAGATGGCAGTTTTCTAGATTTCTAAATATAACCAATTTATTTAGTCTAACTTTTTTTGAAACGAGGAGGGATTTTAATTTCAAAGTCAGCTGATTTTCTAAATCGGATCACATAATTATAATATCTGGCCCCTCCTGCTTTAGGGTCATTGGTTATCAGGGGTAAGACATGCATGTCAATTCTTGCCCCCACCATTGACAGTTCTGACAGTCTGAGGAAGAGCACCGGGCTTAACTTTAAGTGCCTTGAAGTATTTATTCACCTTGAAATTTTTCCCAAATGTATTTTATTGGAATTTTATGTGATAGACCAACACAAAGTGACACATAATTGTGAAGTGGAAGAAAAATAATAAATGGTTTTCAATTTTTTTTGACTAATAACTATGTGAAAAGTGTGGAGTCAATACTTTGTAGAACCGCCTTTCACTGCAATTATAGCTGCAAGTCTTTTTGGGGATGTCTCTACCAGCTTTGCACATCTAGAGAGGGACATTTTTGCCCATTCTTCTTCTTTACAAAATAGCTCAAGCTCTGTCAGATTGGATGGAGAGTGTCTGCGAACAATAATTTTTAAGTCCAATTTGCCACAGATTCTCAATTGTATTTAGGTCTGGACTTTGACTGAATAACACATGAATATGCTTTGATATAAACCATTCCATTGTAGCTCTGGCTGTACGTTTTAGGGCGTTGTTCTGCTGGAAGGTGAACCTCAGCCCCAATCTCAAGTCTGTTAGACTTTAACAGGTTTTCTTCTTGGATTGCCCTGTATTTCGCTCCATCCATCTTCCCATCAACTTTCTATCACCAGTAGCTTTCTTCTTGCCACTCTTTCATAAAGGCCAGATTTGTGAAGTGCACGACTATTAGTTGTCCTGTGGACAGATTCTCCCACCTGTGGATCTCTGCAGCTCCTCCAGAGTTACCATGGGCCTCTTGGCTGCTTCTCTGATCAATGCTCTCCTTGCCCGGCCTGTCAGTTTAGGTGGACGGTCATGTCTTGGTAGGTTTGCATTGTGCCATACTCTTTCCATTTTCGGATGACGGTTTGAACAGTGCTTCATGAGATGTTCAAAGCTTTGGATATTTCTTTAAAACCTAATGCCGTGTACACACGGTCGTTTTTTGTGATGAAATAAAATGTCATTTAAAATGATTGTGTGTGGGCAAAACGTTGTTTTATGTCTTCTGAAAAAACGACCAAAAAAAAATTCGAACATGCTTCAATTTTTTATGTCGTTTTTCAGAATGTCGTCTTTTGTTTCACAAAAAATGATCGTGTGTGGGCAAAACGACTTTTAAAACAACGTTTTTAAACCCGCGCATGCTCAGAAGCAAGTTATGAGACGGGAGCTTCAATTGAACAGAGTGCCGTCGAACGTGGTGTATGTAACCGCGCTTTGCAAGAGCATTTTCAGAAAACGGTGGTGTGTAGGCAACGTCGTTTTTTAAAATGAAGTTTGAAAAACCTCGTTTTTTTTTTTTTCATGAGAAAAAACAAAGGGCCAGATTCACATACACTTAATATTGCACTGCGTAATTGAAATACTCTACGCTGCCGTATTTTACCAGGCTCTACACCGAATTCTGGTAGATTTTTGCCCGTACGCTACGGCGGCGTAGTCTATTTCTCGCTGCGTAATCAAAATACGAGATTAGGAGGCGTGAAGCATTTAAATTAAGCGCGTCCCCGCGGCGATCGAACTGCGCATGCTCCGTTCAGAAATTTCCCGCCGTGCATTGCGCGAAATCACGTCGTTACGTCATTCGTTGTTTGAGTAGTGTCGTTTACGAACATTCCTATTCCCGGACGACTTGCGTCAAAAAAAAATAAAGACGTCGGAAAACTTAGAAATTCGACGTGGGAACGACGGCCATACTTAACATGGGCTGTCTAATATTAGAGCAGCAAAAAGCTGGTATAGTGTTACGCAAAAAAAAGATGACTAAAGGTGCCGTAAGAGATTGTGAATGAAGATCGTAATTTCGGGGATCGCCGGCAAAAGCTCATTAGCATACCCCGACGCGGAAAACGACGGGAAGTCCACCCAGTGGCCGCAATTTTATTGCAGCCTAGATCCGAAGGCGTATGAACACTTAATCCAGTCGAATTGAAGCCCGCAGCCGTCTATTCATGGTTTGAGGTTTTCAACTAGCTAGAAAACGCGCGTAATTGGAAATTACTCCAGTCTAACACCAGTTAGACAGGCGTAATGGCTCTCTGAATCTGGGCCACAGTTTTTTACAAGACAAAAAACGACCGTGTGTACGCGGCATTACCCTGCTTTAAAAGTCTCAACTTTATCCCTCACCTTTCTGGTGTGTTCTTTTGGCCTTCATAATGCTGTTTGTTTACTAAGGTTCTCTACCAAACCTCTGAGGACTTCATGGAACAGCTGTATTAATACTGAGATTAAATTACACACAAGTGGACTCTATTTACTAATTAGGTGACTTCTGACGGCAATTGGTTCTACTAGATTCGTTTTCAGATATTTATTTGTAAAAAATGTTGAAAACCATTTTATCATTTTTTTTCCCCCACAATTATGTGCAAGTTTGTGTTGGTCTATCACATAAAATCCCAATAAAATAAATTTAAGTTTTTGATTGTAACATGACCAAATCTGGAAAATTTCAAGGGGTATGAATACTTTTTCAAGGCACTGTATGCTGGAGGATTGAGGGGTTTTACGAAGAAATGTAGTGGGTTTATGTTCTTAAAGGGGTGTTCCACCCAAAAAAACTACCTTTTTTCAATCCACTCCTCACCCCCATACATGCCACATTTGGCATGTAATTTTTTTGGGGGGGGAGTGGGGGCTTCAGTAGGAGTGGGACTTCCTGTCCCACTTCCTGCTTCCGCCGAGGGGCTGGTTAGGCGATTAAGCCTTAATCGCCTACACCAGCCCCTCCCTGTAGGCGATCACATGGGACACTGACAGGTCCCATGCGATCGCCTCTCCAATCAGCGGCGAGCCGCGCCGCGCACGCATGCGCAGTACGGCTCGCGCATGCGCAGTGGGTGCCCGGCCGTGAAGCCGAAGGCTGTCACGGCTGGGTGCCCACAGTCAGGATGGAGACGCCGGCCGGGGAGGGGGGCAGAGGAGCGGAGCCCCGGTCGGCGCGGCGCTGGAACCGTGGAGCAGGTAAGTGAGTGTTTATTAAAAGCCAGCAGCTACACTTTTTGTAGCTGCTGACTTTTAATAAACACAACTTAGGGCTGGAACACCCCTTTAACATTGATGTAAATAGTGCTCAACATTAATCCTGTCATTTAAAGACACAGACACGGAGATCAGTAGGGCAACATTGACAAATCTAATTTTATTGTACAGTAAACTTACTTTTTCATTGTTTTGTATAAGAAACGATGAATTGAGCTCCATGTCACTTATTGTCTAGGTCAAGGGTCTCCAAACTTTCTTAACATAGGCCCAGTTTACTGTTGTTCAAACTTTAGGGGGGGCCGAACTGTGGCCAGTGGGAGAAGAAAATGTCCTGGTATCTGGAAGTAAACCATTTCCCATCATTAATGTGGGCAAGTAATAGTGCCCCATGGGAGGAATAGTACCCCATTATTGGTGTCTGTGGGAGGAATAGTGCCCCATGATTGTTAGCGGGAGGAATAGTGACCCATAATTGTTGTCAGCGGGAGGAATAGTGCACGTTTGTTATCGGCGGGGGGAATAGTGTTCGATCATTGACATCAGTGGGTGGAATAGTTTTTAACCATTGGTGTCGGTGGGAGGAATAGTGTTCCATTATTGGTATCAGTGAGAGAACTAATTGTTGGTGTCAATGGCAGGAACTATGCCCCACAAGCCGGTGAGGGTAATCATGCCCCAAGGGCTGGATAAAAGCAAGCAAATGGCCACATCAAGCCCCTGAAGCGCAGTTTGGAGACCCCTGATCTAAGCAATGGTGACATAGTCTCCGGTAGCTGGGTGCATTGTGGTTGTCTGACATTAGATATTGCAGAGTCTGTTATTTTTTTCTCAGACCCAAGACCCCCTTTACACTGGGGTGTTTTTCAGGCGCTTTAGCGTTAAAAAAAAAGCGCCTGAAAGAAGCTGCATCTGCAATCCCAATGGGAAAGCCAGAGTGCTTTCATACTAAAGCGCCTGAAAAACACCCCAGTGTGAAAGGGGTCTTGGCGTTAAAAAAAGCACCTGAAAGAAGCCTCATCTTCAAACCCAATGTAAAAACCTGAGTGCTTCCACACTGAGATGCTGCACTCGAAGGGCGTCAAAAGTCCTACAAGCAGCTTCTTTGCAGCGCTTTAGGAGCAGTGAATACACCGCTCCTAAAGCGCCCCTTCCCATTGAGGCCCTTTTATTTTTAACGCCAAGGCGCCTTAAAAAACGCCCCAGTGTGAAAGGGGTCTTAAACGGAGCTTTGCCAGTGTTTTTCGGGCGCTGGCAGTGTGAAAGGGCTCTGAAAGCACTCGGGCTTTCACATTGGGATTGCAGATGAGGCTTCTTTCAGGCGCTTTTTTTTTTTGCCGCCAAATGGCCTGAAGATCAACAAAAAGCAAAAACTGCTTACCAAATTGCCAAATATGGGTACTTCCATGTACTCAGACAGTTGGAAACAAGCTGTTTAGAAAATGTAGGGAGCTTGTAGTTCCTTACCCTGGCTATGAAGTCACATTGAATTGTATTGAGGAATAAAGCTTAGGCAAAGCATAAGTTGGCCTCAAACTGACCATTAGAGCTTGGTTATCATTTTTCTTAATGGAGTTCTTCTTTAGTGCTTTAGCAATGCATCAGATATTACGTTATATCTCTTATCAGGTGCTTATTCCCCCACATGCATAGGGCCTTACACTGAATGACGGGAGTGGCTGGGATGAACATAGTTATAGTGCAGATGTTCAGATGGGCTGTCAAAGAGAAGAAACGATAAAAGCTGTATAGATTAATGCTTTGTGTACTTGGGCACGCTGCCAGCATGTTTCTGCTCACAGCAAGGCCATATCTTTTACATTGGTGGGCCATACTTCTGCTCATATACTCTGCCTGATACTTCTCCGAAAAGTGCATTGTATATACAAGACGTGTCCTAAAATAAACATCTAGGCTGCCATTGCTGACCTCTCCTGGAAATGCTAGCTGTTTGCCTGTCATGCAGATGCAATGCTTTCCATACTTTGAGTCACTGACCCTAATAAATAGAAATCTAAGGAATTCAAACCTCTTGACTTGCATTTGCCACATGCTTGTTTGTGACTCAGAAGTATAGAAACCAGTCACAGCCAGGGAGCTATTACTTTCAATAGAAGGCCATCATTTGCAGCTCCCACCTTTTTCTCATGACGGGGGCGTTGTAAAGTGGAAAAAAGTGTTTTTCCCAATGCAGGATAAAGCAACATGTTTATGTTAATGACCTCCCCAGATATATGCACTTGCCCTTCCCCGCTTTCTCCTCATTCCATTCAGTCACTGGAAGTGATAGGGAAGGTCTATATAAGTTCTAATGGGCCAAGGTCATCACTTACACGGGGCTTTGGACTCTTTTGGCAGTGCTGATTGGCCTAGCTCTGTCACATAAGTCACATGCTCCTCCAAAACCAGAAGAACTGAGCATTTTCTTCAACTCCCAGCAATGAACGGAGACGTGGGAGATGGAAGGAAGGGTGAATATATACTGATTGGCAGCGCCTGTTAGAAAAAACTTGTTGCTTTGTCGTAAATGGTCTGAACAGTGGGAATGAGACAAAATCTACCGTGGTAGCGGCGCCCCCTCATGCTGCAAGAGTTAAACGCTTATTTAGCCTTGGAGTGCACAGATAACTTGAATTACTGTGGATTCATGCACACTGGGCACTCCTTGGACACCGTTCTCCTGGCAGCATAAAAAAATGCTGGACCCTGGTAAACGTGTACCGCTTTTAGCCGCATTTAGCAGTGTCAAACGCTTGGGTGTTATTTAATTGGCCAGAATTATTCTGACCATTGAAATTTAATGCTCAAGCACTAAATGTGCCTAGTGTTTTACGCGCTTTTAGATGCATATACACGTGTTTTTGCCACGTCTAGCGTTTTCCTGCCAAAATGTATTTCTCCCGAAGGCGATTCTTCTGCAATTGGGAGAGAAGCATTTACTGCCTCTATACGCAGCTGATCCTAAACTCTGGTAAAAGAATATGGGGTTTATTTACTAGACAAATTTACTTGCACTTGCTCCAGAGCTTATGTGGTAAAGCTTCACTTTGCAAAGAATACCCAATCGCATGCAAGGGGGAAAAAAATGAATTTTTGATTGGCTGATAGAAATCATCAGAGCTTTTGCTCATTTCAGGCCGCGTACACACGACCGGTTTCCTCGGCCGAATCCAGCAAGAAACTTGTTGGGAGCCGTGTTTTGCAGAGGAAACCGGTCGTGTAAGTTTTTCATTGAGGAAACTGTCGAGGAACTCCGATGAGCCAAAAAGAGAGCATGTTCTCATTTTTTTCAACGGGAGTCGAATTTGGCTCGTCGAGTTTCTCGTGGGGCTGGTTTCCGACGAGAAACTCGAGCATGTGTATGCTAAGAAACTCGCGCATACTCAGATTAAAGTATAAGACGGGAGTAAAAGTAGCAATTGTAATGGAGAACACATTTGAACACATTTTTCAAGCTGTAACAGACTGAAAAGTGCAAAAGTCTTTTACCAAACTTTTACTTAACACGCAAACACATGAGATTAGCAAAACCAGCCCCAAGAGTTGTGCCAGTGGAATCTAACTTCCCCTGCCGTCCTATGTGTTGAAGTCACCGCGTTTGAGAACGAGGAGATTTGGTCTTTAACGTGTGTACGCAAAGCAAGCTTGTCGAGTTTCTCGACAAGCCTAACAAGGAACTCGACGAGGAAAACGGTGTGTTTCGCCCGACGAGTTCCTCGGTCGTGTGTACGCGGCCTCAGAGTTTCCCCTGAGAATTTGAGAAACTGCACTTGCAGTGAACAGTATACTTGCCTTTAGTAAATAAACCTCAAAGTGTGCATGAACACATAGGTTGATTTGCTAAGGCCCCTTTCACACTGGGGCTTTACTGCCATTTTTGCAGAGTTTTTCGGCCACTAGTGGGACGCTTTTAACCCCCGCTAGTGGGCAAAAAAGGGTTAAAACCACCTGTGTAGCGGCGCTTTCGTGGCGATTTAGCTGCGCTGCGCATTGGTTTCAATGGGCAGGAGCAGTGAAGTAGCGGTATACACACTGATCCTTCACCACTCCAAAGATGCTGCTGGCAGGAGTTTTTTTAATGTCCTGCCAACGCATCGCCTAAGTGTGAAAACCCTTGGGCTTTCACACTGAGACTGCAGGGGAGGGGTTTTTCAGGCGCTTTACAGGAGCTGATTTTAGCCCAAAAGCGCCTGAAAAATGGCCCAGTGTGAAAGGGGTCTAAAGGTAAATAGTTTGTGCAGTTGCACTAGATCAGAGGGAAAGCTCTGCTGATTTCTATCATCCAATCATGTGCAAGCAAAAAAAAGCTGTTTTTATTTTTATTTTCCTTGCGTGTTCCCCTCAGTTCATAGCGCAACTGGACTTGCAGTGCACAGACTATTTTCCTTTAGTAAATCAACCTCATAGGTTTTTATTGAGTTGTGTTCAGGGGCTTTGGCAAAAAACGTTTAAAGCTCCAAAAATGTTTGGGAGTTTGGGAGCAGCAGCGTGCATGAGGCCTGATACTGTTCATAGCTCCAGCAGGCTCCATCGCTGTTTTTGAGCTCCAGGCTATCGGCGGTGTCAGGGCTTTGAACCCTGCATTGTATATGAGGAGGGGAGCAGGCAGTTGTGGCCTAAATCCCCTTATTCCCGATAAAGCTAAGAATAAGCTACTTAATACACCTTATCCCTGCAACCCTAGACTAAATAAGCATTTACCACTAGTAGTGTGAAGGGGGCCCCACTGCAAGTGTAGATTTTGTCTCCTTCCCAGAATTCAGCTTTAAATCCACTCATCCTGCAGTGACTGGAACACAAGCACAGGCAGAGAATACGTGTACACAAAGCATAATGTATGCAAAGACCAATAGAATGCCCTGAGACAATTGGCTTCATTAGGAAAGCAGCACTGGTGGCTTTTTTGTAAGCCATCCAGCTTGTGTTGCTTTCAGCTAGTCTTTTATTAAATGCTGTGATATGTAGATGTTCAGTGGAAGATGGACTTCTAAATAAAAAAATAGAAGTGATCATTTAATAACTACATTCGGTGTGATAAATGTAAAACTGGATTTGGGTTACTTTGTTGGATCATTTGTCCGCGAATGGTCATTCTTACTGCATATGCTAGAGCAGGGGTCTCCAAACTTTTCAAACAAAGGGCCACTTTATTGTCCTTCAGACTGTAGCCAGTGGGTGCAGAAAATGTCCCAGGCCCAGCACCAGTAAGAATAAATGTGGCCTCAGGGTTGGTGGTCAGTAGGAGGAGGAGTAGGGCCCTATCAGTAGGAAGAATAGTATCCCATCATTGATATCGGTAGAAGAAATAGTCGTCCCTTGTTGGTGTCAGTGGAAGGAATAGTGCCTTATATCAATTGGAGGAATAGTGCCCCAAGGGCCGCATAAAGGCTAGCAGAGGGCCACATCTGGCCCTCGGGCCCCAGTTTGGAGACCCCTGTGCTAGAGGAATATCTATGCAAAGAAACATACAGCACAACAGGTAGCCAAGTATGGTGTAAGAATGGTCGGACATTAATATAGAAGATCAACAAGTTACTTTACAAACAGTGCAAAGGGCCGGAATCAGGACAGAACAATGGCAATTCTTTACCACAAGTTTGCTCATTGACAAATTAGACAGCACTAGAGTTAACTGAGCTGGGATTTACTATCAAAGGAGGCCGGGTGAGCATTTTTGAAAAAGCACAGGACATCAGGTGATCTCATTTCCCCCTCTGCAGTGGCGAACTTTGACCCCAGTACCTTCAGCTTGATGCGGTGTGAATTCTGTGGCGCAGGTTTCGACACTCGTGCTGGCCTCTCCAGTCATGCCCGTGCCCACCTTCGAGACTTTGGTATCACCAACTGGGAGCTCACAGTTTCTCCCATCCATGTCCTTGCTCGACTGCTAGCCCGTTCACCCGGTCGTCCACTGCCCCCATTTCCACCATGGCACCAGGACACCGATGCGGACGGTAAGAAGCCTATGTGCCTGTTTTATGCCATAACTGATGACATCACATTGCATCATCACCAGCCTGCAATTAGACCCGAGTGTGTATCCTGGCTTTACCCCTTCCTGCTCTCTAACAGCCTTCCCCTCCCCACCCCTCCCCACCCTAGCCCTTCACTTCTGTCTACACTTATATGCAGCATAGCTTCCAGTAGCTGTGATAATGTCATTAGTTGTATCACTGCTGACATCATCACATGGCCGTCCTCCTGCTCTAACTCTGGTGCATGGAGATCCAAATTGTTCTAGACTACGTTTTGATTTTTGTTAACCGCATTTTCAGTTCTAAACCTGCTTATATTTTTTTTTTAAAGGCGTTAACTAGATGTTAGTGCCCCTATTGCTTTCACACACTTTGGACTGATTGGTACTAAAATAAAAACAAGGGCTGGTACCATTGAAATCAACTGGTTTTCAGTTGTATTTTTAGCCTGCGCTGGAATAATAACTTCTGGAAATTGAGTTGCTATAGGCAAGACACTGTTGATACGAGGCTCGTTAGGCCTTCATATGCTCAACCATCAAGCTCAAAAAGCATAATGCCTGTCAGACTCGATGCTTTTCTGCATCGGAAACAAAGTTGGTGTACATATAGAGTGCATGTCTGTACTGGATTCATATCAGAACGCCAATTCCATACAGTTGCATCCTTGTGCCTATTTGGGTGGTCTGGTTGTGCTGTGTGTATGGAGGCCTCGGTTTCATCTTTAAAGTGATTGAAGGTCTCTTTTGCACCTACATACTTGATCTAGTAGGTGCCATGCCCTGTTGAAGTTGGGACCATGAGCTGTTTATTTAAGGGGTTGCTTCCAATGATACAGTGCCGTGCATGTCCATGCTGGATGGACATTAGAGAACACTTTTTGGTAAAGGGAATCCTTCCACAGATGTTCAATTGAAAGGAAATCTGTGCCAAGTTTCATGAGCTGCAATTGTTGACCTCCTAAATTTCTATTTGCCTGCCAGTCATGCTGATGCTATGACTTTATCATTACATGGTAACCAAAACCAAGCACACCCCTAAAACAGTCAATGATCTAGAAAGCATGGAATCCAATATATCCGCATATCAGGCAAAAGAGGTCATCAGTCCAATATTATTTTGAATACAGGTTTCCTGTAAAACCAATCTGTCTCCACAGGTTTCATTTCAAATAAGGACTCTTCGTTTGAAGTTGCTAAATGTAGGGCTCTAAATCGCCTAACTACTCTCCTTCACGAATTATCAAAATTTATTTAAGTTAAACATTGCTCTATTATAATAATAAAATTACCGTATGTATTTTAACGCTACCCTGTCATTAAATATAATATCCACAAATGGCCATGCCTGAAACAAAAAGTGAGGGTCTACATACATTTTCGTTACCGGTGTCTCAATAACAAAGCTCAGTGGTTCCTTCCTCTAACCTCAGAACCATTACAGAACACAGCAGTGAAAGTTGGCGGAAGAAAACCATGAGCGCTGTAGAACCCAGGAGATGGCTGCTCATGGAAGTGTTGATTTCAGTGGAGGACTTCTGAATAAACAATGGGTTATGCCTGTTTTCCAGTTGTAATTTTAATGACGGGGTCACCTTAAATATACAGTATTTAAAGCGGAGTTCCACCCTGAAAAAAAAAATTCTTCTAAAAATAAATTTAAAAAAATTTAAATGGAAATTTTATTTTTTTTACTTACCCTAAATAGCTGTTGCTATGCGGAAGTCCCAAATCTCCCTCTTATCTTCCGCGGGCGATTCTCTTCCTCCTCCTACACTCAGTGTATTCTTGTGAATGGAGCGCGCTGCATTCTGGGAACTGTGTGTATCCCAGAAAGCAGCCGGACCATTCACAAAGCACCGTGCTGCTCGCACATGCGCAGTAGGAAACGGGCAGTGAAGCCGCACGGCTTCACTTCCTGTTTCCCTTACTGTGGATGGCGCTGCCTGGAGCTGCCAGGATTGAGGATCGGCATCGGGGGGGCCATCAGCACGGGCAAGTAGGACAGGTAAGTGTCCTTATTCAAAGTCAGCAGCTACACTGTTAGTAGCTGCTGACTTAAAAAAAATTGTGGGTGGAATCCCGCTTTAAAGTAGCAAGAAGTAGCATGTGAAGACCTGTAATGTAGTTAGAATTATAACATTTAAAGGGAAACTAAACCCTCCTATCCCTTTCAGCCAAGGAAGTTGCCATCTAATGCCGGCCATACACAGTTCAAATTTAGAAATCATTTATTTTCGAAAATTGTATCTAAGAATTTTCGTATGAATTTCGCACCGTTGGTGGGCTGCAGCAACAGACGATTTTCATCCGGCAATCAATTTTGAGGAATCGGACATGTTGGAATTTTTTCTTTTAAATTAACGATTTTCTAATCGATGATGGAAGAATCGTGCGAGAATTGTAATAGAAAAAAAATGTGCAAGAAAAGAAAATTCTCGGAGAGAAAAGAATTCCCGGCCACGAAAATTTTCTGTAGGAACATTGCTTGGTCGGCCAAATTTTTTAGTCTCTTTTTGATCTGCAATTGCCATGGCACTGCACATGTGATCAGTTATGACACCAGCCATCGGATGGTTTGACAGTTTGGTTGAGAGCACAACTAATGTGACCGTAGGCAATCCCGGTATGCCTTCAACGTAACTGTTTTTGAAATGTTAACTCAATGGGTTTATTTCCACTTTAACTGGTCGACTTATTAAATAATAATGAACGTTTTAGAAATAGGTGAAAAAATATATTTTTTTTAGGTGGATGACTTGTTTCTAGTTGTACTGTGCTTTTTATTGAAGTACTTGTCTATTTCTGATGTTCTTTAAGAAGCTCATTTATAAAGGTGTCAAATCAAGATTTTTTCACCTTCTCATTTCTTCTCACAGGAAACCACCTTGTTTCCTATTTATTAATGGCCATGAAGTATTTTTTTCCTACTATACTTCATTTTTGTTCATTGTGTTATTGCAAAAAAATCTTCTTTTTTTTCTACATGGAAATTCACCTATTTTTTTTTTTTTTACTATTTTAACCTCACTTGGAGAAAAATTAAGAATTATTTTTTGTTAAAGCTGAACCTCCAAGAGACAGATAAATACACAGACAGAATACATGTATAGTAGTGGTTTTAGCTGCCAATTGATTTCTATTTCTCTTCAATCTGGTACTGACATTTACATATCTTTGCCACGCAGTGCGCTGATGTGAATGGCACTAATGGAAAACAATTTTATTTTAATGACTTGAGAATTTGAGCGATCGCAAAGGCTCAAATTCGCAAAATAATTCGCAGCCGTGTGAACCTAGACTCACACTGCTCTGTTCTCCTATTGGCATGCCTGTTGTCAATACCTTTAGCACTACAGCACAGCCAATCGGCTAATTTTGCTTCCTTCCCTTCAAACAGTTTGAGGTCTGCTGTATAATGACCACAAAAGGCTCATACCAGCATTCATGTGTGTCTTTCTGTCTCGCGGTCAGCTATAAAGTCGAACTTTAAAAATTAAGTCCTTCTAGATCACTTCAGGCAGGCCTCTTTTTCAGGTACATCTATGTAAAACATTAAACATAAGTTTCTATACTGTTAAAAATCCAGCAATACACTGTCTCACCTTGCTCTGCACATGCTCAGTTGCTCACTATTTTTAGGCCTTGCCGAGTTTGTAGAGGCTGATCTACTGACGGCCTTCAAGTGGAATTCAACCTTCATGTCCAATATAGCCAAGGAATCTACTTCTGTTTGATCTACTACTGCCATGGTGCTGCACATGTGGTGAGTTATGACACCAGCCATTTGATGGTTCGACAGTTTGGTTGAGGACGCAAGCAAATGGAGCCTGTAAAGCATTGCACCAGTGATCAGCTGATCACTGGTTCCATGCAGGTCTTATTCAGATCTGTCAGTATATCTTTGTACCCATACATCCTGTACTGGCAGGCAGATACACTGACAGGAAGAAATCATTGAATTAACCATGGCATTCGTTTTTTTTTTTTTACCGCTAACCGCTCCCCCCTGCAAGGTAAAGTCATATTATGCTAGTGTGCATCGCATACTAGCACATTATGTGAAACTTGCCTTAAAACAAAGCTCTGTTCCAGCTCTGCGATGTCAGCGCTGCAGCCCCTTCTATCTTCACCTGTCTTGCTTCCGGGTTCACGGGCTCCAGCTATGTGACTGGCTGGAGCCGTGATGTCATTCCCGCGCATGTGAGCGGGGGCTGCCTTTCACAGCACAGGGCTTGGAAGGAGCGAATACAGGGAGTGCAATAGTCTCAAACCAAGCTACGTTTAGTCAGTGTTTGCATTAAGACATTTTTTTTATTGTTTTTATATCTGCCTGGTTTTAATGGTTGCTTTTAAAGCGTTTTTAACCCCCAATTTTTTTTTTATTCTGGTCCTTTAACCACTTAAGCCCCGGACCAATATGCTGCTAAATGCCCTGAGGCGTTTTTACAATTCGGCACTGCGTCGCTTTAACAGACAATTGCGCAGTCGTGCTGCCAAACAAAATTGGCGTCCTTTTTTCCCACAAATAGAGCTTTCTTTTGGTGGTATTTGATCACCTCTGCGGTTTTTATTTGTTGCGCTATAAAGAAAAATAGAGCGACAATTTTAAAAAAAAAGCTATATTTTTGACTTTTTCGCTATAATAAATATCCCCCAAAAACATATATAACATTTTTTTTTTCTTCCTCAGTTTAGGCCGATACGTATTCTTCTACCTATTTTTGGTTAAAAAAAATCGCAATAAGCGTTTATCGATTGGTTCGCACAAAATGTATAGCGTTTACAAAATAGGGGATAGTTTTATTGCATTTTTTTTTTTTTTTTACTACTAATGGCGCCGATCAGCGATTTTTTTTTTTTTTTTTTTTTTTTTTTTTTTTTTTTTTTTTCGTGACTGCGACATTATGGCGGACACTTCAGACAATTTTGACACATTTTTGGGACCATTGTCATTTTCACAGCAAAAAATTCATTTAAATTGCATTGTTGTGAAAATGACAGTTGCAGTTTGGGAGTTAACCACAGGGGGCGCTGTAGGATTTGTGTGTTCCCTGTGTGTGTGTGTGTTTACAACTGTAGGGGGGTGTGGCTGTAGGTCTGACGTCATCGATCGAGTCTCCCTATAAAAGGGATCACTCGATCGATGCAGCCGCCATAGTGAAGCACGGGGAAGCCGTGTTTACATACGGCTCTCCCCGTTCTTCAGCTCCGGGGAGCGATCGCGAGCAGGCGGCTAGAAACGAATAGCCGCGCCCTCGTCCCGGATCGCTCCCCGCGGGTTTCCGACTGCCGCATGTAGCGCGGGGGGGTCCCGATCGGACCCCCGACCCACGCAAAGGCAGGCAAGTATATATACGTGCTTCTGTCTTAACGTGCCATTCTGCCAACGTATATCTACATGCGGCGGTCGGGAAGTGGTTAAAGCAGATTACACAGCACAGTGCTTGTGCTATTTAATCTGCTCCCCTATAAACTGTAAAAAGAAAAAAAACAGAATCTGCCACTTCCTGTATACACCCTCAATAGACCACGATAACCAGCACTTTTTCTTGTGCTCTAAGGCCGCGTACACACGATCAAATCTGTCTGCTGGAAACGGTCTGCTAGACCGTTTCAGCAGACAGATTCGATCGTGTGTACGGGCAAACAGACGGATTTGGCCAGCCGACAGATTTGAAAGCATGCGTTCAAATCTGTCGGCTGGAAACCCGTCCGCCCATCATGTCTGCTGATTAGTATGCTAACCAGCAGACATATCTGCTCGCACACGCGTCAAATGGTTTCGACGCATGCGCGGATTTTGGTTTGATCGTTTGTACACGATCAAACCAATACATCCCAGCAGACACATTTGTTCAAATCTATTTGCTCGTGTGTACGGGGCCTAAGAGTTGTATGGGATTTTTTTTTTTTTTACCCAGGTGGATGCAGCATCTGTCCCTCGCCATTTCTAACACTGAGAACTGAGCAATTAAACGCTGCCGGTCACTTGGTTCTCACAGCTCAGTGAGCAGAGAGACGGTGACTGTCAGCCACTGGCTCTCTGCTCTGCCCCCTGTGCTTACTGGAGCACTGGGCTGTGAAGGGGAGGAAGCGGCCGGCTCAGCCTCTCGGTGGCTGAGAGGCTGAGCCAGTTGCCCGTCCAAGCATGGAGTCAGATTCCGACCATATGGTCCTGATCCCTCCTAAACCTAGAACTGTTAAGCTGTCAAATGGCTGGTTTCATAACGTGTAATATGTGCAGCACCATGGCAACTACAGATCAAACCAAGGCTAAGGTAGCAGCTTCCTTAGCTGGAAAGGCTAGAAGGGGTTAGTTCCACGTTAAATCTTCGAATTAAAGACATCCCTGAAAAGTAAATGGATAATGCTTTCTTGCCCCCCCCCCCCCCAATCCGTTGGCTGAAATATCTTCATTATCCAGCATACTTCCAAGTGCTTCGGATACCTGGTCCCCACTGCACTCTGTGGCTCCTTCCTATGTACATTCTGTATCCTGTAGACTGTTGGGGGTGAGAGGAAGAAACCAGGAACCTCAGCAGACAGCTGGTGGCTTGGCACCCTTACCTCCAATTGCATTTGATATCGCTATTGAGAACACTTCCTCACTTAATTTTTCACTGACACCATGTATGAAATGGTGTTACCAGGTTACGCAAGTATATTCTTTAAAAACTATTTACAGGTTTCACCACCTCTCTGCTATCTATTTTACCAAACACAGACCTCGGATGCAGCACGGTTCTGCTTTACACTGCCCAGATTTCCAGTGTGCCAATTATTCTTTACATCCGATTCTCCCAAGGTACTTCTGCTCCAATTGGCAACTACATGCAAGTCTGACCTGCATTTGGTATATATATATATATATATATATATATATATATATATATAATCTATCTATGTCATATATATATATATATATATATATATATATATATATATATATATATATATAATATTCCCTTTCACACTAAATTTCACATAGATGTGAACCAGTCACATCTATAGGAACAATTTTGATTTCTAATTTAATGCAGCAAAATTCATAGGTTTTGCTTTTTAAAAATGATAGACAAGTATAAATAGGCCCTTTAGTAAATCGGTACTAAGGAAATAAGTGGACTGCCATTGTTGATCTCTCAAACACATTCCAGTTGCCTGGCTATCGTGCTCTCCTGATAAACTCATTGGGGCAGAGTTACTAAAACAGGAGTGTACAAAATCTGGTGCAGCTGTGCATGGAAGCCAATCAGTTTCTCACTTCAGCTTTTTCATATTCGCTTTGACAAAATCACCTGGAGCCCTGGTTCACACTGGGCTGCGGGAGTGAAGCCGTGCGACTTCAGCTGAACTTGCACGATTTCACTCCCGCTGGCAGTCCTGATTTCAGCCGTGATTTAAGAGACATCTGTGCAGGTTTCTGCACAGATGTCAATGTAAATAGCGTCCTGAAATCGCAAACAGTAGTACAGGAACTACTTTTTGAAATGCGGCGTCGCACCGATTAGGACGGTGTCATTGCTGGCAAATGCTGCCGATTTGAGATGCGATTTCACATGTGAAATCGCATCTCAAATCAAACTAAATCGTGTCCAGTGTGAACCAGGGCGGAAGCTTATTGGTTTCCACGCAGAGCTGCACCAGATTTTGCATGCTCTTGTTTTAGTAAATCAGCCCCACTGAGTGTCAGACCAGGAAAAAGCATGCATATTGGGAGGTCTGACTTTGTTCAGACTTTACTTGCTGTGTGCTTGTTCCAGGTTATTTACTCAGAAAGTATGGCAGTCAGTGGGGCTAGTATTTTTAGACGCAACGGTGGCCCCATATTTCTTACTGTACAGGTTTAGTGACAGGTTCTCGGTATGCCTGATGCAGTTTTTGTTTTGATCTCACTTTCTCCTCTCTTTACAAATGCCCATATCTAAGAGGATCTCTCTTTATTTTTTCTCAGGGACAGTTTTTATTAGCCTGAATTTGGGTAAGCTATTGCACCCCAAATTGTTTTATAATTACACACCCAGAAGTGAGTTGAACTCATGTGTACCCCATGTCCTACTAGGACCTGCACAGGGGAGCCCCATGCTGCTTTTGTTTTAGGCATGATTTATGTTGAAATATTCAGTATTTAATAAGCACCAGCTTCATCAGGAGAGACGGCCAGTCTGGCTTATGTAGTGTCCATTGTACGTATGCTTCAGATGTTCGATTGTTCTGTGCTGTATTGTTATGCTGCCTTCTCCATTCTTCTGCATTTCATCCACGCACTTACCCTCGATTGGCTGTTCCCTCAATCTTGGCGCTGCTCATTATTTCATTGAGGCAGCCTGGCCTCATGCCCACATGCTTTGTGTCCAGCTAGTGGGCAAAGGAGTCCGGGCCAGTAAGGAAAAAGTGGGAGATGGGTGCCAGTGGGCAAGGGACGATTGGGACACTAAAAAGAGGGGTCCACGAGGTGGAAGAGCAGAGGGTGGTGGGAAAAGGCTGGAGGTCAGGGCATGAGCGGGAGGATGGCGGGCCTTTGCGGCTAGAGGGAAAGGACAGCAGAGGAGAGATTGAAAGTAAGGGGTGTGTGTGTGTGTGTGTGTGTGTGTGTGTGTGTGTGTGTGTGTGTGTGTGTGTGTGTGTGTTTTTTGCTACTGATCAATGCCGAGGTCAAATGACTGAATATCACACATGTAATACACACTGCCACATTTGTGCCACACACACTGCTACCTACCAAGTGTGGAATCTACTCTGCTCAT
Source organism: Rana kukunoris (assembly GCA_029574335.1). Taxonomy (NCBI): domain Eukaryota; kingdom Metazoa; phylum Chordata; class Amphibia; order Anura; family Ranidae; genus Rana; species Rana kukunoris. The sequence goes on along the minus strand of CM056051.1, from coordinate 484,505,207 downwards.
ATGGTAAATGCAATACTTTCACTTAAAAGACTAACAAATCACAGCGCTATGGGTACTAAGAAAAAAAAAGTGAAAAATATATAGCGATAGTAGTCCCTTGTTGAACAACCAAAAATCAAATGGAGACCAAGTGGTATGTCAATATAGTTCATAGTAATATATCAGTTTAATTGTGTGTATGTGTAATATATATATATAAAAGAAGTGATCACTCACCAGACACAAATGCTGTCTCAATCAATAGAACACCCCACACGCTTATTACAAAAATTGCAAGTACAGTTCTTCATACAAATCCACTATTGATGTCTAGCTGCGTCGCCACTTCCGCATCATGTCATATACTACCAAAATCAAAGAAAATATTTCATAGTGTAGTAGAGCTGCACGATTAATCGTTAAGATTGTGATCTCGATTTGATCCCCCCACAAGATCTTAATCCAGCATTTCCACGATTCATGTAAAAAGTGCAGAGCAGTTCCCCTGCTCACAGCTGTCAAAAAAGGGATGAACTTTGGTCTGCAAATGAAATCCATTTAAAGCAACCTTGCCAAGCAATAAATATATAATATATATATCTTGGGGTTTTTATTATGAGCAAAATTAAAAAATTAAAATAATTTTGTTTGTAAAATACATTTTCAATGCTTTGTACTATTACTGACAGCTGAAGTAGAAACGAACACGGCTGGGGTAGGTATCTGTAAATGGTATACCCTTTACACATTACATTATTTTTCATTACATTTCTTTAAATTTGATTGAAACAAAGAGTATTATGTCTTATTTTATTGCCATCTTGTTTGGCAACCTAATGTTCAGGGGTTGTAAATTTTTAAAATAAAGTTCTTCAGAATCGTGATCTTTATTCTAAGCAAAAAAAAATCGTGATTCTTAATTTATTCGGAATCCTGTAGCTCTATAGTGTAGTAAATAAATAAAAATGGGAGAGTCTCCCATGATGCTAGCAAATAATATTACACTCGTGCATCACTCTGCCTTCCCCACATGCAATGCAAACTCACCAGAGGGAAATTAAGCAATGTAAAGCCCACTATGCCCAACAGGGATGGATGGATCCAAACAATGCCTCCAATATCCTCTTACTTCAGGACGCACAGTCAGAAATACTTTTACTACCTCCATATTAAACACACAGCTTATGTCATATACTCAAGTTTTTCATAGTTTGTCTATCCACTGCTTTTTATTACATGTGATAAAAGATTACACTGGACTTGCATACAATACAGCTTACTACATGAATGATACACTCCCTGCTCATGTAACATATGTAAATACTCCTTTATACATTTTTTACATTGTTTCATATGCCACATGTGTAATGCATGCTTGGCTTCCATAGTATTCTTACTCCCCACTTCTTATTACACATAGGATACACGAACACTCTGTCTATACGATAAATGTAATACCCACACAGCTTCTTTTACAAATCTGCACTCATTGCTCATGTAAAATTCATACACACTACTGTAACTATAATTTTTCCACTAGTTCTATATTGAATGTACACACTACTTAAAGCCCATCCCCGGGCAAGAAAAGGGTTTTCCATGCAGTGGGGCTGTGCTGGCACTGCATGGGTTTACTGCTTATTTTTTGTCTAGGGGAGAGAAGAAGGGAAATATACTTACCTTATCCTCCGATCCTTTCAGCACAAGGCCAGTCTGGCAACCCCGCACTCCAACATTCTTAAAGCGGAGTTCCACCCTTAAAATCACTTTTTTTCATTACATCCAGCATACTGGCGTCAGCGCCAGTATGCTGTTTTTTTTTTTAATGCTCGTACTTACTGTATATCACAACATTGAATTCCAGGCGCACCGCGGAGTGTCGCCGCTATAAGGCGTCACGCCTTCCGGAAACAGCCGATTAGCATTCGGCGCCTGCGCATAGACCCAGGAGCTGACTGCGCAGGCGCCGAAAATAGCCGGTCCTAGTTCGGGTTTTTTCGGAGGGCGTGACGCGCTATATACGGCGCCTGCGCAGTCAGCTCCTGGGTCTGTGCACAGGCGCCGAGTAAAAGCCGAATGCTAATCGGCTGTTTCCGGAAGGCGTGACGCCTTATAGTGGCGACACTCCGCGGTGCGCCTGGAATTCAATGTTGTGATATACAGTAAGTACGAGCATTAAAAAAAAAAAAAAAAAACGGCATGCTGACGCCAGTATGCTGGATGTAATGAAAAAAGTGATTTTAAGGGTGGAACTCCGCTTTAAGTTATGGGCTGTCCCCTGGCATCATCAAGCCCATTGCAGGCTCCATAGACCAGGAACAGACGGGTGTGAGTATAAGCTTTCTCCTCACCGTTGGACAAAACAAGCATTTGACCCCTGCAGTATAGGCACAACCCCACTTATTGGGGAAACTTTTTTTGCCCAGGGTTGGGCTTTATTGTCTTGTAAATGCTACTCCTGTAATATAGTTGGTGTTTTCATAGATCTGCACAGCTTCTTAGCACTCATCCCCTTTCTCTCCTCATTGACTGGTTGACTTTGACAGCAGCAGGACCCAATGGCGCCATGCTACTGTCTCAGCCAATTAGGAGGGGAGTTCCAGGCAGATGAGATACTCCTGAAACATTGCTGTATCTAAATGGGGCTCAGGTAAGTATTAAGGGGCTACTGAAAACAGAAGGCTTTTTATCTTAATGCATAGAATGCATTGCACGTACACAAGTTTTGTGTTTTAACAACTAAAAAACACATGAAGCATAAAAACTTGCTACAAAAATGCATTACAAAAAAAAAAAGACATGAATATGCAGCAGCACTAGTGCAGACCTAGGCTAAAACCCACCTTTCCTGCCACCACATAATACAGTGCAGAAAATAAGTATTTGAACACCCTGCTATTTTGCAAGTTCTCCCACTTGGAAATCATGGAGGGGTCTGAAATTGTCATCGTAGGTGCATGTCCACTGTGAGAAACATAATCAAAAAAAAAATTCCAGAAATCACAATGTATGATTTTTTTAACTATTTATTTGTATGATACAGCTGCAAATAAGTATTTGAACACCTGAGAAAATCAATGTTAATATTTGGTACAGTCGCCTTTGTTTGCAATTACAGAGGTCAAACGTTTCTTGTAGTTTTTCACCAGGTTTGCACACACTGGAGGAGGGATTTTGGCCCACTCCTCCACACAGATCTTCTCTAGATCAGTCAGGTTTCTGGGCTGTCGCTGAGAAACACGGAGTTTGAGCTCCCTCCAAAGATTCTCTATTGGGTTTAGGTCTGGAGACTGGCTAGGCCACGCCAGAACCTTGATATGCTTCTTACAGAGCCACTCCTTGGTTATCCTGGATGTGTGCTTCGGGTCATTGTCATGTTGGAAGACCCAGCCTCGACCCATCTTCAAAGCTCTAACTGAGGGAAGGAGGTTGTTGCCTAAAATCTTGCAATACATGGCCCCGGTCATCCTCTCCTTAATACAGTGCAGTCGCCCTGTCCCATGTGCAGAAAAACACCCCCAAAGCATGATGCTACCACCCCCATGCTTCACAGTAGGGATGGTGTTCTTGGGATGGTACTCATCATTCTTCTTCCTCCAAACACGGTTAGTTTGAATTATGACCAAAAAGTTCTATTTTGGTCTCATCTGACCACATGACTTTCTCCCATGACTCCTCTGGATCATCCAAATGGTCATTGGCAAACTTAAGACGGGCCTTGACATGTGCTGGTTTAAGCAGGGGAACCTTCCGTTTCCATGCATGATTTCAAACCATGACGTCTTAGTGTATTACCAACAGTAACCTTGGAAACGGTGGTCCCAGCTCTTTTCAGGTCATTGACCAGCTCCTCCCATGTAGTCCTGGGCTGATTTCTCACCTTTCTTAGGATCATTGAGACCCCACGAGGTGAGATTTTGCATGGAGCCCCAGTCCGAGGGAGATTGACAGTCATGTTTAGCTTCTTCCATTTTCTAATGATTGCTCCAACAGTGGACCTTTTTTCACCAAGCTGCTTGGAGGTGTACAATTTTGTCTCTAGTGTCTTTGGACAGCTCTTTGGTCTTGGCCATGTTAGTAGTTGGATTCTTACTGGATTCTTACTGATTGTATGGGGTGGACAGGTGTCTTTATGCAGCTAATGACCTCAAACAGGTGCATCTAATTTAGGATAATAAATGGAGTGGAGGTGGACATTTTAAAGGCAGACTAACCGGTCTTTGAGGGTCAGAATTCTAGCTGATAGACAGGTGTTCAAATACTTCTTTGCAGCTGTATCATACAAATAAATAGTTAAAAATTCATAAATTGTGATTTCTGAATTTTTTTTTTTTGATTGTGTCTCTCACAGTGGACATGCACCTACGATGACAATTTCAGACCCCTCCATGATTTCCAAGTGGGAGAACTTGCAAAATAGCAAGGTGTTCAAATACTTATTTTCCGCACTGTATGTGTTACAAGGTTGGGTATAGGCCAACCTGCAGTCCCAATGTAACAATGCTAGCTAGGAATTTTGACCGAGGTTGTTTTCCTTAACCTGCTCCTAAAAATATTTACCTGACTGCTATGCTGATCCGTTGGTTTTAGCATTTTTGTTAGCTGGTAAGCAATTTGATAAAACATTTATCAGTATTACAGCCAAGCAACTAGCATTTTTAGGAGAGCTCAGCAATGGCGTCCTTTGTATAATTTTTAGTCCTGGTTCATACTGACGCAGCGATTACTGTGCGTTTCCGGTACCGCAGTTCTGCGATCTGCTGCCGGTGGCAATGGAAAGTTAGACACCCCAAAAGCAAGTCACAACCACAGTGCATTTGCCTGAACCGGATCGCATGGGTATTTTATCTGATTCCAGTACGAGTAAAAAAAAAAGAAAAAGCTGCCTGCACCTACTTGATGTGGATGCGCTGCGATTTGAGCCATCCGAAATGAATGCGATTCCTGTGTGATTCGCATGCGGTTCACAGTGTAAACCTAGGCTGAAACGGCCAGATCCACAAAGATCGGTGTATCTTTGTGTGGGTGTAGCGTATCTTCTTTACGCTACGCCGCTGCAACTTAGAGAGGCAAGTGCCGTATTCCTAAGTTACAACGGCGTATCTTTAATGGGCCGGCGTAAGCCCGCCTAATTCAAATGTGTTTGATGTGGGCGTGTTTTATTTAAATTAAGTGTGACCCCACGTAAATGACGTTTTTTACTAACGGCGCATGCGCCGTCCGTGAACGTATCCCAGTGCACATGCTCCAAATTACGCCGCTGAGACTCATTGGTTTTCGACGTGAGCGTAATTTACGCCCAGCCCCATTCACGGATGAGTTACGCAAACGACGTAAAACGTGAAAAATTCGACGCTGTCCCGACGTCCATACTTAACATTGCGTACGCCTCTATATAGCAGGGGTAACTTTACGCCGGACATACGCTTACGCAAACGACGTAAAAAAATGCGCCGACCGCAAGTACGTTTGTGAATGGGTGTATCTAGCTCATTTGCATATTCGACGCGTAAAACGACGGAAGCGCCCCTAGCGGCCAGCGTATAATTGCCCACAATTATACGCCAGCGTAGGCAAGTTACGTCGGCGGAGGAAGCCTATTTTTTAGACGTATCTGCCTTTGAGAATTGGTGTAAAGATACACCAGCGCAGATTTGAAATTACGGCGGCGTGTCTGGAGATACGCCGCCGTAAAAGTTTTGTGGTTCTGGCCCAAAGTGTATTTCTACCTATACAGCCAAATTGGGATAACGCCTACATTATTTTTTGTTGCATGTCCCCATTCACAAAAATTTTAAACTGCTGCTATTTTATTAGCTGAAAAATCCTACTTGGCATTTTCCAATGTTAAGGAGAGGGATGGGAAGCTGACTGTTCTGCGATGGCAGATCATAAGCAGTGATCACCTCCGGCATGCTCAGGTTAGAATCTGAACCCATGTGTGTAAGCCTGCCAGGAAACCTGTATGGGCCAACCTTCTGCGACTCGGGCATTTCCTGCCCTGCAACCACACATATGCTCCTTGTATATGTGAGACTGAATGGCAGGGAATTCACTGGCTGAAGATAGTTGACGTGTACAACTGACAGCTTCCTAGTGAGCTTGCACACACGTGGGTTCAGATCCTTGTCCAAACACACCCGGGCTTATCATGGATCTTGATTATCTGTTGTAAAGTAGATGTGCAGACTGTCTGTCTTAACAAAGAGGGAAAGAACTCAAGGCTTCTGTAGACCATTGTATGCCAATGCATTTTAAACAAACCCATACCCTAATTGCGCATTGCAAGCTATTCTGAACAAGACAAGCTGCCTGTTGAGGCAAACCTGCTCCAAAGATACGATTAGAAAGGTAAGAAATATGGTTTTAAAATAGTTTTTAGGCATGCTGTGTGAATGGGAACACATAACAAATATACTGTATATGGTAGAGAATAAAAAGGGTTGCATGCATCTTCAGTACTGTATGTATATGACCATAGTAGCAATAAGACTTAAAGGGTTTCTAAACCCTTGTTTTTGTTTTTTTAAATAACAAACATACTTGCGGCCGGTCTGACAGAAGCCTGCCTGGGCCAGCTTCTGTCAAAGGGTCAGAACCGAAAAGGGTCTAACGATCAGTGCTCTCAGCCAATGGTTGAGTGTTCAGGTGTGGGGGGGGGGGGCCTATCAAAACACAATAGAGCAGAGAAGATAGCTGTACTAACGTTGGATAATTAGTACAGCAGCGGCTACGACATGAGCTGTCATTTTTTATTTTTTTTGTTCAGTCCTGCTGGGTTGAATGGAAAAAACACTACTGGTGTGTATCGGACTTAAAGCGGATGGTTCACAAATAAAAAAATATTAAAAGCCAGCAGCAACAAATACTGCAGCTGCTGACTTTTAATATTAGGACACTTACCTGTCCTGGAGTCCAGCGCCGTCCGCAGCAGAGTATGAGCGATCGCTCATCACCCTGCTGCTCCCCCCTCCATCCACGTTGAGGGAACCAGGAAGTGAAGCGCTGCGGCTTCACTGCCCGGTTCCCTACGGCGCATGCGCGAGCTGCGCTGCGCCCGCGATTGGCTCCAGCTGTGTGCTGGGAGCCGAGTGTTCCCAGCACACAACGGGCGGGAGACGGGATGTGATGCAATGCCCGTCTTTTGCCCGTGAATGCTGGGCCGGAAGTGGGTGCAGATACATGTCTATCTGCACCCCCCTCCCCCCTGAAAGGTGTCAATTGTGACACCGGAGGGGGGGAGTGTTCGGATCAGCGGATCTTCACTTTAGGGTGGAGATCCGCTTTAAGCAAGGATGGGTAGTCTATTGATTTTAGTTAGTTCAGATTGCTACCTTTAGGCTCTATTCACACCTATGATGTTTTTTTGTGCGTTTTGGCGGATTGTGTTTATGGAAGCCAATTCATTTTAGTGGGCTGCTGTATACATAAAAAACCCACAAAACAAGTGCGTGACTGTTTTTAAAATTGTACAGCACCAACACACATGGTACTTTTGTTACCAAGCTTTTTGGCAGAAGTGCATTAGTAAGCTGTGTGTAGGGATGCCATTAAGGATTAATGGTGCCACCACACACCTAAAAAAGGGGTTGTGCCTTGTGGACACGTGTATGCTTTTTGCACTTGTTCTCACAATGCACAAATGTGAACCTAGCCTAAGGAAAATACTTTTCACACTGCAGTACTAACAGATGACCTCTGAATCTTTTCAGTTTGTATTTTAACTTGATTACATTTTGATCTCTATAAAGTATATACGTTTTGTACTCTGCTTCTTCAGTTTTTATTTCTCAGTAGGACTGAAGAAGCTTAGTGTTTCAAAAGCATGTCTGAGTAAATACAAGGTAGAGAGGGCAAAACAGTATAGTCTAACGCAATTTAGTGGCCAACACACAGTGTTGTTTTATGATGCACACTTGGAAAGGCATTAGATATGTTGTATACACCTATATACACTGTCTTTTAGCAAACCATTTTACACTCACCAGCTAAATACACCTAAACATGCTACATGTACCATGACATAAACAGATGCTTGTAATGCATGTAAAAGTGTGTGTGTGTGTGTGTGTGTCTGCCTGCCTGAGGTACACATTGTCATATGTTTACCTTGTTATAGAAATGAAAGCTTGAGATGTGTGCGTTGATCCTTGTTATACATGCAGTATAAAATGTCTTGTTTTGTGTGGCATATTATGCACGTGATGGCGACATTTACTTTTTTTTGTGTCTATTGCTACATGTTATATGTATATTCATGCTTTCTCTGGTTACATGTAAAATCAACAACACATACTAGTTAAAGTGGCTGTAAACCCCAATGATGGAATCTGAGCAAAGTACATACATCTGTAGTCTTATCTCTTCCCAAAGCTCTAAAGTTCCTGTTCAATAAAAACCCACCAATGTGTTCGGCCTGTGTGTATGCCAGCCGTTCCACCAGAAGCTGACGACCCACCGGCTTATGATCACCGTCTTATGATCATGTGAGTGACAGATTTACATATCTCAAGCAGAAGCCTGAGAGAGACATTCTGTGTACTTCAGATCCCCTCCTCCTTTCTTCTCCAGCTCTCCCAGGATTGGCTGCTCCACACCTCAGCATGATTGGGCATGCTGAAGTCATGTGGTGACTTTTCTGGGTTTTAACTGGATGTTGGTGATCATAGCAGAAGTTCGGTGTAAGAAATGCACAGGAGAAAATGCATGTTGACAAGGGGAGTCTAGTCTACTGACATCACAACTCCACCCCCCGAGCTCCAGACAACAGACCCACCCACAGAATCTACAGTTTTTCTGTTCTCATAACAGACAGAGGGGAGGCATTTGACCGGTAAGAATACATACAGGAGGAATGTATATCCTTATAGATCAGCACTATGGCAGTAGTTTAGAAACTGAGTGGGTTTACATCCACTTTAAGTGTTGCTTCTCTCTTCGTGCTTCGTTCCTCTGTCATTATTATTATCATAATACAGGATTTATATACCGCCAACAGTTTACGCATTGCTTGTTATCAGCATGAGTCACTGACACGTTTTTCAGACAAATTAGATACATTTGTGCTTTGGGGGTGAGAGAGGGGAGGGAGAGCTCAGAATTGAGCTTGTCTGTTCAGAACACAGTTTTTCTGCTGTGTGGAGGGAATGTGTTCCTCTCCTCCAATCGGCTCTTGCATGCGGTTACTGTAGCCTCTTCACCCCCTGCTCTGTGCTCCTGACAGATGAAGAAAGATTTTAACACTTTTCTGCTTGTTTGAAGTGGTGAAGAGTAGAGAAGACAGCAGATAAACAAGTAAAACCTATGTATGAGGATTTGTTTCATCCCTATGTATCATCTGAGGCTGTTCACTTCACTGGGTATGTGTGAGGACGTTAAAAAAAAAAACCTCTTTTAATCAGCCAACTGCAGCCCACCTTGCTTGTGTGGATGGGGGAATCCGTTTATTTTGCTTTATCGTACATTACGGGACACAGAGCAGCCATAACAACTAACTGGGTTATACGCCACCTATAGGTGAATGGACACTGGCAAACCATAAAGACAGGAAGCCCTCCCCTATAAACCCCCCTCCTACACAGGAAGTTCCTCTTTTTGCCAGTGTCTTGTAAGGTGATGGTCATCTACATGAAATTACGAGATATTGCCTCTGTGACCCTTTGGACACTGGACCCTGGGATCCAGACCCTTGGTAAGAAAAGACCCAAAAGGAGATCCGGAAGGGTGCTTTACAGGTCCAGGGGAGTGGCCCCATATTCAGGGGGACCCTCTCCTTGAAAGTCCAAGAGACAGAACCCGCCACGATGGAGGAAGATTGGAATCTAGCTTTTAAGCAGAATCCTGCAGCGGGACTGGTAAGTGTTTTAAAAACTCTTTTGCACTTACTTAAACTGGAAAATATATTGCACAGCCTCTTACTTTTTATAGGAATATTTTTTCTCTCCACTGGGGGCAGTGATGTTGCGGTGCAGCGGCGCTTTCTCTGTGGAGGCTTCTAGCCTAGATAATCCCAACAGGAGGCCGGCGACTCTTTAGATTCCCCCATCCTGTACACCTAGCTTCTACTCACTGCCTTCAGTGACATTTTCAGCCTCTCAATCCCAGAGACTGCTAATCCAGTCCCTCACAAAGATGATCCAATCGGGATTTAAATTTCTTTCTGTAGAGGTCCCTGAGGTTTTGTTTTCATCTTTTAGTATCTCTTCGGGCCTCCATAGAGTTTGCAGGCTTTTCCCTGGCATCCGTTGCAAGAGCAAATTGTGTATGCTGACTGGGATCACCCTGATAAGCGTGTTATTTCTCCTAAAAGGTTTGCACTTTTGTATCCTGTGGAGGAAAAGTTTATAAAGGTACTGGCTCTTGGCAGTTCTAAGATCTCAAGGAATATTGGTTGCAGGATACCTGGACGATCTATTATTAATAGATCAAATGGTTTCAGACCTTAGGCAGAGTGTAGCCCGGGCAGTTCAATTCTTGGAACGTCTGGGTTGGGTTCTGACGTATCAAAATCGGTGGAGTGGTCCCTAAATACCAAGATCTTTGCATCGATCTGCTGCTGATGGGGGGTTCCAGATGTAGACCTGCTGGCGTCCAGGTTCAACAGGAAACTAGACAGTTTTGTGTCCAGAACCAGGGAACCACTTTCATTAGGGGCAAATGCCTTGGTAATTCTTTGGGATCAGTTTTCCCTGATATATCCCTTCCCTCCAATCCGACTGTTGCCAAGGCTACTACGCAGGATCCGGGAAGAAAGAAAGCTAGTAGCTCCAGCCTGGCCCAGAAGGTACGCACAGAGTGTAAGATTAGTGGTAGGAAACCCATGGGTTCTTCCACTCTGTCCAGATCTGCTCTCGCAGGGTCCAATATTCCACCCCGCTTTTACAGTCTCTAAATTAAACTGTTTGGCTGTTGAAACCAGGATTTTAAAAGAGCGGGGCATTTCTGGCCCAATGTTGTCTACAATGTTGAATGCTAGAAAGCCAATCTCTAGGAGTATCTACTATCTGGGAATCCTATATTGCTTCATGGCACCCACATAGATATGTCATCGGGAGAGTTCTGGCTTTTTTTTATTTTTTTAAAAGGAGTAGATATGAATCTGGCCTTAAGTACAATTAAGGGTCAAATTTCGGCCATAGCAATCTTTTTTCAGAGACCTTTTGCTTCTCACGTCTTAGTATGAAAGTTTGTACAGGGGATGATTTGTGTCTTTCCACCGGTCAGGCCGCCTCTGTGCCCTTGGGATTTAAATTTAGTCCTGGGGGTCTTGCAGAAGCAGCCTTTTGAGCCTATCTGGCAGATTCCTTTGGTCCTCTTGACAGGAAAATTGGTTTTCTTGGTGGCAGTGACGTCGGCCAGGAGGGTGTTTGGAGTTGGTGGCTCTGTTCTGTAACTCTTATTTGATATTGCACCACAGCCAGATTTTTTACCTAAGGTAGTGTCCAATTTTCATCTAAATCAGGATATCATTCTGCCTTTCTTTTTTCCGAATCCACAGTCTGCAGAGGAGAAATTATTTCATTCTCTTGCAGTACGGGCTATCTTGGTCTATCTGAGAATGTCAGCTCAGATGCGGAAAGGTTAATGTTTTGTTTGTATTGCCAGAAGGTCTCAAGATGGGACAGGCAGCATCTATTTCCCAATAGATCCGCCCAGTGATTGTTCAGGTGTATGGATTAAGGGGTAAGGCCCTGCCTTTTCCATTAACCACTTAAGACCCGGACCAAAATGCAGCTAAAGGACCTTGGCCCTTTTTGCGATTCGGCACTGCGTCACTTTAACTGACAATTGTGCGATGTGGCTCCCAAAAAAATTGGCGCCTTTTTTTCTCCACAAATAGAGCTTTCTTATGGTGGTATTTGATCGCCTCTGCGGTTTTTATTTTTTGCGCTATAAACAAAAATAGAGCAACAATTTTGAAAAAAATTCAATATTTTTTACTTTTTGCTATAATAAATATCCCCCAAAAATATCTAAAAAAAAATATTTTTTTCCTCAGTTTAGGCCAATACGTATTCTTCTACCTATTTTTGGTTAAAAAAATCGCAATAAACGTTTATTGGTTGGTTTGCGCAAAATTTATAGCGTTTACAAAATAGGGGATCGTTTTATTGCATTTTTATTCATTTTTTTTTTTACTACTAATGGCGGTGATCAGCAATTTTTTTCGTGACTGCGACATTATGGCGGACACTTCGGAGAATTTTGACACATTTTTGGGACTATTGTTCTTTTCACAGCAAAAAATGCATTGTTTACTGTGGAAATGACAGTTGCAGTTTTGGAGTTAACCACAGGGGGCGCTGATGGGGTTATGTGTGACCTAACGTGTTTACAACTGTAAGGGGTGTGGCTGTAGGTGTGACGTCATCGATTGTGTCTCCCTATAAAAGGGATCACGCGATTGATGACGCTGCCACAGTGAAGAACGGGGAAGCCGTGTTTATACACAGCTCTCCCCGTTCTTTAGCTCCAGGGACCGATCGCCGTACTCCAGCGCCCGTGACCCACGCGATTGATGACGCCGCCACAGTGAAGAATGGGGAAGCCGTGTTTACACACAGCTCTCCCCGTTCTTTAGCTCCGGGGACTGATCGCCGTACTCCAGCGCTCGTGACCCACGGCTGGGTAAGAGCACAGCACGTACCTGTACGTGCATGTGCCCAGCTGTGCTATTCTGCCGACGTATATGTGCAGGAGGCGGTCCTTAAGTGGTTAAGGGCACACTTTACCAGGAGAGTAAGTGCTTCATAAGCAATTCATCATCGAGCATTGATGGCTCAGATTTTCAAGGCTGCCACCTGATCTGTGATGCATACATTCACTAGGTTTTATCAGGTGAATGTTAGGAGGATGTTGCATTTGGACACAGTGTACGGCAGGCAGCAATATAGATGCTAAGATTGTGATGGTGTTTTTTTGGTCATAATGGGTTCCCTCCCCTCAAAAACATTGCTTGGGGACATCCCAGTTACTTATTATGGCTGCCCTGTGACCCAATAAAGAAATTAGGATTATTTTCTACAGTTTACCTGTAAAATTATTTTCTTGGAGTACATCACGGGACACATAGATCCCTCCCCTTTTGTCTGGGAATTTTATTGCTTGCTGCAAAACTGAGGTGTTTTTTTGGCTTGCCAGTGTCCATTCACCTATGGGTGGCGTATAACCCAGTTATTATGGCTGCTCTGTGCCCCGTGATATACTCCAAGAAAAGCATTTTACAGGTAAGCTGTAGATTTTTGATCACGTTTCATTTGATAGAATTGCTGGTTACATATCTAAATAGTAATATGTATGATAGAGCAGTGATTCTCCACCTTGGGTGCCCAGTAAATTCTTCAAAAAAGCTTCCATGGCCAACAGTAAACTATTGAAGTCTTTTATTAAAGTTTTATTTTTTGGCAAGTGACGTGTTTGAAGCATAAGACGGAAAGAGAATAGGGCTTTGCAATGCATTTTTACAGCGCATCACACCGTTTGCTTTATTTTTGTGCATCGCATTGTGCTGCGTAGAAAAAAAATAAGCAACCTATCTTTATCTTTTTTGCAGTGCAGTGTAGTGTAGTATGTTGGTGCGAACATAAGGCAAATTGCCTTGTCTATGCATTGGGACTGTGTTGGGAAAGATATAATTTTCCAAATCTCTACAATGGGATACAGATGTCAAAAATGGTTGTAACCCTTCCTTACTCTATCCAAACTTAAAACAAGTTTTGCCTTTAGATAAAAATTTCCCACTTTACCTCTAGAGCAATTTTTTCATTTTGCATTATTAGCTATACAATTACTTAAAGTGGTTGTAAAGTCAGAAGGCTTTTTTATGCAAGACGAAAAACCTTCTGTGTGCAGAAGCCCCCATATTACTTAACTGTGCCCATCTCAATCCAGCAATGTTGCAGGATAGACTTGGCTGCCCGTGACCCCCCGTCTTCATTGGCTGAGACTGCAGCGGGCGCCATTGGCTCCCACTGCTGTCAATCAAAGTCGGTGAGCCAATGAGAGAGGGGGCAGCCCGAGCCGCAGCTCAAAGTCTGAATGGACACACAGAGCTGTGGCTCAACTCGGGTGTCCCTCTAGCAAGGTGCTTGCTTTGGGGCACTCAACAGGAGGGAGGAGCCTGGAGCACCGAAGAGGGACCTGAGAAAAAGATCTGTTATAAAATCACTGCAGCAATCTCTGACTACCCATCAATCCCTCCCCCCCCCAATACTTACCTGAGCCTAATCTCAATCCAGCACTGTGCCCAAGAGCACCAGCCCTCTGCTCTTTCTTTCCTCACTGGACATGGAGGTAGCAGCGGAAACCATTGGCTGCTGCTGCTGCCAATCACAGCCTGTGAGGAATAACAAGTACATTGGTATAGCAAACCACCTATCAATAAAAATTATAATTATAGAACAGGCGACAAAGAAAATGGAGAACTTGCAACCATTCAATATCAGATTTCAAGGCCAGTTGAATTTTTTGTGAAGTGGGATGTTACACAAAACTTAGCCCAACATGTTTTGCGTTGTATGGACGCTTCTTCAGGAGCTTTACGATAGCTTCTATAAGATAGTATAACTAAAATAGATACTGCAACATATGTCAAAAGTGTAAAGGAGACACTCTATTTAAATAAGTATAGTCCGTAGGGTATAGAGAAGCCCACAGAAGGTTCCAGATACTCCTCAGATTGTTAATCACTCCAATAATTAGTGAAAAAATTCAAGGCTCACAGAGGGAGGTTGCAGAGAGAAGGGAACCAGAAGCTGCATTAGCAGGTAGATTCGCAAATGTTCAGGACTACCCCTCTTCAGACCGACAGTCAAGGTCTAATAGGTGTAAACAAGCGTCTCTGCCCATGGTGACAGTCTCACTGACTGTCAGACTGTACCAACGCCTAGAAAGTACATTGTCACTTTTGCACGTGTACGCCAGATACATACGTGTATATTCAATCTCCATACAATGTGTCAATGGATACACACAGCCCAGCTCAGGATTGAGCCCATAGTAGAGCCCCCATAGCAAGTGGTTTTGCTCTGGAGGCACTCAGAAAGGGGGAGGAGCCAGGAGCACTGGCAAAGAATCCCAGAAGAGGAGGATCAGGGCTTCTCTGTGCAAAACCATTGAAAACAGAAATTTTACCTTTTTAAGAATCACTTTTAATGTTTTATGATTTATAGTCGCCTTAGTCCAGGGATCTCCAAACTTTCTAAACAAAGGCCCAGTTTACTGTCCTTTAAACTTTGGTTGGGGCAGACGGTTGCCAGTGTGAGTAGATGATGCTCCAGCATCAATGGGAGAAAACAATGCCCTATTATTGTTATTAGTGGGAGGAATAGTTACATAGTCAGGTTGAAAAAAGACACCAGTCCATCCAGTTCAACCGTAAAAATAAATACAATAAAAAATGACATGCAATATACAATAGTGCCCAATTGTTGGTATCAGAAGAAGTAGTAGTGTGCCCTATTGTTGGAATCGGAGGTAGGAGTAGTATCCTGTCACCTCAGAGAGAATAGAGCCCCATTTTTAATGGCAGGAATTATGCCCTACTCCAGTGGGGGAATAGCGCCTTAAGGACCAGATAAAGGCAAGCAATGGAATGCAGTTTGGAGACCACTGCCCTATTCCTTGTTTAATCCTGTTTACATGAATATACTTAATGGACTACACATTGGATGTATAGTGCACGAAATCCATTAAAACACTGCCCTTTTGTGTGATGTGTATGTTGCTTATCAGGTTATTCCTGTGCCATGCAAACTGCACTAGTATGTTCTTTGTTTCACTCAAGGTGGGAATGTTAAATCTAGCACCTCAAGTCTGTAAGCTCAAATGTCTGGAAATGAGGGGGGAAGTGTGAGAATGATAGCCATAGATGACCATAACTCTACTGTTGAGTTTCAAGAATGAGGACAGATGTGAGCAAACTTCACCTTTTGTAAATACTATTTATTATGTTTCTTGCTTTCTTATTCGTACGCAGTGCTTTTGTACCAACGTGTTTGTTTCTTGTTGCTTTGTAATTTTATGTTTATGGCCGCGTACACATGACCAGTTTCCTCGGCAGAATTCAGCAAGAAACTCGATGGGAGACGTATTCTGCCGAGAAAACTGGTCATGTGTACACTTTTCACGAGAAAACAGTCGAGGATCTCGTCGAGCCAAAAAGAGAGCATGCTCTCTATTTCCTCGTTGGGCTATGGGGAAATTTGACAGCCGAACAAGGAACTCGACGGGAAAAACAATGTGTTTCGCCCGTCAAGTTTCTCGGTCGTGTGTACGCGGCCTAAGTGAGCCTTCCATGGTGCTCAACCTGCGGGCCAGGGCCTCAGATAGAATTCCATATTACATTTTTGGGGTACCTTGATTGATGCCATCTATATTCAAATGGTAATTGGAGCCTTCACAAAGCTCTAATTTTAGTAGTAGGTATTGCTGAAACCTGTTAAAGTGGAAGTTCGCACAAATTTTGTTTTTATAAAAATACCTTGAGCCGACCGGTTAGACTGAGAGGATGCTGGTTTTTTTTTTTGTTTTTTTTTCGTACATACCGTGTTAGCGTTGTTTCATCCCTCGTTTTCCGGGTACAATTCTTGCGGGGCTGGGTGTTTCTAGTTGATTGACGTTCCTTCGACCGGCGCATACTGCGCGTCACGACTTTCCGAAAGAAGCCGAATGTCATTGCGCAGGCTTCTTTCGGAAAGTCATGGCGCGCAGTATGCGCCGGTCGGAGGAACGTCAATCAACTAGGAACGCCCAGCCACGCAAGAATTGTACCCGGAAGCCGAGGGATGAAACACCGCTAACACGGTATGTACGAAAAAAAAAAAAAAACAGCATCCTTGCAGTCTAACCGGCCGGCTCAAGGTATTTTTGGAAAAAAAATTTGGGTGAACTTCCACTTTAAGGTATTAATGGGCTAAACCGTCATGCTGATTGCAAAGGTTTGACACAAACATGGTCTGAGTGAACACGTATTTTAAATCTAAAGTTTGATTATCCATCAGGGATATATATGCATAGTTTAATGTGAAAAATCACTACAAAATGTACCTTTAGCTTCTAATGAGTAATATTAATATAACTTATTGGAGGCGCACATAGAAGGGCTTTTTATAGGTTTTACTTGAACATTTGCCAAAAATATTTGGAAGCTGCAAAGACCCTCTGTAAAATGCTGTCCTAACTTTAATCTCTGAGGGTCTCTATGTTGGAGCATATATAGGAATTGATAAATTAATTACAGGTATGCCTGGAGGCAGTCCATTCCTTGTTAAAGGCGTTGGACACACCAGTAGCACAACAAAACATGAAAGCAGCTGAAGGCACCCCCACTCTTTTAGCTGCACAGGATCCTGTATAAGAAGTTTCCTGGTCAGTTAAACTAATCTAGGATCCCCCCCCCCCCTTTTTTTTTTTTTAAAAGGATCCCTGCCTGTATAAAAATAAGGAAGCTGATTTTTATTAAAGGAGCAGACTCCAGGGACACTTTCCTTCACTGCTTATGAAGTTACTAAACTGGTACAAGCATACCATAATAAAGAAGTGTCAGGATACCCGATATGCACTCTCACATCAAGTTGGCAATGACAACTCTCATACATCTCTTATTAGACATGCAGATAAATGTATGCCTTGCCATGTGCCCAGACTTACCCTTCTTTCTTGGAAGCCCAGGACATCCAAAATTTGAATCAAGATGGACAGCTGTGAGAGGTCTTCCCTGTGAAGTATGAACCTGTAGACACTCGGCTCTGAGCACTCCTGATTTAGAGCTACCAAACCTGGCTGATTTGGCTAGGGAAACCGCAAATTAAGCACTGTTTGTTCTCGATCTGTTTAGGCAGAGTACACAGAAGATGCAGTCATATAAAAAAGTAAAGTTCACTCCATAGAGGTTGTTTAGCAAAAATATTAACAGGTGCAGTGGTGTTCTCTGTAAATAGTAAGCATGCCCTTAGCCTTAGACTCTGGTATTGCTCTCTTTAGCAGAAATTATGTTTTGTAGGCATTTTGCATGACTGCTTACCAGGCTATGACATCGGGGCAGCACAGTGGCTAAGTGTTTAGCAGTTTTTCCTAGCGGCACTAGAGTCGTTAGTTGAAATCCTAACCATGGCACCAGCTGCCCAAAGTTTGCATGTTTGCCCTGTGCCTGTGTGGGTTTCCTCTGGGTATTCCAGATTCCTTCCACACTCCAAAGACATACTGGTTGGCCAATTTATACAGGAGCCAATTAACCTAAGTATGTGTATGCATGAATCTGCGTTTGGGATCTTAAATTGTATAGATTGTAAGCTCCTTGATGGCAGGGACTGATGTGAATGTATAATAAATATGTAAAGCTCTGTGTCGGTTGATCACGCTATATAAGTATCTGTAATAATAACTTGGTGGAATTTTTAACCATTCTTTCATGCAGAACTCCTGTAGTTGCAAGATGTTTGAGTTTCCTTCAGGAACTGCCACTTTCAAATCTTCCCATAACTTGAATGGGATTCAAAACAGGGCTTTGACTAGGCCAATTCATAACACTTCATCTCTCCTTTTTTGAGCCACTCCTTGGTTAATTTGCTGGTTTGCTTTGGATCAGTACTGTGTTGAAAGATCCATTTCTAGTTCAGCTTCAACTTTGAGACAGATAGTCTTGCAATCTGATCTGAGCACACTTTAGTATAATACAGACAAGTTTTGGAGACTTCCATTCTGATCAAATGCTCATTTTTTGGGTTGAGGTGATGAAAAATGCCCCCCACCCTCGGATACCTCCCCTTTATCCCTACCTTAGTCCATGAGTCCTCCATTTTTCAGTGTCTGTAGGTGGACCCGTTTGAATTATTATTATTTTCTTTTATTATTTTCATAAAGATTTCTTCAATCAAGCTCACTGTCTAGTAGTGTATTTGGATCGGTGCAACCGCAGTTAAACCTTGGAATCCATACTCAGACCACACACTGTAGGTTGGCATGTAAAGTTGCTTTAAGCACTGGATCCTGCATGGAGCGCTAACTTTGGCATTTGGTGTAATGCACAGAGTTAGCCACAGAGTGCTATATAGGTCCAGGGCCACAGTCCATCACAATGTAACACAGTTCCTGAGGCCCCCTTCGGGGATATGTCCACCATGATAGATAAAGCCTTGACTCTACGTAGAGTTCAGTCTCGTGAACAGGTAAGACAGGGTCACCCAGTATATTTGACCATTACTCCTTAAATCAAGGCTGTGTTTGGGATGTATTTGCTTTGACGTGTAAACTTTTCAAACTAGGCACTAAAATGTAACCATTTAGAGCTCAGTTTTTAGGTGGGTGACCAGGTGTTACATCACTCCACTGGTCACAGACTTTAATGCCACTTCCGACTAGAGTCCTTATAAGGTACTCAGGCCCTCCATCCCACCCATTTGCAATAAGGATTCATTGCAGGGTGGTCTGCACCTGGGTTACCATGTACTCTTACTGAACACCTTATATCTTACTCTGATTTGTGAGAACAGCATAGGAATTCCCTCACTTGTAGCTATGGCAGAGACCAGGTGAAAGGAAGCCAACTGTAAGCAGCATGGGAACATTTGCTCTGGAGCATGCCTTAACACTAGTCTCAGCATCCGTTTCTGCCTCCATTTCAGGCATGCAACAAGAGGCCTATTTGACAAAAGCAATCTTTTCTGCATATATGCCACAGTTTCTCTGGCAAATGATGGCTTTTATTCAGAAATCCTTGTCAGGTGCTCCGAAACGCCCCACCTCTTCTTCTCCTATGCCTGTTTAACTTGAGTTTGACTCAAGTTAAACATGATGCTGAGTCACAGAGGAATGAAAAGCATGTAAAAGCAGTGTTGAAGAAAGCTGCAGAAGACTTGTGCGTGCACACATGCACACACTACATTGACGAGGGATCTTTACTCAGTATTCTTGCTAATCTTGAAAAGCCCTTTGCCTCTGTATACAAAAGCCTTGACATTGTACCGGTGGACATTCCTCTGCCTTACCATGCCCCTATGGGTATAAAGACACCTACTGAAGTTAGTATGTGCACTGTCACTCAAGGATTTTCACTCCACCAAAGATTTTTTATGAACTCTGCCCAGTTAAAAAAGCATTTACAAAAAGTGGGCTGTTTTCTGTGGTTTGCCCTGCTGTATCCTGCCCTAAACAAATATCTCACTGTACCCATTTAAGATGTTCCTGCTTTTCAGGCGTCTGTGGACAGAATTTTTACCCTTCCAGACACAGCCCTGCAACCAGCTTGCCACTATTATAGTACTGACCAAGGGCAGTTAGCTCTGCAAAGGGTCCTGAGTCAGCTCTTGTCTCAGGGAATCATTGTACCAATACCGCCTTAGGACAGGTTCAAGGCATGGAGTCTCCTTAACCCTTTTCTCTGTATTAAAACCCAATCCTATCTTGGACTTAAAACCCCTTTCTAATGCCTTCATATTCCAAAATTTATCTGGAATTAGCAATACCCTCTCTGAGACAAGGAGAACACATGGTATCTGTGGACATCCAAGATGCCAATCTGCATGTTTCCATTACCACCCCATCAGCGATTGTGTTAAAGTGGCAGATGAGCACTTCCAGTTTGTCCTATTG
The DNA here is from genome assembly GCA_029574335.1 of Rana kukunoris. NCBI lineage: Eukaryota > Metazoa > Chordata > Amphibia > Anura > Ranidae > Rana > Rana kukunoris. Next base: position 484,484,639 of record CM056051.1, on the reverse strand, counting down.
CCTTTTGGGCTGTCCTATGCTCCCAGGGTGTTCACAAGGATCTTTGCACCCTTCTTTGCCCTTAGAACTTGGGGTGTCTTAAGTGACAGGCTGTCTGATAGACCTTCTCCTGAGGGATGCATCTGCCTCGTAATTATTGGGCAAATGTCCAAAAGACAGTCCAACTGCTTCAGGCCTTTGGCTGAGTGATCAGCTAAAAAAAAAAAATCTGCTCTACAGCCTTCTATGCGCATTGCGTATCTGTGTCTAATTCTAGCTATGTCTCAGGAAAAAGTCTGTCTTCAATAAAACAAAATTCTTGCTCTAATAGCTAATGCTTGACAACTGAGATCCAAAAAAAAATTCACACTGTGATTTGCCATGAGCATTGTATGCCTAATGGTTCCTTCAAGGCACTATGCTTCACCCAATTTCATTCAAGAACTACTTAAAGCAGAAGTAAACCCTTCAATTTGATAGTGACAAAAAACAGTTAACATTCCCGGCATGCCGGAAATGCTAGCTGTCACATTTGCTTGTGCTCTCAACCAAACTCTCAAACCATCCAATGGATGGTTTCATAACAGGTCACATGTACAGCATCATGGCAGTTGCAGATCAAACAGAGGTCAAAATGGCCACTTCCTTGGCTGAAAACCATAGGAGGGTTTACTTCCACTTTAAGTTAACATTCTATCAGCATGGAAAAAGCAGGTTCCTTCAATGGATCTGCCCATGCATCTATCCCCCCCCCCCCCCCCCAAATCATGAAATTCCTTGTTTTGGTGAATCACCACTTCAACTCTGACAATGGGAACAACATTCCCCCGTACAATTGGAAGGTTTTTACAGCAGAATTAGGTTTATCAAGCTGGGGAGGAGTCTTCCAATTTTTGAGAGTTCAAGGAACATGGTCAGGAGAGGAGACCCCCGATCACCACCTTGAAGCTCAGAGCTGGTTAGGCTGTCCCTCCAGCTCTGGACCTCCGTTCTAAAAAGGCCACCCAATTTGGGTGCAGTAAGACAATGTCAACCATCAAGGGGGCATGAAGAGCCTGGCTGCCTTGAAATAAACAACCCAGATTCTCTTGTGGACAGAAACTCCTTATTCAGCAATTTTCTGCAATCCATATCCCAGTAGTGGACAATGGCAGGCATATTATCTTAGCTGCTGCTGCTGCCTGGACTATAGGTAAAGGTCTCTTCATCCAGATTTGTTCAGTTTAATATGCAAAAAATGGCGGACTCAGGACAGATAAAATAACAAGCTGCCCCTGTTTATAGCCAGAACCAGGGTTCCTCCAGCTCAGGCCCTGGATACTGTATTTATCCCCTGGTCTCAGTTCAGGCTATTGTACGTCGTCACTCCGCTAAACAATCTACGTAGCGTACTCCATATAATTAAATAAGAGAGCAAGACAGTGATTCTTCTGGCACCAACTTGGCCCAGGTGCTGAAGGCAAGAAAAGCTACATTCGAAGAGATTGATTATAATGCTTGGAAATCTTACTTCGCCTGGTGTGAGTGCAGTCAATTTCATTTGCACTTGGAAGGCGCACTTTGATTTGTGCTAGGCGAGGGTATTTCATCCCAGAGAGTTCTCAATAGAACTAATCCTGTTTTTTCTCCTGTTGAACATGGACAAGCTATACTTACTTTTTTGACAGCCCATCTATTAAAACCTTGTGAATATACTGCTCCCCAACAGTTGACAAGTATAAAATCAGCCAGATGGGACAAAACACCATTTGTTACCCACCACGTACAGTGTCGCCTTACACTGGATCATTTGTGCTGTAGTTATGTATGAGCTAGTCAGAGAAACCACTACATGCAGCTTGGGTAACACGTATTCAAAAACCCGAAAGTGTTGAACATCTGCAGTGGCTGGAAAGTTGCATTTTGGCAGAATATTAAGAAATGGGCCCCCTGGAAGGGTAAGTATATTGCCTCTTTTTTAATAGGTAAGGTTTTTTATTGTGTTAACCTTTTAGTGATGGGGTCACTTTAAAAGGACCCTTTGGCATGCGCGGGTATCCTTGAGTGCATTGTGAAACCAGCATTTTTATACGTAAAGCACCTGCCGTATGTATGTAAAATATGCGCACCCATAGGTCTTACATAAACACTGGTTGAACAACACATGTTGGGTCCTGGTACTGAATTTTTAGAAAAATAGGGTTAATATCTTCACATCTTTTGCAGCACCTGCATTCAAGTAAAGTCAAGTGTAGCACTAATCAAACTTTCTCAAAATACCAAAGATACATTTTCAGGTTATCATTCCTTCAGTAATTAAAAAGGAGCACAATTAAACATGGTAAAAACAATATCAAAGTTAAATAATGTGTGATGTAATTCCACCACATAGAATAATATGGCAAAGAAAAGCCATAACCCCCTGCATAAGAGTGGTCAAAAAAGGGCTTGGCAACTCATTGCCTTTATACTTTTTATAAGCTCATATCCCCCTAAGCCCCCCTAAAGATGACAGATGACTTTTCAGTGCATCACCCTGTCCCCACGATCAGGATTTTTTGTACAGTTCTGTTGCTCAGTGCTGTGAAAGTTTTTATGACCGGATGTGAGCTTATGAGAAGTTTTTAAGGATACGAGTTGCCAAGCCCTTTTATTACAAGTCTCCTTGACCACTCTAAGGCCCCGTACACACGAGGGGACATGTCCGATGAAAATGGTCCGCGGACCGTTTTCATCGGACATGTCTCCTGCAGGATTTTGATCAGGCGGTGTGTACACACCATCGGACGAAAATCCCATCGGACAGAGAACGCGGTGACGTTGACGCCGCCACGTCACCAAACCCGGAAATAAAATGCTTCCGCGCATGCGTCGAATCCATTCGACGCATGCGGGGGATTTCTGTCCGCTGGTTAGTCGTACTAACCAGCGGACATGTCCGGCGGACAGGTTTCCAGCGGACAAGTTTTAAAGCATGCTTTAAAACTTTTGTCCGCTGGAAACCTGTCCGATAGGCCGTACACACAATCGAATCTGTCCGCTGGAACTGATCCGCGGACCAGTTTCAGCAGATTTGTTCGATTGTGTGTGCGCGGCCTAAGGCAGGGGGTCCTGGCTTTCTGTTAAGCCAGCAACTTTGTCATTGTGGTGATGGAGGTGACATGGAGAGCACAGAATCATATTGTTCTGTGTGGTGGACTTACATTACACATTTCTTTTATATTGTTTTCACTTTTATGTTTACGTGTGCACGTTTGAATTACTAAAGGACTTATACATTTTGAGGTTATCTTTGGTATTCTGAGAAAGTTTAAATGGCACTACACTTGACTTTACATGTTCATAACATTTTTATACGAGATATCTCATATTGTGATAACTGCTTTTCACCATTGTCATACTTTTTCCGTTTTATCTCCATTGGAAACCACAAGCGCGGTTCCAAATCTTTAATCTCTGAACTGCATTCAAGATGGTCCAACAGGCACCTGCCCCCTCTGATTCATTAGGAAAAGCCCGGCGGACTGTAACATGAAAGTAACATGATCTCTGAATAGGAGGAGAATTCTGTAATTAAATTAACTCTTCCCTGTGCAGAGATCATATTACATTTAATATAAACAATGCATATTTTTTTTCCCTCAATGGATTAGGAAAAATGGGAATTATATTGTGTTCCTGTGCACTAAAATTTATTTGTGTAATTTTTTTTTTTTTTTTACAAAGAATATTGATACGATCAACATTTTCCATGTACAGTACTAAACTTTTCAGTTATAGCGGAATTGTAAATTACAGAAGGAATTATTACATATTTACTGCCCTGCTGATTATCATTAATATTTTCATGAATTTTGTGGCATTTATAAACTTTCCTACTCTTTAGAGATTTTGCCGAAATTGAAGGTGGTTTCAATTGTATTTGCCTCAGAATAAATATAATGTTATTTGTAGTTAAAATTAGTATTTTTAATAATTCCACTTTTCGTTTTGGTGGCTTCCTGCTTCAGACACTGCACTCTAAACCTTATCTGTCTTACATTTCCTTAATTTACAAAGAGTAGCAGAATCCTTGTCCTGCTGGTAATACAATGCATTTACCAGCCTCAAGAGCCTTTAACAGGATATGCAGGTCATGCCTGTTGGGTGACTTCTTCATGGGGCTTTATGCATGGCTTCTTCTTATACCTGATAAGGACGAAAGAACTGGATACAATTTTGCTAACTTTCAAGTATAATTTTTTTAATTTTTTTTAAGAAGTTCTGTTTTTAACAAAAACCTCTTAGCCCACCCTACCTAGCCCCCATAACATAACTATTCCCCTCCACCCAAATGCTTACTTGCTTCTACATGATCTTCTTTGCCAAAAAATCCCCTGTGCTGCCTGCACTGTGAGTGCCTATTGGTGTGGTGCTGTACTGCAACACTAGAGATGCTAGGGTACAGTCCCACTCGAGTCTGTGGGGTCTCGCTGTACAGAAACAGTTGCGGAAGAGGGAAAACCGCTCTCATAGAAAGGTAAACAAGGTTAAGCTATCCATACATGGATCAAAATGTAATCCATGTATGGGACAGGGAGGTTGTACTGAAATCAATCTACTGATCAATTTCTGTACAGCCGCACTGTTGGATTTTCCCCACTTGATCATCGCCGCTGGCTATAGCCGGCAGCGGTGATCAGTGCATTTTGACAGTGGGGAAAGTCTCCCAACTGTCAGAATACAATAGCTCAATGGGAATGATTCCGCTATCTACATTGAGTGCTTGGATTGGGGAATCCTAGTTTTTTTTTTTTTTTTTGGTTTGTTTTTTTCATTTAACCTTAAGGGGTTGATCTTGCACTTTGTTAGAAACATTTGTAGTTGACTATTTAGAAACAAAGATTTGTAAAAAAAAAAAAAAAAACATATATAACTTCTGTTTCTGTACTCTGATGGTGTGGGGAAAATAAGGCTGTTGCTGTGAATCTGAATCCTATGACAAATGGTGGAAAATGTTGGGTGTGGGTGATAAAGTCTTTGTGTGAATGGAGTCAGGGGAAATTTAGACAATAGGCATCATGCTTTTTCGTTGATTCGTTTCATTAAGCATGCGCAGCCAGAATTGTGGGAAGCCAATCGCTAACCGCCTTCCTACCCTGTCAGTATTGACCTCTTCCAAGGTGTCTTTGCATGCTTCCTGGGTTTGGGAGAGTAAGCCTTATTCTTGTTCTTTTTTTGACTTGGCTGATTTCATTGCAGTGCTGCCTTCAGATGAAGATGATGGGCCACTAATAGATTTGGGCCGGGCACAAGGTTCAAAGCCTGAGCAAAGCCCAGCGGAGAAAATGGTGTCAAATCAGAGCTCTAGCAAAGCAGAAGATTCTAAAGGTAATGTTATACCTTGTGTCTATGTAATAGACAAAAGCCAACCATGTTTTTTAGAGTTAAAAATAACCCATTATAATGGAAATTATTTGGAATTGCAAACCTATTTACGAAAAAAAAAGGGGAGCTTTTCACCTTCCCCCACGTGATAGTGCTCCTGCCTGATCTGCCAGTGCATGTACTATTGTTTTATGAACATCAGCAAGACAGGTAAGCTGAACAACAGAGCAAGAAATGGGAGAGAGAGAGAGAGGCAGAGCCTGGATTGGTCTGTTTACCTTGCTGGGAAAGATGGGTTATCAGGGGATGCTGTCACTTTGCCTTAGATGGACAGGTTACAGTGTATGCTTATTACCCGGTTCACACTGGTGCGACATGGGATCTGACTTGTGAGAGCACAAGTCACATTACATGTCAAATTCAATGTTTCCCTAGAAGAGTCATCTTAAAGGAGAATTCCAGCCTGAGCTTTTTAGACTAGGCTTCTCCTATGGGGAACAGGAGTGCAATTTGTTTTGTTCAGTCCAGGCAGCGCATAATCCCGACTTAGGATGTCTGGATCCACCAGATACCTGGACTAATGGCAGTCTCAGCCTCTCAACGAGCCACTGAAGGATGAGACAGCCGCCAGTTTATTGCTCCAATGAGCGTGGAGGAGCAGGAGAGATGCTGACTGACAGGCAGCAGCTCTCTGCCCGGGAAGGTGAGAGAACCGAGCTAACGGCAATGTTCGGCAGGCTGGTTCTCGTTGAAGAGGCGGCGGGGGACAGATGCAGGATCGGTCTGATGCTGCATCCACTTAGGTAAGTATGAATAGGCAAAAAAAGAAATAACGTACTTCTCTTTTAATTGATCCGACATAAGTCGCTCTGACTTTAAAAAAGGTTCCTGCACTACTTTGGCCTGACTTTATGGAATTGAAGTTGTATCAGAGTGTAAAAAGTCACATCAAGTCTGATCAAAGTCAGAATGAAGTTGAAGGGCAACGTTGGATCAGAAGTCGCACGACTTTCATGTCGGAGCAGTGTGAACCTGGGCTAAAGGTGTAAAAAACAAATTCATTATGTATTCATTAGGTAATTTGATTTAATATCTGCCTTCTGTAGTTCCCTGAACAGCAGCACTAGAAGGCAAATCAGAGCTGCAACAGTACAGCCATGGCCAAAATTTTGCGAATGACACAGTCTGATTGATAGTGTGCCAGGGCAAATTGCAGAGGTCTTGGGAAAGAAGGGTTAACACTGCAAATATTGACTTGCTTGTAATTATACTTTAGTATACCATATAAACATCTGACAAAAAGATCTAAAAACACTGAAGAAGCAGACTTTGTGAACATTTTTGTTTGTGTCATTCTCAAAACTTTTGGCCACAGCTGTACATGAAAATTACATAGATTTGAATAGAGCCATGGTTGGTTATGACAAATGAAACACTTGGGCTCACCTGCAGCACAGACGCATCACTTTATCATACAAAAAGGTGTGAAAAAAAAACTAAAATGTAGTCATACGTCCCGTAACAAGGTTTCTACCTCTATGGTAGCTTGTTTATGCAGCAATTTCCATAGCTTCCAGGTCTTCCACTAAGGAAAAAGAGCCAAAATGTTTTTGACACCAGGTGCTGGGGTCAGACATGCAATGTTAATTCTGGGGTCACAGACATGGAATTTTCAAAAGCTGTTAAGTCACTGGTGATTAATTTGCCTCCAGGGGGAAGTTTGACTTTGATCTTTAAATTTAAAGTTGTCACTTCCATGTAGGTGAAATGTTGAAATTAATGCACGTCATCCCTTGATACATATCAGTCATGGTGAAATTAACAGAACTCTGATCATTTTTCTGGTTTTCCATTGCTCTGGAAGGTATAGTGAAAATGAGAGACTTGTAGGTTCTAGAAAACGATTCATTATAAATGTGTTCTATATAGATAATTACTTTAGTTGACCTCTACTTACCTACAGAGTAAGAACTTCTGTTGGGCTTTTGTTGCTGTCTCCCAGGATTTCCCCTAATTTACTGCTGACTGATTTCACTTAATTTAGGAAGTGAGAAAAAAATGACACAGGCAGCAATTAAAATGATATTTTCTGTACACTAGGGATGTAAAAAAAAAACTTGATGCGGTGCTTCCTTAAAGGGGAGTTCCACCCACAATTTCACTTTTTAAATATAAATACCCCTGTAATACACAAGCTTGTAAACTAAGGTCAGTTTTGTTAGGTTGTTACGGCATTTAGTTTCTAATCTAGAAATAGACCGTGGCCATCTTAAGTGTGGGCATCATGAAGCCAGACTGTAGGACTTCCTGGATTTCAGCTTTGCATATCTCGCACATGCTCAGTGCTGCACAAGCAATGTAATAGGTTTCAGTCAGGTTTGCAAGGACTACTGGGAAACATGATGCCTATCCCAGAAACCCTTGCAAATAGCCTTGTGACTTAATAGCCTAGGCCAGTGATGGCGAACCTTGCACCCCAGATGTTTTGGAACTACATTTCCCATGATGCTCATGCACTCTGCAGTGTAGTTGAGCATCATGGGAAATGTAGTTCCAAAACAGCTGGGGTGCCAAGGTTCACCATCACTGGCCTAGGCTAATGAGGAGGAGGAAGTAATGAAGGACTACAAAATAAAGGTATTTACAAGCAACAAAATAAATAAAAATTGTCCATTCTGAGAGTAGGGCATGCAGCACAGACAAACATAAAAAAATAGGTGGAACCCCACTTTAACCACTTCTGACCGGCCCCACGTCCAAAGACGTCATTTTTTTGAAGATGGATATCTCGGTAACGGCACCAGCTGCTGCCACAACCGAGATATCCATCTCTTCGTGGGGCGGTCCTGTTAACGATAACGGCGGTCATCGCGGCGGATTCGCCGCGAGATCGCCGTTACCGGCGGCGGGAGAGGGTGCCCCCCCTCCCGCCGCTCTCCCGCGCCCTCCGCCGCTTACCGTAGCCGTCGGTAGCGGCGGAGGCGATCGGGTCCTGTTGCTGGCTGTCCGGGGATGCGACTGAGGGAAAAAATGTCCCTCAGCCGTCCCCATACCTCTGCTGGGCGGAAGTGACGTCAAAACGTCATTTCCGCCCAGCCTCTTAAAGAGACATTTAATTTGTTTACATTTTGACTTTTTTTTTTTTTCTTTTTTTTTTTGCATTTAAGCCTGAATATGAGATCTGAGGTCTTTTTGACCCCAGATCTCATATATAAGAGGACCTGTCATGCTTTTTTCTATTACAAGGGATGTTTACATTCCTTGTAATAGGAATAAAAGTGATAATTTTTTTTTTTTTTTTTTTCAGTGTTAAACATTATAAAATAAATAGAAATAAAAACGAAAACCAAAAAAAAATTTTTTTAAAGTGCCCCGTCCCGACGAGCTCGCGCGCAGAAGCAAACGCATACGCGAGTAGCGCCCGCATATGAAAACGGTGTTCAAACCACACAAGTGAGGTATCGCCGCGATCGTTAGAGCGAGAGCAATAATTCTAGCCCTAGACCTCCTCTGCATCTCAAAAAATGCAACCTGTAGAATTTTTTAAACGTCGCCTATCGAGATTTTTAAGGGTAAAAGTTTGACGCCATGCCACGAGCGGGCGCAATTTTTAAGCGTGACATGTTGGGTATCATTTTACTCGGCGTAACATTATCTTTCACAATATATAAAAAAATTGGGCCAAATTTATTGTTGTCTTATTTTTTAATTCAAGAAAGTGAATTTTTTCCAAAAAAAGTGCGCTTGTAAGACCGCTGCGCAAATACGGTGTGAGAAAAAGTATTGCAATGACCGCCATTTTATTCTCTAGGGTGTTAGAAAAAAAAATATATAATGTTTGGGGGTTTTAAATAATTTTCTAGCAAAAAAAAACTGTTTTAGTCTCGTAAGCACCAAATCTGAAAAACAGGCTCGGGGCTGAAGTGGTTAACTTAAAGTTCACCCCTGTGCCATATGGACATCAATTAGGGAAGGGAAATGTCCCCATAGTTTACAAATATCAACATAGGTTTTTGTTGATATTTGTGATCCTATGAGGACATTTCCCTTCCCTAATTGATGTCCATATGGCACAGGGGTGAACTTTAAGTTAAGGAAGCACCGCATCAAAAAAAATATTTGAGTAGACATATGCATGTATGTGAAACTCCAGCACAAACATTCTTTCCCTGGTTTTGCATAGGTAAGAGTTGTTCTGCCCATACATTGAACACAATTTCAACTGGTTCCTGTTGTCTCCTACCCCTAGAAGTGCCAACAGGAGGAATGTATTCGATTTTCTTTTGTTTAGCTTGCAGGCTGAATGAAAAAAGTTTGAGTGTATGGCCAGTTTTACCTGGCCATACATGGATCGAAATTCATATGGCTCAGCAGGGATCAGCAGAATATCGATCCATGTATGAGCAGACTGATGGTAGTAGTAATCATTGTATTCTGCTGGGTGGGAAGGCTCTCCACGCCCCCCTGCTGGCCGAACACAATAGCCCTGTGGAAGACCCAGAAGGGCTTGTCTATGTATGGACGGGCTGATTGTACCCAAGTCGATTAATTGATCGACCTGGGCACAACCAGCCTGTTGGATCATTATTCTACAAGCGATTACTGCAAGGGGCTATAGCTGCTAGCAGTAATTCTTGTACTCTGCTGTCCAGGGAGGCTCTCCACCCCCCTCCCCCTGCTGGCAGAACACAATAGCCCTGTGGGGGGTGTCCCATGCCCCCATCAACACTAACCCTGTTGATGGGGGAAATCAAGTGATTTTCTTTCCCTTCACCAATGGTTGGATCTCTACTCTAAAAGCTGCTTGTGCTTTTCCAAATCATCACAACTGTAACCTGTTTTCCATGTAAATTTTATTTATGGAAGATATTTAAAGAAGTAAGCCTGTTAAATAGACCTTTAGAATGAGACTGGAAACGCAACATCTTTCTTTTTTTGGTGCATTTTTAGTCTCTTAGATGCGTTTTCAATTGATATCAATGCACAAGGTCTCAAAGCATAGGCGTTGCCATTTAATATGCATTACAGTGCATTTTATTGTGTTTTCATTGAAATTGGCCAAAAAGGCAAAAGTGTGTGTTCCATCCTAAGTGCAGTCATGAAAGCTATATTAGCCTTAAAGTGATAATACTTATATTCAATTGGTAATTCATTTTGTGGTTGATACCCTGCCAGGCCAAGGTTCCCTTACATGTGAGATGTGTGGAGCATGCTTTGAGACCCGGAAGGGCTTGTCCAGCCACTCACGCTCCCATCTGCGGCAACTTGGGATTCCAGGGTCAGAAACCATTGGTGCTGCCATTCATATGCTGAAAGAGATAGTCAAGCAGGGCAAGCTTCCGAAAGATGAGAGTTCACTGGGGGCCAAGAAGGTGGTCAGTCCCCAGCAAGAATCCTCCAAAGCCCAGTGGGGGGATGAGGACGGGCCTTTGAATCTGAGTGAGTGGAGCTGGGAGGCCACTAGTGCCATGGGTGGGCATTTAGGAATGTTGGGAGGCTGGAGGGAGGCATCTGCTGTAATATTCAGCCTGTCTCACTCTTTCCTTTCTCTTCTCTTTGTCTCCACATTCTCCCCTCACCTGTCTGTCTCCTCATTTTTTTTTCCATTTCTACTTCTTTCTTCATTAACATTTTATAATTTGGGTTTCATTTTTTATCCTTTATATGTTTTCATCATGTTATTTCTCATCATTTCATTTCATTCCCTTTTTGTTTTGTACACCTCCCTTTCATCTTACAGGTGTGGAAGGAGATCCAAACCAAGAAAATGACTGCCAGTTTTGTGGTGCTTGGTTTGAGACCCGAAAGGGCCTGGCCAGCCATGCTAGGGCTCATTTGCGCCACTTGGGAGTTGCTGATCCAGATGCAAAGGGTTCCCCAATTGCCACGCTAAACGCTCTTATAAAAAGCGAGGATTTCAAGAAGCAAATGTCTGGGCAGAAAGCAGCAGACACTGACCCTCTCACCAGAGTTCTTGTTGATAGCAATTCTGCTACAGTGCGTAACAATAGCTCAAAGAGCAAAGAAACTGGTACTTTCACCAAGCCAACAGAAAGCACAAATAAGGCAAGCATCAATGCCTCTACCGACACAGAGCAAAAGCCACCTCCAGAGAGATTTGTAGAGGGTGGTCCTAAATTAGTGGACAGTACAGGGCCTATAGAAACTTCTGCACATTTCAAATGTCCTAGTGGGTCAGGAAACAGCACTCAAATCAAAATAGTTGAAGCTGGTGCTCCTCGTGTCCTGTCTCCTGAGGCTGGTGCTTACTCAAAATTAGTTGAAGTTGGCAGGTCCCAAGTAAAGTCAGAGGCTGGTCTTGGTCATGGTAAGGTGGAACCTGGTAACCAAACAAAGCCTTCCGTAGGAGGCCTCGCTCACCCCAGACCACTATCTGCTAGCACACCACCTACAAAGAAAATGAAGACGCCTTCTCCATCCTGTAAATCTAACATGGATCCATACTGGGCTCAGAAAAATGCCTCCGCTGCACTCAATCTTTGTGAGTAATTATTATAGGGGTTTGAAACATAAGAATTATGTAATATTTTGTTGCATGTTTTTATTTTTTGTAATAGCAAATCTAAAGATGATCTTTAATTATTCCCCAGATGACACTTTCTATACAGTTCTGACTCTTTTGAGCAGCCTTTCTCAACCAGGGCTCCATGGAACCCTGAAGGGTTTCTCCAGAGGTTGTGAGGGGTTCCTGCAGGAAACAGCAGTGGCAAATTGATCTTAAGCCAACACTGACCACCAATGTAAGGGGTCACTACAATTTTCAGTGTGTTGTGTCTCTTTTCTGGCCATTATTACTGTTAATTTTATTTTGAAGATAATTGCTGAATAGATTTTTGGCATTTTAAAGATGGGTATATACTAGAGGTGCACCGAAATAAAACCGAAAAAAAAAAAAAATTCAGTCCGAAACCGAAAATGACTTTTCTTTGTTTTCCCCCCCATTTCAATATTTTTTTAAATAATTATATGTATTACATGCGTTTGATGGGCACAGTGACGATGTGTGTTGGCACAGTGGCTGCATGTAATGGCACACTGGCTGCGTTTGATGGGCACAGTAGCTGCGTTTGATGGGCACAGTAGCTGCGTTTGATGGGCACAGTGGCTGCGTTTGATGGGCACAGTGGTTGCGTTTGATGGGCACAGTGGTTGCGTTTGGGCACAGTGGTTGCGTTTGGGCACAGTGGTTGCGTTTGATGGGCACAGTGGCTGCGTTTGATGGGCACAGTGGCTGCGTTTGATGGGCACAGTGGCGACGTGTGTTGGCACAGTGACTGCATGTGATGGCACAGTGGGGCTGCAATTGATTTTTTTTTTTGGTAGTCAGAGAAGGCAAGCATGGCTCAATAACACACAAAAGTTAAAAAAAAAAAAAAAGTTTGTGTGTTATTGAGCCATGCTTGCCTTCTCTGACTACCAAAAAAAACATCAATTGCAGCCCCACTGTGAAAAAATGGCAGATCATTTTTTTTTTATCTGCCATTTTTTCATTAAGAAAGTGCTGGTCACCTCAGTCACTATTAAGCACCCCCCCCCCCCCCAATCCAGCCATCTCGTGTGTTCTAAGTTAACTTCTAACAGGTTCTGTTGTTGTTCTGCTTACTTTTTAGTGTGGGTGACTTTTTAGTGTGGGTTCCCCCTGCACAGGCAGCTCCGACACAGCTCCCTCCCTGCCCAGCGCTCCGAGTCCTCCCGAGTCCTCCGGCCGTGACGTCAACGCGGCTCACGCCGCTGGACTGCACTAAGACTCCCCCATAGGGGGAGTAAAAAAAAACAGAAAATGGAGCTAGGAGGAGCGCACTCGGCAGTCGGCACACAATTTGCACAGTGCCACTGCCGCTGCCCGCGCTCTGTACTGGTCTGGCGGCCGCGGCTGCTTGTGTATAAGAACTGCGCCCCCTCCTATACTCAATGGTACCGCCCACGAAAGGCGGTCATTATCGGCAAATTTAAATGTGTTTCGGCATTTACCCCAAATTGCTATTTTCGGCCGATATGTATCGGCCACCGATATATCGGTGCATCCCTAGTATATACCTCATTCTTTGTTTAAAACTTTCTACAACCTACTGATCTTGCTATTTACTGTGAGCTGTGGGTATAATTTTCTGTGGGGTTTTGTGGAGACCTGAAGGCTATTTCGAATGGTTCTTCCATTATAGAAAGCTTGAGAAAGGCTGTTTTAGAGTGAAGTTCAGTAACAGGTGCATCAAATGAGGCGAGGAAGGATACATCACCAGGGGGAAACAGATTAATTACATATGCAGTCTCTAAATTATCAGATTTTTAATGTAATTTTGTTATAGCCTACTTTGCTAAGTAAAATAAGCAACACAGGATCATTAGATATGTTACTTGCCTTCTGCCACTATTTTTATTCATGCACACAGTTTATGATAACCCCCCCCCCCCTTGGCACAAATTGAGTACAGAGCACTTTTTTACTAGATGGCTTCTGCTTTAGAGATATACCATGTAGCTGGCATTCAAGGTTTACCAACAGCTACACCCAGGGTAGGTACTCTCCCCTTCCAAGTCACCCTTGTCTCTGCTCCATAAAGGATTTGTTGTTACTTGGCAAGATAGACACAGACAGCCTTAAACACCAACAGTTTCAGATTTTTCCCCAATTTAGTAAAACATTATATATATATATATATATATATATATATACTTCTACCCAAAACTTTTTTGCTGCAGACTTTACAAAAAAAACAACAAACTGTCACTGCCCTCAGCTCCACAAACTTTGCTTTTGTTCTTCCACTTATCTATTTGGCACCAAGGGCTTACAGGAATAGGGGGCATCAGACTTGTTGTTACTAAACCCACAACAGTAAAATCAGTCTGTATATGCAGTAAACCATGCTTGTTGAACCTAAGGGGTTAAGCTTCCGAATTGTGTAAAATTGTTGTTTGATCCTGTCTTCCCTGATCCCCCCCCCCCCCCCCCGCTTCCACTGTCCCATTATAATTTCCTGATAACATAGAGTCTATGGAGTCAGGCTGCACATGCTCAGTTTGGTGTGTATTGCTAGAGAGGTTTTTCTTCTTGGGAGAGAGAGTGCAAATGATCAGCACAGGGCCAATCAGCACTGTCCAAACAGAGTCGGGGGTCTTGCAGTCTCGTAGGACAGTCAGAAAACTCCTCCTCCCAGCTTTAACCAATGCTTGGCTGGAAACTGATAGAAATCACAAGTTATATACTGCTAATGAGAAAAGTTATTTGCCCATTTATATTTACTAAAATATATTTTTTTGTATAGACCTCCCCTTTAACTTTAACCAAAATGAAACGGGGAGGTTGGGACCATACTAAAATTATTATACCTTAAGTCTGTTTTCAGGTCCCAAGGAAAACGTGCTGCGGCTGCCATTGAGCGCTAATGTCAGTGTTGTTTTTTGAGAAGTGTGCTCAAGGTAAAATTGCCAGTTGGGGCTTGAACTATTAATTCTACAGCGCAGGTTTAAAAAGAAAACATGCACTGTAGTGCTTCAGTGTGCCTTTCATACAAATTCTTATTGGACGCTCCATACATCTGCTGTGGGTCCTTGAATTGGGATGCCAAGAGACCTGCTACATAGCAGTTCAGTTTTTATACTTTGCCTTTCTCATACACATAATTCCTGATGCCTGGGTATTTTTGTATAACTTTTGAGTATATGTCTCCTTTATTTATATACCTCTGCTTTGTCAAACAGCGACTTTGCACGTATTTTTCAGGGGTTACCTACCTGCAGCTGTGCATAAAAATCAGTGGCAGAAGACATAGCATGTTATTGAACTGCCATGAAATGACCAGTAAATCTATATAAACATACAGTATTATCTATAAATGCCTATGTATAGTAAAGCTGAACTCCAGGCAAAGTGCTAAAAGGATTTTACCTGCCAAAAGGATTTTAATTTCTGTCCTTCCAGTCCCGTGATTTACACGGCTCTGACCCACAACACAACCCTGTCCAGCATGGGAGGGAACCAGATCTATTGCTGCCCAGGTCCCCAACCTGTGACTGGACAGGAGAAGCAGCACACCTGCAAGCTCATCTCTGCCATTAGTAAGCTCCTCCAGCACACATGATTGGCTCCATATGCATTAGTAAGCTCTTCCAGCACACATGATTGGCTCCATATGCTGCTACTACCGCCCCCTCTCTGAGCTCTAGGTCCTTTACAGTACAATGCTTTTTTACAAAATAAATAATAATTGTGCATATTGAGTACAGAGTTGCATTGCATTGTGTCTTTTATATTTGCCTAGAATTCAGCTTTAACTTGGATAACTGAAACGCTGGCCCAATTACAAAACATTCAAACTTTTTTAT
This sequence comes from Rana kukunoris, assembly GCA_029574335.1. NCBI lineage: Eukaryota > Metazoa > Chordata > Amphibia > Anura > Ranidae > Rana > Rana kukunoris. The sequence goes on along the minus strand of CM056051.1, from coordinate 484,468,967 downwards.
TAATTTTTTTACAGGGCAAATAGCCTTTTTTTTTTTTTTAAAGGTAGCGTTTAGTAATTTATAGTGTAGATCTAAAATACTAAGTGTGACCACTCCATTTTTGCCCTAAAAAACACTTCTCTGTTATAACATTTGTGTGTTGTAACTGTAAAAAACAGGATGAATAGAGGCTGGTTATGTTTTTTTTGGCAACGAGCTTGTGCAGGGAGTTTCCTCAAAATAAGATACTCAGCTTCTTATTAGTTTTGATAAGATTTGGCTCCAGCAGTCTTAAATGGCTCTTATTGATATATTTATAAAGTTAGGTTTACTGGACTTTCATGCTTTGCTTGTTTAGAGTACTGTTTTTGGTTTGTGCATGTATTGTGTTTATGGAAAATGTGTCATTCACATAATTATTTCTAGGCACTCCACTGTTACATTGTATTCATACTAATCTGCTCCTTTCTCCAACTAATAACTGTATAGCTTGCTTAAACGACAAGTAGAACCTTTTTTTTTCTTGAAGGGCTGGACTTGGTACCTTCTACCCCAGCTCTACCATCATGCTATATCAATCGTTTTAAGTCTCTGAAATCCTTTCAGGTGATATTTTTTGGTACTGTCTCTGAAAATCATGGCAGAGTAAGTGGAATAGCAGGATGTGGTGTGTTTGCCTTAGGGGGCCGATATATGAAAAGTATGCCAACAAGATCATTTACTTTTGTTATTTAATGTTCTACCTTGTGCTGCAGTACCGGCAGTTGGAAGTTAATTATTTTATAGGTAACACAATGTTCTTTTAAACATCTTTGTCATACATAAGAGACTATACACATTTTTCTTGACAGTAGTCTTTGTTCAATATAGAATATAAATAGTACAGCCATGGCCAAAGTTTTTGAGAATGACACAAATATTAATTTTCACAAAGTCTGCTGCCTCAGTGTTATTAGATCGTTTTGTCAGATGTTGCTATAGTATACTGAAGTATATTAAACAAGCATAACCTAAGAGCCGGTTCACACTGGGGCGACTCGTCAGGCGGCTCAGCCCATTCTATGCAATAGAACCATTGTAATAGGAGTGACGCAAGTCGCTCCGACTTAGAAAAAGGTTCTTGCGCCACTTCGGGGGCGGCTCGGGGCAACGTGCATTGACTTCTATACAGAAGTCATTTTGCTAATCGCCTCTGAAGTCATCTTCAGGGCCACTTGCAGAGTCACCCCTGAAGTCGTGCCGCCGCAGTGTGAGAACCGGCTCTTAGTTTTAAAGGCTTTTATTGACAATTACATTAAGTTTATTCAAAGAGTCAATATTTGCAATGTTGACCCTTCTTTTTCAAGACCTCTGCAGTTTGCCCTGGCATGCTGTCACTCAACTTCTGGGCCACATCCCGACTGATGGCAGTCCATTTTTGCATAATCAATGCTTGGAGTTTGTCAGATTTTTCTGGGTGTTTTTTTGTTCACCGGCCTCTTGAGGATTCAATGGGATTAAAGGTCTGGGGTGTTTCCTGGCCATGGACTCAAAATGTAGACGTTTTGTTCTGCAAGCCACTTGGTTATCGCTTTTGCCTTATGTCAAGATGCTCCATCGTGCTGGAAAAGGCATTGTTCTTTACCAAACTGTTCTTGGATGGTTGGGAGAAGTTGTTCTCAGGGGATGTTTTTGTACCATTCTTTTATTCATGGTTGTGTTCCTAGGAAAAATTGTGAGTGAGCCCACTACCTTGGCTGAGAAGCAACCCCACACATGAATGGTCTCAGGATGATTTACTGTTGGAATGACACAGGACTGATGGTAGCGCTCACCTTTTCTTCTCCAGACTATGTTTTTTCCAGATCCCCCTAACAATCAGAAAGGGGATTCATCAGAGAAAATTACTTTACCCCAGTCCTCAGCAGTCCAATACCTGCACCATTTGCAGACTATCAATCTGTCCCTGATGTTTTTCAAGGAGAGAAGTGGCTTCTTTGCTGCCCTTCTTGACACCAGACCATCCTTCAATGCCACCTGCCTGCTGCCATTCCTGAGCAAGCTGAATCAACTGTAGGTCCTGGTGCTTGCAGGACTTTCTTGGGCGTCCTGAAGCCTTCCTTACTAATGCTGTGGAAATGTTAAGAAGAACTTTGCAATTCATCTGATCATTCTTCGTAACATTTTGGAGTTTATACAAATTGCCATAATAAAAAAGTAGGCAGCAAACTTTGCGGAAGTAAATATTTTTCTCATTCTCAAAACTTTTTGCCACAGCTGTAGTGAATTGAATGTCATAGGAAGGACCCCCTTTGTTCATTATACAGCACGGGAGCTGGAAGTCCTTGGCGATCACTGTAGTTAAAGAAGCTACTACAATCATACCTAGCTGCAGGGATCCCACAGGTATGGCATAAGCAAACTTGCATTAGCCCAAGCTGGATGAATGTAACTATGCAAAAAAAAACATACTTGGAGTTCAGTTTTAAGAAACAATTCAGATCCAGAACTAAAAAAGGTATCTTCCTCCCTGGCTATTTTGCCAAATCTAGCATGTGGCAGCCTAATAATAAAGGCTATGTTGCATTGAGAAGTTCTTCAGGAAAAAGTAATAGAAAAATTCTCATGAGTTTTTTTTAGGAAGTGCATATTTTTCTGATTATCCATGATAACTTGTCAGTGGGAATGCAGTTTTTCAATTTAGGAATCTACGGCTGTCAGGAACTAAAGTTGTGTGAGATGTCAAACAAAACTCCTAGTTATGCCAAACTTCCACAGGAATTACAAAATAAAATGATTGTTTGACACTTCTTGATATTTATATCATAAACGGCAATAATAAACACCCAAGAAATCTAAGATAATGCTAGCCGATTCAACCTGTTGGCACCCACCTAGTTTTGAAGTTTTGGTGGAGTTGCCAATCAAACACCGGGGGGGGGGGGGGGCACATACATTTAAAGAAACAATTTTTCTAGTTAGTTGGAAGCTGTGGTTATCATGAGTCTTTCAGATGGTGGATGTAGCGTGAAGGCATTATTTTTCTGATTTTAAAACTGGAACATGTCATTTTTGCCTTGCATGGCCTTACTAGAACATCTCGGCTGTGCTTTCCTCACTGCATTGCTTCCTTGATGCGCTTGCACGCAGTTTTGCTTTTTCAGCAATTTGGTATGGTCCTTTGCACTATGCTCCAGTATGTACACAGTTTTTTACAGATACAGGAAGAATACAACTTTAAAGCGAACCTGTCCTTCTTTTATTTTGTATTTATTTTTTAGGCAAAAGTCCTGCCTAATCCTGGGTACCACAAGGTATCTTTATTAGCCAGAAAACCCTCCTCTTAGTATCCCTGTGGTTTTTGTTCACCTTGTTACAGTAGTCTAAATTTAAGTCTTGCCTAGCTGCTATCCCCCTGTCCACTAAGGGCACTTCAGTGGCTATTAGGAATGGTATTACTGGATGAAGAATTTTCAAGGCACAGCATAGCCCAGAACTTAGAGCAGTCAAGTCCCTAGTAGCAAAGTGAAAATACAATTGCGTGCAACTATAGTTGTACTTACGCAGGACTTTTTATACGTTTTGCATGGCTGACAGGTTTACTTTATTCTGTGTTACTTATTGATCAGTAATTTCAACATTATAAGGGTTTGTGTATATGGTTGTGACAGCAGAGTTACCCCATGGCTGCATTGACTTGCTGTAGCAACTTATGCTGGTTACGGTCTCTACAGTGACTGCATGTTTTATTACAACTACCAATCTGTGACCAGTTACAAAAGCTTGAGCTCAGTTTAGCTGTGAAAACTAAAGACCAGTGTTGATGAGCGTTTATCTGCCTAAAACTGCTTCAATCCCCATACAAGTCTTATGGGAATGGAAAAGCGGCTGAAGCAGGACCAATGTACTTGCAGTGAATTCTGTAACTTATGTCAAAAGCAATCTGCATTTCCCATCAACACGAGCCCCAACTTCTGCACACCCACTTTAACCTTTTTCACTGTGGCCTATGTAACTATTACATTGGTGGCTGGGTCAGCATGTAAACAGACTGCAGACTGCTATAACAGCTGAATGTTTGCTTACATTTTTGCTGCTGGCTTTCTTGTAGAAGGGATTCAGTAATGTGCTGATGGTTCTTATAGTGAATGGGTTGAGCGGGGCACCACTCATGTCAGTAGAAATATATTATCAGCTGTTGCGTGTATATGTTTTTCTCGTCTTCTGAGGGACATGGGAAGTCTCTGCCCTTTTGGGGTCATACTGCTACAGGAGATTCGGACACTGGAAAACACAAACTGTGGGTCATCCCAAATCTTCTTTGATTTTTTTCCTTCAATCAAGACTCTTTTCTACTTCGCTGCTACTGTGATGCTGGAGGTTTGTCTCTTGGATGGCAACTATCCAGCACAATTTTCCTTAGCCTGGCTTTTGGAATATTTATGGACTGGACAATGTGGAGATGGTCTGTAAGTGACCTTTAGGCACTATGTTCCACATATAATGCTTTCCAGGCTGCAATTGGGTTAAAGCTGTGGAGTGCTTTTCATGTTAAAAGCTGCTGGCTTTATCTCAGCACATGCCCTGTATTTGACGAATCACTTAAGTGGGCTGGTGGGTCAGAGCAAAGTATAGGGAGCTACCTCATTTGGTCAAGTTGTTGGGTGTCATTCATTTCTGTACCACAGTTTGTTTTCACAAAAGAAGGATTGAGCACTGAAGTCGTTTGCATAGTGGAGTGTCACACACTTGCTCTCTTTCCTGCTATAGAGTAATGAGGAAGTGTGGCCCTGCCAGGTGCCTCCAGTCCACATTCTACCAATGTCTTCGGGGGTGCTTGCAGTGGGCCTACTGATGGCGCCGATTTCTGCAAAATCATGTTATCCTTTGCTTTTAGAGCCTGTCTCATCCTCAGAGTCATTGTTTCTTCATTGAGTGTGGCTGTATTGTCAACCCTTACAGCTGAGGATTTTACCTTGGTTTCAAAAGACTTAATGACCCTAATTACCCAGTTGTTTGTAAACTCCAGTTGGAGAGGCCATAAGTGCACACCCAAACCCTCTTCTGCATATTCTATATTTGATTTTCTCTTAGCCTTCTGAGCCTTCAGCTGTAGAATCTCTTGATCCTAAAATGCTCCTGTTCTTGACTGAGCTTACCTCTGTGGGGCTTGCTGTCTCTACCAATGCAGTTTACAGTCTTGGGTATTTTAAAACGCCTAAGGCCACAAAGATGCATTTGTTTTTCTAAATACTTCTCTATGAAGATTGGAAGATCCTGATAAATTGTTTGCCCTTAAATGCTTCTTAGCCTTTCGTACAGAAGTGGTCTATTCCCACTCTAGATCCAGCAGTGTTGTGCCCTAATACCAAGCTTATTTATTTTGGTAGATGTAGCACATTTCTTTAAGAACATTAATAAGTGGTTGGAAGTCCTTTTATAGAGTTCTTGTTGGCAGGTCCTTCTACCCACTAGATGCTGGATTGTGACCTTACTATGCCAAGCTATGTCTGACTTGTCAAAATTCCTTAAAAGAGGTCTACCTGCTGCTGTAGTTGAGCCCTCACTTATACAGGTGGTACTCATGGAGCAGATGTCTGTAGCATTACATTTCAGCTGTGGCTGTTTGCTAGAAGCCTCCCTCACATTTCTTCTGTATGTGTGGCTGGTGGCAAGAGCACCAATCTTTCTCAGTCTTCTCCCTATCCAACTGTTAAACGCCCCTACATTTCTCTTCTCCCTTGACCTCTGAGCTCTGTGAAGTTTGACTCCCTGTCAGCCCATAAGTTATGGCATGCAAAGTCTGCCAAATCCACATATAAGCCTTCCTCTGCATTTTGTTAATCGGAGTTTCGCTTCCTGTTCCCTCCTCACTTCCAGGCTGCCTGTGTAAGTTTTTTATTAATATGTATAAAAATTATATATTTTTTTTCTAATTTTGGTTAATTCCTTCTGGTACCTTTTTTTTAGTCCGCCCACATTAGTCCTAAGCTTTCAAATTCTGCACCAAGATGTCATTGCCCCAATTCCAGATGCAGAATAATTCCAGGGATTTTTCTGTTTGCTGTTTCCAAGAACAAAGGGGGCATTTGTCTCATTCTCGATCTCAGAACTTTGAATTAGGGTTGTCCCGATACCACTTTTTTAGGACCGAGTACAAGTACCGATACTTTTTTTCAAGTAGTCGCCGATACAGAATACCGATACTTTTTTCTAAATGTGTCCCCCACATATTGCAGCCATGTGTGTCCCCCACATATTGCAGCCAAGTGTGTCCCCCACATATTGCAGCCACGTGTGTCCCCCACATATTGCAGCCACGTGTGTCCCCCACATATTGCAGCCACGTGTGTCCCCCACATATTGCAGCCACGTGTGTCCCCCACATATTGCAGCCACGTGTGTCCCCCACATATTGCAGCCACGTGTGTCCCCCACATATTGCAGCCACGTGTGTCCCCCACATATTGCAGCCATGTATGTCCCCCACATATTGCAGCCATGTATGTCCCCCACATATTGCAGCCATGTATGTCCCCCACATATTGCAGCCATGTCCTGTCCCTCATACCTGTAGATATGATGCCGCCGCTGCCGCATACCGCCGTTAATCTCCCTGCATTATAGCGCAGCACGCATTACAAGCTTTCGTTCTGAATACTTGTAATGCCCGCGCCGCCATGTATAGACCCTCCCCTTCTCGGGATCCGTCCAATCCCACGCAAGGGGGAGTGTCTATATGCGGATTCGTGCATAGACACTCCCCCTTGCTCGGCATTGAACAGATCCGTCCAATCCCAAGAAGGGGAGTGTCAATACATGGCGGCGCGGGCATTACAAGTATTCAAAACGAAAGCTTGTAATGCGCGCTACGCTATAATGCAGGGGGATTAACGGCGGTATGCGGCGGCGGCGGCGGCATCATTTCTACAAGTATGAGGGACAGGACATGGCTGCAATATGGGGGGGAAGTATTCTATTTTAGTATCGGGGGTTTTTGCGGGAGTACAAGTACTCCCGCAAATACTCGGCATCGGTACCGATACGAGTATCGGTATCGGGACAACCCTACTTTGAATGTCTTCATTTGGGTCCAAAAATTCTGCATGGAAGTTTCAAAATCTGTCATTACCACCTTTCTCCGGGGAAATGTTCTGATCTGCCAAAAATATTGACACCTCTGCATTTCTGTTGTCATATAATGCACCACTTCGCCAAGAATATTTTTGTAATTATAAATGTTTAGGCATTCTCATGTTTACTTCTTTTGTTTGTATTGGTATGACACATAAAAATAGAGAAACAAAAAGCCACATCTGACACATGCCACACAAAACTCCAAAAATGGACTGGACAAAATTATTGGCACCTTCTCAAAATTGTAAAAAAATAATTGCATTCCAAGTTTAAGCTCCTTTAATTTGTAATTAACCACTAGCCGACCAGCCGCCGCAGTTATACGGCGGCAGGTCGGCTCTCCTGCGCGAGAGCCCGTCATCCTACGTCGGGACTTTCGCGGCCACCAGGGGGGCGCGCGCGAGCCGCCGGCGGCCCGCGCGCGCGCCCCGGGCTCGCCCCCGAGTCCCGCGCGCGTGCCCGGCGGGCGCGATCGCTGCCGGGCGCGCGCGCGCGCGCTCGTTCGTTACAGAGCGGGGAACGAGAGCTGTGCGTGTAAACACACAGCACTCGTTCCTGTCAGCGGGGGAAACGCTGATCTTCCGTTCATACAATGTATGAACGGAAGATCAATGATTCCCCCTAGTGAGTTCACCCCCCCCACACAGTAAGAACACAAATAGGAACACACTTAACCCCTTCCCCGCCCCCTAGTGTTAACCCCTTCACTGCCAATGGCATTTTTATAGTAATCCAATGCATTTTTATAGCATTGATCGCTATAAAAATGCCAATGGTCCCAAAAATGTGTCAAAAGTGTCCGATGTGTCTGCCATAATATCGCAGTACCGAAAAAAAACGTTGATCGCCGCCATTACTAGTAAAAAAAAAAATATTAATAAAAATGCCATAAAACTACCCCCTTTTTTGTAAACGCTATAAATTTTGCGCAAACCAATCAATAAACGCTAATTGCGATTTTTTTTTTTAACGAAAAATATGTAGAAGAATACGTATCGGCCTAAACTGAGGGAAAAAAATGTTTTTTTATATCTTTTTTGGGGATATTTATTATAGCAAAATGTAAAAAATATTGAATTTTTTTCAAAATAGTCGCTCTATTTTTGTTTATAGCGCAAAAAATAAAAACCGCAGAGATGATCAAATACCACCAAAAGAAAGCTCTATTTGTGGGGAAAAAAAGGACGCCAATTTTGTTTGGGAGCCACGTCGCACGACCGCGCAATTGTCAGTTAAAGCGACGCAGTGCCGAATCACAAAAAGTGCTCTGGTCTTTGGACAGCAATATGGTCCGGGGCTAAAGTGGTTAATCTAATCTGTATTAACAGGTGCTGACAATATAGAAATCATACAGGCAACCAGGTAAACTGGTAAAAAGTTTACTTTTGGGAGAATGTGCTTGGACAGACTAAACAAAGTTACAGATTTTTTGGTAAAGCCCATCACTCTACTATTTTTCAGAAAAAGAATTGAGGCCTTTAAAGAAAATAATACAGTCCATACAGTCAAACATGGTTGGAGGTTCACTGATGTTTAACCACTTCCCGACCGCCCACCGCAGGTATACGTCGGCACTTTAGAGATGGATATCTCGGTAACGGCAGCAGCTGCTGCCACAACCGAGATATCCATCTCTTCTGTGGGCGGTCGGGTAAACGATAATGGCGGTCTCCGCGGCGGGATCGCCGCGAGATCGCCGTTATCGGTGGCGGACGAGCGTCCCCCCCCCCCCTCCCGCTGCGCTCCCGCGCTCTCCGCCGCTTACCGGAGCCGTCGGTAGCGGCGGAGGCGATCGGGTGCGCTCGTCTGTTCAGCGGGGATGCGAGTGAGGGAAAAAATGTCCCTCGTCCATCCCCGTAGCTCTGCTGGGCGGAAGTGACGTCAAACGTCAGTTCCAAACAGCGTCTTAAAGAGACATTTTTTTTTAAATGTCATTTGAAAAATGACATTTAAAATTTTTTATTTTTTTTTTGCATTTTAGCCTAAATATGAGATCTGAGGTCTTTTTGACCCCAGATCTCATATTTAAGAGGACCTGTCATGCTTTTTTCTATTACAAGGGATGTTTACATTCCTTGTAATAGGAATAAAAGTGATAATTTTTTTTTATTTTTTTATTTTAGTGTTAAAAATTGGTAAAATTAATACAAATAAATACGAAAACAAAAAAACGGTGTTCAAACCACACAAGTGAGGTATCGCCGCGATCGTTAGAGCGAGAGCAATAATTCTAGCCCTAGACCTCCTCTGTATCTCAAAAAATGCAACCTGTAGAATTTTTTAAACGTCGCCTATCGATATTTTTAAGGGTAAAAGTTTGATGCCATGCCACGAGCGGGCGCAATTTTTAAGCGTGACATGTTGGGTATCATTTTACTCGGCGTAACATTATCTTTCACAATATGTAAAAAAATTGGGCCAAATTTATTGTTGTCTTATTTTTTAATTTAGAAAAGTGAATTTTTTCCAAAAAAAGTGCGCTTGTAAGACCGCTGCGCAAATACGGTGTAACAAAAAGTATTGCAATGACTGCCATTTTATTCTCTAGAGTGTTAGAAAAAAAAAATATATAATGTTTGGGGGTTTTAAGTAATTTTATAGCAAAAAAAAATGTTTTAGTCTCGTAAACACCGAATCTGAAAAACAGGCCCGGGGCTAAAGTGGTTAAGGTTGCTTTGCTGCTTCAGGCACTGGATGTCTTAACCATGTGCATGGCCTTATAAAATATGAAGACTACTAAATAATTCTGGGGTGCAATGTAGGGCCCAGTGTCATAAAGTTGGGTCTCCATCAAAAGGGACAATAACCCAAAGCACCTGTCAAAAAGCAGAAATGGTTTAAGACAAAGAGCTGGAGAGTACTGAACTGGCCAGCAATGAGTCCAGATCTAAATCCCATTGAGCACCTGTGGAGAGAGCTCAAAACAGCATTTGGGAAAAGGAATCTTTCCAATCTGAGAGACCTGGAGCAGTTGGCAAAATAAGAGTGGTCCAAAATTCTGCTAGAGAGGTGTAATATCCTATTAAATTGAGGGTGCCAAACATTTTGTCCAGAATTTTTTTGTTATTTTGCATGGAATGTGTCAATGTGGCTTTTTGTTTCTCCACTTTTTTTTTGTGTCATACCAATACAAACAAAATAAATAATCATGAGAATGCCTAAACATTTGCAATTGCAACCATTTTCTGGGCGAAGTGGTGCATTATCTGACAGAAATGCAGGGGTGCCAATATTTTTGGCCATGACTGTATGACCCCATCTTTCTAGTGTATCAGTGTTTCGTATTCTTTGCTGCACTACCAATTTAGGCCCTGGCCTTCAGCCTCTTGTCTGCACATCATGTATAGACTGAGGTGCTTGCCCCAGTGCTAGCCCTGTTGGCAACCATATTGTCGGATGTTTTGACAACTTCCTGTAAAGGGAACTTTTGGCGCGGGTCCTGTTGGGAGAAGGTGATGTTGTGTGTCCAGATGTTACAGCGATTTGGCAAGATTCTGAACCTTCAGAAATCAGTGAAGCGACCAACTCATCGTTGGAAGTATCTGGGTCTAGTCCTTTACATAGCTCAACCAAAGTGCTCCTTCCACAGGAGAAGCTTTATAGATTCCAATCTCAGATTCAAACACCATAGTCCAGGAGACATCTGACTCGCTGCTTTTACATAAGAGTTCTGAATCTGATGGCAGCCTCTTAAGAGGCAGTTTCATTTGCCCAATTTAAATCCAGATATCTACAACACAACATTCTGTCATCTTGGCACATGTTGGCCTGGTTTCTCTACAGATATTTCACCAAGGACTAGGTTGTCCCTGGCTTGGTTGCTCAAGAATCCAGCTCTAGAGTCAAGCAAGTCCCTCTTTCATGTCTTTTAAAGAATATTCCAAATGGTTGCCAGACTGTCGAGCTGGGAAGGAGTCGTTGGCACCCTGTCGCTGCAGACAACTTGGTCACCTTGGGAGTCTCATCTCCCAATCAACATCCTGGAACTAAGGGTGATTTGTCTGTCTCTGCAGTGTTTGACCTTCTTTATTGGAAGGTCATCCAATCCGAATGTAGTCATACAATGCCACATCAGTCATTTGGTATGGCTCCAGAATCTCACTCTTGCATAAGAGGTAGATCGGATCCTGTCCTGAGCAGAACTTCACGTTCCAACTTTGTCAGTTGTGTAAAATAAAGATTTAAACAGTTGGCAGGTGGACTTTCTCAGCCAGCAGCACCTGTACCTGGGGAGCTAATCCAGTGCCCTGCATTATTTGCCCAATGGCTTTCACCACATCAGTCTGATGCCAGTCCTCTTCCGGATCCTTTGAGGACTCCTGCGCTGGCCCGCCAGTGGGAATTGTCCACATCAGGGAGACAGCAATGTGAACACCCAGAAGAAGAACCTATCCAGGAAGTAAATAGGGAGAAGGAGCAGGCACTGGATGATCATGTGACTCTCGCTTAAGGTAAGTGAAAACAGATTTGGTCAGTATTTAGAGAAAATAGAGAAGAGTTACTTTTATCTGCCAGTGGTCTGATAAAGATGACAACAGCAAAAACAAGCAAAAGTCTTTATTCATAGAGAAAGAAAAATTGCTAATTACTTATATCAAACAGAATGTTACAGAATAATTGCAATGAGAGGGCAATATCCTGTAACTTAGCTGTGGCTCATCACAGAGAGAGCTTAACTACTGCTACAATAAAAATACACAAGACCCCACTCACAGCAGGACACACCAACATCGACATAAAGACTCTGGTTTCCTCACAAACCCCTTAAGGGTCCTTCGATCAGTGATCAATTTTTATACAATTCTGTCATACTTGTTCACATCCTGCAGCAAACGGTGTCATTGCAGTGGGGGCAGGTTTCTTGACCAAGGTCACCATTTGGTTACAGTCTGTCCTTTTAACCCCCTCTGTGATGGGCAGCAGGGAGAAGTTTTCAAAATCAGAACTACAGCACATCTTCACGTTTGGTATATCCCCAGGAACTGTAATGTATGTTGCTTCCGGGGCAAATACCACTCTCACAAATCACTGCAGGGTGCTCTATGTGAAGTCTTATTCAGGAGGTGGTGTTTTTTTTATTTTTATATATAAACATCCTCCTGGGTAAACCTGTTCCACTTGTTTTGTTTCAGCAGTGACAAAAAATATTACAAAATAACCTTACTTCCTTATCAGACAACTGTCCAGAAATATATTACTGTTTAAAAACTGTGCTGATATATTGCGCACACAAACAGGCAATCCTCCATCAGAAGCAGGGGGTGCTCTTGTGGCTATGTGGGATTTGTAAATCCTGATTTAAGCATTTCCTTTCCTTAAACTTCTTTGTATGCTTCGCGGGATCGATTTGGAAACCATTACTGTGATCCCCGTTGTCCTGGACTGGCTCAGGATGATGTAGTACATGGACAAAACAAGACCTCTGGCAGACACCGCCAGATTGTCAGGATGTTCTGTCCCAAGGCCATCCTGCTTCACCATCACTATGTCATAGATGGATCAAAATTTGTCAAGTTCAGCAAGAACCGGCTGAATTTTTATCCATACGTTGTGGTTCCCTTTTCCTGCAGGTGGGATTGGAACAACATTTGGCTCTCAGCACTGTCAAGGGTCAGGTTTCTGCCTTGCCTGTTCTGTTTCAGAAGCTACAGGCCTATTACTCTTTGCATAAAACCTTTGTACAAGGGGTCTTTGATTTAGCTCCCTATTAGTTTCCTTTTTACTCTGTGGAGTTTGAATCTGGTCCTCTTTGTACAAAAGAATCTGCAGTTTGAACCTACTCTCACCAACCAGGACGTTTTTCCTTGGAGCCATCACCTATGTTAGTGTCTCAGCTGGCAGCCATATCCTGCAATATGGTTTAGTATAGGAACAAGGTGGTGTTGAGGCCCAGGACTTCCTTCTTTCCTATAGTAGTTTCTGCCTTTCACTTATACCGGGACTTCATTCTTCCTTCTATCTGCCTGGCTCCTTTTTTAATAAAAGGAAATGTCCCTCCATCATATCCTCCACTGCTTCTTTTAGGAAAACTGATTCACTTTTTGCCATCCCAGATATACCTAGAGAGGATGTATGAGTTTTCAGCATCAAGGAACTGTTTCCCTATTGCCACGGCCACTTATTCTGTCGTTCACATGTTCTCTTACATTCTTCCAGGTAGATAATTTGGCTTCATCAGATTTTTTCTTTTTTCTTTCTCATAAGCCTGTTAGCTGGTGTTGACTACACTTAAGTTGGACTGCCTGTGGACATCCCAAATGTTAAAGTCTTCAAGTATCCCTCAATGGACAAAAAGAAAACAGAATTTTTGCACTCCCTGTAAAATCCATTTCTTGTAGTATATTGAGGGATATAGGTCCTACCCCTTAGTTTTTTTTTTTTTTTTTTAGTTTTTTTAAATCTGATCTTAGTACTACTTTTTTTTTATTATTAGTCTTGCAAGAATAAGAAAATGCAAATCTCTGGGCATACATGGGCATAAGATTACATAACATAATCTAACAAAAAAGCTGCTTGGTGCTAATTACAGGATTATGAAGGAGAATTAACTTATGATGTTCCATTGTTTGGGATTATATGCACCTTTTGAGCTCCTGGACGCATAGTTGAGTCACAGTATCTCTATCGAGCATAAGTCAACAAAAACGTATTTCCAAGAGGACCTAATTTCTCAGGCAGAAGCCGTCGGGGAAATCAAGCCAGCTATCCCAACCTTTAGAGAATTTTTTAGGACATACACAGAAGAGGTATGCCAGTTAACTATAGTAAGGGCCTCCCTGGATTTCCATTTCATAATAATGGTATTGCAGGCGTACAAAAGGAGTAAACCAAGAAGGGTTCGAAGTGCCCTACGAGGGGCTAGAGCGGTCATCAGACCAAGTAAGCAAACTTCTATGGTGAAAGGAAAAGAGTTTTACAGAAATTTACAGAATTTTTCTGTAAAATTCATTAAGCGGATCTCCACCCTAAAGTGAAGATCCGCTGATCCGAACACTCCCCCCCTCCGGTGTCACAATTGACACCTTTCAGGGGGGTGCAGATAGACATGTATCTGCACCCACTTCCGGCCCAGCATTCACGGGCAAAAGACGGGCATTGCATCACATCCCGTCTCCCGCCCGTTGTGTGCTGGGAACACTCGGCTCCCAGCACACAGCTGGAGCCAATCGCGGGCGCAGCGCAGCTCGCGCATGCGCCGTAGGGAACCGGGCAGTGAAGCCGCAGCGCTTCACTTCCTGGTTCCCTCACCGTGGATGGAGGGGGGAGCAGCAGAGTGATGAGCGATCGCTCATCCTCTGCTGCGGACGGCGCTTGACTCCAGGACAGGTAAGTGTCCTAATATTAAAAGTCAGCAGCTGCAGTATTTGTTGCTGCTGGCTTTTAATATTTTTTTATTTGTGAACCATCCGCTTTAGATTCCACACAGACTTCGGCCCCTGAAGAAGGGAACACTCGAAACGCGTAGGGCCTGGTACTTACCCTGTGGATCACTTGCAATTTGCATATTTATATTATTGTTTCTTTTAAATTATCATGTTCTTTTGTTATTTACAATAAAATTATATATTTTTGTATACAATATTCTAAACTCTGAATTACTGTTGCCTTTAAAGCCCCACATCGGGGGGCTCCTCGTGCTCTCTTTTCCTTGTTCATCAGGGGTGGTGGCAACCAATCCTAGATCATATTCCAAAGATGTTCCACTTATACATCTATGGTGAAAGGAATCCCCACCATAGTTAGTGTAGCAATGAACTGTGTAAATTCAGCCCAAATTTTTTTGATTTCCGTACACGTCCAGAATACATTTTCAAAATCTGCATGTTTATCCAAGCCCCTCCAGCACTTAGGAGAGACCCGGAAACCATTTATTTAATCTGTTAAGTGTTAGATATATTTTATGTACCGATTTCAATTGAGAAAAGGGATAATCCCACAAGTCTTCCCAATCTTCATTGTTGATATTTGGCACATCGGCCTGCCATCTAGCTCGTAGAGTCTCCATACTAACATGAACCAATGGCAGGAGGGTCTTGCATAATTCTGAAAGCGGTTTAGTTAGATCTCAGTGCTACTTTGCTTGAAAATTGAGTAATGTTAGTAGGCTGGCCTTTGTCCGTACCCAGTCCTCCTATAGGTGACTGTATAACTCAAAGGGTTAAGACTTCCTGTGTTCCTCAATAGACTACAATAAAATATTTTACAGTGGGTTTTCAAAAATCCTATTTTTCCTAATGTTTTGTATACTTAATATACTCTGTGTATATCTGCTTAAATGTTCATTGACTAAAAGTCTGAACCACATGGGGTACACATAATAGCAAACAAAAGCTTGTTGTTGTTGTTGGTCTGAACATTTTGATAAATTATCCTCAAAGTTTTTGGAGATGGAATAACTCGCCACATTTAATTGCGGAACCCTTGTGATGCCTACTCCTTAGTCATTTTAAAATTTTGGATACTCAAAACTTATGACCGGTTCACTTTAAGAGATTGTACAGTGTCTTTCTGTTTCAATGTTTTATTGGATTTTTAAAAATTGTAACAAGCCGTGGTTTCCCCGACATTGAACAGATAAATAAGGAAGTAGCGCATGAACGCGTAATAAATAACAAAACAAACTATAACCCAGGCCATGGAGGACCAGGTTGTACACAGTGTCTTTCAAACATCAGTCCAGGAATGTGGTATTACTGAATGGTCCATTTCACACATGCATCTAAGCAAAAGGTGTCCAGATAATCCAGAAAGCCTATCAACTAACGCCACTCCACAAGCCATTGAGTGGTGGATGACTGGTAGAAGTGTGGCGTGTAAGTCACACTGGCTCTACATCTGTTAAGTATACTACACTGTGTACAAGGCCTTACCTTCAAGAAAAATATTTTAAAAATAAATAAAAAGACCTGGGTAGTGATCACAATTTTGGGTTTCTTTTGCTTCCCACTGAGAGAGTAAGTTTTTGTTCCAGGCTTGCTGCCAGACTACCAAGTGAGAGATATTATTATCATTAAATAACATTGTGACCAGTGCTGGGACAACGTCATCCCTTGCCCAGGGCAAAGATATCAAATTGCCTTCCCCCTTCATCATGTGCAAGCTTATGAGAAGGAGAGGGAGAGAAGACAAGCCCATACCTTCTCCTTGTTCTCTCCTCTCCATTCCACTTCTAGCGCCGGGCTGAAAGAACTAGTGATGCCACTGTCACTACTCCTGTCAGCCTTATAGTAGGAAGAACTTGCAGTGTCTCCATCCCTACAATACATGCTGCTCCCAGGGAAACCATTCCTTCTGCCAACTCCTTTCCCGTACCAGATTGTGGCACCCCGGGCCCCTCGCAAGTCAAAAAGTTTTTTTCTTAAAGTGATCTATGCATTAGTGTAAAAAAAATCCCTGTTACTTGTTCTTCCTCCCCCATCCCTAAACACTCACCTTCCACCTCTCATGATCCAGCACTGTTCCAGCTATAGTACTGCTTTGCCTTCTTTCTGGCCTCACGGGAGACACAAGAAGCAGCAGGAGCTATAGGTTCCTGCTGCTGTCAAACTCCTGTGAGAGGGGGTGTGGGGTTTACTGGTGCTGTGTGTGTGTCTATGGACTTGCAGAGCCTGGATCGGGAGTTTGCACACAGCTTGCTGAGGAGGCACCCACAGGAAAGAAGGAGAAGTGAAGGATGTCGGCAGTGGAACTCTAGAAGAGAAGGTAAGGGACTGCTCTGTGCAATATCATTGCACAGAGCAGGTAAGTATAACAACATTTATTTTTTTATTTTATTGAAAAAAATTGCTTTTATAATCACTTTAAAGTTTGCAGGGTTCTATTTAAAGACTATACATTTTATAGGCTACATCTGAATGACTACAATGCATAGCAAGTGTTTTTTTTCATGTGCATTTTCAGACACATTAATGTGTATGGAAACATGCAGTCACTGTAGAAATTGAAATTAGTTCACCATGCAGACCACCTATACCCACCTTCATTTTACTAAAGCAGATAAGTTAGTAATCTAAAGACAGCAATTGTGTTTGTCATCCACTCCTCCAGCCCCGAGTTCGGAAGTAGTCCGCTGCGAGTTCTGCGGCGAGTTCTTTGAAAACAAAAAGGGCCTGTCAAGCCATGCACGCTCCCACCTGCGCCAGATGGGCGTCACAGAGTGGCATGTCAACGGGTCACCCATCGACACCCTACAGGAGATCTTGGCCAGTGGGACCTGTCCCAGAACAGGCACCAGAATCGGAGGCCCCAGCTCGGAGAAGCTCCTCCCACATCGTCCTCCCGCTTCCCCATCCCGGTCCCACCCGTACAGTGGGTTGGCTCCGGCAATGCAACACAAGCCTCCCCGGCTTCCTACCTACTCGGCCAGTGAGTGGCCGTCCGAGCTCTCACCTTTAAACTTGTGTAAGTGGGCCACTGACCTGCAGCTCTTCATATCCTTGCTCATCCTTTTCATTGCTTCCCATCTTGTCTGTTTCATTCATATATTTAATTCAGACCACTCCTGGCTTTCCCAAATAACCACTTCATCATTAAGAGTCCAGGGTGTGACTTGGCATCAAGAGTGAGTTGGTGAGATTGTGTATGCTTGTCTTTTAGGCTTTAGTGCTGTACTGCAATTTCTTTAATGACAAACCCATTTTGCTGTGTAACCTGTGAGCAGAAATACTTCCTCTATAGATTTACTTTAGCCTTTTTCATGTTTTATTAGCCTACTTGTTTGGTCAGAAATTGCCATCGCTCTTTCTTGTTTAAAAAATAAAAATAAAATAGAAATTGCCATTACACATATTTATGAACCAAGGTGTTTGAGTACTTGTCTTGACAAGCTGTTTAGCATTAAATGTGTGCTTGCCACATATGCAGAAAGGTGAAGCAACCTGTTAAATCACCCTTGGGAGTATATCATAAGTCTTTACTAAGAAAACGATCCTGGACAAAATATGGAAGTTGCCATTGTTGATCTTCTGATGTTAACTTACTGGCAATTTAGTCATTGCCCTAGAACAACGATGCATACAAGTATTCTGTTTCTGTATGGCCAACAATGACATGCTCTTTTTGTTGTTGTGACACATTTCCTATAGGAACTACTGTAACTCTATCCCAATAGTCTTTCATTTGACCACAGGAAATATCCTAAATCTCATCAAAAAGAATAGCTGCACCTCATTTGCTGTAGTTTATTAAACTAAGGGCTTAGTGTGGCATGTAGTAGTAATTTTCCTAGGTCCTTATTAACTGATAGATTTCCCTAATCTTCAAAGATGGCTGCCTGTACCTCATGGCTTTGAACGTTAAAGTAAACCTGTAGAGTGAGCTAATTTCCTGACTGTAATGGAGCTATACAGCACTTTAAGTCACTGGCCCAGAGCAAGTATGCACGTAAGTAAAGTAGGTAGCTCTGGAAATTTTTATCCGGATAGTTGTTACAGTTCATTAAATCATACTGAAGCAACAGTCAGCTTGACAGCCAGGCAACTTACATTTTTAGGCTGATAGCTTGGCAGCGGCAGCCTCCATGTTTTGTCATGACCATCAAACCTGTCCTAAGACCTTCACTTTTAAAATAATAGTTGCTTGGTTGTCATGCTGATCTATTCACTGGCCCAAAACAATTATGTGGATTTGGACTTGACTGCATGCTTGTTCTAGGTCAGTAACTGAGAAAGATTTTAGCCAGTGACAGCCAGTCTATTTCAGAGGCGATACCCTACTTACAGGGTTCCTTTATGTAACTACCTTTAAAAATAGGTAGTGTGTCCCAAAAATGTTATTAGTTGCTACTTGTACTATTTTACTAGTTGCAGTGCTATGTTATTGAACAAGTACATTTTGTGTTCTTTTTAAGCCTTCTACATATACAGTTGTGTGTAATTGGCAACAAGGCTGTTTTCTTCTTGCAAAGGCTTTAGTCCATTGGAGTGTGTCTGGTAAAATATATGTTTAGGCAAACCTTTTCTTACTGCAATTTGCTGTGGCTAGTGATCAAAGTGTTTACTACAGTTTTGAATCCAGAAGTGTATAGTGTACTAGGGTAAACTGGAGAACACCAAGTACACATTTATATCTTGAGCATTTTGGATCGTCTTGCCTTGCTTTACATGTTTTCTGTAATGTAAAAATGTTTTATTTAAAAGGCTTGTTCTTCGATTTTGTAGGCCGTAGATGTAGTACTGTTGTGCTTTTTCCCATCAGTTTTTAAAGGCCATCTGGAGAACCATTGTATAATATTAGCCAGCAGCTATGTAATCTCTTAACCATTCTATAGAGACTTTACTGTGGGCATGCCTGATGTGGTTTGTTAGACATTGCGATTGTTTCATCTTGCATTTTTGTATGTGATTGCTGGCAAGTTGGTCTACTAACATTTGTATGGTTTTCCCCTTTTTCCTGCCTTTTCTGCTTTTATTTTCACCATTTTGGACCTTCCACTTTGTTGTATTTTTAATAACCATATTCTCTGTTTTTCATAGCGTCACAGTCAGACCCCTCCCATGACATCCGCTGCGAGTTCTGTAATGAGTTCTTTGAGAATCGCAAGGGACTATCTAGCCATGCACGTTCACATCTCCGCCAGATGGGTATAACAGAATGGCACGTGAATGGCTCACCTATTGACACACTGCGAGATGTCATACATAAGAGGCATCCAGCAAAACCACAGCAACAAGTTTCCAGTATCAAAATGGAACCTCGCGGGGAAGATGAGCCACCCAGTCCGTCCCACAGACTCTCACCTCTAGGTGTTGGGGCATCAGTGATGGCACGAGATATTCCAATTTCAGCACCTGGGCACCCTCACAACAATTTTCTTTCACCAGTACCAACTAAGAGGCCAGTACCTCATGAACCTAGACTTACACAGTCTGAGCCAAAGGGCTATATGAATGCAGAGCCAAAGACTTGCAGCCAGCCTAAGTCTTACTTACAGGGTGAGAGTAGACCAAAATCCTACATTACAGAGGGGGGGCAACCCAAAACCTTTGTTCATGGTGATGGAAAGCCAAAACAGTTCTTGCAAGGTGGAGAAGGAAGGCCAAAGACTTTTATGCAAGATGGGAGACCAAAGGGCTTTTTGCCAATTGAAAATCGACCCAAGACATATGTACATGGTGAAAGCAAGCCTAAAACATATTTACAAGGTGATGCAAAGCCTAAATCTTTTATACCTGGGGAAAATAAACCTAAACCGTTCTTGCAAGGTGAGCCCAAGCCCAAGTCTTTTTCTCCAGATGGCAAGACCAAGGCTTACATTCAGACGGAGCTTCCATTCAAGGTCAAGATGAAGGCGTCCCCAGAGAAGGCAGTCACATGCAGTAAGTAAAAGATTTGAAGTATGGCTCTGGGTTGTGTGTATTGTAACTATTTTTATTTCTCTTTCACAATGTTTCTTCTCTGTGTTCTGTTCTTTCCTAATTTAACCAGTGGAGGCAAGCTGTGAGCTTTGTGGGTTGTTCTTTGAGAATCGGAAGGCTTTAGCCAGCCATGCCAGAGCTCATCTTCGACAATTTGGTGTAACCGAATGGTGTGTTAATGGTTCCCCAATTGAAACGCTCCGAGAATGGATGAAGCAGAGACCCCAAAAGGCTGGTGCCTATCTCAATTACATCCAAGGGCGTCCCTTCTCCAAAAAGTTCAAACGTGCTTTGCAAAGTCCAAAACCAGGACTAGAGAAGGAAAGCCCAGCTACAACCCCCGGAAAGGTAGCTGAGAAAGAACACAGTGCTGCAACACAAAGCCCAACCTCTGAAAAACCAGCTGAGCCACAGGGCCAGAGTAAGTGTGACACACAGGATAAAATAGATGCAAGGATGGCTTACTTACATAGTGTAAGAGAACGTCCCACACTCCATTTGAGTGCTTCCGTCATATACCGCTTCCTATCAGTCTGGATATAGATATCAGATATTCCAGCTGCTCGCAAGCACACGAGACGAGACTTGTTTGTCTGCTGAACATGGAGTGTTTATTAGAACCAAATATACAATCTTATATACAGTTAAAAGATGAGGTAACCAGAACATAAATTAACATGAGCTAATTAACTAATCATTTACCCAGACTATAGGTGACTCATAGATATGACCTTTCAGGGTAGACGTCATGTCCTCGCTCACCTGCTATACAATACACATTATCATAAGTGTAAACACAGGACATCTTCACACAATAGCAGGGTCAATTAGCACAGAACAGACAGATGGCTGGAGGTGAGGACATTAGCATCTCCTTACACTGTATGTCCCAACAGTATGAATCAGTCACTCTATTATGGCATATACAGGGTCCCCAGGCATACAGCTCACAAAGAGCACCGTTCCCCCAGATGCCAGGGCCCATGATCGCAAGGCAGGAGTCTAGCATTCAGTCCCCTCCAAAAGCCTCTGTCCTGGGTGAGTCTGTCACACTTCTCCCCAATCAAAAGTCGACTAACAAGGTCCCAGACCTCCACCTGGTCTAGACATGCGTTAGTCGGACAAAGTGAACTCACATAGTCTGTCCACATTACCTCCAATCTTGGCTGCAAGGAGTAGTTGACACCAGTAGGTGTGGGGCAGAGGTCATTGACTCTCTGTCCGGCTGCCAGCACTTCAGCTGGGTGGTTTTTAACATTCCGGGTCTGTTGCTGGGCAGAGGGGCCGACCGCCCCAGCTTCCTGAAGCTGTAGAGACACTGTAGGTGCTAGGCAGAGGTCAGCGGCGCTCTACCCTCTTACCAGCACTTCTGCTGGGGACTCCACATCATCCGCTCTGGCTAACCGGTGGGAAAGGAGGCTGGATCACTCCACACCCAAACTGTGTAACTGCCATTGGGGAGGTGAGCTGGCTGCTTCCTTTTCCGTTCCCTCATCTGGCTGCTGGGACAACATGTTTGTGGTACTGTCTTCCAGATGCACGGATCTTTGCTGGGGAGGAAAGACCATGTTCTCCACTCTAGCCAACTGTTGGGGAGGGACGATGAACATTCTTCTCCCCCTGTATCTGCTGCTGGGAAGTGATCGCCACCTTCTCACCCTGAGCCTCCAGAACTGCCACAGGTGTGGGGCAGAGGTCTTGAACCCTCTGTCCAGTGACCAGCGCTTCAGCTGGGGAAGTTCCTTGCAACTCCACAGATACTGCCCTTGGTGCTGGGCAGAGCACAGTGAAGTTTGGCCCCAATACCAGCTCTTCTGCTGGAGGCTCATCAGGTTGTTCTTCCTCGGCAGAAAAGTCTATTAAATCCCACTGCTGCCACCAATGTAATGGAACGTCCCACACTGAGTTCTTCCGTCATATACCACTTCCTATCAGTCTGGATATAGATATCAGATATTCCAGCTGCTCACAAGCACACGAGACGAGACTTGTTTGTCTGCTGAACATGGAGTGTTTATTAGAACCAAATATACAATCTTGTATACGGTTAAAGAGGAGGTAACGGAACATAAATTAACATGAGCTAATTAACTAATCATTTACCCAGACTAGGCGACTCATAGATATGACCTTTCATGGTAGACGTCACGTCTCCTCGCTCACCTGCCATACAATACACATTATAATAAGTGTAAACACAGGACATCTTCGCACACTAGCAGGGTCAATTAGCACAGAGAACAGACAGATGGCTGACATTAGCATCTCCTTACACTGTATGTCCCAACAGTATGAATCAGCCACTCTAATATGGCATATACAGGGTCCCCAGGCATACAGCTCACAAAGAGCACCGTTCCCCCAGATGCCAGGGCCCATGATCGCAAGGCAGGATGCTAGTATTCAGTCCCCTCCAAAAGCCTCTGTCCTGGGTGAGTCTGTCACATTGGTTATGGGTTCTATGATATCTAAACATGTATCTATATCAACAGAAGTGGAGCGACGTCACCCTAAGGCACCTGAGGTTCCACCCACTCGGGAAGATACTGTTTCTGAACCACTAGCCAAAAATGAGGAGCCACGACCACCTGCAAGAGCACGTCCTGTGCCTTCTCTGGTACCGAGACCACCTGAGAAATCATTAGTGAAGTTTGTTGGAAACATTTACACTTTGAAATGCAGGTGAGATGGTTGTGCTTGTTTTATCTTTTGATCTTCTTATATAGTACTTAGGCGTCCTTTTATGAAAGTGAGATCAGCGGCGATCCCGACTCTCACCGCTGATCTCAGTTCATACACAGTTTACGAAGCTGAGGTAATCAGCTGAGAACATGTTCTCCACTGATTATCTCAGCACAGTGAGAATCTGTAACTGACTGTCACAGAAACAGCCAGTTTATGAAGGTGCGATCTCGGCACCTCACTGGCGATCTGTGACGGAATTCTCACTTTCTGATTCACCATCTCAGAGGTGGAGAATCAGAGAGAAGAGGAAGAAGGAAGTCTTTTGACTTCCATGCTTCACACACAAGCAGCCATACAGTCAGAACACATCTTCCCCACTATTACACACCCCAAAATGAGCAGGTTATGAATTAATAGTGTGTGTGTGTGTGTGTGTATATATATATATATGTATATATATATATCATCATATAGCATATATATGTATGTGTGTGTGTGTGTTTGTTTTTATTTCTATGTGTATATATACAGTACAGACCACAAGTTTGGACACACCTTCTCATTCCATGCGTTTTCTTTATTTTCATGACTGAAAATTGTAGAGTCACACTGGAGGCATCGAAACTATGGATCAACACGTGGATTTATATACATAACAAAAAAGTGTGAAACAACTGAAAATATATGTCATATTCTAGGTTCTTCAAAGTAGCCACCTTTTGCCGCAGACAAATCTCTAGAACAACTGTTAAGAGGAGACTGTGTGAATCAGGCCTTCATGGTAGAATATCTGCTAGGAAACCACTGCTAAAGAAAGGCAACAAGCAGAAGAGACTTGTTTGGGATAAAGTTCACAAGGAATGGACATTAGACCAGTGGAAATGTATTCAAAATTGAAGGCATACTGAACCAGCATGGCTACCACAGCATCTTGCAGCGGCATGCTATTCCATCCAGTTTGCGTTTAGTTGGACCATCATTTATTTTTCAACAGGACAATGACCCCAAACACACCTCCAGGCTGTGTAAGGGCTATTTGACCAAGAAGAGAGTGATGGGGTGCTGCGCCAGATGACCTGGCCTCCACAGTCACCGGACCTGAACCCAATCGAGATGGTTTGGGGTGAGCTGGACCGCAGAGTGAAGGCAAAAGGGCCAACAAGTGCTAAGCATCTCTGGGAACTCCTTCAAGACTGTTGGAAGACCATTTCAGATGACTACCTCTTGAAGAGCATCAAGAGAATGCCAAGAGTGTGCAAAGCAGTATCCAAAGCAAAAGGTGGCCATTTTGAAGAACCTAGAATATGACATATATTTTCAGTTGTTTCACACTTTTTTGTCATGTATATAATTCCACATGTGTTCATTCATAGTTTTTGATGCCTTCAGTGTGAATCTACAAATAAAGAAAACTCTTTAAATGAGAAGGTGTGTCCAAACTTTTGGTCTGTACTCTATCTATCTATCTATATATATATATATATATATATATAATATAGATATATATATATATAATATAGAGATAGATAGAGAGATAGATAGAGAGATAGATAGAGAGATAGATAGAGAGATAGATAGAGAGATAGATAGAGAGATAGATAGAGAGATAGATAGAGAGATAGATAGAGAGATAGATAGATAGAGAGATAGATAGAGAGATAGATAGAGAGATAGATAGAGAGATAGATAGAGAGATAGATAGAGAGATAGATAGAGAGATAGATAGATATAGATATAGATATAATTCTACCTGCATTAAAATGCTATTAAAGTGATTTTTATATAATTTGTAATTTATTAGTAAAAAAAAATTGTAAACCCTAAAATATGGTTTTACCCATGGACTGTTCTATTACAGTTATACAGGGTTTATATTTGTATACTTTATTTAAAAAAAAATTAATGATTATAAATGTAGTTTTAATTTATATGAATGTTGTATAGCATATGTATTGTGCATTACATATGTGGGATTCCATTCATTTACTATACACCATTCACATTTAAATAGGCACATTTATGAGCTTTAAATATTGATAAAAACAATGGGCCAGATTCAGAGAGCCGTAACTCCTGTCTAACTGGTGTTAGACTGGAGTAATTTCAAATTACGCGCGTTTTTTAGCTAGTCTGAAACCTCAAACCATGAATAGATGGCTGCGGGCTTCAATTCGACTGGATTACGTGTTCGTACGCCTTCGGATCTACGCTGCAATAAAATTGCTGCCACTGGGTGGACTTCCCGTCGTTTTCCACGTCGGGGTATGCTAATGAGCTTTTGCCGGCGATCCCCGAAATTACGATCTTCAATCGCAATCTCTTACGGCATCTTTAGTCATCTTTTTTTTGCGTAACACTATACCAGCTTTTTGCTGCTCTAATATTAGACAGCCCATGTTAAGTATGGCCGTCGTTCCCGCGTCGAATTTCTACGTTTTCCGACGTCTTTTATTATTTTTTACGTAAGTCGTCCGGGAATAGGAATGTTCGTAAACGACGCTACTCAAACAAAAAATGACGTAACGACGTGATTTTGCGCAATGCATGGCGGGAAATTTCTGAACGGAGCATGCGCAGTTCGATCGCCACGGAGACGCGCCTAATTTAAATGCTTTACGCCCCCTAACCGCGTATTTCGATTACGCGGCGAGAAATAGACTACGCCGCCGTAGCGTACGGGCAAAAATCTACCAGAATTCGATGTAGAGCCTGGTAAAATACGGCAGTGTAGAGTATTTCGATTACGCAGTGCAAAATTAAGTGTACCTGAATCTGGCCCAATGTTTTTTAATAATTAGGTTAAAGGGGTGGTTCCCCTAAAAAGAAACTTTTAACATTGCCTGTCTCTTCTTAATAACATGTAGAATTGGCTGGTAGTTTAAAAAAAAAACGTCCGTACATACCATTTTCGGCATGTAGTCTCACCGCCGCTTCCGGGTATGATGTTTGGGGACAGGCATCCGATCGACGCATACAGCGTGTCACGAGATGCCGAAAGAAGCCGAACGTTGGTGCGGCTCTATACGGCGCATGCGCACCAACGTTCGGCTTCTTTCGGCATCTCGTGACGCACTGTATGCGTCGATCGGATGCCTGTCAATCAAGTAGGCACGCCCATCCCCGGCCGCCAGACCCGGAAGCGACGGTGAGACTACATGCCGAAAATGGTATGTACGGACGTTTTTTTTTTTTAAACTACCAGCCGATTCTACATGTTATTAAGAAGAGACAGGCAATGTTAAAAGTTTCTTTTTAGGGGAACCTCCCCTTTAATGTATATTGTTTGGGGGGAATGTAACTTTATTATTTTATTAATATGTGGTGTATAATGTGTGCTGATTCGTGTTTAACGTTTGTATTTTTCACTTCCTCATACTGTAATCCCGCTAAATCACGCAAGATTACAGTGAGAAAAGCCGTTCTCAGGGGGTTTCCAGCCGTTTGTAGATCGCTCCTCATCTCAACATGAGAACCGATCTACAAAGTTTCATAAACAGGCACTCAGAGGAGAGCGATCTCCCCTGAGAATGCCTGAGAACTGAATAGCGGTATTTTACCGCACTTTCATAAAAGGACACCTTAACCACATACCGGGCCTATTTCAGCACGCCTCTCCTACATGCAAAAATCATTATTTTTTTGCTAGAAAATTACTCAGAACCCCCAAACACTATATATGTTTTTTTAGCAGACACCCTAGGGAATAAAATGGCGCTCATTGCAACTTTTTATCTCGCACGGTATTTGCGCAATAATTTTTCAAATGCCTTTTCTTTTTGTAAAAAAAACGGTTTCATGAATTAATAACAAAACGGTAAAGTAAAGCCTAATTTTTTTGTATAATGTGAAAGATGAACTTACACCGAGTAAATAGATACCTAACATGTCACGCTTTAAAATTGCGCACTCACGCCAAACTTTAGTACTTAAAAATCTCCATAGGCGTCTTTTTTTTTTTTTTCTACGGGTTACCAGTTTAGAGTTACAGGAGGTCTAGTGCTAGAATTGTTGCTGGCGCTCTAACGCACGCGGTGATACCTCACGTGCGTGGTTTGAATGCCGTGTACATATGTGGGCGAGACTTAAGTGTGTGTTCACTTCTGAGCGCGAGCTACTGGGATAGGGGCATTTAAGTAAAATAAAATCCTTTTTTTTTTTTTTTTTTTTTTATCATCACTTTTATTCCTATTACAAGGAATGTAAACATCCCTTGTAATAGGAATGGCTTTATTGAGAGATACAGGGTCAATAAGACCCCACATCTCTCCTACAGGCTGGCAAGCATGAGATAGTGAAAAAAAATTCACGGATCTCATGGTTTCAGCCGCGATTGCGGCTTTGTTTACATTGTGACATCATAACATCGCCCCCGGGCCGCAGCCGATCATAGAGAGGACTGGTGACCATCTGGTCACCAGTCCTCTCTATGCCTCTTGTCCAGTGCCAGCAGATCGTTTCTCCGGGTCTCCGATGGCAAGGGAGAGTCCGGGTGGCGGCAGGAGAGGGGGGGGGACCCCCTCCCGCTACCTATAAGAATGATCAAGCGGCGGAACTGCCGCTATGATCATTCTTATGGTGCACAGAATCGCCGGCTGAAGATTTGGATATCTGAATGATACCTGTAGCTGCCCACTGAAAGTCCAGGACATCATATGACGTCCTTGGGCAGGAAGTGGTTAAAATGGGTTCCAAAAATTAGGCAGTAAATGCTTTTCATGTTCTGTTTTTTGTACAAAACAGATTCTTCAACTACTTAAAACATAAAATAAAGATAAGGATTTTGTGATGGCTGTCCTTTAAAACCTAATTGAATTTTCAGTTTAATTCGGCTAAGTATATTCCAGGTGCCTAAAAACAGAACCTTGTTCAGCTTTACAGTTTGTTTTCCCTAGAGAGCAGCCACAGCTTGAGTAGAAACGCCTGACCCCTGACTACATTCTGTAGAGGAGGACCCTTGCTCTCTGTGGAACCAGTGGCCTCTATGCAAAGGTCTGGAACTCTCCACTGCCAAGTCAGACTTAAAGCTTTGCAATCAGCAAACCACATGCTCTTTCCTGATTGAAAAGCTCTAGCTCTGACTCAGCAGGGGGCATCTCAGACCTCTGCTGTGAGGCCACTGCTTGGGCACAGAGCAAAGGCAATTCTCTGCAGCATGCTGGCAGAAGATAGGCATTTCAACTCGGGCTGTAGCTGCATTTTAAAGCTGCATTTCAAAACAAACTGTAATCTTTGGGACACATTTTGTTATATTGCACTTGAAACATATTTAGATGGCCCCCCCACACCAAACAGGTTTCTGTTTTTAGGTGGTGGTTGTTAAGCTGAATTATGTGCAAGCTTCTTTTATCAGAAGAGTTAAATGGAACTGGGAATTCGGGTAAATTGTCTCCACCAGAATACACGGTTGCATCCATCTGATTCAACCATTATAAAGCCAAATAATCCTATCTTTTTCTCTTGGTCTGAAAAAATAATTGTAAATTCAAGGTGCAAGAGACATACCTTCTTTAGGGTCCTTTCACACGGAGCGGACCGTTTTTCGGTCCGCTCCGTGTGTCCGTCAGCTCAGCGGGGGGGTCTCCGCTCAGCTGTCGGCGGACGGGGCGGTCCCCGCACACTGTGCAGGGACCGCCCTGTCTCTCCTCCGCTCTCCCCTATGGGGAGCCGGATGGAAACGGACAGTCTGTCCGTTTGCATCCGACCTGTTTGGGCGGACGGAAGAAAAATAGGGCATGCGGATGCGGATCTAGCGGACGTTAGCGGATGCATCATCCGCTAACGGATCCGCTCCCATAGGGAAGCATTGAGGTCCGTTACCGGATGTCCAAAAAACGGACGACCGGAACGGACGTGTGAAAGGACCCTTGGAGTTAGGTGGGGTAATCTCAACACTGGAGTTTCAGGTACAGGAAAACAGCAGGTAGTTGGAATTTCAGTTTTGGGTGTAGTAACATGTAATACAAATGTGAACCCATTCAACAAGCAGAACAATTAATTAAATTAAAGTGACAAAGATGTGTAGTTATATACACCTGTGAAATGCTCAATATTTTTTCTAGGGTAAAGCTGCTGTCTAATGATGTGTAAAGATACCTAAACATGAAAGTGAAAACAGACAGCACTGCACCCAAAACAACAAAAACAAAAAATGTTTAATTGAAGTGACACTGATTTTTATAAGCAGCTACCCTAAGCACATAAATATGTGCTAAAACATATGGTGTAGACGGAAGGAAGAAAACACCTAATTAAAGTGTCAATTAAAATAATATAAATCACATGAGCTGCTTCAAATAAAACTTATAAATTGTAAGTACCCAACAATAGTGTCCATTTCACTATTCCTGAAAAAAGTTCATACAAGTGCCCCACTATTTATGAAAAGTTCAATGGTGCTCCAAAAAATGAGAAACAAGTGAGAAGGATCCTCAGCACACCCTCTGGACAGCCTTAACTCACCAGAACCACAGATGTAGTGTGCTCTTAATCATCCAGATGGTGTTCCTCTACTCCCCTGAGCCCACTAGGCTCCACAAATGTAAACCACAGGTTCCATGAGTAATATTGCCTCAATCCTCTAGATCAGCCTTTCTCAACCTTTTTACCGCTGGGGAACCCTAAAAATAATTTTCAGGTCTCGGTGAACCCCTGATAAAACCCATTCATTGGGGGTCAGTGGGAACAATGCCCCTTACTTTGGTGGTCAGTGAGAAGAATGCCCTTTTTACAGTAGTGTTAAGAATGCCCCCCCTTACAGAGAACTATGAAGATCATTGGTGTAATACCACTGGCTCCTCCAAGTGGAATTGGCTCAGAACTATGTAGGCACCATTAAACAGGAGGTAAATCATCCACAGCTCAAGGAACCCCTAGCCACCTCTGGAGGAACCCTGGTTGAGAATGGCTGCTCTAGATCAAGGGTCTTCAAACTTTCTAAACAAAGGGCCAGTTTACTGTACTTCAGGCTTTAGGGGGGCTGGACTATGGCCAGTGGGAGTAAAAAATGCCCCATCATTGGTTTTAATAGGATAGGAGAAATGGTGCCCCATAACTGGTGTCAGTGGGAGGAATAGTGTCCCATCATTGGTATCAGTGGGAGAAATAGTGCCCCATCATTGGTTTCAGTGGAAGGAATGGCACCCCATTGTTAATGTCAATGGATGGAATGGTGCCCCAAGGGCTGGATAAAGGCAAGCAAAGGGCCACATCCAGCCCATGGGCTGCAGTTAAAAACCACTGCTTTAGTCCCACAATCCAATCCAATCATGGGATGAAGGGCAAAACACAGAAAGGAACTCATGTAAAATTGCTAAGAAAGCTACATTAAATTAAAACTGTAGTTACATTTCTGCAGTGAATTGTTGGTACAAACATTAGCAGCTTAGTATTGGAAGGGAATCGCAGCCGCTCCACCTGTCATTCAAGCTGGTCTGCGTTCCATGACGCACTCTGACCATAAGGCACCGAAAATGCTGTCTGAGCCATTCATATTCTCCTCTTCACCTCATTGCATTTCACACAAGTTGGCTTCCTCCTGAGGGGTGCAGCGCTATCTGTTTTCGCTTTCAAACCGTAAGGATTGTTTTTCATTTTAAGTGAACTGTGTCCAGCTGGTATCAATCTCAATTACTTCTAAGGCGGCGTACAGACGATCGGACATATCCGATGAAAACGGTCCGCGGACCATTTCCATCGGATATGTCCGATCGGGAGTTTGATCCGATGGCGTGTACACACCATCGGATCAAATTCCCCGCCGCCGGACGGCGCGGTGACGCGGCGGTGACGTTGACGCCGCCGCGTCACCGCACCAGGAAGTAAAACACTTCCGCGCATGCGCCGAATCCATTCGGCAGCGGCGCGGCGGCGGTGGGGGCCGACATGTCTGCTGGTAAGTGTACTAACCAGCAGACATGTCGGGCGGACAGATTCCACCGGATAGATTTCAAAGCTTGCTTTGAAATCTGTCGGGTGGAGAAATCTGTCCGCTAGCCCATACACACGAGCGGAGATGTCTGCTGAAACGGTCCATCGGACCGTTTTCAGCGGACATATCCCCTCGTGTGTACGCGGCCTAAGGGCTCAACATGGCTTCGGCTTTTTTTATTGACCAAAGAAAGTTACATATAGCAGTCAAAGAGACCAAAATTCGCAGTATGTCTAGTAAGTAACATTTAGGCTCTCAGAAGTCATAAAGCAACAGGCCCAACGCTGCACAGAATACGTGGACTTAGTAACGACAAACATAGGGATATTGCTCAGTGCATCACGCTGGAACAACTATCAAAAATTCCTATATGTGGTCGAGGCAGTTTTGCTTAAAAGACAAAGAAAAGTGAGACATAATGATTATAAAACAAATGGTAGCAAGGAGTAACTTGGTTTGGGATTTTCCAGTAAAACTTAGAGGGAAGTAAAACCTTCCTTGGGCCTAGTGCGCCCAGGGATGGGACAATATGAAAACAAAAAGTGCCTAAAGATACACATCGTATCTGTAAGGTATTTACCACCCCTGAATCTCAAAGAGGGGAAAGGTGAGGGGGGGAAGCAGGGGGGGAGGGGACGAAGAGAACGTCCCAGACAGAGAAACATTGAGTAAAGTAAAAAGGAAGGAAAGAGAGCAGAAAGGGTCTTGCGCCCAGAGGGTGAGGCTGGATCCGGGAAGCTCAGCTCGATTGAGCCACCTCCTGTAGATAGTGTATGTAAAGTTGTTCCAGGGTCGCCAGGTCTCGCGAAAGGCCCCGTCCCAGTTGTGCAGGGTAGCGGTGAGATCCTCCATGTCCCTCAGTTCATTCACCTTAGAAAACCACAAGAATTTGGATGGGGGGTCCTCCGATCTCCAACAAAGGGGAATGCATGCTTTGGCCGCGTTTTAGCAGCTGAATCGAGAGAGATGTCTTATATTTCTTGAGCGATCTACTTGAAAGGTGCCGGACATGCCTTTTTAAGCACTTACCGCTCAACCCAAAGCAAAATTACGGCACGTGACAGACGTGAGCAGAGGACTAGCTGATCGGCGGCTCTCCTGACAGGGAGGGTCTGCGCTGATTATTTATCAACGCAGCACCCCCTCCCAGATGTCCACAATGGACCACCAGGGAAGCCCCTAACATGTGGATGGCCAGGTATGTCCCTCATGGCCATCCACATGTGCAAATGTACTCCCAACATATGCCAGTCAAATGGGCACTGACTGGCACCATTATGGCACAAAAATCAGTCATGCTCAGCAATGCCACCTATCAGTGCCCACCTATCAGAGACCATAAGTGCCCATCCGTGCCACCCATAAGTGCCCATCCGTGCCACCCATAAGTGCCCATCAGTGCTGCCTATGAGTGACCATCAGTGCTGCATACCAATGGCACCTATCAGTGCCACCTCATCAGTGCCTGTAGTGCAGACATATTAGTGCCCATCATTTTTGTACTTATTTACAAAAAAATTAACAGAAACAAAAAAATATTTTTTTTAACATTTTATGTCTTTTTTTATTTGTTGCGCAAAAAATAAAAATCGCAGATGTGATCAACTACCACCAAAAGAAAGCTCTACTTGTGGGAACCACATTATAAAAAATGTTTGGGTACAGTGTAGCGTGACCACGCAATTGTCATTCAAATTACGCCAGCGCTGAAAGCTTAAAATTGGCTTGGGCAGGAAGGTGTATAAGTGCCTGGTATTGAAGTGGTTAAAGTTCTTTTGGAATCCAGTCAAACCCCATCACTAAATAAAATGATTAGCTTACAGTCCTGTTTACACCTTGCATTTTGCTTTGCTTCAAAAATGTTACACCATGTCGCTTTAGTGGTGCTTCAAAGCCTCCATAGAAGTCTATGACAAAGCTTGCTTGAAGCTTTTGAGAGGCTTTAATTCAGCTTTAGCTTTGCCTTGTTTTGATAAAATGCAGGTATGAGATATCAACACACAGGACATCTGCCAAGCTTCAAAAAGCACCTTGAAGTATCAAAATCACCAAAAAGCATGTTGAAGCATGAAGTTTTAAGAGTGTCTTTTCAAATATGTTTTACAAACTATAAAACTAGGACCAAAGGAAGAAGCTGAGCCACAACCTCTGGACAGTGACCAAGAAAGAAAACTGTGCCTCACCGCCAAGCAAAATAAAATTGTTGAGCCGTTATTCTCAGCAGCTTTAGATACAGTACCTTGAAAAAGTATTCATACCCCTGAAAAATGTTCACATTTTGGCATTATACAACCAAAAATGTAAGGCCCCTTTCACACATCTTGTCCGTTTTTCATCCATCTGTCGATAGGTGAAAAATGGACATCAATGCATCTCTATAGAAAAGCTTATGTAAATGAATGATCATCTATTTACATGCGCATTCATCGTCATTCATTTTTTTAAACTGATCAAATCTCAAATTTTTTCTCCCGTTAAAAAAGCGGATCGGAGGACAAACTGATGTAAACTGACAAATGGTCAGTTTTTCATCCGTTTTTGCATTGGTAGTGAATGTAAAAATGAGCACAGATGAAATTTTGTCGATCCCATAAAACGTGCATAATCTAGGATCGCTGGCATGGTGACTTGTAAAGTGTCGGGACACACTACGAAGGGGAAAGCTTTTTTTGATATTAGCCAAGTGCTCATTAATCCTGGTTTTGAGTTGGCGTGTGGTTCTCCCTACGTATTGGAGTGAACATGGGCACTTCAACACGTAGGTAACGTGATCAGAATAACATGTGATTAGAGGTTTGATTTTAAATGTCTCTCCAGTAACATTAGATTTAAATTGTGCCACTTTTTTTGTAAAAAAAAATGTGAGTGGCTGTGTCTCTGCCACAGACCTTTTGGAATGAACTGAGTCTCTGCCATAGACCATTGAATGAACTTGGGTGCGTCCAGAACCTTCAGCCGCGCAGCAGAAGAGCCTTTAAGCGGGACCGGCAAACTGCAGGGATTTCAATATAGTGGATCCCTCCTTAACCACTTTCTTACTGGGCACATATACCCCTTCCTGACCAGGTGAAATTTCAGCTTGTGGCACTGCGTCACTTTAACTGACAATTGCGCGGTCGTGCGACGTGGCTCCCAAACATAATTGACGTCCTGTTTCCCCACAAATAGAGCTTTCTTTTGGTGGTATTTGATCACCTCTGCGGTTTTTATTTTTTGCACCTATATACAAAAATAGAGCGACAATTTAAAAAAATATATATATATTTTTTACTTGTTGCTGTAATAAATAGCCCAATTCTTTTTAAAAAGCATTTTTTTTCTCAGTCTAGGCGATACGTATTCTTCTACATATTTTTTTTAAAAGAACGCAATAAGCGTCTGGTTTGTGTAAAAAGTTATTGCGCTTACAAAATAGGGGACAGAATTATTATTATTTTTTATTATTTATTTTTTTACTACTAATGGCGGCGATCAGCATTTTTTTCGTGACTACGACATTATGGCGGAGACATCGGACACTTTTGACACATTTTTGGCGCCATTCACATTTATACAGCGATCAGTGCTATAAAGATGCACTAATTACTGTATAAATGTGACTGGCATTGAAGGGGTTAACACTAGGGGGTCAGGAAGGGGTTAATGTGTACCCTGAATTGTGTTCTAACTGTGGGGGGAGGGGGGGGGGTTACTGGGGGAGGTGAACGATGCTGTGTCCCTATGTACAAGGGACACAGATCGGTCTCCTCTCTCCCCTGACAGGACGTGGATCTCTGTGTTTACACACAGAGATCCACATCTTGTCCCTGTAGCCACCGATTCCGAGTGCCTGGCGGACATCACGGCCGCCAGGCACGAGCATCGGCATGTCAGCGATGCGGCGGGCACACTTTGTTGGTCTCCTCCAGGGCAGATCCTTCCCCAGTTTCCTTCATTAAGACAGCTTCCTCCGATAAATGCTGTCTGTTCCTAAAGTACCCCTCCCCAGCTTGCACAGCGGGGTCACCACTCGCACTGTACTGCTGCCGAGAAGGAATACACTATGGTACACCTGCGTTCCAACATAGGGCCAAGATGGCAACACCACCTGCAGACAACAAGGGAAACTACCAAGCAGTACCACAGCCAGAACAGAGGAAAATTTGTGTTAATCCAACAGATCTGGGCCCAAATACTGGCCCAGACTTCCCTTAAATTTGAAATAGCGCCCCCTAGACTTGTGGTGGGCGCTACGTAGCTTTCATATAGATGTTATAAGTATACAGATGGATAAAAAAAAAAAACTGTGTCTTCATTTTAGGCTGCAAAGCAACTAGTTGCTGTGTAGATGGCTTCCTAATTTCTACGTTTTAGTGTAATCGTTCATTTTAAGAGCAATGATGTCATCGGCGCATGCGCAGTTAGTCCCATTTTTTCGGCAAGCTCTTTATGCTGGAAAAATGGTGTTTAAATCTGGGGGCTACGTCTTTTTCTTTGCCTGGCGTGAGCCCCGACATCCCACGAGACTAGCTTGCCATTGACAAGCAGAGTGTTAACCCCATGTGACTCGATATGTCACAGGTTTGTAGGTGTGGGCGAGCACAACACAGGAGAGAGCAGTATTACACAGGAGAACTGCAATGCTGTACTGAGCACGTGCAAGATTATGGACACGGAGAGGAACTAAGGGCAGAAGTCAGAATGTTGTTGGATGCGGAAGACAGCACTCACCATGGCCGCTGCAACTGAAAAGGAGCTTTCAGAAAAATATTTTTTTAAGTAAGAATCATTAGATATGCTTTGCCATGGCGGTGCTTTGGTTCATAATAAGTTTATACATTGCATTTAAGTCCCTGCCAAGATTTTAGTGTCTCACGTGTTTGGAGTTCCTGAAGACTTGATTCAGGTGGATATTTATATCCGATGCCTCTTCTTAAACCTCTCTCTGATGCATGAAAATTGTGGCACTCCCTAGATGGCATTTGATTTAGTTGAGTGGGAGTATCCGTCTGAGATTCTTCGATGGTTTGGCTTTGTCCCCAAATTCCTCTACTGGCTTCTCTACGAGGGTCTCGGGCTCCGGCCCGCACTAATGATTGACTTTGAGCCTTTTTCGCTTCAGAGATACCCATCAGGGCTGTCCTCTTTTTCCCTAGTCTGTTTGCCCTGGTGCCTCTGGAAAATTTTGTCAGGGAGTCTCCAGCAGTTCGAGGTCTGCAGATTGGGGCTCTGGAGGAAAGAAAATGTCCTTTTACCCGTCTGTGCTTTACTCCTACCTGAATGATGCAAGCCCATCGCTTGTGGTGGCTCCAAATCTGTTCTACTTACCCAGCATAATTGGGCATCTACTTTTGCCTACCCCTCCCAGCTACGTTGGGTGGAAGAATTACGTTATTTAGATCCGTATATCTCCTTTCCTCGCACCTAACCTTCTATCCCTACTTTTGCTGCCCTGGGAACGGTGCACTTCTTGGTCTAGTTTACCCCTTAATCTTTTGGGGCGCATCAATCTTATTAAGATGATGATATTGCCCAAGTTTAAGGATGTGTTCCAGAACTATTCTTTTTTAGGGATATAGACCGTTGTGTTAGCTTCTTTGTATGTTGTCATCTGGGGTCCTACCAGGGCGACTTTGCGGGTATAGGTGGCTGCTAGACATTGATTTTTACAAGGTAATCAGTGGTCACCTGCCCAATCTTGTGGGGTAACCCTAACCTGGCTCATTTCGGATGTATCCCGGACCCCCAGCTATGGGTGAGATATGGTGTAAAAACATAAGGGGATATTATGCCTGCTGGTTCCCTGCTGTTTTTCTCTTGACTCTCTTAATCGTCCTAGCTGCCAGGTCCCTACAGAGGTGCCCAGAGCCCATTAGTTTGATTATAAAAATGTTTTAAGTTGTAGGTAGTGAATCCATCGCCTTGGTCTCATAATGTCAGGAGCATTTTCATGAGAGGTTTAAGCCCAGTAGGGTCCATGGCCTGTGTAATTGGGGAGAGTTTAGATACATTTGCAATGTTAACTTGGAGGGAACTCAGGGTTGCAGAGAATCTGTGTAAGGGGACCTATATAGGTAGAAATGCCATATTGTCTAATTGCAAAGTCCCATAAGTTTGACTTGGCAGAGCTTTGTTCTAGTCCTGTTGTGCTAATTTCAGGTGTAGACAATTGGTAGCAACTAGTTACATGAGGACTGTGTAGCATATCCACTGGTGACGGTAGCAGTAATTGCCCTGGTGGATTATGTGGAACGTCCTCTGGTGTTGGAAGCAGTAATTGCTCTGGTGGACTATGAGTAACATTTTTTGGTGGTGGTAGCAGTAATTGCTCAGGTGACTCAAGACCCAGGCCATTCCTTCGCTAATGCTGCTTCCTTGTCTGCTTTGCAGACTCGAGATGGAAGGTTTTCTGATTGATCTTTCTTGATCTGGCAAATGTACTTCACCAACCCAATGAGACTGGCTGTTGCTTTGTGGGCTTTAACAGATTGTTGGCTATATAATGTAGATAGACAAATGTCCCATTGCGGTTAATGTATTCTGACAGTCGACACCAGCAGCTGTCAGTACATTTGAATAATGGCTTCATCTGATTGGACATGGCTAGTGTTTGAAAATGTCAGACACAGGAGGCTGTGGAAAGGACCACTCATGAAGGGAATATTTTTGCCTTTTAACAGGAACTGGCTAAAATTTGATCAGCATGTAGCCAGCTTTAATCTATGAATTATATCATGCTTATGAATATTCCAGCAAGGTCTATCACGGAACTCTAGGGTGTCATTCCTAAAGACAGATATCTGGAGCTCAGCCTTCTGCACTATTAAATCTGAACACTTCCTTGCTATTAGGTTAGAATGTTAACCTATCATCCAATGGTTAAGAACCGTGTGTGGAGGATTCCTGTGTACCTTCTTATTGTTTGTCTCTTGTGAGTCAGTGGAATCAAACTTTGGTTCTTGCATTCTCAGGAACTGGGTTCAGACTCCTTGGAGGTCATTTTAATTAATTGTATTAATTCTATCAGGGGTGAAATGGTCATGGCCTAACCTGTCTGCTTTTTAGGCATTGACTAATTTCCCTTTAGGCCTCTGATGGACTCTGGAGTGTTTAAGCCTAGACCTTCTTCTGGCCTAAAGCAGTTCTAATCTTTTCCACCAGGACAATGTTCTTCAGTCCCTCTGTCCAGCTTCTCCAAGAGGAGCTTTATTTTGTCTTTTCAGGTTGAGTTTATATCTCTGTTACTGCCCCCTCTTGTTGGGCATCCTGGATGGATACTGTGGGGTCATTTGGTTCTCGTTCAATCTTTTGGGTGGTTCAGGTAGCTTGAAGCTGGATCTTTAGAGTGGATTGGTTTACTCCCTTCCGTATTGAGACATACTTCACTGGTTATGTCTTGTTTTTCCAGCATCAGACATTAGTTCCCAATGAAAGGCTGTCACTGATTTTTTTTTTTTTTCATGTTTCTTTTACCATGTGTAAGTTGCCGGCTTTAAGCACAAGATCCTTCAGGTGGCTTTTCAGCCACATATAGTCCCCAGTTTTCAGTTTCTTTGACCTTTTAGCATTGTTTGCAGGTTGCCTACTCCTCAGTTGGACTGCTTTTAAATATCCCAAAATGTGAAAGACTTCCTGTGTCCTTCAGTGGATGAAAAATAAAGATATTTGTACTCACTGTAAAAATCCCTTTCTCAGAGTCCATTGGTGCACACAGATCTTATCCTTCTGTGTTTTTTGATCATAGGCTTAGTGCTGGTCTTACTTTCTATCAAACTGAGGTATGCTGGTAGTAGGATGGGTTATCCTAGCCAGGCCTATAGTTTTGTTTGCCAGTGTCCAATTTCCCTCTCGTTGGAAATATAATCAGAAATGTTAACCCCTTTATGACAATATAACACATATATGTGGTGTGCAGGAAGTGGGCTTTATTCCTGGGCTCCGCATATATATATTATGTGTTTTTGTTTTTTCTTCTGTCTGTGCTCCCAGCAGAGACAGCCCCAGGTCTTCTACTAATGATCAGGACAGGGTGGAAATGGATCCTGATCAAATGATCGCTGCTATAGTCTTTAAAGGAACACTAAAGGTTTGTTTTTTATTAGATTAATTGATTGCTGTAAGCTAGAGCATTTAAATATCACTTACCTAGTTTTTCCTTTTGACTTCCAAAATACAGTAATCCAGGTTTGAAAATGCCATTTCCTGTCTCTCCTCTTCTTGCTTTCCACCAGCACCTGCATGGTGGAAAGCAGAATGTGCTCATCCCCTCCTTATGACTACAGCCCTGCGTGAAGATGCTCTCTTAACCCTCATAGGCATGGAGGCTAAGCCTAATGAGAACTGTAGTTCCCATTAGGCCGTGATGTAGCAAGAATGAATGCGCACCGCAAACCAGGAAGTCAGTGAGAAAAACGATTCAGGAGTGACGGAGGTGAATGATACAGCTCGATTTCAACAGGTATCAAACTAGTTATACTGCAAAACATTACTTTTTACTTTATGAGCTACTGTCAGACTTTAATTTAAGAGGAAAATATTTTTGCCTTTACAACCCTTTTAATTTGCTATCGAAGTGATCATTCATTCTGTATTATCTCTCCTCTGTGAAGAGGAAAAATAACAGACTTCACTGCTAGGGAGGAGAAAGAGACACAATGTATCTATTCTCCCACCCAAGGGCTTTCACACTGAGGTGATGCGCTGGCAGGACGTTAAATAACAAAAAACTCCTGCAAGCAGCATGTTTTGGAGCGGTGAATGAGCGGTGTGTACACTGCTCCTCCACCGCTCCTGCCCATTGAAATGAATAGGCAGCGCGGATGAACTGCCATCAAAGCGCCACTGTGGGTGGTTTTAACCCTTTTTTGGCTGCTAGCGGGGGGTTAAAAGTGCCCGCTAGCAGCCGAATACCTACGCCGCCCACGCCCCAGTGTGAAAGCAGCCTTAGAGGTATTGCAAATATAAGTTATTTTCAGTGCTCGTGTTTTAGATAAGAAAAAAAAAGTTTTAATATTTAGTCTCAGTGCGAGTGTTCGTGTCAATGCCAGTGTGTTTAACCCCTTCCATACAGGGCATTTTCACCCCCTTCCTGCCCAGACCAATTTTTAGTTTTCAGCGCTGTTGCACTTTGAATGACAATTGCGCGGTCATGCAACACTGCACCCAAATGAAATCTGTTTTTTTTCCCCCCCACAAATAGAGCTTTCGTTTGGTGGTATTTGATCATCTCTGCGGTTTTTATTTGTTGTGCTATAAACAAAAGAAGAGCAAAGACAATTTTTTTTAAACAAAACACAATATTTTTTTACTTTTTGATTTAATAAATATAAAAAAAAAATTTTTATTTTTTTTCCCCTCAGGTTTAGACCGATACGTATTCTTCTACATATTTTTGGTAAAAAAAAATCGCAATAAGTGCAAAAGTTATAGCATCTACAAAATAGGTGATAGATTTATGGCATTTTCATTTATTTATTTACTAGTAATGGTGGCAATCTGCGATTTTTATTGCGACCGTAAGATTGCAGCGGACACATCTGACACGTTTTTGGGACTATTCACATTTATACAGCGATTAGTGCTATAAAACTGCACTGATTACTGTGTAAATGTGACTGGCAGGGAAGGGGTTAACACTAGGGGGTGCTGAAGGGGTTAATATGTTCCCTAAAGTGTGTTCTAACTGTAAGGAGGAGGGGGACACACATCGGTCGACTCACCTCTGACACACAGATCCTCACTCCTGCCATGATCACCGGCAATCACGGGGTGCCCAGTGGACATTACGGTCACCGGGCATGCGTGCCCACCCTAGATTGCCAGGAAGAAAGGATGTCATACGACGTCCACACGGATAGAGGGAGGGTTCCTGCCGGCGTCATTTTATAATGGCCCGGTAAGGAAGGGGTTAAGTAGGGTCAAAAAATTCATAAAAAAATATGTAGAATTGTTTGTTGGTCCTACTATATAGAGATGTGTGTGTATATGTATATATATATATATATATATATATATATATATATATATATATATATATCACACAAAGGACAAATTACACACATGTATGTGGTAATGCTGCAATTGTCAGTAGAATTTATTTAGCAGGATTTTTGGTGGTGGGTCACAAAATTATAAGGCTGAAGTTTAAAAAAAATATATTTCTTTAACTATTTTTTGGAATGCTTATAGTGTCCAATGTCCTAAGATAAAAAATAAAAAAAAACACTGAAGGATTTAAACTACTTTAAGGCTTCCTATGTCCCTTTATGGATTTCAAAAATCTGGTTGATTTTGGTGATTATGGTGAGTACAAAAATCTTATTTCTGAATATGTTGCACGCATTTTTAGTGCTTGGAACATTTGTATTTGATAGGTGATTAAAGGCAACATTTCCACAAAATGTATGGCCAGCCTTGGGGTATGAAAAGCCCCGATGTGTAAGTCTTCTACTGTTGCTGGGTTACTTAAAAGTTCTTTTTTTTTTTCTTCTCCCCTTGACCAGGTTCTGTGACACTCAATTCCAAGGTCCGCTTTCCATTCAGCAGCAATGGGTCCGTCACCTGCAGCATCATATATTGGCAATGAACTTTTCAAAGTTCCCAAGCCCACTACATGAGGTATCATCCCAGGAACAGGCAGAAGCTGTCGAGTCCCAATAAGTGAGCTTCAAAGTGACATGGACAAGTTATCTACATTTTCTACAGTGGGAAAAAATAAGCCACGGATTTGTGGAAGACTTGTAGGTGATAGCTCGGCATTTATAACAAAATCCAATGCAGGTCTGAAAGAAAAGATGCTCTAAAGCCTGTGAGATGAAAATTATGATGTTTGGGTATACAGTAAGGGAAGATCAGCCACAAGGCACCAACATCTTTCAGAAGACTGGACTTGCGATCTCAGCAGACGTGCAAGAAAGAGGTGCTGGTATGGAGAACATCAGGGACATGTTTTGAAGATTTCAATAACATGGTTAAATGTTGGCAGTACATCTTAATTCTGTATGTTTGGTCTCTGCAGATGTAGAATGTTGTGGAAGGTGATATAAATGAATATGGGAAGAATAAAGATGTAAGATGGGTTATTTTTGGATCTGACAGGTTGGTGTTTTACTGTCCCTTTTTAAAAGGTCATTTTTAGTGATCTGTTCTTTTGCTGCTAACCCAAAGCAGATTTCTGTTCTCTCAATCCTTCACTACGATGTCTTTATTCTACAATGGTGCTTAGTCTTTATTGCCCCTCAAAGCCCACCACAAACATCACTTCTAAATGTTCTTCTCACTGCTGCTTGGATTTCTTCTATTGGCCCTGAACTTTGACATTAGATTAAACATGCAGGCAATGTTTTTTTGTTTTTGTTTTTTTTTTCCAAAGAGAACATGACATAGCATTAAGTAATAACTGGGATACATTTTTGCAACTTGTGTGTATTCCCAGCCAGGTAGATTTCCCCACTTTGGATCCCAACTCTGTTCCTTGCTTCAGTCATATTATCAATCAGACCAAACAATTGGACTTCTGAGCTTTGTTTCCACTCACTTCTAATAGGCTTCAGATGGGAAGGTCTGGCTCGACTTACAGGAATTGTTATTTTCTCAGTCTGAACAGGGAATTGTGGTGGATAAATCTTCACACTGGAATACCATTTAATTAAAAAATATTTGTGGCTTCTAAGGTGTCTGCATTTGCCCAAACCAAGAAGAGCAGCTTTGGTCTATTTATAGTTTTTAAAATGTTGGTCGGCAACAGCCACACGGATGTGTTATTGAATGACCTGGCCTATTTTATAGGTGATAGTGATAGTGATAGTGAACCCATGGTCATGAGAGCTCTTTAGGTGCCAACTTAAAAAACACCCTTGACACCTTCATTTTGTATGGGCCAAACCTTTTAGCCATGTCTCTTAATTGTTAGTTTGAGTAATTACATATCTTTGGTGACCTCATGGTACACCGGGAAATTTGAAACCGCTTCCCACCACAACCACATTGCTTAATGCCAGGGTTGGCAAAAGGATAGAGTCAGGGGCCTTTATGTATATAATATATATGTTGTATTATTGTGGTTGTATATCTTGTCATGCTTTCCCCTCCACTTAAGGTGAGATGCATCTTTTGGTTTTACTTCCTTTCATTTTATCTCTGTCCAAGATCCGTTGACCATTTTTTATATTCTGACAATAATGTAACCCCCCCCGTTTCCAACCTGAATGTATCAGCTAATCTGTTTTTGTAGACACACATCAGTGTATTTGAGAGACATGCCCTTAACAGGAAATGGGTATGACCCTTTATAAATACCTTTCACTTCAGTGTTGAAGTCTTTTATTTATTTAAATAACTCTAGGACTGGTAAATTGGCTCTGCCAGACAAGACTATACATCCTTTATCCTAATATGTCCTTACTTTACTGAATGGCTATGTACAGTATGGATGCAATAGTATGGGCTTAGTAACAGTGCAGAGGGTAGTGGTGTGCTCCTAGGAACCTGCAACAGCCAGTTATAATAATGTTTTCACTGGAATACATCTACTAATTTTAAACTTCTCCCTTACTGCAGAAAATCCTCCCATTCACTCCCTTGTGAAATATTGTGTAATATAGCAGTGGGGAGTTGCAACCACTTGCACATACATATTTAGGCTCAGCATCTACCAATTCCGTTTGGCTAGCCATCGGTAATTATTTTTTCCACAATTTCTGGCCCTATAAAGGCAGTTTTTTTTTTCTTGCCCTAAGGACTACAATGTGTCTTTTTTTTTTTTTTTTTATGTCCTTTATGCCTTCTTATCTTTACTGTCACACACCCATTTACTGTCACACACCCATTTC
This sequence comes from Rana kukunoris, assembly GCA_029574335.1. Lineage (NCBI taxonomy): Eukaryota > Metazoa > Chordata > Amphibia > Anura > Ranidae > Rana > Rana kukunoris. Next base: position 484,425,096 of record CM056051.1, on the reverse strand, counting down.
ATAGTAACCTGCCATTTTATTTACAATTTCAGTTCACTTTGATTTAATATTTTAATGTGTAGAATTCGAGTAAAGCAATCGGTTTTTACCCTGAATGTGTGTGCTTTATTTTCAGATGTAACTGACAGGATTTATACCATGTCATTTTTCCTTTTATTGCTTTGGAACTTAGGGTGCCTACATTAAATACTACTGCACACAAAAACCATAGATGCGATAGTTCTTCATGAGGAGCATTTACAACCAAGCGGTTAGCTTTCTCATCTTTCATCCTAGAGTCCTGAGTTAACCACTTCAAGACCAAGTCTTTTTCTGACATATGTTGTTAAAATCTGTATTTTTTTTGCTAGAAAATTACACGGAACCCCTAAACAATATATACGTTTTTTTTTAGCAAAGTCCCTAGAGAATAACATGATGCTCATTGAAATATTTTATGTCACACAGTATTTGCTCAAATACAAAGTTTTTGTAAAAAATACACTTTTTTGAAATTACAAAATAAGAAAAAATTTAAGTTGGCCCCATTTTATTTATTTTTTTGCATATTGTGAAAGAAGATGTTACGCTTTAAAATTGCACACACTTGTTGGAATGGCACCAAACTACGGTACCTAAAAATTTCCATAGGCTATGTTTGAAAATGTATAATGGTTACCAGTTTAGAGGAGGTCTTTTGGTAGAATTTTTGCTCTTGCTCTAACAAACATGTGATGTGTGATTTGAACACTGTTTACATTTGTGGGTGTGTTTTACATATGCATTTTCTTTGCCACGCAAGGACGGAGGTGGTTTAAAAAAGTTTTTCTTATTTATTTTTACACTTCCAAAAAAAGAAAAGCTGATCACTTTTATTGCTGTCACAAGCAATGTAAAAATTGTTTGTGACAGTAATAGGCAGTGACAAACTTCTCCTCTGCACTTCAAAGTATTCAAAACGCCCAAATCTGACATGCCGGTTGGTCGCTCGGGTCACATGAGAAGTGGCGGGAGGTGTTCTCACTTGAAAGCCAACTCAAAAAAAAAAAAAAATCAGTACCCAGGGTAATCCCTCTGGCTGCAGGCATCACCCCGGTACACCCACTTCAATAAAGTGATGTGCAAGTAGGTGATTTTGTGTCAAGTGATTAAAAATCACACAAGGCACAAAAACTGCTGTCGGGTAGGCTTTCCTAAATGGGTATATATAATAAAAAAAAATATATATATATAAAATAAATAATTACAATGGACACTTCAATAAGCTTTCCCAACACTGTGAGCTTTATGTCCATTTAAGATGTGTCCATTGCCAAGATGGCTATATTTGAGTACTGACGTTGCAATTCCGCTATAGAATTCTTAGGGGGGATATATGTGAAGGAAGTACTGTCAATTTGTGAACATCTTCATGGTGAAGACTATGCTATGCGGTGATATCCAACAAAGCAGGTAAAGAAATGTTTTAACAGCATACATACAAACATACACAAATTAATATTAGAAGAGGACATAAATAAAGTGAGTTGTCATAGTGCTAAGCAACTAATTAAAGAAAATAGAAAACACACTACAGAGAAAATTGTCACCATGGTGGGTTGTTGTTACGTGTTTGTCAATACATTAGTTTTACCCAAATGCAGCTTTCCCAGTTTTAACAGTAAACTTGTGGGTGCAGATACTTCGCCCTACTACCCATGTGTACATGCCACAGAAAGGTAGTGTGTGTATGTATATTGTGAGGAATTAGCTCGGTAGCGGGTGTGTGTGACCCCCCTGGATGGGTTCACTACACGCTGAACTGTACAGAAAGGCAGTTGAGGATGGTTAAAAACAAAGGATATGGTTTATTTTTCCATATTGCTGGATACATGTGCAAGCATCAAAACAGCATAAACAAAACATAAAATAAACCCTGGCTGCTTGGGGCGTCTAACTTTACAACACAGGAACCTACCTATGGAGTCTGGCACAGCCTACTGCTGGGCAGACACTGCTGGTCATACAGCAGAAAACAAAAAAAAGTCTCTCTGATATTTATCACCCAGAAATATCAACAAGCGCCTCACCTCTTCAGAAGTCACTGCTCTCCTTCACTCAAAAAGCCTCAGGATGCAGCAATCAGTAGTCATCGTCTGGATGACTTATAGAGGCCTTAATTACGTCATTCTGAACAGCTGAGGTTTTCCAACGCCCTAAACCTTTCTGGCTATTTCTGCAGCCGACACCTAATAGTAATTGGTGAATTGTCTAAACAAGGCAGAAATGTATCTCCCGTCTGCGACAACACCCACAGACTTATCTGACTTTCTGTCACATACCCCCCCCCCCTCTTGTTTCAACCCTAGGGTTGGGACATAGGTTGCCAAGCACGCATGCACTCGGGACAAACCATCTGCATTCCCCATTTTAAGACCGGGGAGATGCGTTACAACAAAACTAAATTCCTGAAGGGCCAGGAACCACCTATTTTTTCTCCTATTGGTCTCCTTGTTCTGTGCCATCCACTTCAATAGGGCATGATCCGTCACCAGTTCAACTGTCTACCCACGAGGTAGTACCGGAGAGAATCCAAAGCCCATTTCACTGCCAAACACTCTCTCAATTGTGGCATAATTCTCCTCATGGGCCTTCAACTTTCGGCTAAGATACATAACAGGGTGTTCCTCCCCGTTGATAACCTGGGACAGTACAGCTTCTAATCCCACATTTGATGCATCTGTCTGAACCACAAAGTCCAGTGAAAAATCAGGCGATTTTAAAACTGGCTGACTACATAAGGCCTGTTTTAAAGCCTGAAAACAGGGGGCCACCAGGAGCTCTCCTCACATTCCAGCTATCTTGGCCCTCCACATCCCTAGAGTGGACAATTGGCAGGCAGACTCCCTAAGCCACCAATGCGTAGACCTGGGAGATTGGTATGGGGGAAAACCAGATGTGGACATCTTGGCCTCCAGAACCAACGACAAGCTGGACAAATTTGTAGCCAATACCAGGGATCCCTTGGGCTTCACACTGGACAGCTCTGGTGATCCCTTGGGCTTAATTCTAAGAAAAATGCTTCCTGTGCCCCTCCTTTCACTAAATTGACCCAGAACAATGTGATACACAGACATTAATCAGACTTCTGGTAGACGAGCCGTGGCCTCTTTCAAACAGATTAAACCTACTTGCCCAAGGTCCCCCAAATTCATCCTGCCTCTCAGCTGCTGGCTTTTTTTTTTTTTTTTTTTTATATTTTTATTGGAGTTTGTACAGTAAAATAAGATGACGTGACGTGAACAAATAAGAAAAAGACAATGTATACAAAACCATGTACATGGGAAAGCAATATACATATCAAATTACAGAGAGATATGGAAAGGCTAGTGAAGACTTGAAACAGAAGAAAATAACCATACAAGCAGAAAATAAAAATAACCACAAAGAAAATATAAAAAAAAAAACAATGGAAAACCAGAAGCAAGAATTGAAGAAAGAACAATACATAACTATAAAACCACTATTACCTGTGTATCACAATTACACCTACAGGGGGTTGCGGATATACAACCCTGTGTTAGTATCAGCTTAAGTTACAATTGGTGCAATAGGACTATGAACAAGAGCTAGCATGGCTGACCAAAGAAGAACCTCAGGTTTGAACTGGCAGGTGACGGATCATTGGGCGTAAAGCACTGTGGAGGGTACGAAAAAGGTAGGAACGTTAAGGGGCTAGTAGCTATGGCTGCTTGGTTCATGGTGGCAGAAAGGCCGAAGGGTCCGATAGATTCAACAGTTTAAGGTTACCCAAGGAGTTTGCGAGGTCCCTATGGAGATACCATTCGGTGTATCGGAATGGATGCATGAGAGTTTGTAGTTCCGTTTGGTCAAACGTGTGTTCCATGAACTTGCGCCATCTCATAAAGAACCGTGGGGTAGAGCGAAAGTTCAAGACAATGGTATCCAGTCTCTCTAAATAGAAAAGTGACGAGAGGGCCTTTCTAACCGCTGGTAGACTCGGCGGACTTGGGCTGATCCAATGAGACATGATAGTCCTACGGGCCACTAGGAGGCATAGGTGAGCCCATTGGGGGGTGGAAAGCGAGCCCCCAGTTGTTGCGGGAGTAGGGGGAGGTGGTGGTTCGCAGCCAAACAGGCATATTAGGTAGTCCCTCGGGATCAGTGTGTTGGTAACTTCATTTACATAGGCAAGTACAGAGTCCCAGTATTTAACAATAGGTGCACATTCCCATAGGCGGTGAAGCAGAGTCGGGCGGGGGGTAGAGCACCAAGGGCAATTTTCCTGGGTAGGGTCAGCCTTATTAAAACGGAAAGGGTAATACGCCCTGTGGATGATTTTGAATTGCGTCTCCCGCCATGTTTCTGATACGGTTAATTTGTGCACCCGTCTGTAGCCCTCGAGGATTGTGGTGGAGAGAGTGTCATCCTCAAATATTTGTGCCCATTTCTGAAATGGTTTGAGACGGTATGTGGCAGCCTGGTGCTCAATAAGATGAGAATAGAGGGTGGAGATGGAGTAATCGTTGTTGCGTAGGACTACATCAATGAAGGATTTTTGCAGGGGATTTGAGTCGGGGCCACAACAAGATCGTAAATAACTGACCATTTGGTGATAGTAAAAGACATGTGACACTGGCAAACAGTATTCTCTTGACAAGGTTTGAAAGGATTTGAAGTTGCATTGGGTGGCTAGGTGTATTGAAGCGACACTGGTAAGTCCCTTGGCGTTCCATTGTTCAAAGGCTTTGTGTAGAGTGGACGGTGGGAACATTGTGTTGCCAAGTATCGGCAAGTGACAGGAAACACTAGAAGGCAAGCCCAATAATCTACGGACCTCTCTCCATGCTATAACTGTATCCCTGATGAGGATACTTGACTTCATGTAGGTCGGTAATTTGTTGGGATTCGAATGTAGGATGGCAGGTAGAGTGTATGGAAGGGTCGAGGCTCCTTCTAGAACGGTATTGGAGTATTTGGATCTGCCTGATAGCCAGTCCAGGCCCTGTCTCAGCAAGCAAGCCACATTGTAAAAACGTATGTTGGGCAGGCCCGCCCCACCCTCAGACTTCGGGAGACATAGTTTTTGCAGCGCAATGTGAGATTTTTTGCGAGACCAGAGAAAGGCAGACAATGCCTTATGTAATGCATTTACATAAGAGTGTTTAAGTAGAAGAGGTATGGTCTGCATTGGATAGAGTAGGCGCGCAACGACACCATTTAAAAAAAGTGGCATCTCCCAAAGAGCGAGAGGGGGAGGGCCGCCCAAACATCCAGCTCCTTCACAATTTTAGAGATTAGCGGTGGGAAGTTGAGTGAGTACAGAGTGGAAGGGTCTCTGCCAATGTGTATGCCTAAGTAGGTAATATTTTTCTTCGCTATGGCGAAAGGAGAGTGACCCACCCACTTGGCAGCTAATCTGGGGTGGAGCGATAAGATCTCGCTCTTGTCAAAATTAATTCGAAAACCTTAGCATAGTCGGAAGGAGTGAAATAGTTGTCGAATTCTGTCAAAGTCCGCAAGGGGTCGTGTGGAGAATAACAATATGTCGTCTGCGAATAGGGCGGAGCGGAGAGAATGAGAACCTATTGGAATGCCACTAACTCCGTTGGGGGAATTGAGTATTCGGGATAAAGGCTCGATAGCTATATTAAAGAGTAATGGGGAGAGTGGGCACCCTTGTCTAGTCCCCTTCATCAGAGGAATTGTGTCGGAGATAAAGTCAGGGGGTCACCAGTCGCGCAGTTGGGGATTCATACATTCGTCGTAGAAACTGTATAATTGGGCCCGAGAAACCAAAGTCCGTCATCACCCAGAACAGCCAGGACCAACTAATATTGTCAAAAGCCTTTTCGGCATCGAGCGACAGGATGGCAACGTCCTGTTCTGGGTGTAGCTTTGCATATTCTAATGCCATTAGGACCTTGCGTATATTTAGAGTGGCCAATCGCCCCTGAACAAATCCTGACTGTGCCGGGTGAAGCATAGAGGGCAGCAATTGGGCTAAGCGAGATGCCACAATCTTCGATAATATTTTAACATCGACATTAATGAGATTGGGCGGTAAGAGCCCGGAAGTGAGGGGTCTTTACCTTTTTTTAGGAATTATTCTAATATGCGCCTGGGATCCTGTAGGAAGATAGGGGCCCCCATCCCACATATTTGCGTAGACATGGCGTAGGGTGTCAGGAATGAAGTCTTTAGTCAGTTTATAGAATTCGGCAGTGTAGCCATCCGGGCCTGGGGCTTTAGCAGAGGACAATGAGGTGATCGTCTGTTTGACATCTTCAACGGTTATGGGAGCGTTGAGAGTCTCTAAGTGTTCCCTCTGAAGTTTGGGGAGGTGGACCCTAGCCAGGAAAGCGTCGGCCGCGAGTTGGTCTGTAGGATCCGCCGAGTATAACTGCGTATAATAGTCGACTAAGACTTTACTAATCTCAGTAGGCGAAGTGACTAACGTGCCAGCTGAGTTTTTCAGGGCAGAGACATGGGTAGGGCGTCTGGGTCCCGCGCACAGCCTCGCTAGGAGTTTGCCCGCCTTGTTACCATATCTGTGGAAGTGTAATTTAGTGTACGAATTCTTAGCCAATTCTTGTTGTTCCGCCCAAAGGTCGAATTCACGCTTGGCTTTTCTCCAATCATGTATATTGTCAGATGTGCGGTTAAGTGTCAGGAGTTCATGAGCCGAGCGCAGAGCCTCACTCGCTCGTATATAGCTTTGTCTGGCATGCCTCTTAAATTGCGCGGTGTAAGAGATTATTTTACCTCTCAGGAAGGCCTTTCCTGCTTCCCAAAACAGGTTAGGGTTTGTGAGGTGTGGTTCGTTGTTAGAGGTGTATTCCTCCCATGCCGCAGAGAGCATGTGTCGGAAGTCCCCACTGTTTGCCAGGTATGAGGGGAACCGCCATATGCGAGGGGAAGAGGAGGGTTGGGCGTTTATTAGATGTATGGCAATGGGACTATGGTCAGAGATTCTAGCATCGGCAATTACTGAGTCACTTAGCATGGGGAGAAGTGCAGGGGAGGCAAAAAAGTAATCGATGCGGGAGAATGAGTTATGGGGTGGGGAGTAGAAGGTATAGTCGCGGTCAGTCGGATGTTCTAACCGCCATACGTCAAGGAAGTGTATGGAGTCTATGGCCTGTGTGAGCAACGACGGGGCTGAAGTCGGTGAGGTATGCCTGGGTGGAGTACGCGTCGTGTCGCTCACCCGGTCGATAGTTGCGGACATAACCGAGTTAAAGTCCCCACCCACCAGATGTAGGGACCCCGGAGCAGCTAGAATCCATGTCACCATGTCTTGGAAGAATGAGATGTCAGGTGAGTTGGGCGCATATATGTTGGTGATGGCTATGTCTTTGTCCGCTAGGGTTAGGTGAATAGTAATTTTACGGCCCATCGAGTCGGTCTGTATGTCCCTAAGAGTATGTCTCAGGTTTTTGTGTATGAGAATGGCCACCCCAGCTTTGCGTCCTATGGCTGGGGAGCCATATACAGTTCCCACCCACAACTTGCGTAGACGAGTTAAGTCATCTGTGGAGAGATGGGTCTCTTGAAGTAGTGCCACATCTGCCCGAAGACGCTTTAAGTGTCTAAGAATGGACATGCGTTTGTTCGGAGAGCGCAGCCCCTTAACGTTCCATGAAACAACCTTTAGGCGATTCCCAGCCGCTGAAGAGGCCATATCTGAGCTGGAGTTATGTATTGAGCTAGTGATGGGAAGCATAGTCCCCCTCCAAGAGTCACGTCAGCAGTCCGAGGGTCACCCAAACATTGCAAACTTTCTGAGGATACGGCTAAAACACAGGTAATCATATATAGTGCAAACATTAAGTAATAACAAGGAAAAAATAAGAAAATAGCGTAAAAACAATAACATAAAAGCCTAAACTCTAGGCATCTGATAGGAGGAACTTCACTTTTTTCCACATGAATGTGAGACGCATAGCAGGGCTCCCGCAGTACGCCAGGTCCCTATTCCCAACAATAGAACAAGAGCTTCGGGGGGAATGCAGAGGGGAGGGTGGGGGGGGAAGGAAAGACAGGGAACAGCTGGCTGTGTGAGGAGTAAGTTTCAAGGGGATAACAGTAGCGGCAAAGCATAGACACGGGGGGGGGGGGGTGAAAAGAAAAGTGAGGTGATACTACCCGCTTTATTCGGGTTTACCGAGATGAGAAGACTCCGAGATGTGTCCTCAGCGGCTGTCCGTGCAATCCGCGTGAGTGGTGTAGCGACTCCGCTTGTATGGTTGTTTGGTAGGGCTGCCGGGATGCGGATGGGGTAGTCGGTTGAGATGAGGAGCTGTCTTCAGAGTTGGTGAGGTCCATTCCTGCAGCAGCTGATTCCAAGTATCGATCCGCCTCATCTGGTGATGTAAAAGTAAGGTGTTCTCCGGTCCTGGTTTGAATGTGGAGGATGGCTGGGTAGTGCAGGGAGAATCTGATCTGGTCACGGTGCAGGGTCGAACAGATGGTCGAGAACGCTTTACGTTGTTTCATCACCTCGATAGAGTAATCTGCAAAAAGCAAAAGTTTGGCCCCATCAACCGAGAGGGAACGCGTGTGACGGAATGCCTGCATAATGGCAGTTTTGTCCGCATAGTTCAGATATTTCACAATGACGTGTCTGGGTTTGGCGCGATTCTCCGCGTATTGACGAAGGCGATGGGCACGTTCGACGGTGCAAGGTATGCGGAGTCCCAGTTGTTCAGGGATGATTTTAGCGCATACGTTAGCGAGCTGGCCGTTAGGGACTGACTCTGGCAGGCCAATAATGCGCATATTGTTCCTCCTGGAACGGTTCTCGAGGTCGTCCAACTTGCTCCAGAGTTCCCTGTTTTCAGCAGTCAGTCGGGCAAGCTGTGCAGACTGAGCGGTGGAGTCATCTTCCAAGGAAGAAATTCTGTCCTCCGTTTGTGTAATCCTCTGGGCCTGAGACTGCAGTTCCAGGTGGAGCTGCTCAAGACCCCTTTGCACAGCAGCATCCACCGTGGCGGAGAGAGTGGGTCCCAGCAAGGCAACCACTTGCTGAGCGATGTCCGCCGGGGATGCAGGGTCGACTGCTTGTATGTCCGAGGCAGCGTGTGTGTGAGAGGAATCTCCGGAGCATGGCGCAGCCGCCATCTTGGCTGCACTCGAAGCCGCGTCTACTGCGGGAGGCGCCGAGGATAAGACTCGGGCGTAGGATCGCTCTACAAAGCGATCCATCTGTGTCCCCACAGCAGCGGGGGAAGGATGGGGTTACCCCGAAGTTTTGAGCGGGCGTTAATAATCGATAATGGGAGGATGGCGGCGGGAGCAGCGTCTCCTCACTCCTGTCTCATGTGGCGCCGAAACCGGAAGTAGCTGCTGGCTTTAACAGCATGGCTGTTGAAACCTAAGTCCTAAAAGATGAGGGTATTTCTGACTTATCCCCACCTTACTCAAGACAAGGAAAAACATTTTTCGTATTTTTCCCTTTTTTTTTATTTGTCTTATCTGGCAACAAGTATCCTCAAAGGTATTCAAGAATATGTTTTGTTTTCAATCCCCCATCAAGGCTTTTCTTCACATAATTGCTCGTAAATCCCCTAATTTCACCTCCTGTATCACATTGAGACCTTAAGCATCTGCACTGTATTTCAGAGACATTCCGTTAGAAGACCTTGATTGTAAGGTTGTCTTTCTGGTAACCAGTTTTTGTGTTGCCAGCTCTATTGTACAAAGAGCCCTTTCTTGTTTTACACAAGAATAAAGTGGTTTTGAGAACAAAATGTTCCCTCAACCCAGTCACTTCTTTCCATCTCAGTGCAGACATTGTTCTTCTTTTTCTCTCTTCTGCCTCAAAACATGACCAGGATTTTGCCCTATATTGCCTAAACATGGTCAGAGCTGTCTACCTACCTAAAAGCCACAGCCTCTTATTTGAATGAAGTATCAAATTGTTTGGAATATGGTGCTTTGGAACTTCATATATGTGTGTAAGGATAGACATCTAGGTGAAAGAAAGAAAATCATTCAGCTTTTATGAATGAATGAAAACTTATATAGTGCGGCACATGCGAACTGAATCGCCTCTGGGCGCTTGTTGTTCCTGGCTCCTTTGGTATCAAAAGAGATGAGTCTTGATCTTTCTCCTGAATGCTAGTTGGTAAAGCGTTCCATCGTCTGGGACCTTGGACCGCGAATCTCCTTTGGACTTGTAGTTGGCTTTCGGTAATTGGAGTAGATTTTGGTTGGTGGATCGCAAAATGCGATTGGGATTATGAACTTTTATTTTTTCGCACAGATATTGGGGGGCATTCCAATGAATACATCTGTGCGTTAGACAGTGCTTTAAAAGCAATTCTGTCTTTTACTGGCAACCAATGAAGCGTTCTCAGTGAAGGTGAGATTGCTTCCCAGAGTTTTTTCCCAGTCACAAGTCTTGCAGCCGTGTTTTGAACGACTTGCAGACAAGCGATTTGGTACTTGGGGAGTCCGAGGTAAAGGGCATTTGCATAGTCCAGTCTGGAGTTAACAATTGTTCCCACCACGACTGCTACATCTTCTTTAGGAATGAAAGGAATAAGTCTGCGTAGTAGGCGCAGCAGATGGTGAGATCCGCTGACTACTGACCCTATTTGTGCGTCCATTGTCATGTAGGAGTCAAAGATGACCCTGAGACTTTTGACTTTGGCGCTAGGGGTGATGATTTTGCCCAGAATGGGCCGGGGGTCCAAGTTGTTGCTGGTTGATTCCTACGCTTGGCGTGAAACAGGAGAAGTTCTGTTTTCGCTCCGTTGAGTTTGATAACTCTTTGTCATCCAGTCCTCTATCAAAGAGAGACATGTCTCTAGAATCTAGAGTCTAGATTGAGGTGGTGATCCTTTTTATTGCAAATGCGGAAATACAGTTGCGTGTCATCTGCATATGAGTGATGGAGCAGTTTTTGACTGCTGATGATTTCAAAAAGAGGACGAAGATAGATGTTGAATAACACAGGCGACAGAGGGGATCCTTGAGGGACTCCGCATGATACTGTGTGTTTTTCAGAAGTAAAAGGTCCTAACTTCACTATTTGTGACCGGTTTTCCAAGAAGGAGGAGAACCAAAGATAAATCGCCTTCTGCAACTCTGGCTACTTCAGCTAGCAGAGTCAATAGAAGCTTGTGGTCTACTGTGTCGAAGGCTGCGCTTAGGTCCAACAGAACCAGAAGACAAGATTCTCCTTCGTCAGCGGCCTCCAGAGCGTCGTCCCATACCTTGAGCAATGCGGTTTCTGTCCCGTGTCTGGGCCGGAATCCCAATTGATATGGATCAAGTAGGTTGTGGATATCTAGATGCTGTTGCAGCTGTTGTACCACTACTTTCTCCATGACCTTAGAAAGAGCGTTTAGGCCTGTTATGGGACGAAGGTGGAGTGGATCCTTGGGGTCCAAGGTGGGTTTCTTCAAGATAGGTCGAATTATACCCTCCTTCAACTGGGAGGGCTCTATGCCCTCCCTGAAGGATTGGTTAATAAGCTGCGTGATAGGAGGTGCCAGAATGTCGGCGCATTCCTTCAGCAGTTTGGTGGGAATGATATCATTCGGCGCAGTGCTGTTACGCAGAGTACCGATAATATTTTTAGTGTCATGGATAGAGACGGGTTCCAGCGTGAACCTTCCTGGTTGTGGTGAATTACTGCCGGTGTTGTGTAAATAATTACTGGGGGGGCAACGGGGGAATTGTTTTGCTGAATGCTTTGCCGGATTCCCTCGATTTTATTAATGACGTAATCCGATAATTCATTGCAAAATTCTTGTGTGTCCGAATTGGGGGCTTCAAGACATCCTGGATTCATGGTCTGAGTGACCAGCTTGAAGAGTTTGCGGGGGCGGTTGAGGGCGTGGTTGATGGCCTCAGAAAAATAGTTTTTCTTGGCATCGAAGATTTCCTTGTGGTATTTTCTGGTTATTGCCTTGTAGATGGAGAGGTTCACATCTGAAGAGCTTCTTTTCCAGGCGGCTTCCGCCCTTCTGCGCCTCTTGCTTCAGCAACGCCAGTTGGTTGTTGAACCAGCTGGAGTTATTTTTACGGATGTGGGTTTTACGTTTCGGTGCTATTAAGTTGGCTGACTGTAATAGGGTTGTGTTTATGGCATCCAGTGTTTTTTCAGCCGTTTGATGCGGCTGAATTGTTTTTATTTTTTTCCTTAACGTGGCTTTGAAGAATTCCGAATGGAGCTTCTTCTGACATCTAGTCCAGTGTGTTATCACTGGATTTGATGTTTTTGTTAAGGGAGGGAATTCGGGAATAATGAATTTGATTGCATGGTGATCTGTCCATGGCAATGGTTCATTTCCCAAGATTTTTATTTCCAGATCGTGTCTGAAAATAAGATCAAGCGTATGACCTGAAGTATGTGTGGGCCCACATACTAATTGCTGAAGGCCTAATCCTTCCAGGTGGTCAATGCAGGTGTCGGCAATGGGGTCTTGCGGGGAGTTGGCCCAGAGGTTGAAATCCGTGAGAAGCAAAAGGTGTTTGCTGTTAAGGGCATAGGTGGAGATAAAGTCCGTCAATGAAGGGAGAAGCTGCGTTTTTTTTTTTTGCCAAAATCTTTTTTATTGTTTTCCATTTAAATACATTACATAACATTCTTCAATACATTTATTTTATCCCTTCAGATACTAACATTTCAAATCCCTATCCCCGTAAAAGAACCCGTCTCATCGTGTTCCTCTTTATCAACCTTTGATTGAAAGTATATATGCGGTCCTCCTATATAAAGCTCCTCTCCTGTCCCACAGTGCCTTTATGCCGGTATCCCGTCCCTTTCTCTTCTTTCTTCCCCCTTTTCCTTCCCTTTTCCTTTTTTTTCCCTTTTTTTCCCTCCAATTAAGTTGAGGGGAAGTGAGTTTCTATTACCCAATATGTGGTTACATTAGAGGGGCCATATTACTAGCCCCCTACTCTCTAAAGTGTTTGTGCCTAAGAAGGGGAGAAGAAAGAAGAGAAAAAAAAATATATATATATATATATAAAAAAAAAATAAAAAAAAAAATAAACACACCCCCCTACCTCCCAATCCCAAAAAATCCCTTCACTAAGGGGGATTATACATCTGTTGCCCCTTAATGGGCTTATAATTAGAGGGGGCCCCAACAGCGGCCCCATGTGCCCCAACATACCCCAATCTCTAAAGTGCCAGTGCCAAAAAAAAATATAAAAAAATAATAAAATAAATAAACACACCCCCCTACCTCCCAATCCCAAAAAATCCCTTCACTAAGGGGGATTATACATCTGTTGCCCCTTAATGGGCTTATAATTAGAGGGGGCCCCAACAGCGGCCCCATGTGCCCCAACATACCCCAATCTCTAAAGTGCCAGTGCCAAAAAAAAAAAGCTGCGATTTTTGAGTCGGATGGCCTATAGCAGAATAGAATCCGGACGGTCTCCTGGGAGTTTGCTTGCAGTTGCAGAGTAATGCCGCGTACACACGGTCGTTTTTTGCGATGAAAAAAAACGACGTTTTCTGTGAAGTAAAAAACGACGTTTTTGAAACGTCACTTTCAAAGACAATTTTGCATACACACCATCGTTTTTTTCACAAAAAGCGAGGTTACGTTCACCACTCTTTTCCATTGAAGCTCGCTTCATAACTAGCTTCTGGGCATGCGCGGGTTGAAAAACGTCGTTTTAAAAGACGTTTTTTGCTACACACGGTGACTTTTTGTGAAACAAAAAACGACGTTTTGAAAAACGACACAAAAAATTCAAGCATGTTGGAATTTTTTTTTGGTCGTTTTTTTTAAGACAAAAAACGACGTTTTGCCCACACACGATCAATTTAAATGACGTTTTAAAAAACGTCGTTTTTTTTCATCGCAAAAAACGACCGTGTGTACGCGGCATAAGGGTTTCCATGAATGGAAGAGGATTTTGAAGGACTGGTTTTGTGATTGCAAGATGCGTCTTATGGATCCTCCTCCTCTTTGCCCTATTCTGTTTTCCGTTATAATACGGTAGTTTTCTGGCACCAATTCTCCTAGAATGGTGTTACAGTCGGCTGTGAGCCAGCTCTCTGTAATAAAGAGGCAGTCTAAATCATATTGTAGGATGAAATCATGGATTTCTAACCAGTGTTTTACTGCCGATCTTGTGTTAATCAAAGCACATGATATGTGCTTAGGTTGGGGCAAACGACTGAGACCTTTGACAATTGATCGTCGATCGATCCTCAAAAGTTGCTCAGTTTGAAGGGCTTTTTTGGTGAGGGCTGGTAGTATTGCGGCAAATCGCCTCAGACCCCAAATGGTCTTTGCCGAGTATTGCAGATTAACCATGGTCGCCAAACACCGGGGGGGGGGGTTTTGTCGAGTATTAACTGAATCCTCTATCCTGGCTTGGTCCAGAGGAAGGCAAAAAAAAACCTGACCGTGCTACGCCAATATGCAGCGGCAGGGAAAAAAATTCCTTCCTGACCCCTTAAGAGGCGATCGGGTGAACCCTGGATCAAGTTGTGATGGTGTTGAGATAAGGGGAGGTTGGGGTTGGGTGTAGTAAGATGGCCACCGATCGGCAGCAGTATCCAGGCTGGTAAACCAGATTGGTGGATCGGTGCTACCGTTGGGGCCAGGATCGATAGACAGGGGTGAGAGGTACTTCCCAGGGGTATGGGGGGGGGGGGGGTTCTGGTCCGTTTTGGGACTTTGGTGGCGGTTGGCTGGGGTGAGAAGCCTTACACCTTGCTTTATAAAAAAATATATACACACACACATTTTAATTTTTTACAACTCGAGTAATATTGCTCCAAAATCATCATAGGACATGCATAAAAATCAATATTGTTGCCCAATTCCCACTCAAGATCCTGGAACTTGGTTATCCCTCCAAAGCTGAACTTCTCACCTTCTGGACCAGAATTTTGTCAGAGAATGCTGTGGCTTACATAAAAAAAAAATCAGGGGGACACAAGACATTGTGCAGTTCAAAGAGAAGCGGATCTCATTCTAACTTTGGCAGAACTCCATGTACATTATCAGGCATCACTGACTGGCCACAGGGGATAGTCTCTTCACCCAAAGGTATTTCAAGACCTCCGTCTCAGGTGTGGGACACCACATGAGAATCTTCTGGAATCCAGGTATAAAAACAAGCTGGACAGGTTTGTTGCCAGGATCAAAGATCTATAGGCCTTCACAATGGATGCCTTGGTGGCTCCATAAGCACAGTTTAAAATGGTCTACACCTTTCCCATACTAAAGCTCCTCCTTCCTGGTCTGATTTGCAGGATAGGGAGAGGCAAGCATTCCAGTGATCATCGCACTGATATGGCCTAGGACAGTGATGGCGAACCTTGGCACCCCAGATGTTTTGGAACTACATTTCCCATGATGCTCATGCAGTGTAGTTGAGCATCATGGGAAATGTAGTTCCAAAACATCTGGGGTGCCGAGGTTCGCCATCACTGGCCTAGGAGAATGTAGTACTGGGATATTAAACTCATTGCAGACTCTCCGTCAGCCCTACCAGATAATCTGTGATGGGCTGGTTTCTTGGACACTGGCTATCGGCTTGGCTGTTAATGCCCAAGTCCCAAGGAGGTCTCTTAGGTTCAGTCATCCCCACACTCCTAAAAGCTATAACATTAACTTCTTGCAAACATCGCACCTTGAAGGCCAACTTTGCAAGGCTATCAAATTCCACCCCAGGAGTTATTCCATAGGCCAAATCTAGTCTTTCCCCTAGTCTGGATCAACGCTGGACCATTATGTTCCATCAAAGATCAAATTGCAGTCCTAGCCATCCTTGTCTAGAGATTCTTCAGTAATAGTCTTTGTTTCTCCCCCCCCAAGTACACGTCCCAGTGACTCCATGAAACCTCAACAAACATCACTATCTTCACCTATTCACAAGGTTGCCTTTTTTGTGACTGTCGCCGCTGCAAGGTATTTCTAAACTGCTTTATTCTGTAGAGAACCTCTCTTTTTCCTATGGTGGTTTCCTCCTTCCACCCTTTAATTCAGATTTTATTTTTTAAATTTTTGAAACAAACAAAAGCAACCAAAAAAAATAAAAATACTAACCATTTAAACCAAGGTCAAATCACCATTCCAAACAGTATCAGCATTAGTAGTTTATCATCTAATTTTTCCCAAATATTTACAGATACTCAGAAGCAAATAGTATATAAGAAAACTTTTATTTTTATTTCTTTGACAGACTTTACCCCTTCAAAAACATACCCAATCTTAATTATAGATTTAAATTAAAATTAGAGTGTGATGCATCTATCCATTTTCTCCATATTCTTTCAAACTTCTGAGAGGTTTTGCATTGAGCCCAAGTATGTTTTTCGAACATTACATATTTATCCTTTTTGCTAATCCAGTCCCCAAGGGTAGGAGGGTTGGGCTAAACCCAAGAGGATGCAATCAGTTTACATAATATAAATAGGGAGCTCATAATGGCTACTGTCTGTTCACAATTCAGGCTATTAGAATTTACATGCCCAAAAGACAAAAAACAGGATCTGGGGTCAGCATGGTTTCATATACAGTTTTTTACCAGGTCCAGCAGTTCCTGCCAATAGCTGCGAATAACTTCAGGCATCTCCAAAGGAGGTAAAGAAAGGAGCCAAGAGATTGCACACATCCTTCAAATCTGAGTTTTCTCTCCTGTCTACCCTGTGCAACAACTCTGTGGTACAATAAGCCCGATACAAAATAGAGTAACTCTACACAGCAAGCTGAACATTCTGTATTATTTGATTACATATGTCCTCTAGGTCAGTGATGGCGAACCATGCACTCTGCAGTGTAGTTGAGCACCATGGGAAATGTAGTTAAAAAACATCTGGGGTGCCAAGGTTTGCCATCACTGCCCTAGGGTCATATAAATGGTTGCCTACATGGAACAGTAAAATTAAAAAGCTGATCAGATAACAATCGTGTATTAACCTTAGTAATAAGGCCCTTCGTAATATTTGCACTAACTATGCTGTCCAAAATAGGAACAGAAAAAAAAAAATAGGACCGTTGGGGCCAAACCTTGAATCTTCAAGGCATAGCTTAGTAAATATAATATAATGCGATGGAGTCTGGAAAATGTATCAGGCCAGTAATCCATGAATGCTCTCATCTGGAAAATCCTGCCAGTGGTAACATTTCCAGAAATGCTCTGCTCGACCATAATGGTGTAAATCGAATATAGCCTGAGATGCCCAAAATAGTTTTAGTGGACTGCCATACCTTATATATTAAATATAATGTTGGGTAGGTGAATTGATTAAAAGGTGGAATAGTGGAGTCTAAGGCCAGCAAACGGTTACCATTATAAAATAAGTAGGCAAGTATATTATAGGAGGATGCGTGCAAACCAACCGCTTCCCAACCTGCAATATGCTGGATTTGGACCACCATAAAATATACCCAAGAATTTGGTGCAGATAGTGCCTCCTTGATTATTCGGATATTGTAGAAATTCAAATTTAATTCTAACAGACTTACAGTTTTCCAGCATGACAGTGACCTAAAACACACGACAGGCTACAAAGGAGTGGCTCAAGAAGTAGCACATTAAAGGTCCTGGAGTGGCCTGGACAGTCTCCAGACCTTAATACCTCCTGAGATGTGTGCAAACCTGGTGGCCAACTACAAGAAGCGTCTGACCTCTGTGATTGGCAATATCAGATTCCGAAAAATCATAATAAATTCGGCAAGGCGAATTGTATAAATAAAACAGCTGAGGCATCCATATTTTTAAGAGGTTGATGTGGCCAGCCAAAGAAAGTGGCAATTTGCACCACACCCTACCCTGGGATTTCAATTTTTGAACGAGTGGTGACAAATGTCGAGAAATATATTCTTTGGTCTTAGTAGAAACTTATCGTGAGACCAGAGAAAATGCCAAACTTCTCTATAGCAGACCTTGTGGTAGAAAACGATCCCTAGGTATCGGCTAAATATAACAGCATGTTGTCCGCATACAGAGCTTTTTTTTCTTAAAAGTTTTCCCCTGCAGTTTGTCTCAGCAGGGCTGCAAGGGGCTCTATAGCTAATGAAAACAGAAGTGATGATAATGGACACCCTTGTCTGGTTCCACGGAACAGCAGGAAATAACCTGCCATTCTGCTGTTGACTCGGATAAGAGCTCTAGGGCAGGAGTATTGATTTACAGAGGTCCGATCAGTAAGATATTCTTACAGCAGAGGACCGGTTTTGGATGAAAAAATAAAAATAAACATCAAAATCCCCTCTTGAGAAGTGTCCTCATCTCCCTCTTTACATCAGCCCCTCCACCGCTTTCAGAGTAGTGTTCTCACACTTCCTTGACATCAACCCCCCCCCCAATAGTACTGTCATCTGCCCCTATTTACATTATCCACCCACAATACTGTCCTAAGCCGCCCCTCCCCCCCACATTACTTTTCTCAGTCCTCCTGCACATTACTGTTCTCAGCCCCCAACTTTAATGTCCTCATGTCCCCCCACATTCCAAGAGGCCTACAACAAAATTAACCACCTAACCCCCGGACCATATTGCTGGTCAAAGACCAGAGCACTCTTTACGATTCAGCACTGCGTCGCTGTGACAATTGCGTGGTCGTGCAACGTGGCTCCCAAACAAAATTGGCGTCCTTTTTTTCCCCACAAGTAGAGCTTTCTTTTGGTGGTATTTGATCACCTTTAGTTTTTGCGCTATACACAAAAATAGAGCGACAATTTTGAAAAAAATATATATATTTTTTACTTTTTGCTAAAATTAATATATCCCCCAAAAATATATAAAAAAACGTTTTTTTCCTCAGTTTAGGCCGATACGTATTCGTCTACATATTTTTCGTAAAAAAAAAATCGCAATAAGTGTTTATTGATTGGTTGGCGCAAAAGTTATAGCATTTACAAAATAGGGGGTAGTTTTATGGCATTTTTATTAATATTTTTTTTTTTTTACTAGTAATGGCGGTGATCAGCGATTTTTTTTCAGTACTGCGACATTATGGCGGACACTTGACACATTTTTGGGACCATTGGCATTTTTATAGCGATCAGTGCTATAAAAATGGCAGTGAAGGGGTTAACACTAGGGGGTGGGGAAGGGGTTAAGTATGTTCCCTGGGTGTGTTCTAACTGTAGGGGGGGTGGACTCACTAGGGGAAATGACTGATCACTGTTCATACATTGGTCAGGCATTTCTCCCCTGACAGGACCGGGAGCTGTGTTTATACACACACAGCTCCCGGTCCTCGCATTGTACCGAGTGATCGCGGGTGCCCGGCGGCGATCGCGCACGGGAGTCGGGGGCGAGCGGGGGCTTGCGTGCGCACCTCCGGTGGTGCGCTCCTATTGGTTGCTGAGCGAGGCAAAGTATAGCTACGTGCTCTCGCCCAGCAGAGCCGACCTGCCACCGTACAACTGCGGTGGCTGGTCGGCAAGCAGTTCAAGGAGCTGCAGGAATATCTGGCAAGTACCAGCTGTGTGGTACATGTGACAACAATTTCTTTTTGGCCATAATTCCAAAAGATAGGTGTGGCACAAAAACACTGCACATCACCAAAAGAACACCATACCCACAGTAAAGCATGGTGGGGGCAGCACCATGCTTTGGGGCTGAGACAGGGGCCTTTGTCAAGGTAGAGGGAATTATGAACAGTTCCAAATACCAGTCAATATTGGCACAAAACCTTAATGCCTCAGCTAGAAAGCTGAACATGAAGAGGAACTTCATCTTTCAGCATACCAACGACCCAAAGCATACATCCACATCATTAAGGGAATGGCTTCACCAGAAGAAGGTTAAAGGGGTTGTAAAGGAAAAATTGGTGTTACGCTTACCGGTAACGTCCTTTCCAGTAGTCTTTCAGGACAGCCAACATTGAGAGATAGGCTCCTCCTCTTCCTTCAGGAAACACGGCGCCAGCCCATAACTTTTCTTCTCCCCCTGCCAGACCTCAATTTTTATACGATCACCTCCGGTCAGCTGGAGAGACACAAGAACACATTAATAATCCACAGTTATACATCATTATCATACTGCGTTCCTGGTCTTTCAACGAGACTTCCAATCCTTCGGGTGGGTAACCAGGGCTGTCCTGAAAGACTACTGGAAAGGACGTTATCGGTAAGCGTAGCTCCAATTTTCCCTTCTCGTCTTTCAGGACAGCCAACATTGAGAGGATAATCGAGCACTTACCAACTAGGGTGGGACTACGGCTTGCAGAACCTTTCGCCCAAAGGCCTGCTCACCTGCCGACACCAGGTCTACTCTATAGTGTTTTACGAAAGTGGCGTAGCTGGACCATGTTGCTGCCTTGCATATCTGTTCCGGCGTAGCTACAGCCCTTTCTGCCTGAGAAGCTGCCAAAGCTCGATTAGAGTGTGCTTTTATCCCTGTAGGGATCTCTTTACCAGCCAAAGTATATGCCTGCCCAATGGTTACTCTACGCTTTGTGTCCTTTTCTGGACCCAGAAAAATAAAACAAATAATGAGCCTGACTTTCTAAATACTTTAGTCAGCTCCAGGTAGTGCAGGATGCATCTCCTGACATCCAACATACTGAACCGTAACTCCCTTTCATCTGAGGGATTGGGACAAACAGAAGGTAGAACTACTTCTGTGAAACTTCGAAGTCACTTTGAGTAAAAACCTGGTTCGGTTCTGGAAAAAAAACACAAAAAGAAGGTCTAACCGACAAGGCTTCTAACTCACTGACCCTCTTAGCAGTGCTCACTGCAACCAAAAAAAAAATGTTTTTAAAGTCAACTCCCTTAACCACTTGCTTACTGGGCACATATACCCCCTTCCTGCCCAGGCGAAATTTCATCTTTCAGCACTGCGTCGCTTTAAATTAAAATTGCGCGGTCGTGCGACGTGCCTTACAAACAAAATTGACGTCCTTTTTTTCCCCACAAATAGAGCTTTCTTTTAGTGGTATTTGATCGCCTCTGCGTTTTTTTTTTTTGCGCTATAAACAAAAAAGAGCGACAATTTTGAAAAAAAAACACAGAATATTTTTTACTTTTTGCTATAATAAAAATCCAATTTTTTTTAAATTTTTTTTTTTTTTTCTCAGTTTAGGCCGATATGTATTCTACATATTTTTGGTTAAAAAAACAATCGCAATAAGCGTATAGTAATTGGTTTGCGCAAAGGTTATAGTGGCTAGGAAATAAGGGATAGAATTCTGACAATTTTTTTTTTTTTTTACTAGTAATACGGCGATCTGCGAATTTTGTCAGGACTGCGATATTGCGACGGACACATCGGACACTTTTGACACATTTTTGGAACCATTCACATTTATACAGCGATCAGTGCTATAAAACCACACTAATTACTGTATGAATGTGACTGGCAGTGAAGGGGTTAACACTAGGGGGTGAGGAAGGGGTTAAATGTGAGTCCTGGGTGTGTTCTAACTGTGTGGGGGGAGGGGGGTGACTGGGGGAGGTGACCGATGCTGTCTCCCTATGTACAAGAGAAACAGCATCTGTCTCCTCTCACTGACAGGACGTGGAATTCTGTTTTTACACACAGCTCCACGTCCCTGCTCTAAAACTGCCGATCAGCGGGTACCTGGCGGACATCGCGACCGCCAGGCACGCACTTTGGCATCTCTGGGACGCGCGCCGCCATCCGCGCGCCCCCCAGTGGCCAGAGAAAACGATGCCGTCAATTGACGGCAGCTTGGATATTCAGATCCCCTAAGCTGCCGTCAATTGACGATGAGCGGGGAACCAAGTGGTTAATAGACACTTGTCTAAGGGCTCAAAGGGCAACAGTACCACCAACAGCACCACCAACAGCACCACCAACAGCAACAGTACCACCAACAGCACCAGCAACAGTACCACCAACAGTACCACCAACAGCACCAGCAACAGTACCACCAACAGCACCAGCAACAGTACCACCAAC
Source organism: Rana kukunoris (assembly GCA_029574335.1). Classification (NCBI taxonomy): domain Eukaryota; kingdom Metazoa; phylum Chordata; class Amphibia; order Anura; family Ranidae; genus Rana; species Rana kukunoris. The sequence continues at coordinate 484,403,250 of CM056051.1, read as the reverse complement.
AGTACCACCAACAGCACCAGCAACAGTACCACCAACAGCACCAGCAACAGTACCACCAACAGCACCAGCAACAGTACCACCAACAGCACCAGCAACAGTACCACCAACAGCACCAGCAACAGTACCACCAACAGCACCAGCAACAGTACCACCAACAGCACCAGCAACAGTACCAGCAACAGCAACAGCACCACCAACAGCACCAGTACCACCAACAGCACCAGTACCACCAACAGCACCAGTACCACCAACAGCACCAGTACCACCAACAGCACCAGTACCACCAACAGCACCAGTACCACCAGTACCACCAACAGCACCAGCACCAGTAACAGCACCAGTAACAGCACCAGTAACAGCACCAGTACCAGTAACAGCACCAGTACCAGTACCAGTAACAGCACCAGTACCAGCACCAGTACCAGTAACAGCACCAGTACCAGTAACAGCACCAGTACCAGTAACAGCACCAGTACCAGTAACAGCACCAGTACCAGTAACAGCACCAGTAACAGCACCAGTACCAGTAACAGCACCAGTACCAGTAACAGCACCAGTACCAGCACCAGTACCAGTAACAGCACCAGTACCAGTAACAGCACCAGTAACAGCACATGCATTTTTATGACCATTGAATTCCCCATCCTCCTAACTCCCATCATTGGTGTTCGGGGGGGGGGGGGGTGGAATAGTAGTGCCCCATCATTGGTTTTCCTGGGGGGGGGAGAATAGTGCCCCATCATTGGTTTTCCTGGGAGGGGGGAGAATAGTGCACCATTGGATTTCCTGGGAGGGGGGAGAATAGCGCCCCATTGGATTTCCTGGGAGGGGGGAGAATAGCGCCCCATTGGATTTCCTGGGAGGGGGGAGAATAGCGCCCCATTGGATTTCCTGGGAGGGGGGAGAATAGCGCCCCATTGGATTTCCTGGGAGGGGGGAGAATAGCGCCCCATTGGATTTCCTGGGAGGGGGGAGAATAGCGCCCCATTGGATTTCCTGGGAGGGGGGAGAATAGTGCCCCATTGGATTTCCTGGGAGGGGGGAGAATAGTGCCCCATTGGATTTCCTGGGAGGGGGGGAGAATAGTGCCCCATTGGTGTTTCCTGGGGGAGGGGAGGGAATAGTGCCCTATTGGTGTTCCTGGGAGGGGTAGGGGAATAGTGCCTCATCATTTGGTGTTCCTGGGAGGAATAGTGCCCCATCATTTGGTGTTAATCTGCCGTTTGAATGTAACACTCAGATTTTTCATTATTACTGTTAAATAAGCAAAAAAAAATCCACATTACATTTTTTTTATGATTTTATCCGATTAATCGAAAAAATAATCGGCCGATTAATCGATAATGAGAATAATCGTTAGTTGCAGCTCTACCTGCAGACATTCCTCTTTTCACTTCCTCATTGTTTGTTTTTGCTCAAAAGTTGCTCTATTTCTTCTCTGTTCTGTTCACTTCCTGCTTGTCTGATTGTTACTCACCACCGTGAAGGGAGACTATACTGCGGTGGTCAGTGACGTGCTCGCCCCCTCCTGGGAACTACATCTGTGTGGCAGGACACTCTCTACGCGTTAGAGACTTCAAGAAAATGTGAATTACTGGGCGTGCCGCAATTCATACTGGGAAATGTAGTTCTTACATGAACAAGTGATGCAAACCAGGAAGTGAATGTGAGAACAGAAACTAGAACGCCGGAGGTGATATAGATGAAGGCATTAAATTGGTATTTACTCATTTGTTAACAGAATCATTACACTATTCTGTCTACCTTGCAGACATTAATTTTAATTTTGTTTCCTTTACAACTCCTTTAAAGTTTTGAAATGGCCCAGCCAAAGCCCAGACCTGAATCTGATTGAAAATCTGTGGGGTGATCTGAAGAGAGCTGTGCACAGGAGATGCCCTCGCAATCTAACAGACTTGGAGAGTTTTTGCAAAGAAGAGTGGGCAAATATTGCCAAGTCAAGATGTGCCATACTGATAGACTCATACCCAAAAAGACTGAGTGCTGTAATAAAATAAAAAGGTGCTTCAAATAAGTATTACTTTAAGGGTGTGCACACTTATGCAACCATATTTTATTTTTTTATTATTACTTCCCTCCACCTAAAAGATTTGTAAATATATTATTTTACTTTGCTATAAAACATATCTAATAAAAAAAAATGTAATTGAATTTCTTAGCGTATATTGATTGGTTTGCACAAAAGTGATTGCGTCTACAAACTACGACATATTTTTACTAGTAATGGTGGCATTCGTCGATTTTTAGTAGGACTACAACATTGCAGCTGACAAATCGAACACCTGATATTTTTTACACTTTTTTGGGAACCAGTGACACTAATACAGTGATCAGTGCTAAAAATATGCACTGTTACTGTACTAATGACACTGGCAGGGAAGGGGTTAACATCAGGGACGATCAAAGGGTTAAGTGTGTCCCTAGGGAATGGTTTCTAAAGCCTCATACACACGATCGGATTTCCATCAGACAAATTCCGTGGAATTTTGTCTGAAATGCGTTGGCTGTGAACTTGTTCTGCATACAGACGGCAGAACTTTTTCAGCCAACATACACAAAACTACGTAGTTTTTCCCGCTCTTTAGCGCCACCCTTTGGGCAACTTCTGCTAATGTTGTCTTATGGTTAGTGTTGGTTCGGATCATGCGTGTTTGTACTCCAACGGATTTGTGTACACACGATCAGATAATCCGACGGCACACACATTTGTTGTCAGAAAATTTGAGAGCATGCTATCCCACATTTGGTGTCGGAAATTACGACAATTGTCCGATGAAGCGTACAAGCGGTCAGATTATCCGACAAAAACCCTGCCATCCCACAATTGTTGTCGGAAATCTGATCGTGTGTACGGGCCTTAACTGTGTGTGGGATAAACTGGAAAAACACAGATATCCGTGTTCCTACGGTACTTAGCAGAAACACAAGATCACTGTGTACTGCCCTGTCAGAACAGGGATCTGCATTGTTTACATATGCAGATCACTGTTCTGCCCCTCTAGGGAACGATTGGCAGGTCTCGGCAGATATCGCGTTTGCCGGACCCGCAGATTAACTCCCCCTCTTGCTTATCTATTGCAAGAAATGGTGTACAGGTATGTCATGCAATAGAGCCGCCCTGCCGCAGTATATCTGCGGTGGGCGCTCTTTAAGTGGGTAACTATGGAGTCTCGCTCTGTGTCTCACGCTCTCTCTGTCGCTCCCTCTTTCTCTTTGTGTGTGTCTGTGTCTCTCTCTCTCTCTGGCTCTTTGTCTGCCTCTGTGTGTGCCTGTCTCCACCCTTCGCCTTGATCCCCAGTATGTATTAAAGTAATCCCAAACTGGTTCACAAGGGACATAGTTCCGTATAGGTACTTACCACCTAGTGATTAGCTTATCCTTTTCCCTCCACATAGGGCGGAAAGTAGGCCTGCCGTTACCGGTAAGTCCAACGTAGGTTTTCTCCTATCACCTTCCAGGATAGCACACCTGAGAGGATAATCAAGCAACCCACAGGCCTACCTTCAGGGTGGGACCACAGCTTGTAGGACCTTCCGACTGAAAGCCAAGTCTTGTTGTGACAACATTTCCACACGGTAGTGCCTCAGGAAAGTATGACTAGACCAGGTCGCCGCACTGCGGATTTGCTCCCAGGAGGCCCCTTCTTTTTCAGCCCAGGAAGTTGCTAGAGATCTGGTTGAATGAGCTTTGATTTTAGCTGGAGCTGGGATTCCAGAGCATACATAAGGACCTGGAGATAGCTTCTCTTATCCATCTGGAGACTGAGGCTTTAGAGGTCTGAAGTCCCTTCCTGGGCTCAGCATACAGAATTAGTAGGTGATTTGACCTCCTAAAATGTTTTGTTCTTTCTAGATAGGTAAGAAGACACCTTCTTACATCCAGACAATTACATTTACTTTCTTTCGTTTTTTGGTTCATCGTTTTTTTTAATCATTTATTTTTATTTTTTTATCACTGCTTTACACATACCTATATCCGACAGTCTTGAAATAGATATTAGAGCATTACATATATTACATAAATAAATATTACATAAATAGATATTAGAACAACTAATGGCTGTACCCCTATAAGATTAATATCTTATGTAGTGTTGAGTAGGTGTTGTGTTTGTTGTATTCCTCCCCCCCCCCCCCCCGTGTCCCCGCCTCCCTTCCCCTTACCCCCCACCCTCCCCTTCCCTACCCTAGTGAGCATACAAACCTGGTAATGGGCGAGTTAGATTATAGATAGGTGCCGCCTTTCCTGATGTTTAATGTTTGACGCAGGTAGGAGCGGGCACATAGGGGCCCGCTCTTGAGCAAGCCCCCATATGCCTATGCTCCGGCGTCAAGAATACCTACCCTGGATCCTCGTCTGTTAACTGCCATAGTCTCCATATTTTTACAAACTTATCATGCTTCCCCTGAGTGATGTAATGTACCTTTTCGTTTGAAATTGTTTGTTTCATAACTGCTAACCAGTTCTCTATAGATGGGGGCGCCTGAGCTTGCCATTTTTGTGCAATTATTTTGCGGGCCTGGAATAGGCATCTCAAAATGGGTTCAAGGGTACCTTGCGGTACCTGGGTATCGTCCATACAAGTGAAGAAAAAAGGGGCGCTATCTGCTAATATATTGAACATATAGTGTACAACATAAGTGTGAACAATATAATATTGAACAATAGAAATGAAAATAAAAATCGTGGCACAACAATATGAGCAAATAAATGACAAACAAGTGAATACAATATAAATGCAAATAATTGTAATAATAATAATCAGTGAATGTCTGCACAAAGTCCATCAAAAATTAAGATGTGCATTGATGTGCTGAGAAACAATTGTAATCTTAAAAAGTGCTTTGTGTTGGATCATCCAAATATAGTAATCCACCTTCACCAAAGTGCCACCGCAAGTGAGGATAGATGGCTCCTTACCCGATGTTGTTGACCTATTACTTAAAATAAGGTCAAATAAAGCTCGAGTGTCAGCTGCTATCCATGGGGGACTCGATACCGGACCCAGTTGGTAATGGATTTCATATAATGAGAGAAACAGCTACCATAGTATAAAACCTTTTATTTTAACAAAATGCTCAAATAACAACAGCCGATTGGCCTCTTACTTGAAGTGGTGCCCGTGTGCCCGGCACTGAGGCTGTAGGCTTTAGGCTGTAGATATGAAGGGGTATGGAGAGAGAGGTGAGGTAAGCTGGTAACGCCGGTGTGCGTTCCACCGCCGTCAGCTTGAAACCAGGAAACCGGAAGTGGCTAGTAGTGCGTGCCCAGGTACTACTAGCCACTTCCGGTTTCCTGGTTTCAAGCTGACGGCGGTGGAACGCACGCCGGCGTTACCAGCTTACCTCACCTCTCTCTCCATACCCCTTCATATCTACAGCCTAAAGCCTACAGCCTCAGTGCCGGGCACACGGGCACCACTTCAAGTAAGAGGCCAATCGGCTGTTGTTATTTGAGCATTTTGTTAAAATAAAAGGTTTTATACTATGGTAGCTGTTTCTCTCATTATATGAAATCCATTACCAACTGGGTCCGGTATCGAGTCCCCCATGGATAGCAGCTGACACTCGAGCTTTATTTGACCTTATTTTAAGTAATAGGTCAACAACATCGGGTAAGGAGCCATCTATCCTCACTTGCGGTGGCACTTTGGTGAAGGTGGATTACTATATTTGGATGATCCAACACAAAGCACTTTTTAAGATTACAATTGTTTCTCAGCACATCAATGCACATCTTAATTTTTGATGGACTTTGTGCAGACATTCACTGATTATTATTATTACAATTATTTGCATTTATATTGTATTCACTTGTTTGTCATTTATTTGCTCATATTGTTGTGCCACGATTTTTATTTTCATTTCTATTGTTCAATATTATATTGTTCACACTTATGTTGTACACTATATGTTCAATATATTAGCAGATAGCGCCCCTTTTTTCTTCACTTGTTCACACGTATAATTCAGTATTCTGCATTATTTAGGGAGCAGCTCTTAGTTCACATTTGTAATATTCCTTCCCCTCCCCCATTGTATTTTGGCGCGAGATTCCCCCAATCCTTTCCTATCGTCCATACAACCTAAGAGGCAAATCCTGGCTGCTGGAACAAGGGCAGACCTAAATTTCTCATTTATCCGTGTTATAATACCCGCCCAGAAGCTGTATAATTTTGGGCACTTCCAGACCATATGGAGAAGATCTCCTTTGTTGTTGCATCTTGGGCACTCATTATTGGGTCTCCAGCCCAACTTAAACATTTTGTGGGGGGGTGTGATAGACCCTATATAGTAAGAATAGGTGAGACAGTCTTTGGGCCGGGGCAATAGACACCCAGGCTCCTTGACGGAGGATCATCTCCCACTTGGTTCATCATAAAGGGACAGGAATATTATGTCTTGCGTCCTATGAAATAAGGATGCTACTTTTGGTAGGTACAAGGGATCTGCCCTGAGATTGACTGTCTGGCTGTACCAGCAGGAAGAGTTCCTTCATGGACAGCACCTGCAGATCCCCTACCCTCCTGGCTGTAGAAATTGCTAACAAAAATGCTAATTTTATAGTTAGAAACTTAAAGGGAACCTCTTCTATAGGTGTTTAGATAATGCGTCTAACACCCTAGTTAAGTCCCAAGACGGAAAACTACCTTTAAGGACAGGGGAAACTCTCTCCCTTGCTAACAGAAAAAGTTTTAATGAGGTCCTCTTTTGAATGAATGAATGAAAACTTATATAGCGCGGCACATACAAACTAAAATCGCCTCTGGGCGCTTGTTGTTCCTGTCTCCTTTGGTATCAAAAGAGATGAGTCTTGATCTTCCTCCTGAATGCCAAGTGGTTCTCCTCCAACCGAATGCGGTTTGGTAAAGCGTTCCATAGTCTGGGACCTTGGACCGCGAATCTTCTTTCTCATTTGGACTTGTAGTTGGCTTTCGGTATCTGGAGTCGATTTTGATTGGTGGATCGCAGAACGCGATTGGGATTATGAGCTTTTATTTTTTCGCATAAATAATGGGGAGCATTCCCATGAATACATCTATGCGTTAGACAGAGTGCTTTAAAGTGATTCTGTCTTTTACTGGTAACCAATTAAGGGATCTCAGTGAAGGTGAGATTGATTCCCAGGGTTATTTCCCAGTCACAAGTCTGGCGGCCGTATTTTGAACGACTTGTAGACAAGCGATTTGGTACTTGGGGAGTCCGAGGTAAAGGGCATTTGCATAGTCCAATCTTGAGTTTACAATTGCTCCCACCACGACCGCTATGTCGTCTTTGGGGATTAAATGAGTAAGTCTGCGTAGTAGGCGCAGCAGATGGTGAGATCCGCTGACTACTGACCCTATTTGTGCGTCCATTGTCAAGTAGGAGTCGAAGATGACCCCAAGACTTTTGACTTTGGCGCTAGGGGTGATGATTTTGCCCAGAATGGGCGGGGGTCCAAGTTGTTGCAGGTTGATTCATACGCTTGGCGTGAAACAGTCTTCTATCAAAATAGACAGAGGGCTGCTATTTGGACCCGAAGGGTACTGACTGTTAAGCCCAATTCTACTCTGTCCTGGAAAAACTCAAGGAAAACCAGAACAGTAGTGGAGATCATCTATCTTTCTTTACCCCAAGAGCAGAAAGTCTTTCAAACCTTTTTAGTCACTGGTTTTCTACTCAAAAGGAGGGTATTTAATACCTTCTCTGAGCAGCCTTTACACTTCAGTTTCTGGCGCTCACTAACCAGGCTGTCCGCTGGAAAAATTCCAGCCTTGGGTGTAGAACTGGCCCCTATAGATCTATTCTGTTTAGGAGCTTCAGTGGTTCCGCTACAGCCATTGATTTCAGACTTGCAAACCAAGCTCTCCTTGGCCACCAGGGTGCTATCAGAAGGATTTGGCCTGGAGATCTGCTGAGCTTCTGAAGGACCCGTGGAATCAAGGCCAAGGGCGGGAAGGCGTATGCCAGCCTGTAATGCCAGGTCTGAGTCATTGCATCTAAACCTTCTGACTCTTTCTCGTGGGAAATCGAGAAATATCTCTTTACTTCTCTGTTCTGCCGGTTGGCAAACGTGTCTATTTCTGGATTTCCAAAGTACTGCACCAGGGTTTGAAACACCTGAGGGTTTAGTTCCCATTCCCCCTGTCTTAGCTGACTGAGGAAGTCTGCCTCTGTATTGCTTGTCCCCTTTATGTGTATGGCAGAAATGGAGAACTTTTCCTTCTGCCCAATCCAGGATTTCCTTGGATAGTTTCAGTAGGGGTCTGGACCTGGTACCTCTTTGGTAGGCTATGACCGTGGCGTTGTCTGAGCTTACTTGAACCTCCTTGCCCGTGATGTCTTTCCAAAAGGCTTTTAGGGCTTCCCCTACTGCTCTAAGCTCCCTGTAACTGGATGACGTCCGAGCTAGTGAGCTGTTCCATTGCCCTTGGGCTTTTTTCTTCTCTAGGTGGGCTCCCCACCCCCAATAATTGGCATCTGTGGTGACCTTTACCGGGTTCCACTGAGCCCATAGTCGACCTTTTTTTAGGTTTTGGGGAATTGTCCACCACTCCAGGGATGACAGGACCTGAGGGGTGAGCAGTATCTCTATGATCCAAGGACTCCTTTTTGTCCCAAGAGGACAGGAAGAAGAAATGAAGCGTCCTTGAGTGGAGTTGTGCCCAGAATATTGCTGGTATACTCGCTGACATCAGGCCTAGGGTTCTTAGAATTTCCCTTCTGGAGTGTGACAGGATCTTTTTTAGATCCCCTACTGCTGAAGCTAGCTTTGCCACCGACTTCTGGCAGGAAGAGCTTCTGCTGCCTGGTGTCCACTATGTAGCCCAGGAAGGTCTTGACCTGTTCTGGTTCGAGGGAGGATTTTTCTGTATTGACTATCCAACCCAGGTTTTCCAGGACTGATACTGCTTTGTTGGTATCCAACGTGACCTGGGAGGCTGACTGCCCGGAGATTAGTAGATCATCCAGGTAAGGTATTAGGGATATACCCTGGAGGTGTAGAAAGGCTACTGCCTCTATTAAGATTAGTCCAAATGATAGGGCTCTGAATTGCCTGTGAAAGATCTCTCCAACTACTACTGCGAACCTCAAATATGCCTGATGATCCACGCGAATTGGCACGTGCAGGTAGGCATCTTTAAGGTCCAGAGTCGTTGTGAAGGCTTCCTTCATAAGGTTCTTGCGTACTGAGTAAATACTTTCCATAGTAAATATTTTGTATTCTAGAAACTTGTTCAGGTTTCTTAAATTTACTATCAGGCGGTATTTTCCTGATGGCTTGCGGACAACAAATATGTGGGAATAGAATCCCTGGTAATGTTGTTCTTCTGGTACTGGTACCACTACCTGTTAGTCGACCAATTCCTGGATACCCTCCAGGAGGGCAGATCTTTTTAGGGCATCCCTTGGAGGATGTGTAAGAGTGATCATAGAGGGGGTGTTGCTGAAACTTCCGGACGATAACCTTCTCGTAGGATTCGGCAAATGTAAATGCTGTCCGAAATCTTTTCCCACTGAGGAACAAATTGGGACAGTCCCATCCCCCCCCCCCCCACTCTGTTCTTGGCGTCACTTAGTTTCTTTTGCGCCAGCTTTGGGAGAAGGGAACAGTAAGTTGTTCTTTTTCTTCCCCTTACCATAACCCCACCGTTTGTTGGGTTCCTTTTTGGTTCTGTGCTTTGATTGCCCAAAGGGGTCTCACAAAGTTTTCCTAAACTTATCTTTTTTGGGTTTAACTGGAAACTTTTTACCCTTTTCTGATGACCTTGACAGGACATCATCCAAGCCCTGGCCAAAAAGCAATAAGCCTTGAAAGGGCAGCCCACATAGCTTACCCTTAGATGTTACATCTCCTTCCCAGGCTTTAATCCATACAGCTCTTCTAGCTAGTTGATTAATGCTGCCCTTTTAGCCAAAGCTCTTGCAGATTCGATTACAGCATCCGCAAGGTAAGCAGCAGCTTTTCCTATTACTGTTAGAGAATCAATGACATGCTCTGATTGTGTTCTTAGGGACAGGCGCTTGGTGAGCTTCTCCACCCAGGAATCTGTATTCCTGGCTACACAGGCTGCTGCCAAGGCTGGACCCATGGCTGCTGTATTTTTTTCAGTCTCTTTTTCAGTCTCTCTATTCCTGTAGGACTAGATCCTTAAGGGATTGGTGGAGTGGCAACACTATATTGAGATTTTCTCAGCCCCCTATAAACCTTATCATGTGCTGAAGTTCCGTAGGGGTTTCTAGAATCTCTTCTGTGGCATATATTGCCTGGAGTCCTTCCAGATCTTCTACAGCAAAGAGGTGTCTCCTTAGCCTTGTCTCCTCCTGGGACTGGCTTTAGCAGTCTATATTCAACTACCTCTGAGCTGTGTCCTGATCTGGCCTGGCTTTCTAAGTCCCCCCCTTCATCTTCCTCTTCCTCTACCTGGCCTAGAGGTAGTACTTTGTGAGGGTGGGAGGAGGGCACTGGGTCCCCCTGTAAATAGGCTTTCTTGAGAGGATGTGCCTTCTCTAGGGGTAGCTGACTGTCCAGCTGCTTTACGGAAAGCTTTAACAGTTGCATTTCTGTCTGCGTGGATGCAAGGAATCTTTTCATTATTACAGCAGCCTCCTTCCCCGCTAAATTATTTATACATTTATAACAAAAGGGTTTTGAGTGGGACTTTATCTTGCAGTTCCCACAGCCCACAGGTGCTATGCCCTGTTGCAGCAGGAGACTGTACTGAGGCCTCCTGGGTTACGCTGGGGGATTCTGTAAGACAAAAGATGTAACACATATGCATAACATTACTCTTTCTTCCCCTAAGACTGCAGGTTGGTACTGGGGAGGGGAAAGGGTAAGATGAGAAGTGAAATCCAGTTCCTGTTCTGGCTGGCCCCATGATCTCAGTACCTTGGAAGCCAGGACCTCTCACTCCCTTTACAAGGTGGGTTTTACTCACCAGTCCCTGACCTGGATCTGCATGCAGTCGCATTTGCCTTCCCTTCCTCTTGTTCCATGAAGAGGTTGACTGGGTCCTGGGTTGCTGGTACCGCTAGAGGGGCTGGTACAGCAAGCCGACCGCTTCCACCGCCTTGCTTTCCACGCCACTCTCCACTCTGTCTCCCGGTGTCCTAACACTTGTGGGTTGCATTGTGTCTGCGGTGCCGTCCACTTCTTGTGATGTGGCTGTGCTCAGAACGAGCCTTGGAGCTCAGTGCTTCCTCCTAGGAAAATCCGGAAGTTAAGAGAGCGGGTTAATGGCGCGGTTTTTGAAATACAGTGATGGCGCGCACTCCCTGCAGCCAGAGCACTGGTGCATGCCTAGGGCGACTTGTGAGAAGCACAAAGCCTGCAGGTTAGTTCAGCCCTACCAGGCCTCCCTAAAACCTGTCTCAACAGGGGTACCATTAGACCCTCCCCGGTCTTTTAGGTCTTTAAACAATACAAACATGTCGCTGTGTTCGGGAGAAACACAATCAATACTGGGGATTAAGGGAAAGGGTGGGGACTTATAACAAGCTGTCAATTGACTGGGTTTCCTGTAGGGAGGAGCCCTCGTCTCAGGTGTGCCGTCCTGGAAGGTGATAGGAGAAATTGTGTTTTTCCCATATCTTACATATTCCTCTCTAAAAACGCTTATAAACCAAAATGTGCATAAACTCAGATTACAGTTTTTACACACGTTTACAAGCATTTGGCGTTTGAAATGCCAGTAAACTACAGTCCTGAATGTGATTCATCTGCTTTCATAAAAATGCCAGTAACCTCAACTGCCTCTAAACTCCTATAAATGCCTGAGTGTACATGTATGAAGATATCAGTTCAGGGGCAGCTAAAAAAACACACACAACTGCTCCTAAACATTTATCAGCTGCAGTGTATACGAGGCCTTAGTATAATGCCTAGGACAGTAATGGCGAACCTTGGCACCCCAGATGTTTTGGAACTACATTTCCCATGATGCTCAGCTACACTGCAGAGTGCATAAGCATCATGGGAAATGTAGTTCCAAAACATCTGGGGTGCCAAGGTGCGCCATCACTGGCCTAGGACGTTCACTGCAATAGACAAAGCATGCAAAATTAGGAACAATTACATGGGACATATAAAAGGAATGACATGAAGGAATGCCGATAGACTTAAAACCACTTGCCGACCAGCCGTTGCAGTTTTACTGCGGCAACATGGCTCGGCGAAACGATGTTATGTTAGGTCGCTTCGCCCTGTGGCCACTAGGGGCGCATGCCGCTGCTGGCCCCCGGAGCCGAGTGCTCAGCAGGCGTGATGACCGCCGGGCACCCGAGATCGCTAGTCACACTGCGAGAATCGGGATCTGTGTGTGTGTAAACACACAGATCCCGGTGCTCTTAGGGGAGAAATGACTGATCGTCTGTTCATACAATGCATGAACAGCGATCCGTCATTTCCCCTAGTAAGTTCCATTCCCCTTCAGATAGAACATGCAGAGGGAACACAATTAACCCCTTAGTGTTAACCCCTTCCCTGCCAGTAGAGCTGCACAATTAATCGTTAAAAAAATCATGATCAATTTAAACCCCTGGCGATCTCCAATGCAGAGTTTGCGATTCTTTCATATAACAAGTGGAGAGACTTTATCTGCTCACTCAGCTGTCAAAAGAAAATATCCGGGCAGTCAGCCAAGTTCTTAACAGAAAACATTGTAACTAATGCTTCCTTCTTAGATCAAAGGGATAAACTTTTGTTTGTAATAACATGAAACATTGTAACTAAGTTCCTTCTTAGAGCAAACTTCTGTGTGTAAATGCAGGAAGTTTAACCACTAAGGGCCAGATTCTCAGAGGCGTTACGACGGAGTATCTCAGATACCCCGTCGTATCGCCTTTTTTTTGTCCTCGTATCTATGCGAGTGATGCTTAGCATCACTTTTGCATAGATACGCTTCTACATCCGACAAGTGTAAAAGCATTACACTTTCGGATCGTAGGTGTAATGACAACTCCGGCCACTAGGTGGCCTTCACGTTGTTTTTTCATTTGCATATGCAAATGAGGCTAGTACGGCGATTCCCGAACGCTTTTACGCCGCCCCGTCGTCGCGTACGTCGTTTACGGACTCGTAAGGTTACCCCAGCTTCTATGTGGAGTAACCTTACGAAGTTCCGTCGGGTGCCGTCGGACGCCATGTTAAGTATGGCGTCGGGTCAGCGTCGGCTTTTTCCGTCGCTTACGTCGTTTTACTAACTCGTTCGCGAATAGGGAGTTGCGTAAATGACGCTCACGTCGTTTTGACGTCGGTTTCAATGACGCTTCCCGATGTGAGCTGGAGCATGCGCACTGGGCTTTTTCCCCGGCCGGCGCATGCGCAGTACGTTCGACGCGGGGGCGCGCTTAATTTAAATACAAGCCGCCCCATTTGAATTGCGCGGGTTTACGCTTGGCGATTTACGAGACGCCAGCGAAAACTACGGAGCAAGTGCTTTGAGAATAAAGCACTTGCTCTAGTACGCAGCGGCGGCGTAGTGTAAATGGCTTACGCTACGCCGCCGAAAATATATGAGAATCTGGCCCTTAAAGTCTAAATCTTTTTCTTTTTTTTTCTTTTTTTTACCACGTCAGCCTTAACTAAGAAACTGGAGAGCAGCTCATAGATCCATGCTTCCTTTGTCTCCATAACAGTTTTGCATCATCTGTGGTATCGAAGCGGCTTTTTACCCCCCTTTTTTTTTTTTTTATATTATTGTTTTATTTTATTTTATGTTTTTTTTTTTTTTATTATTTATAGTATAAGACAATGGATAGATTGTTGTGCTATCCGGTCCTTAAACAATTTCGCCCCCCCTCCTCCTCCCCCCCACCCCCGTGACCCCCAACAGGAAACAAGAATGAAAAAGCCTTCCTTATACCAATTGTGTTGCTGTTATTCTAATTTATGTTTTCTAGTTCCAGTAACTGTCTAACTTCAGGTTTTCCGCATAGCTCCACGACTTTTTGTACACTTGCCATTTTTTCCATTTTTCCTTAAAATCCTGATTTTCCTGATTTTCCTGGTTCCCCCCCCCCCACCATTTCCCTCAACTCTTCCATTCTATAGGTCTCCTCCACCGCATTGATCCATTCCCACATCATTGGGGTTTCTACTTTCTGCCAGTTCTTAGGTATAAGCCTTTTTGCCGCGTTGAGAAGGTGGGGTGTGAGAGATTTTTTATACCTTGTTATCCCCTCTTGCCCACCATGGAATAAAACTGCCCACGGGTCGTTTTATATTTCTTTCCCCGTAATCTCTTTTATTTGCTCTATAATTTGTTGCCAGAATTTTTTAATTTTTGGGCACAGCCACCACAGATGTGCCATAGTTCCTTTTTCCAGGCATCCCCGCCAACAATTACTCGGTTCTCCTACACTGAATCTGCTCACTTTGTCTGGCGTGGCATACCAGCCCGAAATACATTTGTAGTTTGACTCTGCGGTTCTCGTATCGATGGCAGAGGAATGGGTCAATTTCATTATCTTTTTGAAAGTGTTATCCCCTCTTAGTGACCCCAATTATTTTTCCCATTTCTGGACGAAGGGCGGCTCCACCAGCGCGTCCACCTTTACCAAGATCTTATAATTTCGACACTGTGCCTTTTGAATTTACTTTTTTGCACAGTATTTCCACTGGGGTGAGCTCTAAACTCGTCCGCAGGGGATGTGGGAGATGTTGCACAAAGTGGCATAGTTGGGTATATCGCCATTCATCCAGAATCCAGGTTCCTGACCTATCTTTCAACTCCTCAAACCCCATAATTCTACCCTCAGATAAATTATACTTAGGTGAAATAATAAATATTTTAATCCAGTTCCCCCCAATGTTTTTCTCCCCCGGTGCAAAGTATGGGTTTTCCTTCAAATTTATGAGGGGTGAGTTGTAACCCTCATCTATTTTTTGTGAACTCTATCCCATAATCTCAGTGTATCTAGTGTTATGTCAAAAGTTCTTTTATTTAGTGCTCTATATTTTGCGAGAAGCCCATATTATAGTGCTCAATTGTGCTTTAGTATAGTAATCTCTTATATCCGGCACGGCAAGTCCCCCTTTGATCTTTTCTTGTTTTAAAATTGCTAGTGAGATTCTATGTTTTTTGTTTTTCCAAGTTCATCAGGATTGAGTTTAATGTCCTCAGAAATTGTTGGGGAAGTGCTATAGGCATCATTTGGAATTTATAGAGGATCTTAGGAACCAGGAACATCTTTAAGGTATTGATACGTCCTATCCAAGAAATTGGTTTGTTTATTATTTTTTAAATATCTGATTTGGTCTCGTTTAACAGGGATATAAAATTTATTCTATACATTACCTTATCTGACCTTGTTAATTTAATACCTAGATATTTGAGCTCTTTTGTCCAGGGATATACATATCTCCTTCTAATAATCTTCTCATCTTTTTTATTTAGGTTTATGTTCAAAATTTCAATTTTTGACTCATTAATTTTGAAATTTGAGATGGTACCATACTGTTGAAATATCTTGGTTAAAGCTGGGATAGTTATCTGTGGGTTAGTAATATAGAATAAGATATCATCGGCAAACGCCGATCGCTTATGCTCCTCGTTCCCGACCTTTATCCCACTGATTTCGGGGTTATTCCTAATCGTAGATAACAGTGGCTCCAGGGACAGGATGAAGAGGAGGGGGGACAAAGGGCATCCCTGACGCGTCCCATTTTTCATTTCAAAGGGGGCGGATAAGGTGCCGTTGATTTTGATTTTTGCCGTAGGGTGATGGTAGAGTGTTTTTACCCAGCTAATCATCCTGTCCGACGCCCATCGCCTCTAGTGTTTTAAACATAAAGCCCCAGTCTACCCTATCGAAGGCCTTTTCGGCATCTACCGACATGAGTATACCTGGGACCCTATCTATTTTTAACTTCTGGATTAAGAGGAGCGCTCTTATTCCATTGTCTTTACTCTATCGGGAATGAAACCGGTCTGGTCTGGGTGGACCAGTAGGGACATTACTCTTTTCAGTCGCTCTGCTAGGATTTTTGCGAATATTTTGATATCCGCATTCAACAACGATATTGGTCTATGTCCTGAGCAGAGCGAGCTGTCCTTACCTTCTTTTAATATGATAGTAATCGAAGCGGCTAGGGCTTCCCTACTTGTTTCGTGCTCTAGACCCAGCCCGTTGAAATATTTGCATAGCCTGGGTATCAAAATTTTGCTAAATTTTTTAAAGTACAGGGCCGTGAAGCCATCCGGTCCTGGGCGGTTTCCCGCCTTCGTATTTTTTAAGGCTTCTTTGATTTCAGCTTCTGTTATTGGTTTGTCTATGTTAAGTCTATCTATTTCCTTAACCTTAGATAACCCAGATTTTGAGATAAAATCTCTGGCCCAGATTCAGAGAGAATTGGATTCTCGTAGCGTATCACGCTCACACTACGCCGCCGTTTTTTACCTGGCTCTACGTGGAATCCAGGTAGATTTTGTCCAGTAAACGACGGCGGCGTAGTGTATTTCTCCCGTCGCAATCCATCTACGCGAGTAGGGGGCGTGAAGGATTTAAAATAGGCCCGTTCCCGCGGCGATCGAACTGCGCATACTCCGTTCGCAAATTTCCCGCCGTGCATTGCGCGAAATCACGTCGTTACGTCATTCGTTGTTTGAGTAGCGTCGTTTACGGACATTTCTATTCCCGAACGAGTTACGCAAAAAAAAAAAATAAAAAAAAAAAATTAAATTCGACGCAGGAACGACGGCCATACTTAACATGGGCTACGCACCGTTAGACCAGCAAAAAGCTGGTCTAACGGTACGTAAAAAAAAACAGACGTAAGCGATTGCGAAGACCGCTCGTATCTTCGTGGATCGCCGTAAAAACACATTTGCATATCCCGACGCATCAAAACGACGCAAACTCCTCCCAGTGGCCGCAAAAATATCGCAGCGTAGATCCGAAGGCTTACGAAGACGTAAGCCTCTCGGATCGAAGCCCGAAGCCGCCGTATCATGGTTTGAGGATTCAAACTAATGATACGGCGCGCTAAATTTGAAATTAGTCCTGTCTAACACCAGTTAGACAGGCGTAATTGCTTTATGAATCTGGGCCTCTGACTTTAGTCTCCTTATCTACGATTTGGTGTCCCCCCTGATCAATCGAGTACAGCTCTTGGTAATAGTTTTTAAAAGTCTCTGCTATTTCATTGGTGGTGTAGACCAAGTCTCAGTTTTTTTTTTTTAATCTTCTCAATGTAATTTCTAGTTTGCTTTTTTTTAACCATTTTCGTCAAGTGTCTGCTAGGTTTATTACCCCATATATATCTCTCCTTTACTATGCTGTTAATTTTTTTTTTTGTTATTAGTTCTAGAACCTCTCTAAATTCCTCTCTTTTTAACGTTAACTTATGGTGGGCCTTTTGCGTTCTCTTTTGTGTACTTGTTCTAGGTGTGCTATTTCTTTAACTAGGGACTCATACCTCCTGTTTTCCTAGCCCCCTCGGCGATTAGTATTCCTAGAATGTAGGCTTTGTGCGCTTCCCATAGGGTAGCGCCTGAAATTTCCCCATTGTCGTTTGTTAAGAAAAAGTGTTTGAGTTCTTGTTCCACCTTTTTCGCCCCGTCCTCATCTCTTATTAGGTTTTCATTTAAGTGCCAAATAGGTGTCTGATTCTGTTGTGGGGCGGTTTCCATTATCATATTAATTGGGGCGTGATCCGTGAGGGTTGTTATTTCAATTTTAGCCTCAACCACGTTATCTAAAAGCCTATGATCTACTAGGATATAATCTATCCTAGAGTAGGTCCCGTGTACAGGGGAGAAAAAGGTGTAGTCCTGTTGCCTTGGATGCAGCATCCTCCATACGTCCACCAACTGGCTTTCCTGCATTTTCCGTTTACATTTTTGTAACCACATACAATTCTTCCCCTGTACACGGGACGTACTGTCCACTCCCGGGTTTATACCGAAATTAAAATCGCCCATCACTATCGTGTAGCCCTCGGAAAACCCTTTGAGTTTGCCCAAGATCCTATTAAGGTATTTTACAGGCCCTGCATTAGGAGCGTATATATTGGCCAGCGTATAGGTAGTACTTCCAAGTTTACCCTTTAGAAATAAAAATAAAAATAAAAATTACTGCCATATTTTTCTTATTCTACAGCATTACAATCCCTTCCACCTCCTGTTGGGAGTCACATCCCCTTCTCCCCACCCTCTCCCCCACCCTACCCTGGGCCCACACAACAAAAGGGCCTCTGAACCATGGATCCCTCATTTTTCTCTTCCCACGGTTCTCTTGTTTGAGGTGGGTCTAGCCCCGCCCCCACCCCCCCTCTCCGGTGGGGTCCGGAGGGGGGGGGGTTTAACCGGGAGCCAGAAAAGGAGAAGCCTCCGTTCGCCGCCTTCCCCCATCCCATCCCGCCCCCTCTCCCCCCAGACCCCCCGGAATCCTTTACTTTTGGTTGTTGATGTTATTACTTAGTCTACCCATCCTGGTAGTTCAGAAGCGTGGAAACCTAGCTTATTACAGAAGGCTTCTAATTCCTCTGGGAATGTTAGCTTTGCTAAGATGCCCTCTTTCTGCCCTATGAGACATGCTGGGAAGCCCCATTGATATTTGATATTCTGTAAGCGCAGCTGTTCCAACAGTGGTTTGAGCAGCCTCCTCCTTGCCAGAGTTTCCCAGGCGAGGTCGGTGAATATCTGGATCTCCGCTCCCTTAAAACTCAGGGGTGGCTTCCTTCTTAGTTGTGACCAAATTTCCGCTTTTTCTTCGTAGTTTCTAAACCTTACGATGATGTCTCTTGGCCACTACCTTTCTCTTTGATTGTCCTATTCGATGGACTCTCTCTATTTTGAGGGGTTTTTCAATATTTTTCTCCAGGATGGGTAGAAAGAGATCATTCATGATTTTTCTTAGATCCTCCCCTTTTTCTTCCTTAATTGAGCGGATCCTTAGATTTTGTCTCCTGTTTCTATTCTCCTGGTCTTCAAGCCGGTACTGTAATAATCTGTGATTTTGTTTCATTATGCAATGTTGATCTTTTAATTGGTTGATTTCCAGGGCTTGTTGTTCGTTTGTAGTCTCCGTCTCTTCCACCCGTGTTAAGAGGTGGCATAGATCCTGCCTCAGCGTGCTGATTTCCTGCCTGATTTCTTGTCTTATTACATCTTCCAATCTCTTTAGCATGATATTCATGTCACTCTTTGTAGGTATTTGGATGTCTGCTCTTACTTCCTCAATATGGCTTACATCCTGCTCCCCTTCTATTGATACGTCAGTATTTGTGCTGTTCGATCCTCCTGCTCCTTTTTTGGTCTCCCCTTTTTTTTTCGTTTTTTGGGTAGTATTAGGGCTTTTGATGTTTCCATCTTGAGTCATATTGTCTAATCGTGCTGGTAGCCGTATTTTCCTTGGGTATCTTCGGGGTGGTACCCCTAGTTGTTTTGCCCATGTTATGTTTCTTCGCCGTCCTAATTTTTTTCCCCAGCTTTAGGAGGGTAATCAGGGCTTTCCTTGTTTACTGTGTTTATTTGGTCGACTAGATTGCGCATGTGGCACCTTCTCTTCTAGAACTACACCTTGTCCCTCCTATGGGTTGCCCAGAGGGGGGGGGTCCAGAGGGGGGCTCTTTTTCCCGAGTACCGTCTCTCTCTCTCCAACCCGTATCCAGCTGAGGGGGGGGGCACGGGGGGAGGAGGCACCTGTCACAGGTGTTTGTGCCCTGTCTTCTGCCCTTGGAGTATACGGTTGAGCACCACAGTAGATCTTATGCCTCTTTATGTTATACTAGCCGTCTACAACCCCGAAGTACATAGGGGGGGCTAAACCAAATACACCAAATGCACAAAATGAACAGGGTTCTTTTGCCACTGCTACTACCACCTTTTGTTTACTGGGTTAGGCGGTGCGAGTTTATCTCTAGCACCAACCGCATATCCCAGCATCAAGTGAGCTATAGTATCATGTCTAGGGAGCCTGTTCCCATACGTCAAGTACTAACCATAGGGGAGCCTTATTACTTCTATGCAGGTGATGATGATAATATGAGCAGTTTAACCAGCAATACACTGTTTTTTGACCCGTGGAAACCACCACTTCTTACACGCATAGTCCATATGCCACTTAGCCCCCCCCCCTTTTTTTTTTTTCCCCAGGAGCTCTTAACAGATAGGAACTGTCCACCTCACCCGATCCTGATGTGGATCATAAACCGTTCATATTATAAATGCCACAGCCAAAGAGAGGATCGCAGGTTTATTTTTACCTGGTTCCGCCGAGGGTCTGGGATGGGAGAGGTCTTACCCGCCCGTCAGCTTTTACCCGCTCGCAGTGTCATCCGCAGTGTCGTCTGCTCTGCACAGCTGCGCTCGGTGGGTGTTCTCCTTAGCAGCTACTGAGGTGTAGGGGGGGGGGGCTTTACCGCGATGTCTCGGCGGCAGGTACGGACGGTCAGGCATCAGTGGGGACCGCGGTTTTGCAGTCTCTCGCGGCGTCCATCCTCCGTCCCGTGGTTCTTCCGGGTCGCGCCGTCTCCTTCCTCTTCCTCCAGCTCCAGGCTTAGGCGAGGCTCCACCCTTCCCTCAGCGTGTGCGTGCACCTCATCACGCCGGTGTAGTCTAAATCTTTTTCTGACACTTGTTTCTTAAAGTGGAGTTCCACCCAAAAACTGAACTTCCATTTTTTGGAACCCTCCCCCCCGCCGGTATCACATTTGGCACCTTTCAGGGGGTAGGGGGAGAAGATACCTGTCTAATACATAGATCACTTTGGTGATCTACGCCACTTCTGGTACCTACGCTAAGCCCCTGCTGTCTTCTGGGAGACACACAGCTCCCAGAACACAGCGAGGACCAGTGAAGACGCACAGCGCTACTCGCGCAGTAGGGAACTGGGAAGTAAAGCCACAGCGCTTCATTTAAGGATTCCCTCACCAAGGATGGCAGCAGGGGCAGCCGAGAGATTGTTCGGCCTCAGCTGCCAACATCGCGGGAACCATGGACAGGTAAGTGTCCATATTTAAAAAAGTCAGCAGCTGCTGTATATATATATATATATTTATTTTTTTTAAGTGGGACCTCCGCTTTAAGTTTTTTTTTTTATCCACTAAGGTTTTATTTAGTTTTCAGGACGTACAGAGCATACATAGTCCCCTTTACAATGCGGGGGAAAAACAACATCGTTACATACATTTTGAATCTAATCCAGGGTCAATGCCTACCATCTCATAATACATCTCAATATTCTCCCTTACGTTAGAGCACATAAAATATATCTCACCCAACATTAATGCCCAATAGTCTATCAGTCACCAAGTCCAACGGGGCCAATCCCGGCGCATCCAGCCATCCTGCCCATAACTTCTCGAACTTATGAGCATTACCCCTATGCTGATATATCATCATTTTCTCCATTCTCAGCAATGTCCCAATATTAGCAATCCATTCCGTCAAGGTCGGGGGAGCCTCCTCCGCTTTAACCACTTAAGCCCCGGACCAATATGCTGCTAAATGCCCAAAGGTGTTTTTACAATTCGGCACTGCGTCGCTTTGACAATTGCGCGGTCCTGCAAAGTGGCTCCCAGGGGGCTACCCTGGACTTAACACTATCTGCCTGTCACACTAACCCTAAATGCAGCGATCAGTAAATATATGATCACTGCTATTAGTGACACTGATTGGGGGGGGGTTGATCTGAAGGGGTTAAATGTGCCCATGTGTACTGGTGTCAGTGTAGTGTTGTGCAACTCACTTGTGATGTCTTCTCTCCTCTCGCCGGATTGAAAATACTGCCAAGGGGAGACGTGACATCACTTCCTCTGCCTGCGTTTACATTACACAGGCAGAGGGTGGGCAGAGCGGGGGGAAAGCGGATTCGCTGGGAGCGATCACGAGGAGGCGGACAGAAACGAACAGCCGCCCCCTCATCCCAGAACGCTCCCAGAGGCTAAACGTCCGCCGTATGTAGCGGGGGGGGGGGGTCCCGATCAGACCCCTGACCTGCGGGAAGGCAGGGACGTACCAGTACGCCCATCTGCCTGTACGTGCCATTCTGTGGACGTAGATATACATGCGGCAGGCGTTAAGTGGTTAAAGTGGATGTAAACCCCCAATTTTTATTTTTTTTATGTCACAGAGTAAAATATTTCCTATCATCTGTGCCCATTCTTGCCACACAGAGTTAATCCAGCTCTGAGCAATCCCGATTGTTCAGTGAAAATTAATAGACTTCCAGATAAAAACCTGTCGAAATAAAAAGTCTGTTTCTCTCCTCTTGCTTTGAGTGATAGGTTATTTACATATCTAAAAAAGGAGAAAAACTGCACTAACTTAAAAATAAAATAAAAAATATAAGCGGCTACAAAAGCAATATGACAAAAATTTAATAAGGAATGGTGAATAAATAATTAGCGCTACAAAGACACAAAAAAAAAGTGAAAATCAAATAAAAAACTCTGGATAATTGTAATTAAACCACAGTGATGTGTAAATAAGTGTCCCAGATGCCTCAGTTGAAATCCATTTGAACGAAACGCGTCGGGATAGGTACACCTATCTCCCATATTGCTTTTATCCTTTTTTTATGCTACAGTGATCACTTTTATGTATATTTGGTTTTTATAAATAAAAACCTTATCTCTCCTTTTTTACCTGCACCATTGGAGCATGTTTTTTCTTTTCCTTGCATGATCTGTTCGGATACCAAGTTTTCATACTCCCTGAGTGGGTTTTACTTTGAGAGGATACCAACTCTTCACCATCCATTGCCGCTTTGGAACAAGCAGACCTTCTGTTTTTTTGCCTTCTAACCTCAATCTGTGCCAATCAATCCACGGTGAGGTTCCAGCCCAGGATTACAGCCAACCATCCGGATACCCTGTGCGGAGTCTACCATTGGGCCTTCATTCAGCTGAGCAGATTCGAGTGGAGTCTCTTTCATGCGCTTACGATCTATTGTCACTGACAAGTAGATCAACACTATCCGGTAAGAGTATTCAATCTACTCCCGTGTTAACGTGCAGAGTGTCCTCTTCATGACGATGGTGTGGTCATACACCCATTACTGATAGACTTGTGTTTTTGACCTTTCCTTTGTCAACTAGTGGACACTTATTTACACATCACTGTGGTTTAATTACAATTATCCAGAGTTTTTTATTTGATTTTCACTTTTTTGTGTGTCTTTGTAGCGCTACTTATTTATTCACCATTTACATATCTAGCTTGGACATGTTTATCATATGTTATGTTAATCATAATATGAGGTGATCCAAAGTACAAAAAGTGAGAAATCCACCCCTCCCCCACATTACACATCCTGGTAATATACAATGAACTTTGGATCACCTCATGTTATGATAAACATATGATAAACATGTCCAAGCTAGATATGTAAATAACCTGTCACTCAAAGCAAGAACAGAGAAACAGACTTTATTTCCACAGGTTTTTATCTGGAATTCTGTTCATTTTCACTGAACAATAAAAGAGGATTGATCAGAGCTGGATTTACTCTGTGTGGCAAGACTGGGCACAGATGATAGGAAATATGAGGCTCCATTCACATCTAGGCGTATATATGCCCGACGCCGCATACGCCAGAGGGGAAATTTAACATTCCCCTCTATAGAGATGGTTCACATCTCCACGCCGAAACGCCGGACGCCTGAAGCTCAAAACAAGTCCCGGAGCTTTTTTTTCGGCGTTCGGCATAGGAGATAGTGGACCTCTCCTAAAAGGGGGGTTAAAAACGAGGCGTTTTGTAGCCGCAAATCGCGGTACAAAACGCCTCACATTTGTCGCCGCAATTCGCGGCTCAGGACGCGCGGTGACAGTATTTTTTGCTAGAAATTTACTTAGAATCCCCAAACATTATATATATTTTAGCAGAGACCGTAGGGAATAAAATGGCATCTGCTGCAATATTTTATGTCACACTGCATTTGCCCAGCGATTTTTAAATGCAATTTTTTGGGGAAAAAATACACTTCAATTAATAAAAAAACAGTAAAAATGATCGCAATTTTTTTTGTTTTAATGTGAAAGATGATGACACGCCGCGAAAATTGTGATCTGTTAACCACTTAAGGACCGCCTACTTAACATTTACGTCAGCAGAATGGCACGGCTGGGCACATCAACGTATATATACGTTGGTTCTAGTACCCAACCGTGGGTCACGGGCGCGCTCCTGCGGCGCGCTCCCGTGACCCGGTCCGAAGCTCCGGGACCGCAGGACCCGCAGACCTGATCGCCGCTGGAGTGCGGCGATCGGTCCCCGGAGCTAAAAAAAGGGGAGAGCCGTGTGTAAACACGGCTTCCCCGTGCTTCACTGTGGCCGCAGCATCGATCACGTCATCCCTGTTATAGGGGGACATGATCGATGAAGTCACACCTACAGCCACACACCCCTACAGTTGTAAACACACGCAGGGAACACAAAAAATCCTACAGCGCCCCCTTGTGGTTAACTCCCAAACTGCAACTGTAATTTTCACAGTAAACAATGCAATTTAAATGCATTTTTGCTGTGAAAATGACAATTGTCTCAAAAATGTGTCAAAATTGTCCGAAGTGTCCGCCATAATGTCACAGTCACGACAAAAAAAAAAAAAAAAAAAAAAAAAAACGCTGATCGCCGCTATTAGTAGTTAAAATTTTTTTTTTTATAAAAATGCAATAAAACTATGCCCTTATTTTGTAAACGCTATAAATTTTGCAAAAACCAACCGATAAACGCTTATTGCGATTTTTTTTTACCACAAATAGGTAGAAGAATACGTATCGGCCTAAACTGAGGAAAAAAATATATATATATATATTTTGAGGGGATATTTATTATAGCAAAAAGTAAAAAATATTGAATTTTTTTCAAAATTGTCGCTCTATTTTTGTTTATAGCACAAAAAATAAAAACCGCAGAGGTTATCAAATACCACCAAAAGAAAGCTCTATTTGTGGAGAAAAAAGGACACCAATTTTGTTTGGGAGCCACGTCGCACGACCGCGCAATTGTCAGTTAAACCGACGCAGTGCCGAATCGCAAAAAGGGGCAAGGTCCTTTACCTGCATTTTGGTCCGGGTCTTAAGTGGTTAAGCAAAAAAATTGTGATTCTCATTTTAGCCAGAATCGTGCAGCCCTACCTGCCAGTGACATTTGTACAGTAATCGGTGCTCTTGTATAGCACTGATCTGATATGTCTGCCATAATAGCGCAGTCATGATAAAAATCGCAGATCGCCGCCATTACTCGTAGAAAAAAAAAACACAACAATAAAAATGCCATAATTCTATTCCCTTATTGGGCTGAAGTGATGGGCATTCCATTATTCTCTATGGGCATTCATTTTAGTATGTCACCACTTATATTCCTAAGTCTAGAAAACAGAAAATTGTATAAATACCGTAATTTTCCTTTTTATATAAAAATATAGAGAGACGCTTGGTTAGAATACATGTAATTACATGCTAGAATTGTGGGCCAACAGCTTTGAAAACAATGATTTGGTCTACATGGCGAAACATCTGTGTCACTATGACAACCAAACAGCTAAAACGATCAGAGTGGTCACCCATGGCTTTGTGGACACCTCTATGAACATGGTTTATAGTCGGACAACTCCCCCCGCCCTCTGAATACACTACACACGATATTTCCGCGTTCTTACAACTCTGAAGCACCTAGGATAACACACGTAATGACACAACTTCCTCCACACGGCCCTGCGCCATGTCTGCCCCTCTCTCCCTCACCTCATACCACACCAATCATGGCCGAAGGAGCTTCGCGCAGCTCCAGGACGTCATATCCCTTTCCTGCAGCCAATAGCGCACGAGCTTTCAGTTTACGCCAGCAACTGATGCCGAGTCGACCAATGGGCGCGGTGTGCTCGAGGTGTGCTGTGCGCAGGCGCAGTGGCTGCTCTGGAAGTTGTTCCCCCGTGCTGTGGACATGGATGGCGGTAATAGAGGTGAGGATGGGAGTTCAGGGGGTGATTACTGGCAGGGGGGGTGGGATGAGGGGCTCTGAATTGGAGTGGGAGTGCGGCATGAAAGGAATGCAGGAAGTTGTGGCTTCTATTGAGGAGGGCGAGAGGGCACAGTATAAAGGAGAAGTGTATGATTGGTCATAAGAAATCTGCTTCCTGCTGGGCCTCCCTCATCATTTTGGAGTTTTAAAAAACCCTCACCTTGCAATGCAACAGCTGCTGTATGTTGTCTGACCGGTCAGTGGTTTGGTCTCCATGGAAACGCAAGCATCGGGGTGTCCTCTTCAGCCTGGCACCTACTCACCCAAAAGCTTCATAGGCTGTAATTGGTTTCTGCCTTTTCTGTTAAGCTATACGGTGAAGGGCGTCAATTACAGCCTACCGGGCGCCAAGCTGAAGAGCACATCTTAGTCTTGTGTTTCTTCGAAAAACAGATCACTGACTGGTCAGTCATAGATATGCCACCATCTGGGTGTCCTCCTCAGCCTGGCACTTACACGGGCAGTAGCCCCATAGGTTGGAACTAAACTTTCTCCTCCGTTAAGGTATAGGGCGAAGGGCATCAAATACAGCAAGTGTCGGGACAAGGTCATTCAGCATCCAGGGCAGAGATGCCAAACTGAACCCTCCCCATGTCCCTTAGGGCTAAGGTCAGGACTCCCCTATCCCTGCAATAAACCATTGCGCCCAGGCCTCTTACCCCAACCCTGATTAAAGCCTACAGGGAGCCAAGCTGAAGAGGACGTCTTGGCACTTGTGTTTCTTCAGAAACCAGATAACTGACTAGTCAATCAAGGAAACAAATGCTCCTGTGGGTACTCTTCAGCCTGGCGCCTACACGCCCTGTACCCACATTGTAAATTGGTTTCTGTCTATTCTGTTAAGGTATACGGCAAAGGGCGTCAACTACAGTCTACTGGGCGCCAAGCTGAAGAGGACATCTCAGTCTTGTGTTTTTTCAGAAACCAGTTAACTCACTGGTCGATCATAACGACGCAAGCACCCAGGTGTCCTCTTCAGCCTGACACCTACACAGCCAGTAGCCCCATAGGTTGGAACTGATCTCTTTCTCCTCCGTTAAGGCGTAGTGTGAAGGGAATTGATTAAAGATTACGGGGCTACAGGTTATCAAGCTGAAGAAGGAGGTCTTAGCACTTGTGTTTCTTCGAAAACCAGATCACTGACTGGTCGATTATAGAAACGCAAGCACCTGGGTGTCCCCTTCAGCCTTCACACCCAGTAGCCCCATGGTAATTGATTTCCACATCTCCTGCCAACCTAGAGGTTGATGGGTGTCTGTTACAGCCAACAGGGCACAGAGTGGACATCTCAGTACTCGCAATTTTTTGAAAACCAGACCACTAACCGATTGGGCAGGTTGTAGCAGCTCCTGCGTTGGGAGGCAAGTATTTTCACTCTAAAAAGATTAGAGAGAGCTATCGGGAGCATGTTTCTATTAAATGTCTCATCATACACTCTTTACTATTATAGAGGGTTTATAGAGTACCTACAGTTAGAATAGCGCTTTACAAAATAGAGAGACTTGGTAATAGTAAAATATAATTCGAGACAAGAGGGTTAGAAAAGCCTTGCTTGTGAGGACTTACAATCTAAAGCAGACTTTTTTAACCAGGGTACCTCCCAGAGGTTGCCAGCGGTTTCTTGGGTAATGAGCAAATTCTTCCACTCAGATGAGTAACCACTGACACCAGTCAACTTCTCTCTAAAAAGGGGGAGGAGTTATTCTCAATGATCACAAACGTAAGGAGCATTCTCCCCGCTGACCATCGTGCTGATGTACTGTGAGCTGTAGATACAGTAATTATTGGTAGGGGTTCCCTGAGACCAAAAAGTTATTTTAAGGGTTTGCCCATGTTAAAAAGGTTGACAAATGCTCATTTAAACAGAAGGGGAAGTGCCACAAAGGGAAATAACTATGTGTAGATGAGTTGATGGAGAAAATAAAATTACAGTTGTTAGACGGAGGAGGGATAGGTATCCCCAACGAGATGAGTTTTCGGGGATCATCTAAAAGGTTTACAGAGTAGGAGATAGCCGAATAGATTGAGGTAGGGAGTTCAAAAGTAATGAGGGTGACAAGGGAAATAAAGAGCAGGAGGTCCTGGGATAAGTGAAAATGACAGTTCAGGTGATATTTATTGAGGCAGGGAGTTCCAGAGAATAGGAGATGCTCTGGAGAGGTCCTGCAGGCAGGCATGGAAGAAGATGATAAAGAGCAGGAGGTCCTGGAAGGAGCGAAAAAGACAGTTCAGGTGATATTTATTGAGGTAGGGAGTTCGAGAGAATAGGAGATGCTCTGGAGAGGTCCTGAAAGCAGCTATGGGGGAAAGGTGACACGGGACATTAAGAGCAGGAGGTCCTGGGAGGAGTGAAAACGAAAAGGATAGTTTGGATGATATTTTAGGATGAGACTGGTGGTGTAGCTGGTGCAGAGTTGAGGTTGACTTTGTAAGTTGTTAACATTTTGAATTGTATTTGTTGGGAGCCAGTGGAGGGATTGGCAGAGAGGGGAGACACACTGAATGGCTGCTAAGATGGATAAGTCTAGCAGTAGGGTTCATGACTGAGAGAAGGGGGGGGGGGGGTGGGTGAGCTAACCTTGTGTTGTGTAGAGGTATGCCAGTGGGAAGGGAGTTGAGATAGAAGAGGCAAAAGGTGACAAGAATGCATTAGTAACATGGTGGGGGTCATTGATTAAGAAGGGTCGAATTTTGTAAGTATTACAAAGGTGAAAGTGGCAAGATTTAGATGGTAAATGGATGTGGCGTTGATTACATCCAGCACCTTGGCACGAGGGGAGAGATGAAAAGTTGTGCTAATAATCTCAATGAAAAAGGTTGTGGGATATTATATTATATTATTTATTTCATAAAGATGTTGCTTGATACTTGTTTTCATTTTTAACAGAGAACTGTTTATGTTTTTATATTCAGGTAATATGTGCATGACAGCCAATAGAGTTTTAATTTTTTTTTGTTTTTTTTTATATATATTAGGCTTTATGTACACGGGATGTTTTTACAACTGCTCCTGAACTATTTAACTTGACACATTTAAAACGTCTGTTTTGACGCGTTTACATGCCGGGTTTGTGTTTAGAAGCGTTTTTGTTTTTTTTTATGACGAAAAACGCCTATCAACGAAACGCTGCTAAACACGGGTTACCATGTTTCGCTGCGTTTGGCGCATGAAATGTGGAAATCTTTGGCGCCTGAACTCATTTTTTTGCTTTCAAAGAAACGCTGTTAAAAGCAACTGCCCAAAAAACGTCAATAAACGAGACTGTGTACATGGTCACATAAGATAACATTGAATGAGTTCAGGAGCAGTTGAAAAAAGCATCCAACTGCCTCTGAACATACGTTTAGCAGCGTCCCGTGTACATGGGGCCTAAAGTTGCACTTATGTTTGGCAAAAAACAATATATGTTTATGATACTGGAGATATGACTTTTTTGTTGACTAAAATACAACTAAAACTCAAACAATTCAGATGACTAAGGTACGACTAAAGCTAAAATGGCATTTTAGTCAAAAGACTATGACTAAAACTAAATTGGAATTTGACTTCAGAATTAGCACTGTTAGGAAGTGGTTTAACATCCATACCAATAGTAGTTGAGTGCAAGGTTAGTTGAGGAGTAGGAATACATTTGGATGTCGTCAACATGAAAATGGTATTGAAAGCCATGTGAGATTATCAGCTGACCAAGGGAGGAGGTGTAGATAGAGATTAGAAGGGGTCTGAGGGCTGATCCTTGAGGAACACCAAGATGGGTAGAAGGAAAACTAGAAAATAGCAGCGTCTTGGAGGCCATTGGATTGGAGTTTTGTGATGAGGAGTTGGTGGTCAACTGTGTGGAAGGCATCAGAAAGGTCTAAGATTAGGAATACTACGTTTTAGCAGCTAGTAGGTCATTAGTACATTTCTGTGTTGTGGGTGAAAGGTGGACTGTAATGCCGCGTACACACGATCACTTTTTGTGATGAAAAAAAACGAAGTTTTCCACCATGAAAAAAAACAGTTTTTCCAACTTCATCATAAAAAACGATGTTGCCCACACACCATTGTTTTTTCAAAATGCTCTAGCAAAGCGCGGTTACGTACAGCATGTACGACAGCACTCTGTTCCATTCAAGCTCCCGTCTCATAACTTGCTTCTGAGCATGCGCGGGTTTAAAACATAGTTTAAGCCCACACACGTTCATTTTTTACAACACAAAAAACAACATTTTCAAAAACGACATAAAAAATTGAAGCATGTTTGAATTTTCTTTTGTCGTTTTTTAGAAGACGGAAAACGTTGTTTTAGCCCACAAACGATTATTTTAAATAACGTTTTTTAAAACGTTGTTTTATTTCATCACAAAAAACAACCGTGTGTACGCGGCATAAAGGCTCAAACATTGTTAACAGTATGGTAGCAGGTTATACAGCTGTAGACTAGGAATTCTAGGAGTTTGGAGTTGAATGGAAGGAAGCAAGGAGACAGGGTTTAGATTGTTTCAGACTGTTGGGGTCCAGCGAGGGCTTTTTAAGTATCTTTTACAGAAAGTTGCCTGTAAAGAGGGAGCAATTGTAAATGGTATTAAGAGAGTGTAAAATAGAGCAAGAGGGTGACGGGAGTCGTTGAAACGGAATTGGGGGCAGGTGGGCACCAGAGGAAAGTTTTTAGCGCCATAGTAGATGCGGTAGAGATGGTATGTTAATTGGCAGAGATAACTGGATAGTATCAATCTCATCACAAATTGTCTTTCTTGTTTTTGAAATGACTGGTAATATCCTGGGTAGTGGGCAGAGGCAGTGGGGTACAAAGTAGGAAAGCGCTGCAAAGGACTAAATGAAAGGGTTTTTAGTGAGTGATAAAATAGGTCAGTTTGACAGCACAGAGGAAAGTATTGTATTTTAGGAGGGCAGCTTCATTCAGGGCAAAGTCTCGCAGGAACCGAGTTTCATGCCACATGTAATCATTGAAAGGGAGAAAAAAAAAAGTTCAAGCTAACAAATTCATCCTCTGCATCCCATAATACATTACACAATGCTTGCTGATCTATAGGGCAACCTCAGACAGACAATATTACAGAAATTTGTTGCTTAGCCACTCAGCGATAAAGTTTGCACAATGTTTGGCAAGTTCACGAGTGACCGTCACTTTGCATTCATGACAAAGGGGAGCAATTTGTAGCAGTCAATGCTAACATGATGACATGGCACAGGTTTTACCCATAATAAGTTGCTTCTTGGTGGAAAGATTGGGCAGCGCCTATAGTGGTTCTGCCACTAGTTACAAAATGCTGCCAATTGGCAAGGAATCGCTTCTGTCTGATGTGACTCATAGATTGTGTGCACATGGAGGGGAAGTTTGGTGAACCTTGGCTTTTGCTACAATCTATTTGTACTGTAGCTTTAACAAATTTTGCAGCCATGCCTCTAGATTAAGGGGGTGTCCCAGACGGCTATGAATGTGGCTCAACACAAAATCGTAAAACTTACTTACAAATGTTGATTTTTTTTTATTTTTTTTTAGTCTGTTGCTTAGACCAGGGGTCTCCAAACTTTCTAAACGGATGGCCAGTTTACTGTCCTTCCAACTTAAGGGGGGCCAAAATGTGGCCCTTGGGAATAGAAAAAGTCAGCACATCAGTGGGAATAAACAATGCCCCACCTTTGGTATTATTGGAAGGAATATCGCCTCATCATTAGGAGGAATTGTGATCCATAATTTTTGTCACTGGGCCTCATTATTGGTGCCATTTGGAGGAATTGGGCCCATCACTATTGTCATTGGGCCCCATTTTGGTGTCATAGAGAGGAATTGTGGCCCCCTGTCAGTATGAGTGGATGAAAATCGTGCCCCAAGGGCCAGATAAAAGCAAGAAAAGGGCCACAATTTGGAGACCACTGGCTTAGACCATACAGGTGTACGTGGCATCCACATAGTGAAGTAGGATACACATGCTCTCTCAATTTGTGGGTCCCATAGAGCAGTGGTCATCAGCCCTGTCCTGCAGGGCTCACTAACAGGCCAGGTTTTATGTATTACCTTGGGGAGATGCAGACTAGAATACTGCAATCACTGAGCAGCAAATGATATCACCTGTGATGCATTTCAATTATCTTGCAAACCTGGCCTGTTAGTGGGCCCTGCAGGATAGGGTTGATGACCACTGCCATAGAGGAACCATTTTCTAAAAATATTTGTAAGCTACGGGTTATCTTTCAATGCATTGCTTCTGTTGTAAGCTTTTATTGTTTAACTGCTTTCCGACCAGCCGCCGGCGGCAGGTCGGCTCTCCTGGGTGAGAGCCCGTAGCTCTACGTCGGCACTTCAACGGCCGCTAGGGGGCACGTGCGCGCCGCCGGCGCGAGCTCGCCCCCGAGTCCTGTGCGCGTGACCGTCGGGCACGATCGCCGCCGGGCACACGCGATAGCTCGTTACAGACCGAGGATCGGGAGGTATGTGTGTAAACACATAGCTCTCGGTCCTGTAAGCCGGGGAAACGCTGATCTTCTGTTCATACAATGTATGAACGGAAGATCAGTGATTTTCCCCTAGTGAGGCCACCCTCCCATACAGTTAGAACACACCCAGGAACACACTTAACCCCTTCCCCGCCCCCTAGTGTTAACCCCTTCACTGCCAATGGCATTTTTATAGTAATCCAATGCATTTTTATAGCATTGATCGCTAAAAAAATGCCAATGGTCCCAAAAATGTGTCAAAAGTGTCCGAAGTGTCCGCCATAAGGTAGCAGTACTGAAAAAAACGCTGATCGCCGCCATTACTAGTAAAAAAAATAATAATAATAAAAATGCCATAAAACTACCCCCTATTTTGTAAACGCTATAACTTTTGCGCAAACCAATCAATAAACGCTAATTGTGATTTTTTTTTTTTATGAAAAATATGTAGAAGAATACGTATCGGCCTAAACTGAGGAAAATTTTTTTTTTATATATATTTTTGGGGGATATTTATTACAGAAAAAAGTAAAAAATATTGAATTTTTTTCAAAATAGTCGCTCTATTTTTGTTTATAGCACAAAAAATAAAAACCGCAGAGATGATCAAATACCATCAAAAGAAAGCTCTATTTGTGGGAAAAAAAGGACGCCAATTTTGTTTGGGAGCCACGTCACACGACCGCGCAATTGTCAGTTAAAGCGACGCAGTGCCGAATCGCAAAAAGTGCTCTGGTCATTGGGCAGCAATATGGTCCGGGGGTTAAGTGGTTAAACATCAATAAAAAACTTTTGAAAGAGAAATTTTTTATCTATTTTTTAAATTTTGATGGGTAAAAATGCATTTACACTTAGCGAACACACATGGCCAGACAAAAATCGGACAGCGTCTCTTTTTGGAGTTTTATAAGTTTTATCTTCCCAAAGAAAAATCTCCCACTCTTCACAATCACAACTTATTTATGTCATCCGTTTTTGGCAGTACCTATATTTATGAGCAACTGTTTTCAAGGATGAAGCACACAAAGGGCAAAATTAGAACCAAAACATCGGAAATTCATTGAGAATTGCTACTCCATCCAACCAGCTATTGATGTTTTAGTTGACCAAAAACAGTGTCAAATATCGCACTGGTTTTATGTTGCCCTCTTTTTTTACTTTTATAATAAAAAATAAATAAAGTTTTATTACCCGGGTACATTAGCTACATCGGTGATTAACTTGTGATCTGCCTGACTTTTTCTGCTCATCAGCTATCCTTATTGTTGGTACATTTTATGTGTGGCCCAGGACAATTCCTCTCCTTTCAATGTGGCCCAGGAAAGTCAAAAGGTCGGACACCTCTGCTCCAAATGATTTTTAACTGTCCGCCTTATTTTTTTGTTGTTGCCATTCTACTTGGTCATAAAAACTAAATAGGGGGGGGGGGGGCACCTATAAGACAGGATAGGTGTAGAAATTAAGGGGGTTTAGATTCCACAGACTGAAAATGGTGCCCCCATCTTTAGAGAACAGTAGCTTTATAACATAATGGTTACATCGTAGAAAGTCATGTTTCACACATAGACACTTGTTATACCAGTTGACTGAAAAGATTTCCTTTTTTACGTATTATTTTAATTTTTTTTCATTAACAGGATTTGGACCTTGGGGTCAAGGTCGAAATCATCAAGGAGGTAAGGAACATAGTTCATTACTGTGTGATTACAAGTTTCTGCTAATTATTATATTTGTACTATCTCTGGATTTAAGTTGTCAAAAAGCAGATCAGAAAAAGTTGGGTGTTTTCTGTAGTAGCTAGTCAGTGGCTTACTTATTCTAACCTAAACAAGCAGATTTAAAGGGGTAGGTCCAGGCCAAATACACATACAGCTGTCGGGTCACCTGAGGCTAGGTGAAAGATGCACTCCATTGGAGTCAGAAGTGCACCGCTAAGGTAGTGGACACTAGGACTGACTGCTGTGGATGGAAATCTGGGAGGTTCAGAAAGGCAGGTCCACTGGGGCACCAACACTGTCCCACTGGGAGCTAAAGCATAGATTCCCCAGGGCGCAGAGTCTAAGAGCCAGCAGGTGTTCACCAGAGCCTCTAGTAGTGAGGATGGACTGCGCTGCCCCTAGGGTCTCCCAGCAGACTACAGGAAGGTAGAGTGGAAGCAGCAGACTGTGACAACAAAGGATAGTCAGGAGATGGCCAAAAGTCGGGGCAACAAGCAGGTAAGGATAGTCGAGAACAAGCTAAGATCGGTAACTGGAATCAGACTTAGAAGAGACAGGAAGTCGCACATTATATTGATCAGCACAGCTTGCTTGCAGTGCACAGGTTAATATAGAGTTCCCTGATAGGGCCTGGGGTGGAGCCATGCTTTGAGGAGAGATTACTTAAGCGGCCAGGTGGGAGTGACTGGCCTCTTAATCTGAGCACATGGGGGGGTAAGCTGACAGACAATCATTACAGCATAACCATGACAACAGCCTTAGGATACAATCAGAATAATGGTTGTTAGTATGATGCCAGGAGTGAATATCCTGTACTTATTGTAAAAAGAATTCTGGAAGTAAAATGGAGTATTTGTTTTTTTTACTATTATTCAGCCTGTCATAGGTATTGTATGTACAAACTCATCATTTAGAAAGTTTAGGAGGGAGGAGTAATTAAATGGTTGTGGTGGTTTATTTTAAATACATCACTTACTGAATCCTTATGGAAATGTATAATAAATGTGTATGTTGGATTTATGGAAAATGGCCTCTGCATTGGAAGGGTTTTGTCTTTCTGTCTTGACTGGGCCTCAGTGCAGGCCTCTACAGGGAAGTGAGCAGAGAACCCAGAAACTCCATGCTTGGCCTCTACTCCTCTCTGCATGTTCTTGCAAGGGCGATAAAACGTGAACAGTGACAGAGTCAGCAGAGAAAGGGAAAACATTGGTGGACGGGTGTTTGCTGGTAGAGAAGTGCAGTGTGTTGGATGTTGGGGTTCAGTGTCTGGGAGCATGGGCGTCCGCTCCATAGGGCAAGGGGGGTCATTTGCCCCCCCTGGAATCGACAGGGAGAGCCAGGAGCAGGGCTAAACTGGCCCTGGGGTCGCTTTATACAGCGATTGCAGCTCTCCCCTCCCTCTTTCACGGAGCTGGGTCTGTGTGCAAGGTCTTGCCCCCCTAGTTTGGCTCGTCTGATAGTCTTTTAGTCTTCTGCCTATCACACGAGCCGAACTAGGGGGACGGGACCTTGCACACAGACCCAGCTCCGTGACATACGATACGAGCGCCAGAGGACAGAGGGAGGGGAGCGCCGTTTTATATAGTTTACCAGGCCTGTGCTTTGTTTGTTCCAACATCTGTTGCCACAGGTTACACTAGACTATTTTCTGATGTGTTTTTAGCAAGTCTGGAAACGCAGAGCAAACACAACACAGAGTTGTAGCCTACTGCAGAGTTTCTAGTAGTCCCATATTTAGAGTGCCTGTCCCTCTTCTGGAATCAAATCCATTTGTCCATCATTCCAAAAGGTTCCTCTTTTAGACCTGAAATAAATATACTGTCAATATAGTGTAGTGTTTCAGTCAAGGAAAAGGGGTGCTGTGTAATGTAAAGGGGTCTAGTGATGCAGGGTGCTGTGTAATGTAAAGGGGTCTAGTGATGCAGGGTGCTGTGTAATGTAAAGGGGCCCAGTGATGCAGGGTGCTGTGTAATGTAAAGGGGTCCAGTGATGCAGGGTGTTGTGTAATGTAAAGGGGTCCAGAGATGCAGGGTGCTGGGTAATGTAAAGGGGTCCAGAGGTGCGGTTGTAGAGAGGGGGTACATAGTAGTGACAAATAGATATTAAAAGATGCAGGGGGCACAGTGTTTTTTTTTTTTTGCATTTTAACGTGGGGGGCGCTTTTAACCCCCGTTTGCGGTCGAAGAAAGGGTAAAATGCGGCTGTGTATCGCTGCTACCGAAGTGCCCCCCCTGAAAAAATTTCAGTGGACGCCCATGTCTGGGAGGCAGAAAGGTTTAGAGTCAGGGGGGCTCCCTTCACTAAAGCATATCACATGCATTATTTAGGTTTCTAGACACAATTCCCCATATCCCATGCAATCCCGAAAAACTGCCAAATCACTATGCCATTTTGCAGTAGTTTATCGCAAAATGCTGAAACCGCTGTAAATACCTCATGAAAAGGCATTTAACTCAATTAACGGAAATAAATAATTAAATGCATGCAGTAATTAAAGAGGGGGTTCACCCTAAAAAAAAATTGTAACATTACATTGAGCCGAGTTGTGATAATGAAATTATGCTGACCTTTTTTTTTTTCTCCTTGCCGTACATAGCGTTTTATTTATATTTTCACCGCGGCTTCCGGGTAGGTAATCGTGCGGGACTGGGCGTTCCTATTCACATGCTAATTGATTGACATGCTTCCCACCAGCGCATACAGCGTGTCACGACTTGCCGAAAGAAGCCGAACGTCGGTGCGCAGGCGCCGTATAAAGCCGACCCGACGTTCGGCTTCTTTCGGCAAGTCGTGACGCGCTGTATGCGCCGGTTGGAAGCATGTCAATCAATTAGCATGTGAATAGGAACGCCCAGTCCCACATGATTACCTAGCCGGAAGCCGCGGTGAAAATATAGATAAAACGCTATGTAAGGGAAGAAAAAAAAGGTCAGCATAATTTCATTATCACAACTCGGCTCAATGTAATGTTAGAATTTTTTTTAAGGGTGAACCCCCTCTTTAAGTAGTGGTCCAGGCATGCGGTATTTAAACAATGTAAAAATATAATAACCAACCATGGATCAGTTTTGAACAGTAAAGCACAGAAGCCTTAATATGGAAATTATTGGGGTTGATTTACTTAACCCACAACGGTAAAATCAGTGTTTATAATGCAGCAAAGCATGCTTGTTATACTCACTGTGGAACCTAAGGGGTTAATCCTATGCATTGTGTATAAAGGCTGTGTGATCCTGTCTCTTGGATCCTCCTTTTCTTTAACTGATTCCAACCCATCTACTGCTAGAACAGAGCATTAGGAGCCATGCTGGCTGCACATGCTTAGTTTGGTGTGTATTGCTGGAGAGTTTTTATTTTATAAATTTCTTCTTGGGAGAGCACATGTGATCAGCACTGTCCGCTCAGAGGAAAATGAAAACTCCTCCTACAAGCTTTAACCAGACACTGATAGAAGTCACAGGCTTGCCCTAACTGCTGATGAGAAAAGGTATTTAGTTTAGATTTACTAAGACTATTGCATTTCCATGTTCTGTGTACTGTAGGGTCCTGGGTTTAGTAACACTATTTTATATACTTACTGGGATTTTCTTTTCATTTCACTTTCAATGATAATGGTTAGCAGGACACATAGGGACAGATTCAGGTAGATGGGAGCATCTTTTTGTTAGAGTAACGTTTCTCATTTACGTTACTCCGCCGAAACTTTAGGAGCAAGTACTGTTATTC
Organism: Rana kukunoris; assembly: GCA_029574335.1. NCBI lineage: Eukaryota > Metazoa > Chordata > Amphibia > Anura > Ranidae > Rana > Rana kukunoris. The sequence continues at coordinate 484,365,388 of CM056051.1, read as the reverse complement.
ACAAAGCACTTGCTCCTAAAGTTGCGGCGGCGTAGCGAAAATGCGTAATTCAAATTGGGCGGGTAGGGGGCGTGTATTATTATAACTAGGCGCGATCCCGCGGCGAACGTACTGCGCATGCGTCGACTGTCAGTGCGCATGCTCCAAATTCTGTCAGTGAACGTCAATGACGTCAATGCCCATTCACGGACGTTTTACGCAAACGACGCAGAAATTTTTAAATTTGAAGTGATGACGACGGCCATACTTAACATAGGATACTCCACTAGGGGGCTGGTTTTTCTTTACGCCGCGTATCTCTTACGGAAACGTCGGAAAGTCACTGCGTCGGGCCCGAATACGATCGTGAATTGCCGATTCCCGCTGATTAACATATTCTCGGCGTTAATCAGCGGGAACGCCCCGAGCGCCATTTTTAAAATTGCAGTTCCAATACGACGGAAAAATACAATTACGCCGCTCGTATAGGAACTCCAACCCGGCGTTTCTTGTTTTCTGCTTACAGAAAACAGAAACGCCGGCTCAAAGTGAGAGTTAGGGCTCTTTCACACGTCCGTTCAGTTTTTTAGATCAGTTTTTTCCCCCTTCAGTTGATCCGTTTTTTCATCAGTTTTTCGTCCGTTTCCGTTCCGTTTTCCGTCCGTTTTTCATCAGTATTTTTCATCCGTTTTTTCATCCGTTTTTTTTTTTTTTTTTTTTAGAACTTTTTTTTTTTACATATTTTGATGAAAAACTGACATTAGCGGATCGGATGGTAAACGGATCATCCGCTAACGTCCGTTTTTCGTCCGTTCCGTTTTTTTGACGGAAGAAAAATAGGGTTTTCTTCCGTCCAAAAAAACGGAGCTTACCGCCGACGGATGTTAACGGACGTTAGCGGATGCTCATCCGCTAACGGACACTAACCCATAGGGAAGCATTGAGGTCCGTTAACGGACGTCCAAAAAACGGACGAACTGAACGGACGTGTGAAAGAGCCCTATCACTGATACTCCAGCCTAACTCTACCTGAATCTGGCCCATAGAGGGAGTGAATCTCCCTGGAAAGCCTCTTGCATATGATACTCCTGTTTGAGCATCTACTTTTTCAGGTTTTTTTTTATTTGTATGTACTGCGTATATGCATTTGCGCATATTCGCACACAAATGGTCAAAAACATATTCTCGTTTTGCACAAAAAGAAAATGGACACTTGTGCGCATTTGTGTGTATTTGCGCACATGAGGCGTAAATTACTGGCCAAAACAGATTGCTCACTTTTTTTTCCCCCACTGAAGAATGCACGGCGCTTGTTTACGTGCCTGTGTGCATTGGCACAATCAAATTAATGGGCTGTATGAGTACTGCTGGGACCTTAAAGACGGGGACATACCCCAAAAGCTTGTCCTTAAAAATTGTATGTTAGTGCAAATAAAAAAAGAATCGCGGACAGTACTCGGTTGTCTCAGCTCCGTAAACAAAAATCTGTACTGTGCAAGAGGCCTAATAGGGGAACGGACTGCAATAAATACCTCTCCACTCTATCCAAAACAAAACAAACAAAAAAAAAATTCCTTTATAGTTTAAGTAAATACAAAATATTTTCATAAATGTCAAATATTGAAAAAAAATTGTTCTAAAAATCACACACATATATAAATATACTTCATTTTTTATTGATGGAAGAAGGGTATATATAATTGTGTGTGTGTGTGTGTGTGTGTATATATAATATATGTGTATATATTGTGTATTTATAATATCGTGTGTGATCAAGTCCATTAAGTCATAGCGAATGGAAAACATTTTTTATTTTTTATAAACGCGATGCAGTATTTTACTGCATTTCTTAAAGCGGAGCTCCACCCTAAAGTGGAACTCACGCTGATCGGGAACCCCCCCCCCCGCCCCTGCGGTGTCACATTTGACAACTTACAGGGGGGAGGGGGTTGCAGATACCTATAGACAGGTATTTGCACCCACTTCCGGCCCAGCATTCTCGGGCAGAATGCGGGCATGTCGTCGCCTCCCGTGCCCCCCCCCCCCCCCCCGTTGTGTGCTGGGAACACTCGGCTCCCAGCACATAGCGGGAGCCAATCGACAGGCACAGCGCAACTCGCGCATGCGCCGTAGGGAACCGGGCAGTGAAGCCGGAGCGCTTCACTTCCTGGTTCCCTCACCGTGGATGGCGGGGGGAGCAGCAGAGTGACGAGCGATCGCTCGTCCTCTGCTGCGGACGGCGCTGGACTCCAGGACAGGTAAGTGTCCAAATATTAAAAGTCAGCAGCTGCAGTATTTGTGCTGGCTTTTAATACTTTTTTTTTTTGAGCGGACATCCGCTTTAAAGCACTAGATACAGCTTTGTGAATGGAGCCCATGGTGCAGTGGTAGTGTAGTAGGGGGTGCTGGGAGGTAGGGAGTTTAGAGTCAGGGGTTCAGTGCTGACTCCTTCCCACTGTGCGGATCTAACTCGTTCTTCTCTACTGTAAATGTGAACAATTTTTGCACCAAGTTCACCAGCATTCTACCTGTGGCCGGTAGACCTTTTTACTTAGAAACTCAGACATTTCTGGGGCAGGAAGACTGATCTGCCCCATAGAAGTCTTCAGGGTTCTACAGTGCAAATGTAGGATCCGAGACCCAAACCAAGTATTTGGTGACAGTGCTGCTGATTTTCTATAAGCTCTAGCAGTCACCGCACATACCAGCAATTCGCTCCTAGTACAGGAAGTCTCCTATTACTTGTCTGTGTTGCAATAAGGCATAGTGTTATCATTTCTGGCCCGCCGGCTACTTCAACCTCCCTACCCCACAGCTTCTGACGCTGGAAGGAAGGACTGCAGCTGGAGTCCTTGCTGCCAGCTGTTGGCTTCACAGCTGACACTGTGCCTTCAACCAACACCAGCAAAGCTGCCCCCAGATCATCACTTTGCTGCCACCCCCTTTCTCACCACCATGCCTTTAATCTCCCTACCACTGCACTTTCACGCCAACTCCCTTGTGTTTTCAACACCCCAGCTGATCCCCCATCCTGCTCCCCAATTCTGCACAGCAATTCCCACGCCTGTGCCTGACCCCATCCCCCAAACCTGTAAGCCCCCACTTCACTTTCTACTGCACCAATGCCCGACTCTGCACTGATGCATACCTCAATGCTCCTCACCATTGTACTGATGTGCACTTCTTTGCTCTCCACCAGTGCAGTGGCAAGTCTCTTTGAATTAAGACCATTTCAAGCAACGGGCACACTTTTGCTAGTGGAGCATTAAAGTGAAATTTGCAAGTGTTGTGTGTGTGGTTTTTTTTTGTGATCGCTGTAAAATGTTAGAATTACTTTGACACACTGTCTTACAATGCTCACAGAAAACAGTGATCTTCCAAAAGGGAACACTGGAAGCAATAACAACCTGACAGGTTCTATTTTTTTTTTCCTATGTGATCCAAAACTAGAAAAAAATGTGTCTGGAGTTCTCTTTAAAGGATAATTATAGTTTCAGATGCAATTACAGTGTAGGTAGACTTTGTGTTGCCAAAATAAGAGTAAAATATTGGCACTTCTTTCCTGCCTGAAGCAGTATGCTTGAGTTAATTGTTGGTGCACTGGCAAGAAGAATAAAAGTACTGTTCGTGATACTATTTTTTTATTTGCACTAACATTTAGATTTTCCCCTTGGAGAAAAACCCATGCAGCTTGTCCTGATAAATTTGGATGTTCATGCAAATAAAAAAAAGTATCGGAGAGTACTTAATTGTTTCTGAAGCCGTATGCTGTACAATGTTTATCCTGTGCAGGTAGTTCAGTGTTTACAAACAAATGGCCCATGTCCCGATCTATAACTGGCCTTCACAGCAAGGAGCACATGCAAGAGCAGTCTTTATATTTTTGGAGTTCTCTTCTCATTCCATAAGACCAGGCTTGTACTTAAAGCGGAGCTCCACCCAGGAAAACAACATTTTCCCATGTTGTTTAAAAATAAAAAATAAAAAAAAAACCTTAAAAAAAAAATACTCACCCGAAATACCTGTTGCTATGCGGAAGTCCGTAATCTGCCTCTTCCACTCCGCGGTGCCTTTTCTTCTTGTCCTTCTGCTTGTGAATGGGGCGCGCTGCTTTCTGGGAACTGTGTGTGTTCTCAGAGAGCAGCGCGCCCATTCACAAGCCAACGTGAGACTCACGCAGGCGCAGTAGGAAATGGGCAGTGAAGCCGTACGGCTTCACTGCCTGTTTCCCATAGTGTGGATGGCGGCACGGGACCCGGAGCGATCGTGGGACCGGCATCGGGGGGGCCCATCAGCGCGGGCAAGTAGGACAAGGTAAGTGTCCTTATTTAAAGTCAGCAGCTACACTGTTAGTAGCTGCTGACTTTAAAAAAAAAAAATTTGCGGCTGGAGCTCCGCTTTAAAGTGGATGTAAACCCTCACATACACCCAGTGAAGTGAACAGCCTCAGATGATACACAGAGATAAAACAAATCTCCCTACATACGTTTTATATGTATATCTGCTGTCTTCAACTTTATATACTGTTTAGAAAGTGCACATTGTGTTAGGAGATTTTCTCTTCCTGTTCAACACTGCAGTGAAGCCTGGGCATACAGCCAAGACAGCTGATGGGAGGAAAGGCACACACTCCCTCTCCTCATAGGTAGAGACTTTAAGCTCTGTTTGTCGAATAGTTCAGGGCTCTGAGAAGCATCCCCCCCTCAACACAAAACTCTGGCTGCTTTTATCATATGTGATGGAGAACTTGTCAGATGTTATCATGCTGATAACGGAAGAAGAGAGCAGGAGACAGCTACAGGACATAGTGCTTTAAAGAGAAATAACAAAACACTGCAGATATGTGCCCAGCTCAAATTTCATTCATGAATCAGGTTTAAAGCGGTAGTAAACCACGGCAAAGTTTGGGTGGGGGGGGGGCAGCCCCTGTAAGGTAGTTGCATATTGTGCAAATGCATCGCCCTGCCCGACTGCCTACCAAGGTTTCCAGTGTTCTGGGTTCAATAGAATGCATGAAGGTAAAAAAACAAAACCTTGTACCTTTTACAACCACTATCACGGGAACACTTACCAAGGCCGAGATGCTGAGGGCGGCTCACCTTTGCGACCTGGCGCGATCCTCCCCCTGGGATTGGGACAGGGGGAAGGACGCACCGGGAGGCACCGGTACCAGCGGGAAGATGCAGATCCGGCAGGTCAAGCAGGGACAGGCGGAAGATCAACCGGGGTGGTTTGGAGCTGCAGCAGACGGGGAAGACTGAAGCGAGGTTCCGGTAGACAAGGACAAGGCAGGAGAAAAGTCAAGGAGACAAGCCGTGGTCAGGGGTCTTTAAAGAAGCAGACAGTCCAATGTTCAAGCCGGGGTACAAGGAGCAGGAGAAAGCCGGGAGTCCAGGTTCAAGCCGAGGTCAAGGGATTGGAGAAAGCAGAGGTCCGGGAACGTAAGCCAAAGGTCAAGCAGGTGAAGAATCCAATAACAAGTCAGGTACTCAAACGCTGTTTACAAACCAGCAACCAGAGGACTGTGGGAAGCTGATTTAAATAAGCCGCTCAGGCTTCTGATTGGCCAGGGGCGGAACGAGATTGTGTGCGCCCGCGCGCACTCCTGCGCGCACACGGCGCGCCGCCGCGCATGCGCGCGCGCAGCCCAGACGAGCGCACCCGAGCTGACCTGTCACGGAGCTGGGGCTGGATGGAGCTGGTCCCTTGACAACCACTTTAATACATAAGCATATAGCTTGTCCTTTCAAGACCGAGGCCTTTGTTGCTGCCAAAAATGGGGCAGTTTTGTAGGGAAATGGTAATATAATGAAATGTATTGTACAGCTGGGCTGTTTTCTATTTATTGCCTCAGTGATAAGTTACTGAATGAGTGGCTATCAGGCGAGGGCCATGTTCAGGGAAAATTATGTTTGACAAATCATTTTGCATCACGATGAAAGAATAGTAACGAGAGAAAATAAGTAAATGGGAGAGGGGATAACTTTGTAGGGAAATTGGGGTAAGAGTTGGGCAGGGGGTCAGGGAAATTCTTGTCAGCAAGTATCTTCATAGGTGCAAGTCATGGAGATGGTTAATGTCATACAGTCAGCAGGCATTGATCAATATCTTTAGGAAAGCAGTTTTATATTTATGGGGTCCAGATCTGTTAAAATGTATATACAGTATTGTATCTTTAAGAAGTTAACTTTCATGGATTACATACCATGTCAATCTTTCACCTGAAGGATTGTTGGGGTGGGAAACCACCATGCCTTTTCCAGGGTTTTTTTTTTTTTTTTCAGGGAACCAAAACGTTTGCCAAGATTTCTTTTAAATGGTTTGAGAGATTAGACCTTATTCTTGTGCAGTCATTGATTTAGCTAATTTCCTTACAGCACTGGCTTCAAATGAAGATGATGATGCGCCACCGATAGATCTGGGTGGAGCTCAAGGTTCAAAGCCTGAGCAAAGCTCGGCAGAGAATATGGTTTCAGATCAGAATGCTAACAAAGTGGAAGATTCTAAAGGTAATGTTACACCTCGTGTCTGTGTGATAGCCAAACAAAAAAGTGTCTTGTTTAAAGCTGAATACTAAGCAAAATTGAGAAGCAGTTCAGTCATGTATTCATGAAAAATATAAAATTGTGTTCATTGAGGGATGCAGGAAGACCTACATTTTTGGTAGGGTTCTACCGACAGCTCCCCCCCCCCCCCTTTTCAGCTCTTGTAGTGAAATCTATACAGCGGTGATCGGTGCTTGTAACTCCCCCTAAAGCCGCACCGATCACCGCCGACTGTCCCTGTATCCTCCTCCCGTTCCCCCTCCGTGCTGCTGCTATCCTCCGTTCTGCTGCTCTCCCCCTCCTCGCTCGGTGTCACCCTCCATGTCCCCCTCTGCGCTCCGTATCATCCTCCTCCGCCCCCTCTGTCAGGATGGGGCACTAAACCCATCTCCTACCTTTTCCGAACTGACTCTGTCCATTCATATAACTGAAACATTGTAACCTGTGTTTACGATGCTTCGGTTTATGAATGGAGAGGAGCCTCTGTCTCCTCTCCATTCATTTGCAGTGCAGCTGAGAAAGGGACTGGGGAATCTGTGTCCTTCGTCCCTTTCTCTGTCTCAAAGGGGAGGTGTCAGAGGTCTGTTAAGACCCCTGATATCTCACCAAAGCCCCCCAACGGGGCTAAAAAAATTAATATATATATATATATATTGTAAAAAATAATAAAAATGTAAATAAAAAACACACTGACACCATCCACTCTCCCCCAAGAAAGCATTGTAAAAAAAAATAACAAAAAATAGTAAAGAATAAAAATTGTATATATAAAAAAAACTGACTCGTGCCACTGTCACCTGTCAAAAAAAGTATCGGTATTCGGTATCGGCGAGTACTGAAAAAAAAGTATCGGTACTTGTACTCGGTCTTAAAAAAGCGCTATCGGGACAACCCTAATTTTTGGGCTATACTGCCGTCTACAAGAGAACTGGACACTGGCAAACAAAATACCTTTTAGGTCAGTTCGGCTAACCCCTCCTACTACCAGCATGGTTGAATTATTTGCTAGTGTACTAAGAAGATGGATTTTTTTTTTCTTTTGAAGAGTATCCTATTTTTTTGCTAGCATTTTTTCATCACTGAAGACTCTGCTCCACATTGCTGGTAGAGTTGGTCTCTTCAATTGCAGCTAGCCAGTGCAGCCATCCTCTGCCTAGCTTTTGGAGTGATGCATCCAGACCCTGCTGGATTGGACATTGTGGGGCTAGCCTGGAAGTGACCTTCAGGCATTGGGTTTAATGTAAGGTGCTTTCTACACCCCATTCTAGTAACAAGCTAGCCATGGAGTGCTTTTCAGGTTGAGAGCTGTTGACGTTTCACCAGCGCCAATGACTTACTCTGTGAGTAGGCTGAGCACAGGGAGCTTCCTCATTTATTTGGATCATTTGGGTACCCTCAAAATGCCTGCTTTCTGACAGTTCCTGCTGAGAATTGGGCTAATAGCAGGCAAGTCAGGACACCCTCTACTTTGCAGATACAGAAAGGAGCTGTGTGTTAGTGGGCGTCCTGACACTTCTGCTCGCCCCCTCCCCCTCAAGAGGCTTTCTCCACACCAGGGAGAAAGCCTTGCATTACTGTGTGTAGTTACAGACAGAAGAACAGGAAGTGAGCATTTCTCAGAAGAAATAAGTACATTTAAAAGCAAGCCCTTTAACAACATGGTTGAAACATGTTTGATTTTAGACACGGGAAAGGCTAAACTTAGAGGGACCATGGCTGAACTTAGAGGGACCATGGCTGAACTTAGAGGGACCATGGCTGAACTTAGAGGGACCATGGCTGAACTTAGAGGGACCATGGCTGAACTTAGAGGGACCATGGCTGAACTTAGAGGGACCATGGCTGAACTTAGAGGGACCATGGCTGAACTTAGAGGGACCATGGCTGAACTTAGAGGGACCATGGCTGAACTTAGAGGGACCATGGCTGAACTTAGAGGGACCATGGCTGAACTTAGAGGGACCATGGCTGAACTTAGAGGGACCATGGCTGAACTTAGAGGGACCATGGCTGAACTTAGAGGGACCATGGCTGAACTTAGAGGGACCATGGCTGAACTTAGAGGGACCATGGCTGAACTTAGAGGGACCATGGCTGAACTTAGAGGGACCATGGCTGAACTTAGAGGGACCATGGCTGAACTTAGAGGGACCATGGCTGAACTTTGGGGACACGTGGCTGCATTTAAAAAAAAGTATCGGTATTCGGTATCGGCGAGTACATGGAAAAAAGTATCGGTACTTGTCCTAAAAAAGTGGTATCGGGACAACCCTAGTAAAAAGTGTGTGCCCCACATGGCAATTTAGGGACAGTGTCTCCAAATCTTCTTTGGATTCTTTGGATACCCTTATCAAGGATACTACAGGTGGCAAGAGAATCCATGTTTCTCGGCCAGAAAAGTCTGAGGTTTAGGCATATTTGTTATGGGGAAAACATAATACTATTTTGGAGACCATGGGCCAGATTCACAGAGCGATTACGCCGGCGTAACAGGAGATGCGCGGCGTAAGTCTAATTGTGCGCGTGCGTTTCGATGCACGGCATCCCCAAAACGAGATACGCAAGAAATCTAATTTTTTTTTGTCCAGTGTAATTTCGTTACAGGCGCATCCGTCCGCGCAAAACTGCGCTAGACAAACTATTGATTTGCTAGTCAAATATGCTAATGAGGGACTTATGGGGATCCTTTTTTACTTTTTTCCATGTACTCGCCGATACCGAATACCGATACTTTCCCAATTTGTAATACTCCACCTTACGCCTCTGAAATAACGTTACGCATGCGCAATTTTGTGCGTAAAAGCGACGAGAATAGGGTGATTGCGCGGCTACATTGCGCAAGTCTAACGTAAAGGCGGTGCGCTACGCCGGTCCAATAATGCGCAGATGTACCTGAATCTGGCCCCATGTATCTAAAATAAGAAAACTTGCACATTGATGAAAATGATACCATTATAGATGTTTTCTATAAGAATATTTCAACTGATTTTTTTTTTATATATATATATATATACACTGTAGAATTCTGAAGGTCAACATCTTTTGGGCTTTTGTTTCTATTTCCTTGCTGGCGAGATTTCCCCTCACTTACTATTTTGTTGACTCATTTCACCTGAGATGGAAAGGAAGGAGAATAGTCAGAGGCAGCAATGAAAGCTTTTTTTTTCTGTTTGTGACCCTATGAGGATATTTCTCAATCTGATGTCCAGGAGTGGAAATAAAGCCCAAGGTTAGATTCACATCTATGCATTTTTTGTGCTTTTTTCAATTTTTCAGATTTGCACTACAGTCCATTTAACCTATGGAACACGTTCTGTAGTGCAAATCTGCAAAATGCAAAAAGCACAAAAAATACATAGGTGTGAATCCAGCCTTATGCCACGTACACACGATCGGAAATTCCGACAAGGAAACAGTGGATTTTTTCTGACGGAATGTTGGTTCAAACTTGTGTTGCATACACAGGGGGTTATTTACGAAAGGCAAATTCACTTTGCACTTCAAGAGCACTTAAAAGTGTACTTTCAAGTGCAGTCGCTGTAGATCTAAGGGGGACATGCAAGGAAAATAAGAAACAGCATTTTAGCTTTCACATGATTGGATGATAAAATCAGCAGAGCTTCCCCTCATTTCAGAGCTTCCCCTCATTTCAGAGCTTCCCCTCATTTCAGAGCTTCCCCTCATTTCAGAGCTTCCCCTCATTTCAGAGCTTCAGTGACTGCACTTGCACTTTCCTTTAGTAAATCAACCCCACACAGTCACACAAATCTGGTCGGAAATTCCGACCGTCAAGAACGCGGTGAGCGTACAAGACATATGACAAGCCAAGATCAATGAAGTTCAATAGGCAGTTTGACGCTTCTGCTTGATTCTGAGCATGCGTGTTTTTTTTTTTGCGCTTCGGAATTGCATACAGACAAGCAGATTTTCCAATAGGAACTTTTTCTGTCGGAAAAATAGAGAACCTGCTCTCAATCTTTTGTTGGCAGAAATTCTGACAGCAAAAGTCAGATGGAGCATACACACGGTCGGAATTTCCAACCAAAAGTTCAGATCGAGCTTTCTTGTCTGAATTTCCGATTTTGTGTGTACGGGGGCATAAGGGAGACAAACGGCAGTGAAAACCTGGTTGTTATTGTAGCCCTGCTTCACATGTCAATTAAAAACAATGGGGTTGATTTACTAAAACTGGTTCGGGCAAAAATCTGATGCAGCTCTGCACAGAAACCAATGAGCTTCCAGTTTTTTTTTTTTTCAAAGTTTAATTGAACAAGCTGAACTTGGAAGCTTATTGGCTTATGCACAGCTGCACCAGATTCTGCACTTTCCAGCTTTATTAAATCAACCCCAATTTTTTGTGTGGACTTATATTTGCATGTAAAACTCTACAGTCTGTGTCTTTGTTGGGGGAATTCACCTTCACTTCCTATGTAACAGTAATGGGAACAAGAGTCCCTTCAGATTCTCTCCTCTTCTCCTGGTGTATGCTACAAAATGTGAGATTTTTCTTTTATGTTCTTGCACAGACAGCAGTTCGACCGGCCATTCATTAGCATGGGGTCACGCTTAATTTAAATAGATGACGCCCACCTCCTTCCTACTTTGAATTGGGCGGGCTTACGCCGGCCAATTTACGCTACGCCGCCGCAACTTACGAAGCAAGTGCTTTATGAATACTGCACTTGCCTCTCTAAGTTGCGGCGGCGTAGCGTAAAGAAGATACGCTACGCCCGCACAAAGATACGCCTCTCTACGTGTATCCGGGCCTAGATCTCTTACTTTAAATACTGCTTGTCATTTTAGTATCATTGCAACTGTAGCCTGTTGTGTAAATACGTTTTTTATGTTTGTTATAGAAAAAAAAATGTCAACGCCATGTAGACTGAGGCTGCAAACACACATTCTTGTTTTGGTGCAATTTTTATTTTCTCTGATGATTTTTTTTATTAAAAACCAATGCACAAGTATTAAAACATTATTGCTATTGTTAAAACACATTGCTTTGCTTTTAAACAGACTTTGCAAAGTGTTTAGTATTGTGTGTCTGCATACAATAGGGTTGATTTACTAAAGCTGGAGAGTGCCTAATCTGGTGTAGCTCTGCATAGAAACCAGTCGGCTTTCAGATTTATTTTTCAACTCCTAATTGAACAAGCTGAACCAGATTTTGCACTCTCAATTTTTAGTAAATCAACCCCAATGACTTTCCTTTTAATATGTATTTCCATGCGCATTTATGTGTTTTGTTGTGTTTACATTTGAAATGAATGGAAGATGCATTGGGCAGCAACACAAAGATGTGTGTTTTAGCCTAAGTGCAATGATGTAAGCTGCATTAGCACTAAAGTGATTATGTTCAATTGGTAATTCATTTTATGGTTGATACCCCTGCCAGGCCAAGGTTCTCTTACATGTGAGATGTGTGGAGCGTGCTTTGAGACTCGGAAGGGCTTGGCCAGCCACTCACGCTCCCACCTACGGCAACTTGGGATTCCAGGGTCAGAAGCCACTGGTGCTGCCATTCATATGCTGAAAGAGATAGTCAAGCAGGGCAAGCTTCCGAAAGATGAGAGTTCACTGGGGGCCAAGAAGGTGGTCAGTCCCAAGCAAGAATCCTCCAAAGCCCAGTGGGGGGATGAGGACGGGCCTTTGAATCTGAGTGAGTGGAGCTGGGAGGCCACTAGTGCCATGGGTGGGCGTTTTAGGAATGTTGGGAGGCTGAAGGGAGGCATCTGCTTTAATTTTCAACCTGTCTCACTTTCTTTTTTCTTCTTTTTTGTCTCCACATTCTCCCCTCACCTGTCTGTCTCCACATTTTTACCATTTCTACATCTTTCTTCATTAACACCTTATAATTTATTTAAAATTTTTATATTTTGTAAAAAAATATTGTGTTATTTTTTTCATCATTTCATTTCATCCACATTTTGTTTTGTGTTTTGTATACCCTCCCCCCTTCATCTTACAGGTGTGGAAGGAGAACCAAACCGAGAAAACGCATGCGAGTTTTGTGGTGCTTGGTTTGAGACCCGAAAGGGACTGGCCAGTCATGCTAGAGCTCACTTACGCCAGTGGGGAGTCAATGATCCAGATGCAAAGGGTTCCTCAATTGTCTTGTTAAATGCTTTTATAAAAAGCGAGGATTTCAAGAAACGAATGTCCGGGCAGACAGCAGTTGACAATGGCCATCCTGCAAAAGCCCCTAGCATTAGCAGCTCCACAGATAAAGAGCGTAACAGTAGCACAAAAAACAAAGAAACTGGTACTTTTGCCAAGCCAGCAGAAAGCACAAATAAGGCAAGCAGCAATGCCTCTCCGAAACTCTCTGAAGTTGGCTCACGATCCATGTCGGGAGAGAGTGGTCTGAAATTAGTGGACAGTACAGGGCCTATAGAAACTTCTGCACATTTCAAATCCCCTAGTGGGTCAGGAAACAGCACACAAATTAAAATAGTTGAAGCTGGTGCTCCTCGTGTCCTGTCTCCTGAGGCTGGTGCTTACAAATTAGTTGATGTTGGCAGCTCCCAAGTAAAGTCAGAGGCTGGTCATGGTTATGGCCATGGTAAGTTGGAACATGGAAACCACTCAAAGCCTTCCATAGGAGGTCTCCTTCACCATAGACCGCTATCTGCAAACACGCCACCTACTAAAAAAATGAAGACGTCGTCTCCATCATTTAAAGCCAACCTGGATTCTTACTGGGCTCAGAAAAATGCCTCCACTCCAATCAATCTTTGTGAGTATTATAGAGATTCATTATAAGAAATATATATTTTGTTACATGTTTTCTTATTGATTTTTTTTTTTTTTTTATGTAAAATTATTATTATGACCTTGATGAGGGATACTTTGTCTGTAGAGACTCAGAGTATTTAGAGTTAAAGTGATTGTAAAGGCAGAAGGTTTTTTATTTTAATGCATTCTATGCATTAAAATAAAAAAATACTTTGTGCAGCAGCCCGTTCACCCCCCCCCCCCCAATACTTACCTAAACCACATCTAGATCCAGCGATGTTGTAGGATTGTCTCGGCAGCCCGGGATTCCCTTTCTCATTGGCTGAGACAGCAGCGCTGCGCCATTGGCTCCCACTGCTGTCATTCAGTCAATGAGTAGAGAAGACGGGGCTCCGTGTCTGAATAGACCCAGGGGGCTGTGACTTGGCTCGGTGCCCCCATAGCTTGCTGTGGGGGCACTCAACTGGAGGGAGGGGCCAGGAGGGCAGAAGAGGAGGATGTCGGCTGCTCTGTGCAAATCCACTATATAAGGTAGGTATAACATGTTTGTTATTTTTAACTAAAAAATCACTTTAAATTTAGCAAAAGGAGCATTACATGCAGTAAGGAAGGTTACATCACTAAATGGTAAAAAATGTATAAAAATAAAATGTGCAATTCTTGGGGTTCCCTGCTTTTGAATGTCATTTTGTTTTAATCTGCTCTGCAAAGTAAAATAAAGCAACACAGGATCGTTAGCTGGGTCACTTGCCTTCTGCCACTATTTTTATTCATACACACTGTTTATGATCACCCCTGGCAAAAAGAAATAAAAAAAATGAGTATGGAGCATTTGCTTCCTATGCAGCTTCTGGTTAATTGAAAAACTATGTTTTCATTCTAGTTAAAGCTAAAACGTAATCTGCTTATACTTTCCCTTCCATGGTTTCTTCCTACAGACTTCAATAGCCTGGAAACAATTTTTTTTTTCTTTTTAATAAAACCTTTCTGTTTCCATTATGTATCTTATTTTATAAGTAGCATCATCGACGAGTATCTGTGCTTGTCTATGCTGTTAAATGCTTCCTGAAATCTTCACATCACCTTGCCTGAGTGATGCAAACATTGGGCTGGCTCTTGGAAGGAGAAAAGCAGGTATAAAAATGCCTTGATACGTGGGTGGTAGTCTGGGGAAAAGGAGTGTCCCTAAGGAGGCTGTATTTGCATGCAGTGAAAGAACTGAAATCCAATGAATGAAAGGAACGGGCCATGAACAATAAGCCTGGAGAGTAAAAGGCTAGATGATGCTGGATGTCTTCCAGCCGGGAAATGAGGTGGTCTCTATCTGACTTGTTGCAGCTTCTGTTGCACAGTTTGTGCAGAGAAATCCGAGTAAGCAATTTCACTGCAGAGAAGGAGACTGTACAACTGTTCAAGTCTAAGCGTGGAGTCCAGCTATATATACTAGTTAAAGCGGAGCTCCACCCTAAAGTGAAACTTCCACTCGTCGGAACCCTCCCCCCTCCAGGTATTTGCACCTACTTTCGGGAACTGTGTGGACCTGTGGGTAGTGCGTCACTTCCCCCCTCCCCTGTTGTGTTCTGGGAAACACACGACTCCCAGAACACAGCAGGGGACCAGTGAGGACGGTGCAGCGTGTCTCGCGCATGTGCAGTAGGGAATCGGGCAGTGAAGCCGCAACGCTTCACTTCCTGTTTCCCTCACCGAGGATGGTGTTAGGGGCAGCAGAGAGACGGTTCTGCTGCTGACGTCGCTGGACTCCAGGACAGGTAAGTGTACATCTTTTAAAAGTCAGAAGCTGTAGTATTTGTAGCTGCTGGCTTTTAATATTTTTATTTATTTATTTTTTCCAGCGGAGCTCCGCTTTTAAGGTTAAAGCAGATAGTCCACAAAAAAAAAATTAAAAGCCAGCAGCTACAAATACTGCAGCTGCTGACTTTTAATATTAGGACACTTACCTGTCCTGGAGTCCAGCGGCGTTCGCAGCAGAGGACGAGCAATCGCTAGTCTCTCTGCTGCTCCCCCCTCCATCCACGGTGAGGGAACCAGGAAGTGAAGCGCTCTGGCTTCACTGCCCGGTTCCCTACGGCGCATGCGCGAGTCGCGCTGCGCCCGCCGATTGGCTCCCGCTGTGTACTGGGAGCCGAGTGTTCCCAGCACACAACGGGAAAAACCCGTCTTTTGCCCGAGATTGCGGGCCTGGAAGTGGGTGCAAATGCCTGTATTTAGACAGGTATCTGCACCCCTCTCCCCCCTGAAAGGTGTCAAATGTGACACCAGGGGGGGGAAGGTTCCAAACAGCGGATCTTCACTTTAGGGTGGAGATCCGCTTTAACCAGCACCTACACTTAATATTTTATAAAAGGAAAGAGCAGGAATGTACAGCTGGTGGGGCTGGCACTACATTGTTGCTTTACCTTAAAGTGAACTAGTCTAGATCATCTTTAACCGATTGCGGACTGCCGCATGTACATTTACGTCAGCAGAATGGCACGTACAGGCACATTGGCTTACCTGTACGTCCCTGCCTTGACGTGGGTCGGGGGTCTGATCGGGACCCCCCCCCCCCCCCCCAGTACATGCGACGGTCCAGTTTGGCGTGGGAGCGATCCGGGATGAGGGGGGCGCTCCCAGCCAATGCGCGCGCCCCCCCCCCCGCCCTGTCACTCATCCTCCTGTGTAAATACAGGAAGGAGGAATTGATGTGATCTCTCCCTCGGCAGTTTTTTCAACCACCGCTGAGGAGAGATCACATCTCACAGTAAGTGTACATAACACTACACTGACACCAGGACATGTAGGCACATAAACCCCTTGCGATCACCCCCTCCCCCATGTCACAGTGTCACTGAATGCAGTGATTATATCTATGATCACTGTAGTTAGTGTCAGTGTGACAGGCAGTCAGTGTTGGGTTCAGGGTAGCCCCCGTACCCCCCAAAAAAGTTTTAACCCCTTGATCACCGCCCTAGTTAACCCTTTCACTCCCTATTGCCAGCGTCGCTAAGCGATCATTTTTCTGATCGCTGTATTAGTGTCGCTGTTCCCGCTAGGTAGCTAATTTTATTTTTTTTATTGTGATTTTTTTTTTTTTTACTAAAGACATGTGGCTAAATACATTTTGGCCTAAATGTTTGACTAAAATTTAGTTTATTTGATTTTTCTTATAACAAAAAGTAAAAAATATTGATTTTTTTTTCTTCAAAAATTTCGCTTTATTTTTGTATATAGCACAAAAAATAAAAGTCGCAGAGGCGATCAAATACCACCAAAAGAAAGCTCTATTTGTGGGAAGAAAAGGACGAATTTTGTTTGGGAGCCACGTCGCACGACCGCGCAATTGTCAGTTAAAGCGACGCAGTGCCGAATCGCAAAAAGGGGCCTGGTCATTTACCTGCATTTTGGTCCGGGTCTTAAGTGGTTAAAAACAAAACTTCTTAGGCATCTGGGAGGGACAAGGTGAAAAATCACACCTGTTAGCTTTTGTGTCCCAAGCAAAATTTGCAGCAGCCCCAACTGTGGCCTTGATGTCAACATTGTGTTCGGTCATAAAAGCTGATGTATGAGAAGTGATCTAAAGGAAAATGTACCATGACATCCAGTGAGCTTGTGATTTCCGTTCTACAGTCCAGGATTGAAAACAAAATAGGCACTGGATCAATGGTTCTGGATCATGAAAGAATTTTCTTTTAGCACACTTTTCATACATATTGTCATTGTGAGCTCCATAGATCTGTTGAGGCACATGGGAACTTATGCAAGTTTGGGGTCACACAACCTTAAATTGGGATGCCAAGGGACACGCTACATGGCAGTTTTTTCATACACATAATTCCTGATCAATATTTCATTATATATTATAACTGTTTAAATTTGAGTTTGTGTCTCCTTTTTTTTGCATGTGCTTTGCTGGGTTTGCATATCTGCAGTTGTACATAATAAAAATAAGTGGCAGAAGACATAGCATGTTATTTGAACTGTCATGAAAAAAACAGTAAATCTATATGAACTTACAGCATTGCCCATACATTCTAAATAGCCATGTATAGTAAAGCTGAAGTCCAGGCAAACCACTACATACCCTGTCTTGCATAGGAGGGAGCCGTTTTCCTTCCAGGTCCAGCTCTTCTTGCACTCCATGCTCCTATATCATCATGTTTCTTGCTCTGTTTGCACATGATTGGCTCCATGTGATGCTTGTCCCTCCCCTCTCCAAGCTCTAGGTCAGTGGTTCTCAACTGCTGTCCTCAGGACCCACTAACAGGCCAGGTTTGTAAGATAACTGAAATGCATCACAGGTGATATCATTTGCTGCTCAGTGATTGCAGTATTAGGTTGGGTTCACACTAATGCGACACGACAGTTATCCGACTTTTATTCTACTTTGCTCTGCGACATCAGTCCTACATCGGTCCAACATCCATCTGACTTTCATGAACAGGATGCTACTTTGATCCAACTTTGTGATAGTCTGACTTAACCTTTGACCAATCAAAACAATCCCAGTGTGAGATAAATTCCTTTTACTGCTGCTGTAATCACATGTCGGATGTCAAAAGTTGGATGGTTAGGACAAGGATCCTACTTTGATCCGACTTCAAGGATATTCAATGGTCTGAAGTAGGATCAAAGTCGGACCAAAGTAGTACAGCGAGCATTTTCAAAGTCGGACCGACTTGTGTTGGACCAGTTAAGATGGCTCTCTCATGGGGAAACATTGTTTTTCACACGTCATGCGACATGAGCTCCCAATGTTGGAGCGTTTGTCGGACAAGTGTGAACCCGGCCTTATAGTCTGCATCTCCCCAAGGTAATACTTAAAATCTGGCCTGTTAGTGGGTCTCGAGGACAACAGTTGAGAACCACTGCTCTAGGTACTTCACTGCTTGCATTTAAACAAAACAATTTAATGATGTATTAATGAATACAGCGCTAATTCACTTTTGCTTAACATTTTGGCCCAAATTTTTTATATGTGGCAAATGGCTGTTTTTTTTTTGTTTTGTTATTTTTATAGATTTTATTCAACGATTTATTGTGGATCTGGCTTCTAATTGTGACCACTATTGGCAGCCAGATCCTCAATATACTTTATTTATTTTGTTACATTACATTTTTATTGAAAGTTCATAATTAACAATGCAAATTGTCATTTACTTTAGTCATATGTATTCAACATGGTTACATTGATTTAAAAAATTTTTTGCGTAAGTATAAAATACTTGATAACCTGTACCAGTCTACCTCTAAGGCCGCGTACACACGAGGGGATATGTCCGCTGAAAACGGTCCGATGGACCGTTTCAGCAGACATCTCCGCTCGTGTGTATGGGCTAGCGGACAGATTTCTCCACCCGACAGATTTCAAAGCATGCTTTGAAATCTATCCGGTGGGAATCTGTCCGCCCGACATGTCTGCTGGTTAGTACACTTACCAGCAGACATGTCGGCCCCCACCGCCGCCGCGCTGCTGCCGAATGGATTCGGCGCATGCGCGGAAGTGTTTTACTTCCTGGTGCGGTGACGCGGCGGCGTCAACTTCACCGCCGCGTCACCACTACGTCACCGCGCCATCCGGCGGCGGGGAATTTGATCCGATGGTGTGTACACGCCATCGGATCAAACTCCCGATCGGACATATCCGATGGAAATGGTCCGCGGACCGTTTTCATCGGATATATCCGATCGTGTGTACGCCGCCTTATGGGTTTAAACTGTAGGTATGGACAGGCCACCAAATTAACTAGATAGTTGGGTTCAAAAAACTAAAACAAAACTTGCAAATCAGATTGAAAAGGTAGGTCCAAGATGCTAGGCTACATCAAAGATATGCAAATAAATGGCTAACCGTTAAGACTCCATATCCTTTAATAAACCCTCCCAAAAAAATATTTTGTTCTTTTAACTCGGCAATGAACTTATGTAGTAGTAGTGTGGACAGAGATTCCTCAAAAATAGATATTTATCTTCCTCTTAGTTCTGTTGAGGTTTGGCTCTATATAATGCAGCAGTCTGTTAAAACCCATTTATATTGTAGGTTTACTGGACTTTCATGCTTTGGTTGTTTGGGTTACTGTTTTTGGTTTGTGCATGTATTGTGTATATGGGAAATTATCTCTAAACACTCTTCTGTTACATTGTGCTCTTACTAACATTCTCCTTTCTTCGACTAATAATTGCATTGCTTGCTTAAACAATAAACTTTTTGTTTCCTGAGGGGCCGGACTTGGTACCCTGTACCCTAGCTCTACCATCATGCTATATCAATCGTTTTAAGTCTGTAAAAAAAATGTAGGTGATAGTTTTATGATAATTTCTTGGCACTGTAAGAATGGGCTGAAATCACATTGCACCTCGATTGCTTGTGAAGTCGCTTTATAGCGGGATAGAAATTAAAAGAAAATGGAGCCCAAGATAGCAATAAAAGTCAGACTGGTGTTTTATACCTTCTCCACTTTATCTACAACAAAAAAAAGATTCTTTGGCCTGGCATACAATTTTGCTGTCGTGTTTTTTTTGGCCATAGTTACAATTTAATTCTTTGGCCATAGTTACAATTTAATTCTTTCAGACCTGAAGTTGTTCCCTTGTTCACACTGCCGCAGCTTCGATTCCCACATACTTCATGGCGGCTTGCATACGACTTCTTTAACACAAGTCAATGCAAGTCATGTTGAAGTCAAACCAAAGTAGTGCTGGAACCTTTTTCTAAGTCGGAGCAACTTGAGTCGCATTGATTAGAACCAATGGCACTTCCAACTCTCGTTGCATGACAAGTCACAGCAGTGTGAACCGGGGCTTAAGTCTACATCTTGGTATTAGGGCTCATGGGGAAGGAAAAGCAGTGTAAAAAAAATGCCCCTAAAGCTGCCTTTTTATAAGTATCGTGTTTGGGAGTTCCATTATTCCTTTGGCCAGAATATTAATTGGAATACTGGAGTGCTAAACATGTCTAGCTTTTAGGCGTGTTAACACACGTTTAGGTGCATCTAGTGTTTTTTTTTTTCTGCCAAAACACTCCAAAAGTGCATTCGTTAGCTAGCCGTCTTCTAAATTTTGTACAGCACTTGCTAGCAGCTCTAGCATTGTGGCAGTCTAGTAATTCTGAGGTTTTTGCAGTTGTTCCTAATTTAAATACCGCGCATTCTATGTGTTCAAGAAAATATTCGGCAAAGTCGGAGTAATTATTCATAGGTTGTTAGGGAAGTGCATGTTCTTGAGATTATTTATGATAGCTTGACTGTGGAATTAATATTTAGGTCTTATGGCCACTGAAGTCGCTCTATTGGAGGGTCAACTGATACTTCAGTGATGTGGTTGCTGGTAAGGTAAATTGCATGCTGGATTCTTACGACTGTCAGGGACTCCAGCGATGTGAGATGCCCAACAGAGCTCCTGGTTATGACCAAGACTTCCACAGAAATTACAAAAATTGAAATGCCGGTGTGACACTTCCTAGCAGATCATTGATAAACAATGATAACAAACCTCTACAAGGGAATCCAAGAGATATGAGACACGGTTGGTTGATCTAACCAGCTTGTACCCACCCAAAAAATGTAATTAGTTAAATACATATAAATAAATTCTAGCCAGGTGAAAACTCTTGTCGTTATGAGTTTTCCAGATTCCAGATGGTAGATGTAGCTTGAAGGCTTTCTTCTTTTTCTTCATTTTTTTTTCTTTTAATTACTAATTTAAAACTGGAACTCATACAGTTCTCTACATGTATTTTTTTTTTCAGCTCAGCTTTCCTCACATGGCCTTACTGGATGATCTTGGCTGTGCTAATCTCTCTGCTTTGCTTCCTTGATGCGCTTGCACGCAGTTTTGCTTTCATCTATTAGTATGGTCCTGTGCACTGTGCTCCAGGATGAATTTACAGATGCAGACCAAATGGAACTTTAAAGTGAACAGTCCTTTTTTAAATGTAAAAAAAAAGTACAGCTTAAAGCTGGACATACCACAAGTTGTCTTATTCCTCTAATATTTCTTTTTTTATTAAGACCATTGTCTGTGCGCCTTTTTAAGTTGATTTAACCTGACTCCAGACCTTACCCAGCTGCCATTATTATTATTGCTCGTAATAGGTGGTCACTTTTGTAGACGGGGCTTAGCCCAGAAATAGAAAAGTCAGTCCCACTAATACCAAAGTGAAGATACGTTTGGAGCACAGAGGACATGGATATTTAAAATAATTACAGGGAGTCGTATTGCGCTTGCTCTTTCTCTGGACTTTTTAAATGTTAGAATGGCTGACGGTTTACTTTAATCTTATCGATCATTGATTAAACATTATAGGGTTTGTATATTTGGTAGCGGTGTTACCACATGGAACGTACATTGACTTGCTTTTAATGGTGTGCTGGTAATAGATCTCTACAGTTACTGCAAGTTTTAGGACAACTCCCAATCTGTGGCCAGTTAACAGCCCTATTTTTATTGAATAAAAGATGCACTACAAACGGTACAGTATTCCTATCTAGTGCCAGCAAAAATCCATTCCAGATTTACAGAAACATTCCAAGAACAGGATATTGAACACAAAAAAGGGAAGGATATGGTCACATGACCCATAGGACAGATGACCACTCAGGACTAAATAATAGTCTTATTAAAATGGTTAATAACATACATGTGAATTCGTTCTGGTTTCCTTAAAGTGATTGTAAAGCCGGATGGCAGGGGAAGCCATCCCTGATGGGAGGCGACAGTGATTATTGCTTGCCGCTAGTGTTAATCGCAGGTAAAACCTGGCATGCTGGTTGTACCCAAGTTGATCAGACTGCCCATACACTGCCCGGTTCCTGCTGAATTGGCCGAGCTTCGGACCATGTATGGCCTGCCTTAGAACGAGTTCACGGAGCTCCCTAAAGTAAACAAATTATAAACACGTGTGTAGTGCAACTAAACAATAAACATGGGTTTGTCGCACTATATTACCATTGTGTTTCTTTTATAGATGCACATGTTGTTATAACTAATGTTGTTTTACTTTTACAAAAATACAAAAAAGGGCTAAATGTACACTTAAACGGCACCAAATAGATGAGAGATCTTTGATGTTTGTCTTTACACTGCTATACTGGTGACTGCTTGTCAGATTGTATTCTGTTTGTCACATTTCTTGATGTGTATGTACATTTGGCTTAGGGCTGCAACTAACGATTATTTTCATAATCAATTATTTGGCCGATTAGTATTTTGATTAATCGGATAATAGCCTTAAAAAAAAATTAGCATTTAAAAAAAAAATTGGGCCAATACTCAGCAGCTGAAAAAAAAACATGTAAACTGTAATGTGTTTCTGCAAAAAGCACCAAAAAACAGAAATGTGAATCCAGGCCTGAGATGTTTAGTAACATAATATGGTTAAAAAAAACAAAAATAAGTACAAAAAGAGCAAATAATCGCTACTGTAAGGGGTTCATTTTTTTACCGTGGGACAATGAAAGTAATATTTACAGTAGCGATTTGCTTTTTTGTACTATAAAGGGCTAATTTTCGTTTTTTTAACCCCATTATGTTACTGGCTGATTAATCGATTATGAAAATTGTAATCGATTAATTTCATAATCGATTAGTTGTCGATTAATCGATTAGTTGTTTCGGCCCTAATTTGGCTAATAATACTTTATAAAAAAAACATGGAAATAAATAAAAGTACAAAGTCACAAAAAAGACCCAATCAGTGAAGGTATTAAACTCTTCAGTACATAAATAATCCATAGTGACATGCATGCACTCCTCCACCCAGAATAGTTGTACACTTTTTTTTTTTTACCTATTAACCACTTCGAAACCGCATCACGTCCAAAGACGTGAACAGCGCGGACCTGAGGCGCCGGGGTCACGTCTTTGGACGTGATTTGCTTGTAATTCCCCGTGCGCGCCACAGGGAAAAACAGTTCCGATGCGTGTACCCGGCGGCCGCGATGTCCGTCAGGTACACGCGATCGTCGGTGAGACAGCAGGGACGTGGAGCTCTGAGTGTAAACACAGAGCTTTACGTCCTGTCAGTGAGGTGACAGATGCTGTTTCTCTTGTACATAGGGAGACGGCATCGGTCACCTCCCCCAGTCACCCCCCTCCCCCCATACAGTTAGAACACACCCAGGCAATACATTTAACCCCTTCCTCACCCCCTAGTGTTAACCCCTTCAATGCCAGTCACATTTATACAGTAATTAGTGCATTTTTATAGCACTGGTCGCTGTATAAATGTGAATGGCGCCAAAAATGTGTCCGATGTGTCCGTCGCAATATCGCAGTCCCAATAAAAATCGCAGATCGCCGCCATTACTAGTAAAAAAAAAATATAAAAAAAAAAATCATAATTATGTCCCCTATTTTGTAGGTGCTATAACTTTTGCGCAAAGCAGTCACTTATTGTGATTTTTTTTTTTTTTTTTTTACAAAAATACGTAGAAGAATACGTATCGGCCTTAACTGAGAAAAAAAAATATAAAAAAAAAAAAATGGGATATTTATTATAGCAACAAGTAAAAAATATATATATATTTTTAAATTGTCGCTCTTTTTTTCATTATAACGCAAAAAATAAAAACCGCACGGGCGATCAAATACCACCAAAAGAAAGCTCTATTTGTGGGGAAAAAAGGGACGCCAATTTTGTTTGGGTGCCACGTCGCACTACCGCGCAATTGTCAGTT
The DNA here is from genome assembly GCA_029574335.1 of Rana kukunoris. Lineage (NCBI taxonomy): Eukaryota > Metazoa > Chordata > Amphibia > Anura > Ranidae > Rana > Rana kukunoris. Next base: position 484,341,456 of record CM056051.1, on the reverse strand, counting down.
AAAGCGACGCAGTGCCGGAAGCTGAAATTTCGCCTGGGCACGAAGGGGGTTTATGTGCCCAGTAAGCAAGTGGTTAAGGGATGTTTAGGATGTCTTTTCCATTAACCACTTGCTTACTGGGCACTTATACCCCCCTCCTGCCCAGGTGATATTTCAGCTTCCGGCACTGCGTCGCTTTAACTGACAATTGCGCGGTCGTGCGACGTGGCTCCCAAACAAAATTGACGTCCTTTTTTCCCCACAAGTAGAGCTTTCTTTTGGTGGTATTTGATCACCTCTGCGGTTTTTATTTTTTGCGCTATAAACAAAAAAGAGCGACAATTTTGAAAAAAATACAATATTTTTTACTTGTTGCTATAATAAATATCCCAATAAAAAAAAAAAAAAACTTTTTTTTTCTCAGTTTAGGGCGATGCGTATTCTTCTACATATTTTTGGTAAAAAAAAAAAAAATCGCAATAAGCGTCTGGTTTGCGCAAAATTTATAGTGCCTACAAAATAGGGGACAGAATTATTATTTTTTATTATTTTTTTTTTACTAGAAATGGCGGCGATCTGCGATTTTTATTGTGACTGCGACGTTATGGCGGACATATCGGACACTTTTGACACATTTTTGGCGTCATTCACATTTATACTGCGATTGGTGCTATAAATATGCACTAATTACAGTATAAATGTGACTGGCATTGAAGGGGTTAACACTAGGGGGTGAGGAAGGGGTTAAATGTATTCCCTGCATAGTGTTCTAACTGTAGGTGGAGGGGGGGTGACTGGGGAGGTGACCGATCTGTGTCTCTATGTACAAGAGACACAGATCCGTCTCCTGCTCTCCAGAGACAGAACGCTGTCTCTATGTAAAACGGCAATGAGAGATGATCTATGAGATCATCTCTCATTGGCCGCACAGATCACATCGCAAACGGCCACTCTGATTGGCCGTTCGCGGCGATCTGTGATTGGCTGTGTCCAAGGGACACGGGCAACACAGTGTTTCCCCGCAGCGCGCTCTGGAGCGCGCGCCGGGAAACAGCTAGTGACAAGCCGTCAATTGACGGCTTGTTGACAATTTAGATTCGCGCTAGAGCCGTCATTCGGCTGTAGCGCGGATCTCAAGTAGTTAAGGGATGTTTAGGTCCGATAATGATTCGCCTACTCTTTGGGCAAGTGTAGGGAACTGTAATTTTATCATTGGTGGTTCAATGACTTAAAATATCTAGAATATATAAAACGAAAAAGAGGACTAATAATTTTTTAATATAGTCAGCAAAGGATTAAAAATACTTGCACAGTAAAATAGCACAGGGGGCTAAAAAAACAGCGCATCACAAGTTAAATGGCAAATCTCAGTGTGTTTGTCTCACCACTCTGCTGCGGAACTCCATTATGAAATTAATCGATTACAATTTTCATAATCGATTAATCAGGTCAGTAACATAATGGGGGTTAAAAAAACTAAAATTAGCCCTTTATAGTACAAAAAAAGCAAATCGCTACTGTAAATATCACTTTCACTGTCCCACAGTAAAAAAAAATGAAGCCCTTACAGTAGCGATTATTTGCTCTTTTTTGTACTTGTTGTTTTTTTAACTCCGTTATGTTACTAAACCGCTCAGGCCTGGGTCACACCTCTGTTTTTTTTTGCAAAAACACACTACAGTTCATTTTACATGTTTTCCTATGGGACACGTTCACATCCATGATTTTTTTTCAGCTGCTGTGTATTTTGAAAGGACGAGGACTTTTTAACGCAAAAAGGTGCTATTTTTGTTTTTTTGGTTCAATATACTTCAATGGAGAAGCTGCAGAAAAGCATGTAATGTGTTTTTCCGGCAATTTGTGTTTTGTAATCTGCCCAACAACAAATTGGGCCAAAATTAATTAATTTTAAGGTTATTATCCAATTTATTGATTAATCCAAACAATAATCGGCCAACTAATCGATTATGAAAATAATCGTTAATTGCAGCCCTACAGACTATATACTGAAGAGTTTAATAACTTCACTCATCACATTTTAGTGATTTGATCTCTTTTGGGACTTTTAACTTTAATTTATATTCATGCTTATTTTTCATGTTGTACTACACTGTTTATAATGTCATACTTACCTGCATCTATAGACACAGACAATGGGCCAGATTCAGGTAGATGGGAGCATCTTTGCTCTGGAGTAACGCTTCTCATTTACGTTACTCTGCCGAAATTTTAGGAGCAAGTGCTGTTATTCATGAAGCACTTGCTCCTAAAGTTGCGGCAGCGCATCGCAATTGAGCCGGCGGAATTCAAATTGGGCGGGTACGGGGCGTGTATTATATAAACTAAGCGCGATCCCGCGGCGAACGTACTGCGCATGCGTCGAGTGTCAATACATCCCAGTGCGCATGCTCCAAATTCTGTCAGTGAACGTCAATGACGTCACATCCCCATTCATGAACGTTTTACGCAAGCGACGCAAAAAAATTTTTTCCGACGCGATGACGACGGCTATACTTAACATAGGATACTCCACTAGGGGGCTGCTTTATCTTTACGTCGCGTATCGCTTACGGAAACGTCGGAAAGTCACTGCGTCGCCCCCGAAAACGATCGTGAATTTCCGATTCCCGCTGATTAAAATATTTTTTCAGCGTTAATCAGCGGGAACGCCCCCCGGCGCCATTTTTAAATTAAATTTGTGATGCGATGGCAAAATTCAATTGCGCCGATCGCATCGGAACACCAACCCGGCGTTTCTTGTTTTCTGGTTACAGAAAACAGAAACGCCGGCTAAGGCCTCGTACACACGAGCATACAGATTTGTTCAAATCTGTCTGTCCGACAGATTTGAACAAATCTGTCTGCTGGGATTTTGGTTTGCTCGCGTGTACACACGAGCAAACCAAAATCCCCGCCAGCAGACGGCGCGCTGACGTGTCGGTGACGTGGCGTTGACGTTGATGCCGCCACGTCACCGCACCAGAAAGTAAAACACTTCCGCGCATGCGCCGAATCCATTCGGCGGCGGTGCGGTGGCGGTGCGGGACGACATGTCTGCTGGTAAGTGTACTAACCAGCAGACATGTCGGGCGGACGGATTCCCACCCGATAGATTTCAAAGCATGCTTTGAAATCTGTCGGGTGGCCAAATCCGTCGGCTCGGCCGTACACACGATCGAATCTGTCTGCTGACCGTTTCCAGCGGACAGATTTGATCGTGTGTACGAGGCCTTAAAGTGACAGTTAGGCTGGAGTATCACAGAATCTGGCCCAATGTGGCTCAGACCCCCCCCCCATTATTGACAGTAGCGGGAGCCAATGGCTCCAACTGCTATCAATTTGCCCTGTGAGACGGGAGAGAGCCGAAAGAGATGCTGCTATTGTACATAGCGATGGATTGAGATCGGACTCATGTAAGTGTAAGGGGGTGATGGGGAGAACCTGTAGCACAAAAGGAATTTTTTACCTTAATACATAGACTGTAATTAAGGTTATTTTACTGTAATGTCCAAAAGAACCCCATGGGCTACTCATAGCATAAGTAGAGAGCCTTTTCACTTTACTCTTGGGTAGAAACACAGTCAAGGGTGTTATAGACAGCTTCTAGATATTCGTCTGGGGGGGGGGGGGGGGGGGGGGGCAGCACTGAAAGTGTCAGTGCTTGCTCCCAATTCATGTACCTGTCATAGATGGGTACATACACATTTTTTTTATGTATTGCTTTAAATATTAAAAATAAATACAATTGATTTTGTGGTGTTCAAATGCTGTGTAGTTGGGCTTTTACACCGTAAATGCTTGCCTAAATTAGGTGCAGGTAGATTGATAACTCCAACCAAAATGTTTCCCTTTAAGTCCTCCTCCCCTTTCTCACTTCTGCTTGTTTCGCCTTGCCGATCTGACTGAAAGTTTTCTTCTCCCCTCTCCCTCCCCATAGTCTACTGGGACACGTCACAGATCCCAGAAGACTGTGGGACTATTCACAAAGCGCAGCAATGCTCCATCATGCACAGTGGTTAGCTGGCTGTGAAGCCAAAAGCCGCATAGCTGGATGCTCACAGTAAGGGCGCTGGGAACCCAAAGGCTAGTGAAGAACTAGCCCAGGTGAGGATGGTGCTGGATCCCTGGCCAGGTAAGAGTCCTATTATTAAAAGTCAGCAGCTACAGAATTGTTTTATTTATTTTTTTGTCTTTTATAGCGTGAACAGAGGAAGCAACAGACGGCTGCTTTTATGCTGCCAATTTAGTTTAGTCAAGTTTTTAAGCTAAAATTTAGAAAGGTCTTTTAAAGATGATGCATCTTAATGGCTACATCTAAGTGTCATCAGCAATTGGCAAGTTATGTTTATGTGCATTTTCAGTAATGTGTATAGCAACATGCAGTCACTGTAGAAATTACCATGCAGTCAATGCCATGTGTTAATTGCACACCATCTACACAACCACCCTCATACTGGGTCTCATTTTTATTAAAGCTCGAGCAGAGAAAATAGAAATATAAAGAAGGCAATTTTGTTTGTCATCCACTCCTCCAGCCCCGAGTTCGGAAGTAGTCCGCTGCGAGTTCTGTGGCGAGTTCTTTGAAAACAGAAAGGGCCTGTCGAGCCACGCACGCTCCCACCTACGCCAGATGGGCGTCACAGAGTGGCATGTCAACGGGTCACCCATCGACACCCTGCGGGAGATTTTGGCCAGTGGGATCTGCCCCAGAACGGGCACCAGAATCGGAGGCCCCAGCTTGGAGAAGCTCCTCCCACATCGTCCTCCCGCTTCCCCATCTAGGTCCCACCCGTACAGCGGGTTGGCTCCGGCAATGCATCGCAAGCCTCCTCGGCTTCCTACCTACCAGGCCAGTGAGTGGCCTTCGGAGCTTTCGCCTTTAAACTTGTGTAAGTGGGCAACTGACCCGCAGCTCTTCATATGCTTGCTCATCCTTTTCATTGCTTCCCATCTTGTCCCATCTTGTCTGTTTCATTCATATATTTAATTCAGACCACTTCTGGCTTTCCTGGATAACCCCCGTTTGTCCTTAAGAATCCAAGGAATGACTTGGCATAAGCAGTGAGTTGTTGAAATTGTGTGTTTTTGCAGGCTTTGAGACTTTGAAATGTTGCCATGTAAACATTTTGAGCTTCTTCTGAAGCTGAGGCTTTTTTTTTTTAAAGCCTATTTGTGTTTCTTTAGCCTAAAATTGAACTTGTTTGGTCAGAAACCAGCATCACATAATCTGCAACAATAGCGTTTTCACAAGCTGTTGGCATTAAATGTTTACTTGCTACGCATGCATAAAGGCAAAGGGACTTCTTTGTATTTAAAATAAATCTGTTCTAGGCAAAATATGCAAGTTGTCTTCGTTCACCTTTTGAGTATAGCTGCCTGGCAGTTGAAGCAATGACCTAAGACCAGGAAAAATAAAATTATCAATTAAACCTTAAGTACGAAGATTAAAAAAAAAACACGCATACTGGCGCTGACGCCAGTATGCTGGATGGGATCACACAGAGTAGTTTTAAGGGTGAACCCCCTCTTTAAGATTTCCCCTCTTATAACTGTTCTGGGAACAGCACACAATTTGGTATACTTTCGGTGATAATGATAAATAGGACAAATATAGAGGGTGAACCTATTTTTTTTTAGTTGTACTAAACTTGTTGAGTAGTATACGAAGGCTGGGAGGCTGCCAGTACTACCTTATTTTTGAAAATGCTAGTTCCCTTACAGTAATAGTGATAGACTGGCTACAATACATTCAGTCACTGACTTGGAACAAGTATACAGATTGGGAAATCAGTGGCTTTGGAAATCCTTAGACCTTGTTTACAACTGAGCCATTTTCTGCTTGAAGCTTGTAGCTCTAAAACGCTCAACAAGCCAAATCCCATTTCAATGGCCCCTGTTCACATCTGAGCGTCCTGTTGCCTGTAGTGTTCAAAAAAGTACATGCACTTTTTGTTGACAGATTACAAGTGTTTTTGGCCCCATAGACTTCAATAGAAATGCCTGACTTGAGCGTTTTTACAAGCGTGTTTTCTGCTCCAAACAGCAGCTCTCAACCCCTAATTTCCTCTCATACTTCTAGTGCTTTCTATTGGCTAAAAAAATGTGTTCCTGAAGTTGTAAAAAGCTTATAATACGCTTCTAAAATGCTTGTAAGAAGCTGCAAAAATGCTTCAAAATGCCAGGAAATTGCTACGCTCAGGTGTTAATGGAGTCTTAACCCCCCTGGCGGTATTCCCGAGTCTGACTCGGGGTTAGATTTCTGTGCTGCGATCGGTAACCCCGAATCAGACTCGGGCTCGCCTTGCTGAATCCACAGGCATGGTTTACTTACCTTGTTCCTGGATGCAGCGATGCATCCCCGCTGTGTGAGCGAGCGGGTGCTCGCTCGATTCACACAGTGTCCCCGTGTGCCGCTGAGCTCCGTTCCCTGCGACGCACGGGGCGGAGAACGGCGCCATATTCAAAAAAGTAAATAAACACTATACATACAGTATACTGTAATCTTATAGATTACAGTACTGTATGTAAAAAATACACACCCTCTTTGTCCCTAGTGGTCTGCCCAGTGCCCTACATGTCCTTTTGAATAATAAACTGTTCTTTCTCCCTGCAAACTGTAGATTGCCCATAGCAACCAAAAGTGTCCCTTCATGTCAAAAATAGTTTTAGAGCAGCTAAAAAACAGCGATAATGAATTATAATCACTTGCAGAATTTAGCGATAGCAATTTGTGGGGAAATTCGTCATAAAAAATAAATAAATAATGACAGCGACAATTCTGCAACTGAGCAGATTTCAGTGATTTTAGATTTGATTACATTATTGAATAATTTTTACTAAAATTATATTATTATTTGTTATAATTATTTACTATATTATAATTAATAATTTATTTTATTTTTTTAAATGTCATACCCGGGATGCCTATTAGACTCTTGGTCAGATTTAAGTGAGTTATTCCTAAGAATTACAAGCCTACAATATAAAACGCCAAATTTCCTTGCAAATAATGGTACCGCTTTCAGCACCTAAAATCTGAAAGAATCATACCGCCAGGGATGTTAATGTTTCAGTTTGGTAACTCATATTGAAGCTTTCTGTGCCTGTACTGGCTGTATGCTTGTTCTAGGTTAGTGACTAAGAAAGACTTGTAGTCAGAGACAGCCCAAAAAATTCAGAAGTGGTACCCTACATACAGGCTTCCTTTTATATAATGAGTAGTATGTCCCAAACTTTTTTCTATTAATTGCTACTGGTTATACTATATTAATGGTTGCAGTGCCATGTTCTTAAACAAGTACAATGTGTAATTTTTAAGCCTTTCACATATACAGCTGCACATTGTGTGTACATGGCATTAAGGCTGTTTTCTACTGGCAAAAGCTTCTATCCCACGGTTGGTGAATTTTTTTTTTTTTTACGCAAACCTTTTCCTATAATTTGACTGTAGCTTATGATCAGTGTTAGGCAAGTGTTTATTACAATTTGGATTTCAGATGTGTACAGTGTAGCATTTATACCTTTTTATAGATTCTGCTTTCTGGATTGTCTTGTACTTTCAATGATTTTTGTATTGCAAAAATTCGTTTTTTACTTGAATGGCTTGCTTTCCTATTTTGCAGGGAGTAGGTGTTTGTTTTAGTATATTTTAGATTTTTTTGCTCTTTCCCATGAGTGTTTTAGGGCCATCTGGGGCACCATTGCTTAACATTAGTTGGCAGCTGTGTGATATCTCCTTATTTTTGTTTTGACTTTTACTGTGGGCATGCCTGATGTAATTTGTAAGACGTTGAGATTGTTTCATCTTGCATTTTGTGTGACTTTTGGCAAGTCCGTCTACTAACATTTGTATGGTTTTTACCCCTTTTCCTGCCTTTCTGCTTTTTTTTTCACCATTTTGGGCCCTCCACTTTGTTGTATTTCTAATATCCAAATTCTTTGTTCTTTTTAGCTTCACAATCAGACCCCAACCGTGACATCCGATGCGAGTTCTGCAATGAGTTCTTTGAGAACCGCAAGGGACTGTCTAGCCATGCACGTTCACATCTCCGCCAAATGGGTGTAACAGAATGGCACGTTAATGGCTCACCCATTGATACTCTGCGGGAAATCATACGCAAAAGGCGTCCAGCTACACCACAGCAGCAGGTTTCCAACATCAAAACGGAACCTCGTGGTGAGGATGAGCCACTGAGCCCATCACACAGACTCTCACCTCTTGGTGTTGGGGCATCAGTGATGGCACGAGATCTTCCAATTTCACCTCCTGGGCGCCCTCACAACAGTTTTCTGTCACCAATATCAGCTAAGAGGCCAGCACCTCATGAACCTAGACTCACACAGTCTGAGCCAAAGAGCTATATGAATGCAGAGCCAAAGACTTGCAGCCCATCTAAGCTTTACTTGCAGGGTGAGAGTAGACCAAAATCCTATGTTCTAGAGGATGGCCGGCACAAGACCTTTGTTCATAGTGATGTTAAGCCAAAACATTTCTTGCAAGGTGGAGACGGGAGACCAAAGACTTTTATGCAAGAAGGGAGATTAAAGGGCTTTTTGCCAAGTGAAAACAGACCCAAGATGTTACACGGTGAAGGGAAGCCTAAAATCTATTTGCAAGGTGATGCAAAGCTCAAATCTTTTATTCCTGGGGAAAATAAACCTAAACCATTCTTACAAGGTGAACCCAAGCCCAAGTCTTTTTCTCCAGATGGCAAGCCCAAGGCTTACATCCAGACAGAGCTTCCATTCAAGGTCAAGATGAAGGCATCTCCAGAGAAAGGAGCCAATAGCTGTAAGTAACAGGTTTAAAGTGTGGCTCTGTCATGTGTGTATATTACATTGTTTGTAACTTTTTCTTCTCTTCATTCTGTCCATTTCTAATCCCATCAGTGGAGGCAAGCTGTGAGCTTTGTGGTTTGATATTTGAAAATCGTAAGGCCTTAGCCAGCCATGCCAGAGCTCACCTTCGACAATTTGGTGTAACTGAATGGTGTGTTAATGGTTCCCCAATTGAAACGCTACGAGAGTGGATGAAGCAGAGACCTCAGAAGGCTGGTGCCTATCTCAGTTACATCCAAACACGTCCTTTCTCCAAAAAGTTCAAACGTGCTTTACAAAGTCCAAAACCAGGACCAGAGAAGGAAAGCCCAGTTACAACCCCCATGAAGGTAGCGGAGAAAGAACACAGTATTTCAACGCCAAGCTCAACCTCTGAAAAGCCAGCCGAACCACAGGGGCAAAGTAAGTGTAGTACACTACATAGAATAGATGTCAGGATGGCCTATTTGCATGGATTCAAAGTTTTGATATTTAAAAATGTATATCTATGTCAGCAGAAGTTGAGCGTCGTCACCCCAAGACACCTGAGGTTCCACCCTTTAGGGAAGATACAGTCTCTGAACCACTAGCCAAAAGTGAAGAGCCACGACCACCTGCAAGAGCACGTCCTGTGCCTTCTCTGGTACCAAGACCTCCCCAGACATCGTTAGTGAAGTTTGTTGGAAACATTTACACTTTGAAATGCAGGTGAGATGGCTGTGCTTGTTTTACCTTTTAATCCTCTTATACCATACTTAAGAAATCAGTTTTGCATAGTGTCCATGTTCTATTTTCTGAGAAAAACAGATTCTGCAACTTTTTGCCTATAAAAACTTTCAATTTAAATACACCAAATGTATTCCAGAAACATGAAAACAAAACAGTGTTCAGTCTTACAATTTGTTTTCTTTAAAAAGCAGCCACAAGCTTGCGTGGAAAAGCCTGTTCTCTGCCAACATTTAGCAGAGAAGAACCCTTGCTGCGTGGAAGCAGAGGGCAGTGCTCTGTCTGCAGAGGAATGACCTGCCCCTTCCAAAATAAAATGGTGGAAGTTGATTTTTTTTTTTGCTTGATATTTGCGCAGCTATTTATCAAATGCATATTTTCAGGAAAAAAGGGGAATTTTAATGCAAACAAATGCCCAACTTTTGCATTTTTTTTGGTAAAATATAAATAGGGTTGCGGTGAGTAAATAGATTCCTTACACATCAAGCCTTAAAATTACTGTGGAACCTTGGTTAACGAGTGTTTTTAATAATGAGCAACTTTTTTTTTTTATTGATTTGCAAGTGTTGTCTCACAAAACAAGCAGAATTTAAGGTAATTGGGTGTACAGTACCACATTTGGCCAGAGGTGCGGGGGTGCCGGTGATACTCGGAACGGTTCTAAACTGTTTGGAAATACTCTGTTCCCAAGTTTTTCCCAGATCAGCCAAGCTGTCCCCGAGTATTTCTGAGGCTCTCCTCCCCCCCCCATCTCTGGCCACATGCAGTATTGAATGCCATAGAAGTCAATGCGGAACTAATTATCTTTGTTTCCATTGACTTCTATGGGAAAACTCGCTTTGATATGCAAGTGCTTTAGATTACAAGCATTCTCCTGGAATGGATTATGCTCATAATCCAAGGTTCCACTTTATAAGGTTTTAACATCTTCTTTTTTTTTTTTTTTAAATGCACCTGGATTGTATTTAGCTGATTTAAACACTAGGTTCATTTGCAATTCAAGGACATCCTCCAGCAAAACAGGTTTTTTTTTTGTGGACAAAAAGCAAGGGAAGAGGCACCTCTAATAGTCGGTTCACACATATGCGGCACAACTCCGGGGGTGGCTCGGCAAGTTGTCCTGAGGACGACTTCAGAGGCGATTTGCAAAATGACTTCTGTATAGAAGTCAATGCAAGTCGCCCCGAGCCGCCCCCGAAGTCGTACAGGGAGTACATTTCTAAGTCGGAGCGACTTGCGTCGCTCCGATTAGAAAGCTCCCATTGCATTACATGGGAAGCGACCCGTCAGGCGGCTGAGCTGCCTGACGCGTCGCCTGTGTGTGAACCGACTCTAAGTGTAGATGTTTTAAAAACAATTTACAGATGGAGCAGATGGACTGACCTGATGACTTCTCCCTATGGATCTTGTACAATGCCTACTTTTATACAACTAAATGTGAGTTGCCTGTACTAACCTGTTTATTAAATTGTTTTTAAAACATCTACCATTAGAGGTGCTTCTTCCCTCGCTTTTTGTTTACAGAATTGGATAGCTATGATGGCAGCCCTGAGACTGTATATGTGACCCCTGCAACAACTCTCCTCCATTTGTCCCTGGACTCTCCCATATATACCCCCTTGAGCTTGGACTCTTTCATGCAATTAATTGTACATTTCCCCGTACATTATTATTATGATTTTTTTTTACTACAGAGAAATTCTTGTTTAATTTGGTTCTTGCGCATTTTACTTGTGTATTGTTTTTTTTGTGGCTGTTTTTAAGACTGGATTCACACCTATGCATTTTTATTTATTTAAAAAAAAAAAAATGTACAGTCCATTTAACATGGTTTCGTATGAAACATGTTCTGTAGTGCAAATCTGCAAAATGCACAAACAATGCATAGGTTTGAATTTAGCCTAAAGTAGAACTAAAGGCAACATATTTTTTTATTTTTGTAAAAAAAAGAGTTAAAATCTGTTTGTTTTTTGCTATCTGTGTCACACAATTTTCTAATCAAGACGTTTGTTCGGATTTGTTCACATTGCTTGGGGATGGTTTGCGAATGCAAGTCCTATACTATACGATTAAGATAGTAGGAATTTTCGACTTGCCTGTAAGTTCCTTATCTTGGAGTACAGAACACAGTCCTCTCCCCTCTGTGTTTTAATCACTCATTATTACTAAAAAGCTGGAGTCTCACTGACTGGGCAGAGTGTGTCCTAGGGGTTGCCCTAGCAAGTTTTTTTTGGCAGTGCCCAATCACCTGAAGGTAGCCTGTGTAGAAACATGGGCCCAGATTCACAGAGCGATTACGCCTGCGCAACAGGAGATGCGCGTGCGTAAGTCTAAATGTGCGCGTGCGTTTCGATGCACGGCATCCCCAAAACGAGATACGCAAGAAATCTACTTTTTTTTTGTCCAGCGTAATTTCGTTAGACAGGCGCATCCGTCCGCGCAAAACTGCGCTAGACAGACCATTGATTTGCTAGTCAAATATGCTAATGAGGGACTTACGGGGATCCACAAAAGAACGTTGGGGCAGCGCAGGCTACGCAGTGTGCGCAACAACAAAATGTCCTGTCTAAAATTAGACCATATAAAAGCTGGTCTAAAAAGAGAAAAATCGTCCACATGTCAGATAAAGCAACACTGTTACTGAGGAGCTCAGCAGTCACACGTGTTGCCCAACAAACTTTATGCCAACATGCCAGTGGCATCCATGCTCATAGCTATACTACTGACTTTAGATGAGCAAAGAAGGAGGAGGGCGCTAAGGAGGGCACGGGAGATGTTTTTTTTTTTTTTACTTTTTAACTTTTTATTTGCTTATATAAACTTTACAATTTAATCTAATCTAATACAATATTCTTATCTGATACAAGCCCTTCACTCTTCACGGGAGAGGATATATCACACACGCATAGACATCTATGGCATGAGTGATTCTGAAGTGTCTCGCATCTTCAGATTCACCCCTCATGCCATCATGGAATTAACCACAACCTTGCAGGAGGACATCAGCAGCCCAACACATGGCACTACCCATGACACCAATGACAGCTACATATACAATCATAGCCCCATCCCCACAGATTTCGAACAGAACATGTATGGGGACAGCTGGCTGGTTGGTGAGTGACATGGGTGGCAGGCATGACTGTCCCCCCCCCATGATGCACACATATCACAAGGGGCACATGCACTACTAACATCCTCCTGTCTTTTCCCTTCAAGGTGACTCTGCATATGCACTGGGACCCCATCTCATGCCAGCTTACATATGCATCTTTGCACGTTAAACACACACATTAATCATGGCACAATGAGAATGCATGCATGCACACCACTGTGGTCCCTAGCACACACACACCACATCGTCATCACATTGGATTGGCACAAGCCCACCATGCAGGACTTGTGAGCAGCAACGCCATGCCACGGCTCCAATTATGTCACTGTACATTCATACACCATTCACACAGACCTGGGTTTCACTTCTCCACCACAAATGAGGGTGACACCCCTTTTCCCGCAGGAATATCACCCCCACATTCCAAAATCATACACAAACAGAACCCAAAAAATAAAATAAATGACGAGCAAAAATAAAAAATGCCCAGCAAAAATATAATTTAAACAAAATAACAAAGAAAACACATAAAAGACAAAAATCACTCTGCAAAACAGTCCCCAAATATCTCAGACACGTCACAAACAAACAAACGCTAATAAACAAAAGCACCTTGCTGTATAGGGAGGGATACAAAGGGATGTACTTTTGCAAAGGAAGTGCGTTTGTGTGTGTCTATTTATGCTGTCTGCGTAGTTCACTAAGTTGCCCTAGTCCACTTCCAATTTCACTGATTGCGCCGTTCCCGAGTTGTGAGCATGCGCACAGAGGTGCTGACCATGGTCTGCTTCAAGCACGCATGCGCGAGCCGGCCGGCCCTTCATTTGCATGGGGCCACGGCTCATTTCAATGTAACACGCCCACGTCCTTCCTAATTTGTAATACTCCGCCTTACGCCTCTGAAATAAGTTACGCATACGCAATTTTGTGCGTAAAAGCTACGAGAATAGGGTGATTACGCGGCTACATTGCGCAAGTCTAACGTAAAGGCGGTGCGCTACGCCGGTCCAATAATGCGCAGATGTACCTGAATCTGGCCCTAGGTCTTTATATACAAGTCCTGTACTACCAATATAAGAAATTTACAGGTAAGTCAAATGTCGTCCCCCCCCCCCCCCACAAACACTTTAACCACTAAAGGACCAAGCCTGTTTTTCAGATTTGGCGTTTACAAGATTAAAACATTTTATTTAATTTTTTTGCTAGAAAATTACTTAAAACCCCCAAACATTATATTTTTGTTTTGTTATTTATTTTTATTTTATTAATTTTTACGCCTAAAAAAAATTGATCACTTTTATTCCTATTACAAGGAATGTAAACATCCCTTGTAATAGAAAAAAGCATGACAGGTCCTCTTAAATATGAGATCTGGTGTAAAAAAGACCCCAGATCTCATATTTAGACTGAAATGCAAAAAAAAATAAAAAAATTGTCATTTGAAAAAATGACAACAAGAAAATATTGCTTTAAGAAGCATGGGCGAAAGTGACGTTTTGCCCTCACTTTCGCTCTGCTATGCTATGGGGACGGGTGGGGGCCATCTTGCCCTCGCTCGTATCCCAGCCAAGCAGGGGAGAGGACCCGATCGCCTCCGGTAAGCGCGGGAGAGCGGCGGGGGCCTCTCCTGCCGCCGATAACGGTGATCTTTGCGGCGAATCCGCCGCGGTGACCACATTTATCGTTGACAGGACCGCTCACTGAAAAGATGGATATCTCGGTTTGTGGCAGCAGCTGCTGCTGTTACCGAGATATCCATCCTTATAAAAATGACGTATATATACAGTGAGCGGTCCTTAAGTGGTTAAGTGGCTTCTCCTTTGCTAGCTTTTAAACTCCTCTGATGAAAATCGAAAACCTAACGGCCAGGGAAACCATTGGCGCTCATGCAAGCCGTTTACGAGACAGTTGTGTACCTATTTGGTTTTCAGTCACATTCGTTTCCTAGTTTTACGCTTACCAAATGATCAAAAATTAGGTAATGTGAATAGAAGCTTGAAACATTTGAATTTGAGAGGTGATTGAAAGCAACATATTTACCAAGTGTGTGACCAGCACTGGGGTATGAAAAGTCCCAATGTATAGGTTTTCAACTATACAGTAAGCTCTAGGGCTGCAACTAACGATTATTTTCATAATCGATTAGTTGGCCGATTATTGTTTCGATTAATCGAACAATCGGTTAATAAACTTAAAAATAAAGTTAATTTTGCTGCGATTTGTTGTTGGGCAGATAAAAAAACACAAATTGCCACACAAAAAAATGCCTTTCTGCAGCTTCTCCGTTGAAGTATATTAAACCATAAATCAAAAAGGAACAGTTTTGCATTAAAAAAAAAAGTCCTTGCCCTTTCCAAATACGCAGCAGCTGAAAAAATCATGAATGTGAAACCATGTAAATAAACTATAGTGTGTTTCTGCAAAAAACACAGAGGTGTGACCCAGGCCTGAGATATTTAGTAACATAACGGAGTTAAAAAAAAAAAAAATATTAGTACAAAAAGGGCAAATAATCACTACTGTAAGGGGTTAATTTTTGGGACAGTGAAAGTAATATTTACAGTAGAGATTTGCTCTTTTTGCACTATAAAGGGTACTTTTTTTTTTTAACCCCCATTATGTTACTGGCCGATTTAATCGATTATGAAAATGGTAATCTATTAATTTCATAATTGTTTAGTTGTCGATTAATCGATTAGTTGTTTCAGCCCTAGTAAGTTACTTAATGCTTTCCCCCCCCCCCCCTTTTTCCAGGTTCTGTGACATTCAGTTCCAAGGTCCGCTTTCTATTCAGGAGCAGTGGGTCCGTCACCTTCAGCATCACATATTGGAAATGAACTTTTCAAAGGTGCTCAGCCCACCCCATGATGAATCATCCCAGGAGCAGTCAGAGCAGTCGGAGGCTGTCAAGACGCAATAAGTTGGCTTTGCAATGACTCGGATGGAGAAGAGGTCTGCATTGTCTACAGTGGGAGAAAGCAAACTGCAGATTATGTGAAAGGCTTGTAGATGGCGGCGTGGAATTTAAAACAAAATCCCATGTAGGCTCTGACAGACAAGATGCTTTAAAGCCTGTGAAGGGAAATGGATTATTTCTAGGTATACAGTAAGGGAAGACCAGCCGCAAGGCATCAACACCTTTTAGTAGACTGGACTTGCAATAATAATGATGGATGCAGGAGAGGTGGTGCTATGGGGAACATCAAGGGCATGTTTTGAAGAATTTTAATAATATGGTTAAATGCTGGCAGTTTATCAAATTTTGTATGATTGGTGTCTGCAGATGTAGAATGTTGTGGAAGGTGATTATAAATTAATAAGGGAAGAATAAAGATGTAAGATGGGTTCTTTTTGGATCTGACAGGTTGGTGTTTCACTGTCCCTTTAAAAAAAAAAGGAATTTCAAATGACCCGTGCTTTTGCTGCTAACACAAATCAGATTTTGATTTTTACCTTTTCACTGCAACGTCTTTATTCTACAATGGTGCATAGTCCTTATTCCCCCTTAAAGCGGAACTGAAGTTTGAGATTCTTGCCTCTGCCTCAACAGTCCAACACTTGCAAGGTCTTGTCATTTTCTCTCCGGCTTCTTCCAAATGTCGGTCTTCGATTTGCTTGATTGGCCAGTGCGGGATGACGTCACCAATGTGAGTGTGCAGGAGTGCAGTCATCCCGATGCGCAGGCACTGCGCCAGAATGTAAACTGAGCTGTACATGCTTGGTGTACATTCTTCTACAGAAGATTGAGCAGGCAAGTAGACTTATTTTATAGCTGGAGAGACATTGGGGTTGATTTACTAAAGGTAAATATACTGTGCACTGCAACTGCAGTTGCTTCTGAACTTATTAACCACTTAAGACCCGGACCATTATGCAGGAAAAGGACCTGGCCAGTTTTTGCGATTCCGTTGCTTTAACTGAAAATTGCGCGGTCGTGCGACGTGGCTCCCAAACAAAGTTGGCGTCCTTTTTTTTCCCCACAAATAGAGCTTTCTTTTGGTGGTATTTGATCACCTCTGCAGTTTTTATTTTTTGCGCTATAAACAAAAATAGAGCGAAAATTTGGAAAAAAATAACAATATTTTTAAATTGTTGCTATAATAAATACCCCCAAAAAAGATGTAAAAAAAAATATTTTCCTCAGTTTAGGCCGATACGTATTCTTCTTCCTATTTTTGGTAAAAAAAAAAAAAAAAAAGTCGCAATAAGCGTTTAACGATTGGTTTGCGCAAAATTTATAGTGTTTACAAAATGTTTACACATTTTTGGGACCATTGAAATTTTCACAGCAAAAAGTGCTATAAAAATGCATTGTTTACTGTGAAAATTACAATTGCAGTTTAGGAGTTAACCCCTACAGCGCCCCCTAGTGGTTATGTGTGACCTCATATGTGTTTCTAACTGTAGGGGGGTGGGGCTGGATGTGTGACGTCACCGATCGCTTTTCCCTATATCAGGGAACAGACGATCAGTGACATTGCCACTCTGAAGAACGGGGAAGGTATGTTTACACACACCTCTCCCCTTTCTTCAGCTCCTGTGACCGATCGCGGGACACTGGCGGCGATCGGGTCCCGCGGGCGCAGTCACGGAGCTTCGGACCGGCATGCGACCCACGGCTGGGCACTTAAAGGGGACGTATAGGTACGTGCCTGTGCCCAGCCGTGCCATTCTGCCGACGTAAATGTGCAGGTCCTTTAGTGGTTAGGTAAAGCTTCACTTTGCAAAGAATACTCAATCACATGCAAGGAATATAAAAATATAAAAAAACAGCATTTTTGCTTGCGCATGATAGAAATCGGCAGAGCTTGCCCTTCTTTAGTAAGATTTAGAATAATTGCACTTGACGTGCACAGTACATTTGCCTTCAGTAAATCAACCCCAGTATCATGCCGTAGAGCCTTCTTTTTAAACCTTAGTTCAACATAAAACCCATCACAAACATCCCTTATAAAAAATCCCTTTCACTGCTTTTTAGATTTCCTCTCTTGGCTTTGAACTTGGAGCTTAGGTCGAATGTGTGGGCAGTGCTTTTGTTTTTCTTTCTAACAAAACACTTGGATACAATTTTAGAAATGTTGTGTACTCCCATCCAGGAAGATTTCTCCATCTTGTCTACAAACTTTTTCGATGCAGCCATATCATCAACCAGACCAGGCAATTAGACTTCTGTTTTGTCTCTATTTATTTCTAATAGGCCTCTGACAGTGAAGATTTGGTCTGACTTGTAGGAATAACTTCTCCAGAGTCTGTCTGAGCAAGGAATTGTGGTGGCTAAATCTTTGCACTAGTGTGCCATCTAGTTATAAGAGGCTTGTGGCTACTAAGGTGTCTCCGTCTGCCACAAGCTAAAATATCAGCTTTGGTGTATTTTGTTCTTAAAATGTTGGTCACAACAAGCACACAGGATGTATTCATAAATTGCATTTCTGCTTTAGTGATGGTAGTCAACCCATGGTTAGGGGGCTTATTGAGTGCCAACTCGACCCCTTTCATTTTGTATTGGACAAACATGTCAGCCATGTTTCTTCACTTCTTTTTGAGAAATTGCATATCTTTAGTAACCTCACGGTACACCTTGAGAAAATTTGAAACTGCTTCCACGTTGCTTAATGCCAGATTGCCAACTGAATCGAGTCAGGGGCCTTTATGTACTGTATATAATATATAAGTTGTAATATTGTGGTTGTATATATTGTCACGCGACCAACCCCTCCTTCCCTTTGGGGGAGACACCTCTTTAGTTTTTTGGTTCTTTTTCATTTTAAAGATGCTCTGTACAAGCTCTGTTGCCCAATTTTATACTCTGAAAATGATGTAAACCCTTTTTCAAACCTGAATGTATAAGATACACTGTAATGAGTGTTTACTTAAAACAGCGTATTAAAGTGACATGCCCTTAACAGGATTTGGGCACGGCCCATATAAATATCTCCCACCTCAGTGTTGAGGTATTTTATTTATTTAAATAACTAGCAGTGATAAATTGTCCTTTCCCAACCAGAGTGGTATACATCCTATATTATCTAGTTTTAATATTTTCTTCCTTTTACTGAGAGGATCTAATGTATGGATGCAACAATATGGGCTTAGTGATGGTGTAGAGCAGTGATGGCGAACCTTGGCACTCCAGATGTTTTGGAACTACATTTCCCATGATGCTCCAGTACACTGCAGAGTGCATGAGCATCATGGGAAATGGAGTTCCAAAACATCAGGAGTGCCAAGGTTCGCCATCACTGGTGTAGAGGGTTCAGTGACCATAACAGCCAATCATAACCATGCTTTCAACAATGTTGATTGGTTTCTAAAGGGTTATATGATGTTCTTGCCTTATTACTGTAAATAAGCCCAGTTGTCTTCCACTATAAAATCCCTCTGTACTTTTCACTGGAAGCCATGAACTTATTATTTCTTACCGACGAAAAGTCCTCCCATCCAACCCCATTGTGAAATATTGTGTAGTATAGCGATGGGGAGTTGCAACTGCTTGCACATACATATTTAAGCTTGGCGTCTACCAATGTGGTTTGGCTAGCCATTGGTAATTTTGTATAATTATTTTTTTCACAATTTCTGGCCCTGTAAGGGCAGCTAATGGTTTTTATTATATTTTCTTCTCCTTGCCCTAAGGACTACAATGTGATTTTTATTTAATTCTTCTGTCCTTCATGCCTTTTCTGTACTATTACACACCCTTTTCATAATAATCTGCAATTTTATTTACCGTTTCAGTTAACCTTGATTTAATACATTAATGTGTAGAATTAGAGTAAAACGATCAGTTTTTATCCTGAATGTGTGTGCTTTATTTTCAGTTCAGTATGGGATTTATAAAATCAAACCTTGGCTCAAATTTCCTCTCATTACTTTGGAACTTTGAGTGCCTACATTAAATACCACTGCACAATTGTATACAAAACCATAGATGCTGTTGTTCTGCACTCATCTAACCTGTTTTCACTCAGCTGGTCCAGGCTCGGGAAACATCCCCCAGATGCCTGGACCCATTGAGAGCCTGAGCCAGCCTCTCCTGCCCCCTACATAGCCCGGCGCCCCAGTGAGTGCTGCAGAGCAAAGAAGCTGGTGACTGACAGTCCCAGCTCTGCTCAGAGCCTAGGGGGAGAAATTAGTGATCAGTGGTGTTTGATCACTTAGTTCTTATTACAGAGCTTGCATGGAGACAGATGCAGCATCGGATCAATGCTGCATCCACCTAGGTATGTGTTGTTGTTTTTTTTTTTTAAGTCCATACTTCTCTCTTAGTCTCATTTGGATGACCAAGTGTTATATCACACCACAGGTCAGGTCCCACACTTTACTTCCACTTCTGCCTTGAGCTCTTCTAGGGTATTCAGGTGTTTCCTCCCACCCTTTTGCCAGGGGGATTTTGCTATAGGATGTTTCACAGCTACATCCGGACACACTTAACCTATATTTTTACATCCTTCTCTGTGATTACCCCACAGGGATACCCTCACCCATAACTATGGTGGAAACCATACAACCAATGTGCTGCACTTCACAGAAAACAAATGATGCACATATCTAATTAAAATAAATTCAAATCGGTATAAAAAAAAAAGTGCTCAGGTTGTTTTTTTTTTTTTTTTTTGTAAGCCTATGACGTGTGTAACACACCCAAAAACTTCACCCGGTGCAGAAAAAATGTGCACACACATACAGAGTGGTCACAAAAACATGCAGACAAGTACAACGTCAAGTGGTCCTCCTGTGAAAAAGGACCCAAACCCTCATCCCCCGGGGCGTTAGGCTCCAGATGGGGACTGAGGTACTGTGGTCCGAGCAACCGAAGCCGACACGGAGCCAACTTCCTTGAAGGGACTGCCGAACCAGAACCCTCCCAGTACTAGGTGGGGCTCCCCTGAAGGGAGACCCCATGAGAGCAGGTGAACTAAGCCAGAAGGCCTTGTCCACCCACTCCCAGGACGTTCAGGGCAGGCCTGAGGACCGACACCCTACTAATCACACAGTGAACAAATAACGTGCACAGACAAAAATGTGACAAACAGTGCTCAGTACTTCAATCTCATCTTCCTTATGTGCATCCTACATCACAAGTTATAGAGACCGTCCTACGAGATTTCAATTCCCAAGTGTGGTTTCTTACTGGAACTAGTAGTTTTATACAGTGCTGTTTTTTGTGCATTATTTGCAAGTGCAATTTTAGTGCTCTTAATAAATTATAAGTCTGCTTTCACACTATGTGGAGCCCCTGGTTTCCAAATGCGTGCATGCATGGAGTAACGGCTGGGAGTTGGAATCTCTCTTTTGTGAGTTGTTGGGCTATCAGAGGATGGTTGGAGACCTGGCTGGATAACGTGCTGTAGAATACTATGCTTTACATGACTTCTCTATAATTTGAGAGTCATGTATCTCTGTGTGTTCTTGGTGGAGGAGGCACTTGTGAGATACACATATAGGGCCAGATTCACGAACACTTGCGCTGGAGTATTTGGATATGCGCCGCGTAACTGTGATGATGCGCCGTCGTTTCTATGTGCCCGTACCCACCAAACTAGATGCGCCCAATAACGGGTCATTTGCGACCGGCGGAACGTTCCGACGCCAGAGTATCGTCAGCGCTTATTTTCGCTGGGCGCATCAGTCGCGCCCATTGATTTCCCCTGCAAATATGCAAATGAGGGATTTTTCCCAATTCACGAACGGATTAGCACCATACGCTGGCTACATGCGCCGCGCGTATCTCGTCCGTCCGGCGCAAAGTTATTTCTACAAAAGGCTGCTTTATCTTTACTCCAGATGGCCACAGGTCAGCAGGAGAGCAGCTACAGCAGCGTTACCGACGATAAGAGCTAGCTGAGCACCCCCACTTGCAGGACAACACCTCTGTCCATGCTTGTCTGTCAAATTTTACAGCCATGGAGGAAGACATCATAGGTCTCCATAGCCGAGATGATGGCTGACAGCTCCTGGCCATTAAAGTTCAGCTTTCTCCTGTGTGTTTGCGGGGAACGGGAGCAGCCATCTCAGAACAAAAGTAACATCACTGCGGGGAGGGGGAGCAGGATATACTTTAGTGCCGGAATGGCGCTTCTACGGGCGCATTTAAACGCCCAACGGAAGGCATTGCGCTGACGTTTCCCGTGCAGTGGTGCCGACGGAAGTAGTGAGCATGCGCACAAAGGGGGCGAGTGGAGCCTCACTCACTGCGCATGCTCCGTGGTTGATGCGCTAAACGTAAGCCTCTGCGCTGGGCTCCGCCCATCATTTACATATGATCACACCCACTTCCACTTGCGTCGGGTTACGCCAGCGCATTATCGTTACTCTGGCGCAAGTTTACGCGCAACTGCTATGTGAATTACAGGACTTGCGCTGAAAGGGTCTTCAGAGTAACGTAAATGAGAAGCGTTACTCCAGAGGAAAGATACTCTCATCTACCTGAATCTGGCCCATAGAAGATGAGATTGAAGCACTGGGCACCTTTTTTTTATTATTTATGCTGATTTGTATTTATTTCTTTATCGTACATCACGGGACACAGAGCGCATAGCCATTACACTTGGGTTATATGGGTACCTTCAGGTGTGGACACTGGTGTAATCAATTTCACAGGAAGTTTCCTCCCTATATAACCCCCTCCCACTGGGAGTGCTTCAGTTTTTTCGCCAGTGTCTTAGGTGTTGGTCACGTCTAGCTGTCCCTCGGAGGTCTCGGGACCCAGGATAGCTAGCCGGATCCGTCCGAAGTGCTTCAAAGCCAAGGTGTACGGTACCCGGGCCCTGCTGGAGTGGGGTTTTGCCTATAATGCCTCTCCTAGGAGGGCTGGATTCTGGGCTCCAGTGCCTTAGTCTCTCCTAAGAACTAAACGCTACTGATGCCAGGATGCTATATAGGTCCAGGGGTGTGGGTTCCTTAACACAGGACCCCGGTCCCTGAAGGTCCAAGACAATACCCACGGAGATGGGGGAAGGCTGGGCCTCTTGCATTTTGCAATACCCTGCGGCGTGGAGCAGGTAAGAGGGAACCTGCGGGTCTTGGTTCGACAGTAGGTATCCCCCTGGGGATTCTGGGCCGGCTAATGGTATGCTTATGCATCAGCCACTATCTCCACTATGTCTTTTGAGGCAGGATGGGATGTACTAATGTTTACCCAGATAACATGTAGATATATATATGCTTTTAAAGATATGTATTTTGCTACTCCCCCCAGACTTGCCTGTTAGCATGATACTGCAGCCCCACGTGTTATAGGGAGGAAATGCTGACAAAACTCCTGTTTCCTAGGAAGCCTATGGGGACAGCTTCCTCTATGTGTGCACTACAATAAAGATTAGTGACTTACCTGGTGCCTGTTGGGTTGCTAGCGCTGGTCCAGGCTTCTCCTCTGCTCTCTGCTTCCTCCATGTTGGTTTACAGCGTCAGCGTGCGTGGGGGGGGGGGGGGGGCGGGCCAGCAGCGTCAGGTCTCAAATAAAGCAGCAAAGCATTTCCTGGCTGGTCATTCCCTCCTGAGAGCAGTGGAGGCTGAGGACATAGAGCGCGCAGCTGAGCCATTTCTGGCTAACAGTGACACCCAGTGGTGGTTTGTGGATCTTCAGGTCTGGACTTAGTCCACACTGACCAGAGAAAAAAAAAAAGTTTTTTTTCTTAAAGGGACTCAGCCTTAGATCTGGCAGTATCTGAGTCGGTGCAACCTTGGGCTCCAGCTAACGGGCATTGGTGTGGCAATACTCACAGGACTTTCCTCGGTATTGCCGCCTTCTCAGGCGTATGAAAATTTAGATTTTTTTTTTACCATAGCCTGTTCTTATTAATGGTTCACTTCTAGCTACAACAGTTGGGTGTTGGCTGTAGGGGTGTCTCAAGGTTGTGCAATGGCTCCCAAGGGATCAGGACCAGCTAAGGCTGCAAAAGGTACCAAAAAATTAAAGGGGTCTCCATCGGCGTCAGAGGATTTGGGCCAGGCTCCAGTGGTCCCACCCTCACCAGTTAGACCACCGAACAGCATGTTGCAGGAGCCATTGAGGGTGCTAGGGGCAGAGGCGGCCCCCAATCAACCCATTCCCGTTTATGTTACGGAAGAAATGCTAGCGACCACCCTGGGTGGGCTAGAGAAAAGGTTAACTGCTTTAATTGCCCGCTCTTTGCCGGGTGGCAAACGGGCTAGATCCCCATCACCTAGAGCGGTGTGTTCGGATGCAGAGGTCCTCTCTTCGGAGGAATTGGACCCACAGGGGGATCAAGCGGACCTGAATCCCGACGGTTCAGACATTGAAGATTCCACTATAGATGACATTTTTTCGGCTTCTCAAGCAGAGAGTCTGTGGATTCAGTCTCTGACGGATATGGTTCGCACTGCTTTTAAACTTCCAGTGTCAGAACTATTAGCCCCCGCGGTATCCTCTTTAGGTTCCTTGAAGGCACCATTGAGTGGTGCGTCTTTCCCGGTTCACCCCCTTCTGGAGAGCGTGATTTTTCAGGATTGGGCTCGACCTGATAGGATTTTTATCCCTCCTAAAAGGTTCACCATTCTCTATCCTATGGAAGAAGAATTTGCAAAGAAATGGGCACTCCCTACCGTGGACGCAGCCATTTCCTGCGTAAATAAATCCCTGACCTGTCCGGTAGAAAATGTCCAGATGTTTAAAGATCCAGTCGACAAAAAATTGGAGACCCTACTGAAGGCTTCTTTTACCACAGTAGGTGCCGTGGTTCAGCCAGCGGTGGCAGCCATTGGCGTTTGTCAGGCTTTAAAGGATCAGACTAAACAGATATTAAGGGACATACCGGCTCAGCAAGCTCGTGAATTGGCTGACCTCCCAAGGGCTCTCTGCTTTGCAGTAGATGCTATTAAGGACTCCGTTCAACAGGCGTCCCGTTTATCTCTGCTGTTGTTTCATATGCGTCGCCTTTTGTGGCTGAAAAACTGGTCAGCAGAGGCACCCTGCAAAAGGCTTTTAGCAGGATTTCCCTTTCATGGTGGGAGACTATTCGGTGAAGACCTAGATAAATATATCCAGACCATATCAAGTGGTAAAAGTTCTTTCTTGCCTGTCAAGAAAAGATCGCGTGGGCCCGCGTTTAAGCGACAGGCCTTCGCAGGCTCGGCCCCTTCAACTTCCCGTCAGTATCGACGGCCTCCCGGGCGTTCAGCATTTAATTGCCGCCCACAAGGACAAGCCACGGCAGGCAAGAGGCCATGGTCTCGCAAGCCGGTTAAACCAGTCCTCAAGTCAGATTCATGAAGGGGCGCCCCCACTCTCTTGGGTGGGGGGAAGGCTTCGGTTTTTCTCCGAAGTGTGGAAGGCCAGAATTCCCGACTCTTGGGTAATGTCCGTGGTAGCCACGGGCTACAAGCTAGAGTTTCGGGAAGTCCCCCCTCCTCATTTTCAGGGGTCAAGTCTTCCAAGCGACCCAATAAATAGGGCCTCTCTTGTAAAAGCATTGGATCGTCTCTTGCTCCAAGGAGTAATTGTAGAAGTACCAACCCAGGAATGGGGTCTGGGGTTCTACTCCAACCTTTTCATAATACCAAAGCCCAATGGCGACGTCAGGCCTATCTTAGACCTCAAACGCCTAAATCGCTTTCTAAACATTCAGACCTTTCGTATGGAGTCCATACGTTCGGTGGCAGCCAGCCTACATCAAGACGACTTTCTAGCATCTATAGACATAAAGGATGCGTATCTGCACGTGCCGATCTACCCGGCACATCACAAGTTTCTTCGTTTTATGATAGATCACCGCCATTACCAGTTCGTAGCCCTCCCTTTCGGGTTGGCAACAGCTCCGCGGGTATTCACAAAGGTGTTAGCCCCGGTGCTAGCCGTCCTAAGGACAGAAGGCATTTTGGTCTTGGCATACCTGGACGATCTTCTGGTTATCGACAGCTCAGCTTCCAGCCTCAATCAGGCAGTAGGTCGCACAGTTCAGCATCTAGAGGAATTCGGGTGGATTGTGAACCTAGAAAAATCAATATTAAAACCCACAAAGCAGTTGGAATATCTAGGCCTTCGGCTAGATACAGACTGCCAGAGGATAATTTTACCTCAAGCAAAGGTCAGATCAATAGCTCAAGCAGTTCAAGTGATCTTAGGCAAGAAGAGGCCGACTATTCGCCTATGTATGCGACTGCTGGGGAAGATGGTGGCCGCCTTCGAGGCAGTACCCTACGCCCAGATCCATACCAGATATCTTCAGGCAGCCATTCTCTCTGCTTGGAACAAGTCCATTCAGGCGTTAGATCGTCCGTTAGTGCTCTCCCCGAAGGTCCGGCGCAGCCTGTTTTGGTGGCTGGTCCCTCAAAATTTGTCAAAGGGGAAATCCTTTTGCCCCATCACGTGGAAGATAGTATCCACGGATGCCAGCCTGTCAGGTTGGGGGGCAGTTCTAGAAGGACAGACCCAGCAAGGGCAGTGGTCGGAGGCAGAAAAACTGCTTCCCATCAATATCCTGGAGATCAGAGCTGCTCGGCTGGCCCTGATCGCCTGGACTCTCCCCCTTCAGGGTCTGCCAGTAAGGATACAGTCCGACAATGCCACTGCGGTGGCATACATAAACCACCAGGGGGGCATGAGGAGCCCAGCAGCCCAAAGAGAAGTAAACCTGATTTTCTCATGGGCCGAAGCCCATGTACCCTGCATCTCGGCGGTGTTCATCCCAGGGATAGACAATTCTCAAGCAGATTTTTTGAGTCGTCAACAGTTGCTCCCGGGGGAATGGTCTCTTCACCCCCAGGTATTCCAAGAGATTTACCAAAGATTCGGAGTCCCAGATGTGGACATTATGGCAACGAGATCCAACAAAAAGTTGGACAAATTCATATCCCGAGCCAGGGATCCCTCGGCCTACGGGACCGATGCGTTGGTTTGCCCTTGGCACCAGTTTTCTCTCCTGTATGCGTTCCCTCCACTGCAGATGATTCCCCGCCTTCTACGGAGGATCAGGGTGGAGCGCAGGCCTGTGATCCTGGTGGCCCCAGCCTGGCCCAGGAGGGCTTGGTACGCACTCATCGTGAAG
The DNA here is from genome assembly GCA_029574335.1 of Rana kukunoris. Taxonomy (NCBI): domain Eukaryota; kingdom Metazoa; phylum Chordata; class Amphibia; order Anura; family Ranidae; genus Rana; species Rana kukunoris. The sequence continues at coordinate 484,314,813 of CM056051.1, read as the reverse complement.
ATGTCAGTCGGGGCGCCGTGGCCGCTCCCCCTGCGCCCAGATCTGCTGTCTCAGGGCCCAATCTGCCACCCTGCTTCACAGCAGCTAAATTTGACGGCTTGGCGGCTGAATCCCTAATTCTTAAGGGCAGAGGCCTCTCAGATCAGGTCATATCTACGTTGATTCAGGCTAGGAAACCGGTCTCCAGAAATATTTATTACAGAGTCTGGAGAACCTATGTGGAGTGGTGCGAGTCTCAAAAATGGCATCCTCGAAAGTTTTTTATTGACAGGATCTTGCGATTCCTCCAGGTTGGCGTTGACAAAGGGTTGGCTCTTAGTACTCTAAAGGGGCAGGTGTCGGCTTTATCAATATGGTTTCAAAGACCCTTGGCCACCCATTCGCTTATGAAAACCTTCTTGCAGGGGGTTTTGCATGTGAATCCCCCTATTAGAGCTCCCCTCTGCCCCTGGAATTTAAATCTGGTCTTGTCAGCTTTACAAAGGCAGCCGTTTGAACCTCTGACAGAAATCCCTCTTGTGCTACTAACCCGAAAGTTGGATTTTTTGGTGGCTATGGCTTCGGCCAGAAGGGTGTCCGAGCTGGCAGCCTTGTCATGCAGGGAGCATTGCATTGCTTTAGGACATCCCAAGTGTAATGGCTATGCGCTCTGTGTCCCGTGATGTACGATAAAGAAAAAAGGATTTTTAATAAACAGCTTACCTGTAAAATCCTTTTCTTGAAGTACATCACGGGACACAGAGCTCCCACCCCTCTTTTGGGGAACATTGTGTAACCTCGGAGGAATTGCTTGCTACAAAACTGAAGCACTCCCAGTGGGAGGGGGTTATATAGGGAGGAAACTTCCTGTGAAATTGATTACACCAGTGTCCACACCTGAAGGTACCCATATAACCCAAGTGTAATGGCTATGCGCTCTGTGTCCCGTGATGTACTTCAAGAAAGGGATTTTACAGGTAAGCTGTTTATTAAAAATCCTTTTTTTGCTTATTAGATATTGTCTTTGTGTATTGTTTGCTATGTGTTAAATATCTCATGGCTTGATAGCAGCTCACAATTTTTACATATCAGAGAAACAATTATGGTGGAAAACAGGTGGATATAAAAAGTCCACACACCTCTTACAAAATGTCTGGTTTCTGTGACGAAGATAAATCACAGAACTTTTTCCACCTTTAATGTGACCTATAAACTGTACAATTTGGTTGAACAACAAACTGAAATCTTTTAGGTGGGGGGGGGAGTAAAAATGTGGTTGCATAAGTGTGCACACCCTCTTATAGCTGGGGTTTTAGCTGTGTTCAGAAATAAACAATCACATTCAAACTGATGTTTGAATAGGAGTCAGTACACACCTTCCATCATTTAAAGTGTCTCCTTGTTAAAAGGTAATAGACAGGAGAAGGGTACAAAGGAAATTCCAAGACTTTAGATATACAATGGAACATAGTGAAGACAATTATCAAGTGGAGAAAAAATATGGCACAACAGTAACATTACAAAGAACTGGACATTCCTCCAAAATTTATGAAAAGACAAGAAGCTGCCAAGAGGTCTACAGCAACATTAAAGGAGCTGCAGAAATATTTGGCAAGTACTGGCTGTGTGGCACATGTGACAACAATCTCCCGTATTCTTCATATGTCTGGGCTATGAGGTAGAGTGGCTTACGAAGAAAAACTTCAAAGCCCAGCAAAATTTTGCAAAAACACATCTGATATCTCCCAAAAGCATGTGGGAAAATGTGTTATAGTCTGATGAAACCAAGGTTGAACTTTTGGCCATAATTCCAAAAGATATGTTTGGCGAAAAAACAACCCTGCACATCACCATAAGAACACCATACCCACTGTGAAGCATGGGGGTGGCAGCATCATGCTTTGGGTCTGTTTTACTTCAGCTGAAACAGGGGCCTTAGTCAAGGTAGAGGGAATTATGACCAGTTCCAAATGCCAGTCAATATTGGCACAAAATCTTCGGGCTTCTGCTAGAAAGCTGAACATGAAGAGGAATTTCATCTTTCAGCATACCAACGACCCAAAGCATACATCCAAATAAACCAATGAATGGCTTCACCAGAAGAAGTTTTATGAATGGCCCAGCCAGAGCCCAGACCTGAATCCTATTGAAAACATGTGGGGTGATCTGAAAAGGGCTGTGCCCAGGAGATGCTATCTCAATCTGACAGATTTGTATTGTTTTTGCAAAGACGAGTGTGCAAATATTGCTAAGTCAAGATGTGCCATGCTGATGGACTCATACCCAAAAACACTGTGTGCTGTAATAAAATCAAAAGGTGCTTCAACAAAGTATTTGTTTAAGGGTGTACACACTTATGCAACCATATTATTTTATTTTTACTTCCCTCCACCTAAAAGACTTCATTTTATTGTTCAACTGATTTGTACAGTTTATATGTCACAATAAAAGGTCTGAAATTATTTATCTCTGTCTAATTTTTTTTTTTTACATTACAGAAACCTGACATTTTAACAAATATAACGTTTATTAACACCCACAAGGGGGAAATCGGGTCATTACATCAAGTAAATACAGTAATTTGCAATTGAAATGTTACAACCATATTCATGTACATGGCTCAGAGTAACATAGTGATTATATAACCAGTTTCAAGCCAATATTTCAACTTGTTTTCTTCAAAAAATAAAAAATATATTTTTGTAGAACTCAAGCATAAGAGCCAAAGTCACCCGTGACTTTTCTTCCTATTTTCAAACAAGCAAAGAATTAGGCCGCGTACACACGACCAAATAGATTTTTTCAAATCGGTCGGGCCGACCGATTTGAACAAATCTGTCTGCTGCCGTTTTGGTTTGATCGCGTGTACACACGATCAAACCAAAATCCCCGCCAGCAGACAGCGCGCTGACGTGGCGGTGACGTTGACGCCGCCACGTCACCGCACTAGGAAGTAAAACACTTCCGCGCATGCGTCAAAACCATTTGACGCGTGTGCGAGAAGACATGTCTGCTGGTTAGCGTACTAACCAGCAGACATGTCTGGCGGACGGGTTCCCAGCCGACAGATTTGAAAGCATGCTTTCAAATCTGTCGGCTGGCCAAATCCGTCGGCTCGCCCGTACACACGATCGAATCTGTCTGCTGGGACGGTCGGGCCGACCGTTTCCAGCAGATAGATTTGATCGTGTGTACGCGGCCTAACAGAAACAAAGAAAAGTAGAGGCAGAGAAGGAGAGGGAAGAGAGGAAGGAAGGTGTGAGAGAATAGATATTGGGGGGGGGGGGGGAGTTGGGAAGGACTGGGTATTATTGGCTCCGGACAGCCAGGGGGTAGAGTTCATGTGGGGTCATCGTGCCCAGCATGTAAACTTTTTATATCTACTGTATCTTTCCTTGCACTGGAGCAGGACCTGATATTTACACTGGTCTCTGCATCCTATTCTAGTTCTAACTTCTATTTCAGGCACACAAGTGGCCTAGATGATCAAGGCAGATTTGTCTGCAACTATCTCATATTGTTGGACAACTAACTGTTTTAATACAGCCTTCGCTGTGCATGGCTCCAAAATGTCAGGCTCCTCCAGCTCTGCTGTCTCTACCTACGGTAAGTGAAATCGCAATATACCTGGCCTTGAATATTGAAGGGAATGAAGAGGAGATTGCAAAATGCCTGACTGTGTATATAATTACCTTCTGCTCTGCCCATTTGTGTGGATGCCCTAGGCCTAGACCAATAACGCACATTTCCAGTATTACTCTAATTTCCATTTGTATGCAGAGAATCCGGTTGTTTGAGGCCTGGCCAGCTGAAGCTGCTTGTAAAACAAACACATACAGCAGTGGGTAAAATAAATATTGAAGTCCCCATTTTTCTAGGTAAATATATTTCTTAGGCTCCATGCACGCGTTTTTCATAAGCTCAAAAAAATCTAGATGAAAAACGCTGATAATAGCATTTTTGTCCCAGCTTCTAGTAGCATTTTATTTGCTTTTAAAAGCAGTTAGGAACATTAGTGTTTTTGCAGTACATGAAGAATAAAAAATAGCCGTTAGGCTCCATGCACACTAGGGGCAGAAAAAACGTCAATGTTTTTAGCTTGAAAAACGTGGTATAAAAGACACAAAATGAAAGCATATTGTAAAAAGTTTAGGCGAGTCTATGAGAGTTTAGTTTATAGGCGTTTTTTGCACTACACTCCCCTCTGCAAAAGTTTTTACTCCCACAACACACCTAAAAAAAACGTTGGCACTTGATGTTCAGAAGAGATAAGAGGAGTTTAGGAGAGATTGACGTTTTTACAGCTCTTAAACTCCTCCAGGAAACGCGGTAGAGAAGGTTTTTTCTTTCCTGCCTCTGAACGTCCCTGACAGACAGAAAACGTCTGCAGCAGTCAAAAATGTGCAAAGACACAAAGGGCCAGATTCAGATACAATTATCTATCTATCCGGCGGCGTAGCGTATGCTCTTTACGCTACGCCTCCGCAAGTTTTATGGGCAAGTGCCTTATTCAGAAAGCACTTGCTCCGTAATTTGCGGCGACGTAGCATAAAGTGGCCGGCGTAAGGGCGCGGAATTCAAATTAGTCATGTAGGGGGCGTGATTCATGTAAATGAATCATGACCCTACGCAATTTACGTATTTTCTGAACGTCGCATGCGCCGTCCGTGGACGTATCCCAGTGCGCATTCGTGAAATCACATCGCAAGTAGTCAATGTAAACGACGTGAACGTAAATTACGTACAGCCCCATTCTCGAACGATTTACGCAAACGACGTACAATTCGACGATGTCCCGACGTCCATAGTTAACATTAGCTGCGCCTCATATAGCAGGGGTAACTTGACGCCGAACTAACGCTTACGCAAACGACGTAAACTACGACGCATGGCCGCAAGTACGTTCGTTAATCGGCGTATCTCCTTAATTTACATATTCGACGCAGAAATCGACGGAAACGCCACCTAGCGGCCAGCGTAAATATGCAACTAATATATGACGGTGTAACAGACTTACGCCGCTCGTATCTTAGCTGAATTCCGGCGTATCTTGTTTTCTGAATACAGAAAAAAGATACGCCGGCTATTCTTAGTATTTACGCGGCGTATCTCTAGATACGCCGACGTAAATACGTTCTGAATCTGGCCCATAGAGCACAATAGAAGTGCTTCTAGAGGCAGGAGAAAAAAACGCCAAACGCCTGTAGAATCAAAGTTTTTTAAGTCCAGTGTGCATGGAGCCTCAGCGTTTTTTTTTTTTTAACAGAAGGAATGTTTATTGAAGCGAATCAAATGGGTACATGCTTATACCAAGTAAATAATACAAACAGGGCTTCAAACAGTTGTTTACAGACAGTACAAGGAAAAAAAAAAAAGGGAGACCATCTTCATTTTAACCCTCGTAACAGCTTATCCAGATATGGGAAGGGAGGAAAAAAAAGGGGAACAGAAAGAAGAGAAGGGGGGGGAGAGGGGGGGAGGGAGGGGCGACACCCCCGTCCAACGAGCCAAAAAGAGTGACCAAACCACCTATTACAACGTGCGGCAGCAGTGAGTCCCAACCATAACAGCAGCACCAAGACCCAGGCACGAGAGCCCCACTAACCAGTGCCACGGACCCGGAGGGGGGGGGGGCAGTGGAAAGCCAAGGTCCACCCTGGAGGAAAAAGGACATACAACTAGACCCAAACCCATTAGATCGTCAGTCTCCCAGGCCTCCCAGATCTTATCAAACTTTGTGGGGCAGTTACGTCCCATGTATGTTAGCTTATACATAGGGAGGACATCATTCACCAACTTCCGCCAGGCAGACAAACCCGGCGGGTCAGCTGCCTTCCACTGGAGCAGTATTGCTTTACGAGCATAAAAAAACGTGTAGAAAATAAAAAGCTTCTTGTGTGTGGAGGTAGGGAGGTTATCTGTGATACCCAGCAACAGGATCAGGGGATTCAGCCCAACACCCACGCCACCAACCGATTCAATCTTAGCCACTACCAGCCGCCAAAACTCCCGAATCCTCGGGCAGAGCCAGACCATATGGATAAAATTCCCCACGTCTCGGTTACATCTAGGACATTTGTCCTCAGAGGTGCGGTAAATAACCGCCAGCCTCTGAGGCATATAATAGACCCTATGGATACATTTTAACTGAATGAAACACTCCTTCGCCGATATCATTAGGGGAATACACTGCTGTAACCCCTCCGACCAGTCCTCTGAAGTGAGGGCAGGCAAGTCCCGCTGCCAGGCCGAGAAGGCCCGTGAGGCCCCGGCTCCCCCAGCACAGGTTAATCTAAAGTAAACTGAGGACAGTACTCCGCTCACCATACGTGAGGCAAGGAGCCTCTCCACTGAGTGGGGCTCCACCCTGATAGGATCCGGAAACTGCGCTCGGATCGCATGTTGAAGCTGAAGAACATCCAGGGGGGAAGTCCAAACTTGGATTTTAACACGCCAAAGGAGAGCAAGCGACCCTCCGGCATTACGTCTCTCAGGGTTTTAATATTATATCGCGCCCACAACTGCGGATCAGGCACAGTCCTCAGATGCGGGAGGGATGGGTTGCCCCACAGAGGGACGTGGGGGGAGAAAGATCCGGGCTCAACCAGAAGCCTCGAGACCTGTCCCCAAACCACCACTGTGGCCCTCATCGGCGCAGTAATCTGGGCACTAGCCCTAACTCCTCGGTAGACCAAATTACCCAAACCAGCATAGGACCCCAATATAGCTGCTTCAAGGGTGACCGACGGGTTAGTATGATCCTGCTCAAACCACCATCTGACAGATACCAGCACAGCCGCCCAGTAGTACTTCCTAAAGTTCGGAAGGGCTAAACTGCCCTCCGACAGGGGGAGCTGAAGTATGGGCCTACCCACCCTCGGGACCGAGGCCTGCCAAATAAACGTACCCACCGCCTGATCTAGCCTGTCAAAAAAAGAATTGGGGATAATCACCGGTGTGTGCCTAAAAACGTACAAAAACTTGGGGAGGAAGGACATTTTAACCAGGTTAACCCTGCCAACAGGCGTGAGAGGCAGGGTCTTCCAGGCCAAACTCCTATGGAGGAACTTCTGGAGAACAGGCTTTACATTGGCCTCGACATATTCAGATAGGTTTCTGCGAACCATTAAGCCCAGATATTTAAAGCTATCGCCCCACTGAAGCGGGGCCTGCAGGTCATCGGGAGGGGGCAACCGAGTCAGAGGAAAAAGAACCGATTTATCCCAGTTGATCCTAATGCCCGAGAACCTGCCAAACTTATTAATAATCGAGAGGGCAGCGGAAAGGGAGTTGCGTGGGTCATTAAGGTAAAGGAGAGTATCGTCCGCATACATAGATACCTTCTCGACAACGGAGCAGATCTGAACACCAGCGACCTCAGGAGCGGAACGGAGCATAATCGCCAATGGTTCGATGGCAAGGGCGAATAGGACCGGGGAGAGGGAGCACCCCTGTCTTGTACCCCGGTGGAGTGGGAAAGGTGCAGAGAGGGAACCATTCGTCCGAACCCTCGCAGTCGGGTTGGCGTATAGCATCCTGAGCCAGGAGATGAACCGCGGGAGCCTCAGCGTTTTAGTAGCTTTTAGAAGCAGTTAGGTACATTTAGGCATGTTTTTCCTGCTGGAAAAACTCTCCAAGAAACTTTTTTTTCTGCTCCTAGATGCAGAAAATTATGGGCTAGTATGCGATGCTTAGTAGCCCATTATGCATTACCTTTGCAGGGAAACAAAGGAAGTAAAACCCATCAGGGTTTACTTCCTCTTTTAAAAAATACTAGTGTGCATGGAGCCTAAAGGTGCTATTGGCATGACATTTTCACCACATGTCATTAACAACCCATGCATACAAAGAAAGCAAAACAAATAAGTTCAGAAATTAAGTTATGTATAATATAATGGAATGACAATGTAGTGACAAAGGAAAAAGTATTGAACACATGAAGAAAAGGAGGTGCAAATGGCATGAAAAGCCAAGAAACCAGCTGAAATCTATCAGTAATTAAAAAACGATGCTACTCCTTGTCAGTGCAAAATTAATATCAGCTGGTTCAGTCTCAACTGATGGCCTAAAAAAGGTGTCTCATTACCAAGGTGTCACAAGAAACAGCTCATGGCGGGTAAAAGTAAAGAGCTCTCTTAAGACCTTCGCTACCTTATGGTTGCAAAACACACTGATGCCATTGGTTACAGAAGGTTTTCTAAACATCTGAATATTTTAGTGAGCACTGTTGGGGCCTTAATCCGGAAGTGGAAAGAACAAAGGTGTCACCATGAGGAGATCGTCAATTTAGCTACCATACCAAACGATCTGCCTGGCAAAACGATTGCTGGGGAGAACAACTAACGTTCCTCTCAACAGCCCATATAAACATTCGCCATTGATGGTGAAAATCTGCCACCCATCGATGCCCCACAGCACTGGGCATAATATACTCCATCAAATAGAAATTAATTATGCGTCAAATAGAAACTTAACAAAATAAACTCCTGAATAGGAGCTGTAGCGTTGAAGATGATGTCGGGCGGCTTGCAGTCCTGCACTGTGGGGGATCAAGGAATAAAGTGCACACATCAATGACTGTGTGACAGACATTGCAGGGGTCATTAATGGCAGAAACAATTAGGGAATGGATGTTCTCCGAGTTCTTCCTGCTTTCTCTGGGGAAGCTGTTAGCACAGTCCTGTGCTCCCTGGAGGAACAGGAGATCCTGTGAGCTTGATTTAAGCACTTGTCTACCATATTATTTATGACTGTGCCATAGTAGGCAAATGGTTTAAGAGAAGTATTGTTTGTTTTTTTTTTTTTAAGAATCATACTTGCCTAGGTGGATGCAGCTGCATCTGTCCCCCGCTAGCTCTATAGGCTTGTACGCACTATGAGAAAATAGGGCAAACGTTTTCCTCCGAAGAACTTTCGTACCATTTTTGTATAGACTGCCGATTTCCGACTTTACCAAAATTCCAGAGGGGACAGACTCTTGTACGGGAAGAGAGGGAACGATTTTCATTTAATGTGTACTGTTTTCCTACGATTTTCGTACAAGAAAAATCAGAAAAGAAAGCCATTATCAGAAACAATAAAAAAAAGGCTTTGTCGTATAAGAATTTTAGTACGAATTTTCCTTCATCGGTTCCCTATTGCTGTGAAACAAGGAAAATTGGACATTCACCCAATTTTCTTACAGTGTGTACCCTACATAGGGCTGGGTTCACACTTAGGCCCCTTTCACATGTGCAGACTTGTAATGCATCCCTATGGGATTGCAGACGTTAGCGGATGATACATCTGCTAACGTCCGTAAAGATCCGTTTTTTTGGACGGAAGAAAACCCTATTTTTCTTCCGTCCGGCGGATCGGATCGGATGAATACGGACACACGGTCCGTATTCATCCGATTCTCCATAGGGGAGAGCGGAGGAAAGACAGGGCAGTCTCTGAACAGTGTGCGGGGACCGCCCTGTCTGCCGACAGCTCAGCGGGGATTATGGATGATCCCTGCTCAGCCGACGGACACACATGGAGCGGACACAAAAACGGTCCGCTCCGTGTGAAAGGACCCTTATGCAAAATGGATCAGGATTTCCGCCACATCCAATTCGCATAGCAGGAGGTTGTGACCCGCTGTCTTTGGAACCGTTTCACACATCTTCACAGTGGCTTCAGTATGAATTGCACAGGAGTCCTGTGTGTCCTTTGGTCCGTTTCAGGCTGTAAACGGACCTGAAATGGTGAATGGAGATGCACCGGACACCTGCTGTGAGCCTCTACGTGTTCCAGTGTGAACCTGGCCTTAGATTGGGAACCAAGCGATCAAACACCACTGATTGCTTGGTTCTCAGAGCTCCCTGAGCAGAGAGCTTGTGACTGTAAATTACAGCTCTCTGCTCTGCCCACAGTGCTCACTGGAGTGCTGGGCTGTAAAGGTAGCGGGAGCGTCTGACTAAGACTGTCAGCGGCTCGCTGAGAGGCTGAGCCAGGTGCTGGTCCAGGGTTGTAGGCAAATCCCGACCATATCTTTCTCCAGCCTAGACCAGCTCTGTGACATCAGCCAACAGTGGGCTTCAGTCTACTAAAAATGGGTCACAGGAGCACAGACTGAACTGCACTCCTGTGATCCACAGAAAAGGTACAACCAAACGAGCTTTGGCTGTACTTCTCATTTAAACTCTTCAGTTTGCTGCAGTGTACCACAACCTTTACTATATCAGCGCATGACACAAACATCACATTAATTTCACTGCTCATGCCACAATAGCTAGGGTGACCAGACGTCCCCGGTTTCAGGGGACAGTCCCCGGATTGAGGACACTGTCCCCAGACCAAGTCTGTCCCCAGTTTTGTCCCCAGATTGTAATTTTCCCAGTCCCTGTTCAAATACAAAGACAGTCAATGCAGAATTAAAAAAAATAATGATTCTGAATTACACCCCCCCCCCTCCCTCTGACGCTCCTACTAGCTTGGGGGTGTATTTTTCCCATTATCTGTGCCCCTTTCAGATGATCATGTGCTGGTCAGAGCGGAGGGAATATTTCTTCAGTTTCGGGTGCATGCTCATTCAGCTCCGCTCACATGTTCTTCTGCCTTTCTTCTGTCCTGGCCTTCCCTGGCGGAGTGATCTTCCTCTGCACCCCACCCAGTAGTAACCGGGGCCCGACTTGACAGGCTGTAAGGCAGGCGGCTGCGATGATGGGCAGAAATTCGTTGATTGCCGCCATCACTAGTAAAAAAAAAAAAAAATATGTCCCCGGATTTCATTTTAAAAATCTGGTCACCTTAACAATAGCCCCATCCCCTCCTCCACCAGTTTGCTATCACCTCTCTGGGCACTGGATGACCTTGTCCCAGCACTGACACTCAGCAATGGATTTGTGTCCTAGAGTAGGTTCACGTGTCTTAAAAACATGTTGCAGGGAACTACATAGGGCTGCAGCATCACACAGTTTTTCAAAAGCAAAAACGCACTACGTTTTCTGATGCCTGAGGGTGGCATAAAGAATTAATGGCACTTCTACGCATCTGCTAAAGAGCAGCACAATTTGCCTGCGGGTCAGGAATGTACGTGATTATGTTACGTGTTCCTGACCTTGACAGGCTACTTTTACGCTGGGGCGGTGCCGGCGTTAGCAGTAAATCGCTGCTAATTTTAGCAGCGCTTTACCGCAGTTAGAGTAGCACTTTTGGGACGCTTTTAACCCTCACTAGCGTCTGAAGAAAGGGCTAAAAGCACTCTGTGTTGCAGCACTAGCGAAGCACTTTGCAGGCGATTTTTATTTCAATGGGCAGGGCGTTTTGGGAGCGGTGTTTACAGTGCTCCGCAGTGCCCTAAAGATACTGCTTGCAGGACTTTTTTTTTCCCATCCCGCAAACACACCGCCCCAGTGTGAAAGCATTGGTGATATAAGGCTCCATTCACATCGCCCATTAAGGCCCCTTTCACACCAGAGGGAGGTGCCTTTATTGGCGTGTAACAGCACAGGTGAGCCCTTTCACATGAATAGGCTGGTTGTCCTACGCACAACAAACTCGCCAAAGTGCCTCATGTACGTTTTTATTTTGTCATGTTTGGCACATTTTTGGTGCATTTTGTCGCTGCCTGCATTTTGGTGCCTGTAAGAACTAATGGCACTGCCAGTGTGATGCACATTTAATGCGTTTTTCACAAATGTCTGGGAATGCCAAGGTGTGAAAGGGCGCTAATTGTTAAAGGGGTTGTAAAGGAAAACATATTTTTTCATAATAAGCATCCTTTACCTGCAGACATTCCTCTTTTCACTTCCTCATTGTTCGTTTTTGCTCAGAAGTTGCTCTATTTCTTCTCTGTTCTGTTTACTTCCTGCTTGTCTGATTGTTACTCACCACCGTGAAGGGAGGCTTTACTGCGGTGGTCAGTGACGTGCTCGCCCCCTCCTGGGAACTTCATCTGTGCGGCAAGACGCTCTTTACGTGTTAGAGACTTCAAGGAGGTGTGAATTACTGGGGGTGCCGCAATGCATACTGGGAAATGTAGTTCTTACATGAACAAGCGCCGCAAACCAGGAAGTGAATGAGAGAACAGAAACTAGAACACCGGAGGAGATATAGATGAAGGAATTTAATAGGTATTTACTAGTTTTTTAACCACTTAAGACCCGGTCCTTTAGGCAGCTAAAGGACCCGGCCAGGTTTTGCGATTCGGCACTGCGTCGCTTTAACAGACAATTGCGCGGTCGTGCGACGTGGCTCCCAAACAAAATTGGCATCCTTTTTTTCCCACAAATAGAGCTTTCTTTTGGTGGTATTTGATCACCTCTGCGGTTTTTATTTTTTGCGCTATAAACAAAAATAGAGCGACAATTTTGAAAAAAAAACAATATTTTTTACTTTTTGCTATAATAAATATCCCCCCAAAATATATATAATTATTTTTTTTCCTCAGTTTAGGCCGATCCGTATTCTTCTACCTATTTTTGGTAAAAAAAATCACAATAAGCGTTTATCGGTTGGTTTTCGCAAAATGTATACGTTTACAAAATAAGGGATAGTTTTATTGCATTTTTATTAATTTTTTTTTTTTTACTACTAATAGCGGCGATCACCGATTTTTTTCGTGACTACGACACTATGTCGGACACTTCGGACAATTTTGACACATTTTTGGGACAATTGTCATTTTCACAGAAAAAAATGCATTTAAATTGCATTGGTTACTGTGAAAATGACAGTTGCAGTTTGGGAGTTAACCACAAGGGGGCGCTGTAGGATATGTGTGTTCACAGGGTCTGTTTACAACTGTAGGGGGGTGTGGCTGTAGGTGTGACGTCATCGATGACGTCCCCCTATAACAGGGATGACGTGATCGATGCTGCGGCCACATGGGAGCACAGGGAAACCGTGTTTACACACGGCTCTTCCCGTTCTTCAGCTCCGGGGACCGATCGCCGCACTCCAGCGGCGATCGGGTCCGCGAGTCCTGCGGTCCCAGTCCCGGAGCTTCGGACCGGGTCACGGGAGCGTGCCACGGGCGCGCGCCCGTGACCCACGGCTGGGTACTAGAAACCAACGTATATATACGTTGATGTGCCCAGACGTGCCATTCTGCTGACGTAAATGTTCAGTAGGCGGTCCTTAAGTGGTTAAATGCATTTTTTGCTGTGAAAATGACAATGGTCCCAAAAATGTGTCAAAATTGTCCAAAGTGTCCGCCATAATGTCGCAGTCATGAAAAAATAAATCGCTGATCGCCGCCATTAGTAGTAAAAAAAAAAAATGAATAAAAATGCAATAAAACTATCCCCTATTTTGTAAACGCTATAAATTTTGCGCAAACCAACCGATAAACGCTTATTGCGATTTTTTTTTACCAAAAATAGGTAGAAGAATACGTATCGGCCTAAACTGAGGAAAAATATATGTTTTTATATATTTTTGGGGAATATTTATTATAGCAAAAAGTAAAAAATATTGCATTTTTTTCAAAATTGACGCTCTATTTTTGTTTATAGCGCAAAAAATAAAAACCGCCGTGGGGAAAAAAAGGACGCCAATTTTGTTTGGAAAACACGTCACACGACCGCGCAATTGTCAGTTATAGCGACGCAGTGCTGAATCGCAAAACTTGGCCGGGTCCTTTAGTTGCCTAAAGGTCTGTGTCTTAAGTGGTTAATGACACCCCACATACCGCTAGGAAACGCGTTTTGCTGCACGACAGGCACACAAAATCACGCAAAGCCCGGAAAAGGTGCGGGAGATTCGTTTGGCCCATGTAGGGCAGGCATATATTGTTTTGCGCCAAAAAAAAAGCACATTAGCACAAAGCACATGTGTGAATGGGGCCTCAGAGACCCTAAAGGAATGCCTGAGGGGAAATAAGTATTGAAGAAATACACCCAAAATGACAACCACCCGACCTGAGCTCCCTCTTCCCTCCTCAGGTGATTCCAACACATCACTACACCCAGAGCGCCCGGCCTCTACAGACGGCTGCAGTCATAATATCGTCACATGACACTGAGTCACATGACTCACAGTCTTACCACATGCAACGTGCTAGTGTCACCCGGAAAAGGAGAATCCCATCAGACCACGTTTTAACCAATCACCCGACAATGACATGACATGACAGGTGGTGCAGCCAATGGTAGATCTAGAAGGAATGGGAAGGAATAATAACGCCTGCTGTGGGGAGGGGTTACTAGTGATGGGAAGTTCGACTCTTTTAACTGAATCGGTTCATTTCGAGTCACTCACTGAAATGAACCGATTCAATGAATCGATTCTTCAGTTCTTCAGTTCACTTGCTGAGTCTACTGACAAGCAAGTGAACCAAAGCTCTGATTCAACCTTCTTAAATGATTAAAAGCAATAGAACGATTCTTCACAGGTTTGCCAGGTCCTGGGGACCTTTACTTGTATTTGGTTCTGTGCTCAGAGGACAATCATATAGTATCAGATCACAATTTGTCAGATTTAGCCAGCTGGTGATGCACAAAAAGCTGTTTAAATGAAAAGTGGGTTTTTGTGCATGTGAATCAAATTCTGATGGGCCAACTTCAGTTAATATTTGCTAACCATTGTATTTTTCCGTATTAGTCTTCACAGGCGCATGCACAGTAAAAATTATCGGATTTTATTAGTGCGGGCCGGGCAAAGTACCCACGGTAGTAAAATTTAATCTTTAGGCTGCTTTCACACTTGTGACACTTGAAAGTCGTGCAATTTTTTCCACGATTTTTACGTGACTTTGATGCAAAATTTAGATGCGACTGCCTCTTGAAAAATACCTATGTACTTTGAAGGCATTATCGTGCCTCATGGGTCGCATCGAAAATCGAACGCAAAGTAATGCAAGTGACTATTATTGAAGTCGCATAGATATGGACGGTACTCGTTGGAAATCATGGGGTAGCACTTGTCATGCGACTTTGTAGTCCCAAGTCGCACAAGTATGAAAGGAGCCTTATTATGCACTGTAAAGACTACAGACAAATCTGATGGCTAGCCATTTTAACTGTGAAGTTGGCCCATCAGAATGCAGTTCACATGCACAAAAACCCGCTTTTCGTTTATACCACTGTTTGTGCGTCGCTGTAAGTGGCAATATTGGCTGATCCTATAGATGCTTGATCTGACAGAACACCTGCTACCCAGGTTACAGAGCACAATCTTATACTCATATGATTGTATAACAGACCCCACATGCAATAAAGAGAACCTGTCACTTAAAAAAAAAAACTATTACATAGGGGGCGGGTGTGTTAAGTGAAAAAATAAACAAAATTAAAACTATCCCCACGGACCCCGATATCTGCATGTGATTAAACATTTGTAGGGCGTGCATGTATATACTTAAACGATGATTGCTTCACACGTTAGGTGTCACCACAAACGTCAGAGAGACTGCAATAATTCTAGAAATATAACTCATGGTTAATGAATGTCCTGTACTACCCTACTACCCGTATCACTATCTACCGTATATTACAAATTGCCCCAAAGGGGTTTTCTTTATTGTTTAATGAAAAAAATAAAAAAAATGCTTTTAAAACAGACATACATATCTCCTTTAGGATAAGCTAACTAAATTCTAAAGGGTTAAAGAATTAATCTGAATGAGTATATTTTCTTATTCTGACTCTTTGTCCTCTGTCTTTAAAGCAGTCAGTCTGTACAGTGTATTTCTGCTCCCTAATCATTGATTTAGATTACAGTATTGTTCTCCTGGTGGTGACTTGTGTTATTTCAGTGTACTGGATTCTAACAGCTCATACGATTCTTCAACTCAGTTCTTTAACTCAATAACTCGTTTGATTCTTTAACTCGTATACTGTGTACTGATGATGACTCACGTATGCAGTTCCTGAGTGTCTCTGTGCCTTGAGCACGCTGATTGGTTGAAGGAGGGGCCGAGCTCTCTCACTCTAGGATCATATTACCAGCCTGCTCTCCTATGCTTTGTATTGAGTGCACAGAGAACCATTACAGACGGTTCACTCACTCACATGAATCGATTCACTCAGTTCACTGAAAAGAACCGATTCAAAAGAACGATTCGTTCATGAACTGGACATCACTAGGGGTTACTATCTGCTGGTCGTGGAGTAGAGCGGAGCACACCGGTGTGATGGCGGGGAATAGACGAGGTGCATCTGGAGACGGTGCTTGGGAGACGGGTCTGCGGGGAGGGAGAGGAGGGTGCTAGCTACAGTCTGTGTGTACGGCGGGCGGGGGCCCAGTGTATGTGTTATGTGGGAAGGGCAAGCTGAACCTTATAGCCAAACAGATGGAGGGCCACAGGCTGCCACATTGTTCTTTATGTAGCTCTTTTGTGTCACCTACTTGTCACTGTGCTTGGAATTCTATGCTGTGTATTGGTAGGAGGATCCTGACCCCCTATATTTTATTGAGGAACCTGACCCCTCACCCTATATTAGGATCCTGACCCCCCCCCCCCATTTTCTATGTTAATGAGGATCCTGACCCCCCCCACTATGTCCCTGACCCCCCCCCTTTTCTATGTTAATGAGGATCCTGACCCCCCCCCTTTTCTATGTTAATGAGGATCCTGACCCCCCCTTTTCTATGTTAATGAGGATCCTGACCCCCCCCCTTTTCTATGTAATGAGGATCCTGACCCCCCCCCCCTTTTCTATGTTAATGAGGATCCTGACCCCCCCCCCCTTTTCTATGTTAATGAGGATCCTGACCCCCCCCCCTTTTCTATGTTAATGAGGATCCTGACCCCCCCCCTTTTTCTATGTTAATGAGGATCCTGACCCCCCCCCCCTTTTCTATGTTAATGAGGATCCTGACCCCCCCCCCCCTTTTCTATGTTAATGAGGATCCTGACCCCACCTTTTTCTATGTTAATGAGGATCCTGACCCCACCTTTTTCTATGTTAATGAGGATCCTGACCCCCCCCCTTTTCTTTATTAATGAGGATCCTGACCCCCCCTTTTCTATGTTAATGAAGATCCTGGTCCCCCCAGTATATTAATGAGGATCCTGACGCCCCCCCCCCCTGTATATTAATGAGGATCCTGACGCCCCCCCCCCTGTATATTAATGAGGATCCTGACGCCCCCCCCCCTGTATATTAATGAGATCCTGACGCCCCCCCCCCTGTATATTAATGAGGATCCTGACGCCCCCCCCCCTGTATATTAATGAGGATCCTGACGCCCCCCCCCCCCTGTATATTAATGAGGATCCTGACGCCCCCCCCCTGTATATTAATGAGGATCCTGACCCCCCCCCCTTTTCTATGTTAATGAGGATCCTGACCCCCCCTTTTCTATGTTAATGAGGATCCTGACCCCACCTTTTCTCTATGTTTATGAGGATCCTGACCCCCCCCCTTTTCTATGTTTATGAGGATCCTGACCCCCCCCCTTTTCTTTATTAATGAGGATCCTGACCCCCCCTTTTCTATATTGAGGATCCTGACGCCCCCCCCTGTATATTAATTGAGGATCCTGATGCCCCCCCCCCCCCTGTATATTAATGAGGATCCTGACGCCCCCCCCCCCCTGTATATTAATGAGGATCCTGACGCCCCCCCCCCCCTGTATATTAATGAGGATCCTGACGCCCCCCCCCTGTATATTAATGAGGATCCTGACGCGCCCCCCCCCCCTGTATATTAATGAGGATCCTGACGCCCCCCCCCCTGTATATTAATGAGGATCCTGACGCCCCCCCCCCCTGTATATTAATGAGGATCCTGACGCCCCCCCCCCTGTATATTAATGAGGATCCTGACGCCCCCCCCCCTGTATATTAATGAGGATCCTGACGCCCCCCCCCCCCTGTATATTAATGAGGATCCTGACGCCCCCCCCCCTGTATATTGAGGATCCTGACGCCCCCCCCCCCTGTATATTAATGAGGATCCTGACGCCCCCCCCCCCTGTATATTAATGAGGATCCTGACGCCCCCCCCCCTGTATATTAATGAGGATCCTGACGCCCCCCCCCCCCTGTATATTAATGAGGATCCTGACGCCCCCCCCCTGTATATTAATGAGGATCCTGACGCGCGCCCCCCCTGTATATTAATGAGGATCCTGACCCCCCCAAACTTATACTGAGGATACTTGCCTCCCCCTGTATATTAAGCAGCCTAACCGACCTACAATTCCCATCATGCCTAGTCATGTCTGTGAATGTCAGAGTTTTACAATGCCTCATGGGATGTGTAGTTCCGCAACAGCTGGAGGGCCATAGTTTGAGGATCCCTGCTGTATACTAAGAACCCTAACCCCCCCCCCCCCCATGTATATTGAGGATCCTGATACCCCTCTGTGTATTAATGAGGAGCCTGACCCCCTATGTATATTGAGGATCCTGCCCCCCCCTTTTGCTTATTAATGAGGTGCCTGACCCTACCCTCTGTATATTGAGGATCCTGACACGCGCCCCCTGTGTATATTGAGGATCCTGATCCCCTCTGCATAGGAGCCTGGACCCCCCCCCCCCCCCCCCATATGCTAATGAGGACCCTGGCCCCCTCGATGCACACCCTCTGTATATTAATGAGGATCCTGACCTCCCCCTGTATATTATTGAGCCGTCTGACCCGCCCCCCCCCCCTGTATATTGAGGATCCTGACCCCCCCCCCCTGTATATTGAGGATCCTGACCCCCCTCTGTATATTAATGAGGATTTTATGTATGCCAGGCACCGCTTGCACATCTGCTGGCCTGTGACCGGCATAGTGGGCGCAGAAGGGTAGAGGGGAGGGAGGAGAGCGGACATATGTCCACTCTTCCCATCTTGTCCCTGTCTCTGAAGCTCATTGTATGATGTCACTTCGGTGTTCACAATTAGTTTCCATGGCCCTCTTAGCCGGGAAAGAGTGCAATCTGTACTTCAGTACATTCAGTGGAGTACAGGAGAGCCATCCAGGGTCTTTTGGACCCTGGATGTCTCATTAAAGAGAACCTGTTGCCTAAGAATTCACCACATAGGGGACTTATATTCCCAATGTGATAGAAAAAAAAGTAAAAAAAATAAGTTACACTGAAGCACATAAAGTCCCCTGCCAAAAAAGTTCAGATACCCCCATATGTACATTATATTGTCAAAAGAATTGTGACATCTGCCTTTACATGCACATGAGCTTTAATGGCATCCCAGTCTTAGTCTGTAGGGTTCAATATTGAGTTGTCCCACACTGCAGCTATAACACTTCAACTCTTCTGGGAAGGCTGTCCACAAGGTTTAGGAGTGTTACTATGGGAATGTTTGATCATTCTGCACTGATGTTGGACGAGAAGACCTGATGAAAAAAATAGTGCAGCGCAGAACAAATTAATAAATAATATCAAACAACATATATAAGAAAAATCAAACAGAATGTCCATATGTGTACAGATCATCCAAAGTGAATATGAGGAGCCAGAAAATTGTCCATGAGTGTACTAAAATTCCATAGTGAGTATGAGGAGCTACATCCAAAGCGTGAATGGTGAAATCAGAAGAAAAACCTCCACCAAGAAAGGTAAGAATGGCCTCTCACCTTATTGCCTAGACCAGAAAGGTCAAACAGCATATAATATCAAGGATCTCCCGAATGGTCCAATCCATTCAACAGCAGGATCACTCATGCGGCATCAGTAAATTCAAACGCTTTTCTTGTCCTAATCCACATTCACCTGTCTCACAGTCCTTCGCTCTAATTCATGCCAAATTCGTTCTATTGGGTTGAGGTCAGGGCTCTGTGCAGGCCTGTCATGTTCCTACACCCCAAAGTCTCTCATCCATGTATTTATGGACCTTGCTTTGTGCACTGGTGCGCAGTCATGTTGGCACAGGAAGGGGCCATCCCCAAACTGTTCCCTCAAAGTTGGGAGCATACAATTGTCCAAAATGTCTTGGTATGCTGATGCCTTAACAGTTCTCTTTACTGGGAATAAGGGGCCGAGCCCAACCCCTGAAAAACAACCCCACTCCATAATCCCCCCTCCACCAAATGATTTGTACCAGTGCACAAAGCAAGGCCCATAAAGACATGGCAGAGAGAGCCTATGGGATGAATTGGTGCGGAGACTGCCAGCCAGGCTCTTTCATAGAACATCAGTGACTGACCTCGCATGCACTTCTGGAAGAATGGTCAAACATTCCCATAGACACTAAAAACATGGCGCCACCTATATGCAAATTAATACGACAATTTACCGCTGCCTTCAATTTTCGGCTTGTGCCGAAAACCAATCTTTAGGCTGCATTCGCACCTGAGCGTATTTTCAGGCAGAAAGTCACACGATTTTCTACAGGTCAAAAGGTCACCAACGTAAAAAGCAGAAAACGCCAGTAATCTGCCAAATAAAAAAAAAGCTCCTGTACTTTTTGGAGCGACAAGCGTTTCTGCTTCAGGCGACAGAAGGCTCGGATGTGAATCGGGTCTATTGAAATGAATGGAGTTTGTCTTGTTGGGTGTTTTTAGAGCTGAGGCTTACAGCAGAAAAACACCCAAAAAGGTGTGAACAGCGCCTAAACTTCATATATTGAGGCGCTGGTTAAATGTGAATAAGTCCTCATTAATAAAAACACTTCAGTGAATAACTTAAAAGAGAAGTATGGGTTTTATTTTAGATTCATACTTGCCTCGGTGGATGGAGCATCAGACCGATGCCCCATCTGTCCCCCGCCGTCCCTGCACTGACAACCCAGCCACCGAACACCGCCGATGGCTCGGTTCTCACAGATCCCCGAGATGAAAACTGCTAACTGTCAGTCAGCGTCTTTCCTCTCTGCTTCTCCATGCTCATTGAAGCTCTATGCTGTGGAGGGGCAAGGAGAGGCTGTCTCGTGGCTCGCTGAGACTGCCATCAATCAGGGCAGCTGGCGGATCCCGACTACTTGGAAGTCGTGATGGCACGCTGTGCCGACTGATGGCAGTGACGTCAGCGGAGAGCGGACTTCAGACCACTCTCTGCTGAAAACGGGTCACAGGAGTGCTAAAAAGCTCAGGCTGGACTTCTCCTTTAAATAAATCAATGCAGAGCCTTGGGTATTATAAATCTCACCCCTGCTCGTGTATCAGAGCCGGCATGCGTTCCACCATGGCCAGACGTGACGCCAAATGGAGTTTCGGAACTTCTGGCAATTTTTTGATGACGCTTTCCTATGAAATGCATTGAGATCTTTACATTGGCAGAATTTCCGAGTCTCTATTGACATCACGTTCGGGCCATGGTGGAACGCACGCTGGCTCTGGTACATGATCAGCGGTGAGATTTATAATACCCAAGGCTCTGCACAGTGGGTGCTCCAAGGTACAATTAAATGTGATTGCACCACTATCTTATCTGAATATTATTTAATATTCTGAGATAACTCTGATGAAATCACTGAAGAATACAGATCAGTGAGTGGATGTCTAGAATATATTGTTGTATATAGATGGAATGATAGGTGTTTGCATATATATGGCATTGCAGAATTAAAGGGGTTTTAAACCCTTGAGGTTTTTCACCTTAATGCATTCTAGTGCATCAGCCCCCCCCCCCCCCCTTTACTTGACCCCGATCTTTTTAGCAACAGGAACGAGCCCTGCAGCTCCAGCCACTGTCTTGGTCCTAATTGGATATATTGAGAGCAGAAGCAGCCATTGCCTCCCACTGCTATTAATCAAATCCAGTGACACGGGTGTGGGGCTAAGTCCTGCTGTCTCTGTCAATGGACACAGCAGCAGAACTTGGGGGGGTGCCCGCACAAGTAACCCCTTGGAATGCAGGTCTCTGAGGGGGCACTTGATGTGGGGAGGAGCGCCGCTGGGTGACCCCAGAAGGAGGATCGGGGCCACCTTTGCACAGAGGAGGTAAGTATAACATGTTTATTTTTTTAAACACAAACCATTACAACTGTTTTAACACGCATAAAGTTACACTGTGTTTATCATTTGGATATTGATTTGAGTTATTCACGGAAAGTGTTTTTATTAATGAGGTCTTATTAGTTTTTTTTTTTCACATTTAACCAGCGCCTCCATATGCTGTTTAATAGTCCCATAGACACTCCTAAATCTTATAGACAGCCTTCCCAGACAAGTTGAAGCTGTTATAGCTGCAAAGTGAAGGACCAACTTGATATTAAACCCTACAGACTAAGACGCCAGTAAAGTTCATGTGCATGATAAGGCGGGTGTCCCAATACTTTGGACAATATAGTGTACAAACGTAAACGCACACCTTGGGGACACCTACACATGAAAATGTTGATTGTGATAGATGTTGCACACAAACTTTCTCCTTACATTTTTATCTTGCTCCTAGATTCAAATTGGTTAAGCCCTGTCCTAAACCCCTCTGTACAGTATATTGATAGGAGGATCCTGACCGATAGATAGATCCTGACCTCTCTGTTTGATAGGCAGATCCTGACCCCCTCCCCCCCCTGTATATTGGTGGGGGGGGGGGGAATGACCCCCTCTATATAGGTAGGAGTACCCTGACCCCATTGTCTATTGGTAGGAGAATTCTGCTTCCTCTGTAATTTGTAGGAAGATCCTGACCCCCTCTATGTATTAAAAAAAGGAGGGTAATGTCATTGCAGCTCCGGCCACTCGCACAGCCCGAGTCCAGATAAAAATGGAAGTGCCTTCAGCAGTGACAGTTCTCAAAGGCTTTGGTCTAAGTTAAGTTTCTCATAATGTGCTAGTATGTGGTGCACATTATAACATTGCCTTCTAGTTTGCCAAAAAAATGGTGGTCTACTACCACTTTGGTAATAGGAACCTGACCCCAGTCTATATTGATAAGTAGATCCTGTGTGTGTCCCCCAGAAGTCAGTCTATATTGATAAGTAGATCCTGTGTGTCCCCCAGAAGACAGCCGGCCATTCACAAAGCAGCGTGCACTTCCACAGTAGGAAACGGGTAGTGAAGCCGCAATGCTCGACTGCCTGTTTCCCTTAGTTAGGATCGTGGCGCCAACCCTCGGTCCGAGGGACGGAACGGCCTGGGGGGGGGGGCTCCCTGGACAGGTAAGTGTCCTTATTAAAAGTCTGCAGCTACAGTGTTTGTAGCTGCTGACTTTTAAAAAAAAGTTGGAACACCGCTTTAAGTATCATGTTTAGTTAATGGACAGTTTTTGAACATTGTGTAATTTGTTTGAATACCAAAGCTATTTTGTTTTAACAGTTGTACTGTTTTGTCTGTGTGACCTAATAGACTTTTGTGCCTAGACCTGTCTTTCAGCAGTTGTATGTCTGAGCCCTTACAGGTGCATATTAATGGCTTCTTTAATTCCTCCTATTCACTTTATTCTCCTGTCGTACCTTTCTTCTTCTTTTCCTACAACAGAGCCCGCTCCAGTAAGCTCCACCTTTTTAATTAGGCGGTCACAGTAATTCAGCTACAGCTTCAGTGTTCATTTCATTGGACAATCCAGGTTTAGATCCTTCAGTTTTCCTTTGATTATTTAACAGGTAATGTTAAATAATGGTGTGCCTTTCAATGCCAAGTAAAGGAAACACTAGGGTATTTTTAGTAAGTACACATTTGGGCAAGTTGCTGTAACATTTTCTGAAAAGTATATATTTTTTTTACTTTTGCATTTTTATCTGTTTTGATGATCTGTTGAATTACTTGTACGGTATATTTTTTTGATTTTATGAAAGAGCAATGCGCTTTTTGAATTCCAGTATAAAGGTAATCCATAAAACAGCTAAAAAAAAAAAAGTAATATTTTATTGTTCAACAGAATCGGATGACTGAGCTGCATGATTATTAGTTAAAAAAAAAAAAATCACAATCTTGATTTTACCTCCACCCCCTCTCACAATCTGAATCCGGCATTTCCACGATTCTATGTGACGGGTGCAGAGCCGTTCTCTGCTCAAAAAAAAGATGGCAAATGTTTATCAACATTGCTCAGCACTAAGAGAGAACTATAAACATTGTATCATTTGGTTCTTTTAGATCAAAGGGATGAACTTGTCTGTAAATGAGGTCAGTTTACCACTTAATATACCACTTAAATACTAAGGTTTTTCCTATACTTGATGCTTACAAGTTAAAATCAGTATTTTTTTGTTACTTGGAACCTCCAAATATTTTTTATATATATATATATATATAGTGCGGTTGTTGCAATATTTTATGTCACGTCATATTTGTGCAACGGTCTTTCAAAAGCAATTTTTGTACAATTCAATAAATTGAGAAAAAAATGAAAGGTAAAGTTAGTCCAGTTTTTCTAATGTGAAAGATGTTAGCGTGACTCCCGTGGGAGTATATTCCCAGGAATTGCATGCAAATACCTGTATTATACAGGTATCTGCACCCCCCTGAAAGGTGCCAAATGTGACATGGGAGGGGGGGAGGGTTCCGAAAAGCAGAGGTTCACTTTTTGTGTGGACCTCTGCTTTAAGAAACAAGTGTCAGAAAAAGATTTGGACTTTAGGTGGTTAAACTTCCTGCATTTAGCCCAGGTTCACACTGGGTACGATATGTGAAATCGCATCTCAAATCGGCAGCATTTGCTGGCAATTGTCGGCAATGACACCGTCCTAACCGGTGCGACGCCGCACCGATTTCAAAAAGTAGTTCTGTACTACTTTTTGCGATTTCTGGCTGCGATTTACATTGACATCTGTGCAGAAACCTGCACAGATGTCTCTTAAATCGTGTCCGAAATCGGGACTGCCAGCGGGAGTGAAATCGTGGTGAACTCGCACAGCTTCACTCCCGCAGCCCAGTGTGAACCAGGGCTAACACAGAAAAGTTTGCTCGAAGAAGGAAGTTAGTTACAATGTTTCATTACAAACTTTGCAGACTGTTTCTTTACAAACAGAAGTTTATCCCTTTGATCTAAGAAGGAAGCTTTAGTTACAATGTTTCCTGTTAAGAACTTGGCTGACTGCCCGATATTTTCTTTTGACAGCTGAGTGAGCAGATGGTTTCCACTTGTTATATGAAAAAATCTGCATTGGAGATCGTGGGGGGGATTGAATCGATCACGATTTTTTTTAACGATTAATTGTGCCGCTCTACCGCACACTAGCTATTTCTATATTCTATCTTTCTTTAGTCATAAAAGCAATACACCTAGATGAATAGGGTCCACTGTCGCGTTTCATGCAAGGCCTTTAATCATAGTCACACTCCATGGTTAAGCTTCTGTATGCATGAAACACGTCAAGTGCCTCCATTCATCTCTTGTCTATTGCTTTATGAGTAAATAAAGATGGAGTTAAATGGCTGGTGTGCGGTCATCCAATTGAACAGTGGTTATCAGCAAATGAGCTAGAAGGGCACCTGGCTTAGAGTAGGTAAGAGTGGGCCAACCTGCTTCTCAAAGGGGGGTTAGATACCTTAAAGGGGTTGTATACCTACGTGTGTTTTTTAACCTATAATGCATCCTATCCATTAAGGTGAAAAGGCACCTTGCAGTGTCTGGCCCCCCCGACCCCGAATTTTTGGGGGCGCGATCCCGCTTCGCTCTTCATTGGATAATTCGCTAGCAGCTCAGCCATTGGCTCCCTCTTCTGTCAATCAAATCCAATGACCCGGGGCAGGGCCGAGTCATACACTCGGTGGCTATGGAGAGAGCTTCCCAGAGGGGGTTAGCTATTGTGGGTGTAACATGCTCCAAAAGTGACCTTGGCCGTTAAAGTATATTTACAATTTTGCATGAGGAGGGGCTTTTAGAACAGCAGCAAAGCATGAGATTTTATCTTTATTTTTTTTCTTGACATCGTTTTTTTGGCATGAATTTTAAGCCTGTATTTTACGATGTAATAAAATGTGTGCTTTTTTTCTTTAACCACTTAAGACCCCGACTAAAATGCAGGTTAATGACCTTGCCCCTTTTTGCGATTCGGCATTGCGTCGCTTTAATTGACAATTGCGCGGTCGTGCGACGTGGCTCCCAAACAAAATTTGCGTCCTTTTCTTCCCACAAATAGAGCTTTCTTTTGGTGGTATTTGATCACCTCTGCGGTTTTTATTTTTTGCGCTATTAACAAAAATAGAGCGACAATTTAAAAAAAAATGCAATATTTTTTACTTTTTGCTATAATAAATATCCCCCAAAAATATATAAAAAAACATTTTTTTTCCTCAGTTTAGGCCGATACGTATTCTTCTACGTATTTTTGGTAAAAAAAATCGCAATAAGCGTTTATCGGTTGGTTTTCGCAAAATTTATAGCGTTTACAATATAAGGGATAGTTTTATTGCATTTTTATTAATTTTTTTTTTTTTTTTACTACTAATAGCGGCGATCAGCGTTTTTTTTTTTTTCCGTGACTGCGACAATATGGCGGACACTAAGGAAAATTTTGACACATTTTTGGGACAATTGTCATTTTCACAGCAAAAAATGCATTTAAATTGCATTGTTTACTGTGGAAATGACAGCTGCAGTTTGGGAGTTAACCACAGGTGGCGCTGTAGGGGATGTGTGACCTAATGTGTTTGTTTACAACTGTAGGGGGGTGTGGCTGTAGGTGTGACGTCATCGATCGCGTCCCCCTATTACAGGGATGACGCGATCGATGCTGCGGCCACAGAGAAGCACGGGGAGGCCGTGTGTACACACGGCTCTCCCCGTTCTTCCGCTCCAGGGACGGATCGCTGCACTCCAGCAGGGATCGGGTCCGCGAATCCCGCGGTCCCGGAGCTTCGGACCGGGTCGCGGGCGCGCGCCCACGGCTGGGTTCTAAAATCAACGTATATATACGTTGATGTGCCCAGCCGTGCCATTCTGCCGACGTAAATGTGCAATAGGTGGTCCTTAAGTGGTTAAAAAAAAAAAATCAATATTTTTTACTTTTTGTTATAAGAAAAATCAAATAAACTAAATTTTAGTCAATCATTTAGGCCAAAATGTATTTAGCCATATGTCTTTAGTAAAAAAAAAATCGCAAAAAAAAAAAAATTAGCTACCTAGCTGGAACAGCGACACTAATACAGCGATCAGAAAAATTATCGCTTAGTGATGCTGGCAATAGGGAGTGAAAGGGTTAACTAGGGTGGTGATCAAGGGGTTAAAACTTTATTAGGGGGGGTACAGGGGCTACCCAGGACCTAACACTAACTGACTGTCACACTGACACTAAATACAGTAATCATACATGTATGATTACTGCATTCAGCGACACTGTGACAGGGGGAGGGCGATCGCATGGGGTTAATGTGACTGTGTAGTGTGTCAGTGTAGTATTAGTGCAGACTTACTGTGCGATGTGATCTCTCCTCAGCGGGGGTTGAAAAAACGCTGAAGGAGAGATCACATCGCTTCCTCCTTCCTGTGTTTACACAGGAGGAGGAAGTGACAGGGCGGGGGGGGCGCGCGGATTGGCTGATGTGCCTGTCGGTGCCATTCTGCCGACATAAATGTACATGCGGCGGTCCTTAACCAGTTAATCTGCCCAAAATCTAGATAAAATAGTTACATCGTTTGCTAGATTGGGAACTAAAGTTTTTTTTTTACTTGCCTCCCTACTACTGTCCAAAGTCCACGAAGTGTCCCTAGCTGGCATCTTTTCTACGAGTACTGGGCTTTTAAGCATCATAATTGGCTGGTTTGGGATGACATAAGGTCTATATAGGGATTGTGCTGGTGATGCACATCTCACTTTACATGACATATATAACACTGCGAGCATTTTCACTTCTGAGATAAATAGCCTGCCTGTTTTAGGAAAATTCCTTCAGTTCAGCTATATGGGGTGAAGATTTTGTTTTTTCATTTGAGATAATCAGACCTAGCAGTGGCCATGTATAGCTTGAGAAAGGCACGCAACACCTCTGGTTATCCAACGTATCTTGGTTTAAGGTTTATGTCCTAGATGAGTGCACAATATTACAAGGGAGATTTTTCCAGACAAATCCTGCAAGCTGGGGTGATCTTACAATCCTACACAGAAAAAGCCCTGCTTCCCACTGATGCTACTTTGAAATCGTGCTACTTCAGCAAGGTCAGCACGATTTCAGGTGCTACTTGATAGACATCTGTGTGGCTTCATACACAGATGTCTATAGAAATCGCACCTGAAATTGGCAAAAGTAGTGCAGGAACTACTTTTGCCAATCGGTGCGGTGCCGCAACATCGGTGTCGCACCGATTGGAACAGTGCCATTGCCACCAATAGGCTGCGACTTGTCATGCGATTTGATCTCTCAAATCGCATGACAAATCGCTCCAATGTGAACCTAGCCGAAAGCACAGTTACTGATCAGCTCACCTGTTCCCTCCAACTATTATCTATCAGCTGAGAGCGCACAGCAGCACTTACTCCATGTGCAAACACAATGGAAATGTAACACACCGGCACTCCTTAAATACAGGCATATTATTTTATTAACCTACGATCAGGATATGTCTATTTATAAAAATACAAAAAAAATTTTAATATCGCATGTACTTAAGTATTCAGACCCTTTACTCAATACTTTATGTAAGCACCTTTGGCAGCAATTGCAGCCTCGAATCTTTGAGTATGATGTGACAACCTGCCCACACCTGGATTGTGGAATTTTCCACCGTTCTTCTTTGCAACAACTCCTAAAGCTGAGTCAGGTTGGATGGGGACCGTCTGTGGACAGCCTTTTTTTTTTTTAGGTCTGTGCAGAGATGTTCAATAAGGTTCAAGTCCTGGGTCTGGCTGGGCCACTCTAGGACTTTCGCAGTCCCTAAGCGACTCTTGTTTTGTATTGGCTGTGAGGATTGTCATGCTGGAAGGAAAACCTTCGGCCCAGTCTGAGGTCCTGAGAGCTTTGGAACAGGTTTTCATTGAGGATACCTTAAAATTTTGCTCCATTCAGCTTTCCCTCAACCCTGACCAGTCTCCCAGTTCCTGTCAAACACACCCAAAGTATGATACTGCCCCCACCATGCTTCACCGTTGGGATGGTATTAGGCTGGTGATGAGTGGTGCCTGGTTTCCTCCAGACATAATGTTTATAATTGAGGCCAAACTGTTCCATCTTGGTTTGAGACCAGAGGTGAGAATTCTGTATAGCCACTCTGCCATAAAGCCAAGTTCGGTGAAGGGCTGCAGTGATGGTTGTCCTTGAAATTTGCCCTACCTCCGCACTGGATCTCTGTAGCTCAGAGTCACCATTGAGTTTTTTGGTCACCTCTCCGTTTGGCCGGGCGACAAGCTCTTGGAAGAGTCCAGGTTGTGCTAACCTTCTTCCATTTGAGAATTCTAGGGGCCAGTGTGTTCTTGCTAACCTTAAATTCGACAGAATTTTTTTCGTAACCTTCCCCAGATCTGTGCCTTGCAATAATCATGTTCCTGAGCTCTGTAGGTAGTTGTTCACCTTGTGGCTTTTGCTCTGATACAGTATGCATTGTCAGCTATGAGGCCTTTTTAAAGAGAGGTGTGTGCCTTTCCAAATCATGTCCAATTTAATTTTACACAGGTGGACGCCAATCGAGGTGTAAAAACATCTGTTGTTGCAAAGGGGGGCTGAATACTTATGCCAATGTGATATTTCGGTTATTTCTGTTTTTATACATTTGCAAACATTTCTAAAATTCTGTTTTCACTTTGCGATTTATGGTGTGCCGAGTGTAGATTCACAAGAAAAAAAAAAGTTTAACTATTATCGGGCTGCAACATACCGTGTTTTCCGGCGTATAAGACGACTTTTTAACCCCTGAAATTCTTCTCAAAAGTCGGCGGTCGTCTTATACGCTGGTAACCCAACATGCAGACCACGACCGTCCATTTTTCAAAAGCCGCGCCTCTTTCTGCTATTCCGTGATAGGTGGAACACTTGGCTTCCTAGGAGACACTGTTTAGTGTTCCGCCTATCACGGATGCTGGACAAGAGGGCATCCGTGATAGGCGGAACACTGAACACAGTGTCTCCTGGGAAGCTGAGTGTTCCGCCTACCGTTAATTGTTGGCATCAGTCAAGTATCACCCTGGAGCTCACTATGCTCATGCGAGGATGGACAGCTCACACCTCACCTGTTTTTGGAGGGAGATCTGCCCATCTGGGGACACCCTAGGTTAGTATCTCTGTGGGTTTTGTTTTTCTGTGGTTGAACCAAGTTCTTTTTTTATTTTTGAAAACCCTGCCATAAATCAATAACCTCATGCTGCTATTTACAGTGCTTAGGTTAAATATGCCATCCATTGGTAAATGGAAACAGCTGAAGCATGGCGCAAACCCGGGATATACAGGTAACTGCAGTATGTTTTTCCCTCTTCCCTGCATTCCACTAGTCACTGTGGCTGCCAGAAGGTGAGACCCTACTGCAGTAAAAACTAACTTGTTATGGCAGTTTGATTTGCTAATGATCGTTATTGATTTTTGTGGAAGTACATTCCTGCAGTATATACAAGAATTCTGATTAAGCCCCTATATGGTAGAGAATAAAATGGGTCGTATGCATGCATGTACATGATCACAGTAGCCTAGGTTCACATCTTTGCAGTTCCGTGATTGTGCAGGCACCGCAGCCCATTTATTTGAAAGGACTGCTGTACCTGTGTTTCCTTCGGAAAAAGGTCCCTGAACCTCATTTATAAAAAAAAAAGCTGCACGGAAAGCATGCAGTGCTCTGCCACCATGTATTTCTGCGTGTTTTTTTTTTTTCCAGTGCACGGGGGTACTCTAAGAGTACATGGCACCTACGCCTTTTCCTGAAAGCAGTGTGGATACAGGAACACGTGATTTACACGCACTCCCACACGTCCAGATGTGAAGCTAGCCTTAGTAAAGATGTATTGTGGAGGGTCACATCAGACATTTCACAGATGTAATATGGTTCTTTAGAATGTGTGTGGGGGGGGGGGGGGGATAAACATAATCCTCTCCCAGGCGGCTATTTAATGATTCTTCCCTCAGTAGCAAATCGGTTGCCACTTCCTGGATTGACTATTGGGCTTAAAGCGGAGTTCCACACAAAAATGGAACTTCCGCTAATCCCACTCCTCACCCCCTTACATGCCACATTTGGCATATAATTGTTTTGGGGGGGGGAGTGGGGGCTTCAGGAGGAGTGGGACTTCCTGTCCCTCTTCCTGCTTCCGCCGAGGGGCTGGTTAGGCTATTAAGCTTAATCACCTACAGCAGCCCTTCCCTGTAGGCGATCGCATGGGACACATGACAGGTCCCATGCAATCGCCTGTCCAATCAGCGGTGGGCCGCGCCGCTCGCGCATGCGCAGTTCCGCTCGCGCATGCGCAGTGGGTGCCTGGCCGTGAAGCCGAAGGCTGTCACGGCTGGGTGCCCACAGTCGGAATGAAGACGCCGGCCGGGGAGGGGGGGAGAGGAGCGGAGCCCCGGTCGGCGCGTCGCTGGAACGTGGAGAAGGTAAGTGAATGTTTATTAAAAGCCAGCAGCTACACTTTTTGTAGCTGCTGACTTTTAATAAACATCACATTTGGCTGGAACACCCCTTTAAATATTTTTTTTTTTTTTACAGGTTTAATATAATAGGTTAATTGGGGGGGGGGGGGGGCGGCGTCACAGAATATTGTGTAGTAACACTTGAGCTTGCATCTGAGTACTTTGACTTTCCTACAGTGATCTTTTTCTTTCTCTTTGCTGCACATACTGCTGCTGATTGTACGTTTGTCTGTGGCTTTCTAGGCTTTAGATAGTGTAACTCCAACAATGTGAGGCATTTTAATACCATAAAAGGGGCTGGTGAAATAACATATTTTGTGAATACTGTTCATTGCCTCCATTCGTTTAGTGTTTTCATTAGTTGTTTTAACATAATTGCTACTGATATCTACGGATCTCTTTTTTTACAGCGCCCAAAAACCGAGAATTCCTAAATATGCAAATAACCACAGCTTTGCGGGCTTTAAGTTTAGATGCTTTACTATTGCAAACCATTTACATGCCTTATAAATTATTTATACGTTCATCTGAGTTTTCTGGGGTATTGGGAAAGTACGCCCTCTTCCCTTTAGGCTCTAAAAGTCGGGAAGTTTTTTTTGGGGGTATTAAGCTTTTTGGCAGAGAAGATAAAGATCGCTTCTAAAAACCGGAATGTGAGACAAATCTTTTAATTGGGTTTGGAAGGGTCAAAACTTATGTCTGCGTTTCTGACCGGTGAGATAAAACTGTGTCCTTTCTCTAAAGAACACAACAGGTAGTAACAAAATGAGTGGAAGTCCCACCTTTTGACAGTTGCCATTGGAAAACATGCCCCTGTTGGAAGTTATTCCCTTTCTTCCTCCTTTGGTGTCAATTAATATTTTTGATTTATTTTTTAACTTGTCCACCCGTTGACAGTAGTCCCTAGTACAAATAGAGGTAGGATGTCCCCAATGGACTACGTTAGAGGCGACTCCAAAAAAAATGGTTTATGCTAGTGATCCATTGCTCCCTGGCAACTGTAAATCAAACAGCTGCCACAATGGCAGCTTCCTTGGCTGTAAAGGATAAGATGGTTGAGTTCCAGTTTAGGTCTTTATGCATGTATAATACAACACAATAGATAATGAATACTATTCACAAGACTGATTATTTCCCTGCCCTGGTTTAGAATGTTAAATAAGCCAGAAAAGTGAATAACGTTGGAGTAATCCTTTAGATAAGTTATCATTGTCCATAAGAAATTTTATTTAAAGAACCTCTTTCCTACTGTTCTCTTGAAGGCTATGAGTCCTACGATTATACGTTTGACTATGGTTATGATTCTGCTGGTTCAAACAGTTTTGTATCAGATTCCTGGATGACCTCATACCCGGTGTCCTCTAATGATGGAGCAAAATATTTGGGATCTGGCAGAGATAGGTAACACATGGATGGACGTCAACTGAGGATACAATGAGATGGTTTTGTGAAAACTGGATGAGATTATAGGGAATTTGTTAGGACAGAATTATGACCATTGCTGGCTTCTTTTTTTTTTTTTTTTTTATTGTATTTTTTTTTCTTTTTCATACAGGCTCTAAGTCTGTGAACTTGATTGTTATTTGCTTGAAATGGTGGCTCACTAGTCACTGAACAAAATGACAGCCATGGAGCCTATACCTTCAGTATTAAGACAGCAATGGCAGGTCCCATATTTCTGTCCCCACAGATTCACTTTAAAGTGAACTTGTCACTGTTTATAGTGTTTGCAACTTGCAGTATAATTTAAGAGCAGGAGGCACCCATGATTCTGGTGTAGCAGAAAATCCCAAAGGGAGTCTGGGAAAGTCCTGTTGAGGGTTTATAGATCTCCCAGGTTCTTGTATACATTTTAGGAATCTATGGTCCATTGTAAGGTTTACTCCTCTCCCCACTGACAATTTAATCTGACCTGGAAGCTGTAGGCAGTGCCCTTGGCCCAAAGATCGGAAAAGTCCTGTCTGGGAGAGCTGAAAGGTTAGTAAAAGCTAAAACGCTGTATATGTGGAGGCTGACTAGCACTAAGCTTGCTCAGCCTGTTAGGACCTGTATTTTTGTGCAATTAGTGCCGAGATACAGCTAGACTTTTTTATTTAATGTTCCCTGTTTATTTTCTAGAACACTGTACAGCACCTGGTAATTGACTTGTATATAGCAATAAACACCATGCTATTTGTCACTTGGTATATGTGCCTGAGACTGCTTACCCCAGGGGCCGTATGTACCGGATGCCTATCCCCACCACACATATGGTGGAGGATTGCGGGCACTTTTAGCAAGGAACTGCTATTTAAAGGGCTGGTACCTTTTGAGCAGCTAAACATGGAGGCGATACTCCAACAGTTGAGGTTATCTAACGCTGCACAACAGCAAGCCAATGCCATCGGCCAGGAGCAAACAAAGGCTCTGTACCAACAGATCGGTGCTGTACAGGGGCAAATACAGAGGCTGTTTGAACAGCTAGCCACTGTTGCAGAAGCAGATAAACTTATAAGGGCTAATAATACCAAAACAAAAGCCTAGTCAAGGCTAACGAGCTGAGCAAGTCTCCACATATACAGCTTGTTAGCTTTCACTACCCTTTTAGATCTCCCAGGCTGAGAGCACTGGCTACAGCTTCCAGGTCAGATTGAATTGCCAGTGGGAAGAGGAGTAAACCTTGCACTAGATCTGGGATTCTATACACCCTGAACACAACTTTCCCAGGCTCCCTCTGGGACACTCTGCTACATAGGCTACATTCAGTAAACAAGGAACCTTCTCTTCTGATTTTGAAGTCCCATAACACCCTGTCATCCCACCAGTGATGGCCCCCTCTGTTAACTGAGGTGCTCTGTTGAATAGGTGGAAGACAGGGAATGTTAAGTCAGCGCCTTGCCCTACTTGAAGAGGATGGCCAGGCTCATAGGATCCTGGGCAATATTTTAACAATACCTGCTCCTAAAGTGTAACCCCACTGTTTTGGGGGGGAAATCTTATTGAGACTAGTAATATACAGTACATATCAAGGATTTTTAGCAAACTGCCTCTTCCTGAATGATATTTAGAAGCGCTACTCCAGGAAGATATTCTCTACTCGATATAAACGCTTAATCAGGCCCAGTGTTAAAATGGAATGAAAATTTCTTCCCCACCAGCTCTTTAAATGTAAGATCAAATGATCAAGAGTTGAAAGGCTCTTTACAGGGATGCCTGAAACTTGAACTTGAACCCAGTGAACCAATCGCAAATTTCGGTGATCATTTGACCATATACAAGGGTTTCAGTGAAACCATCAGTCCCGGTCTTGCACTAAGGAATGGTGCTTCTCTAGCACCCCACAGATGGTCACAAGGTCACCACAGATGGAAGGCTCTCTAAATGAGCTTGAACTAAAATTTGAAGTATTTCCAGCTCTATGAGCCCATCTCGGAAGCATATGATCATCTGGTATTCCACGGGAGTACAGGGAAAACATTCGATCTAATTGTAATATAAACAGTGCTTCCCTACAACCCCTGTAGACTGTAACATAATGAGATGAAGGCAATTGAATGTATAACAATCTGGGTTACAGGTGTGACAAACAATTAAATTAAACAATGCCACTGGCCCACTGTAGGTTACCACCAACATATGTGCCCTGAAACTTTGCTGCCCTCTTCAATTCGGGGAAAACCAAGAGATGAAGGCTTGTTTGCCACATTTCAGGATACCTAAGATTTTACCTTGAGTTTAGTGACGGGCTCACAAACAGAGTTCTGAAGGTGTTCTGTAATGTGGTTGCAAACGTTACATTTTTCAAATTGCTTTTGCAGTCATAGAAAGCTGCTTCAAAATGAAATTGATGTGTTTTAAGAGCATTAAATTACAAACGGTGTGTAACAACAATTTTTTTTTATAAACGGATATAGGGTTTCTTTAATCAGTTGCAGTATTAGATATATTCAGTGACAGTTTCACCTTAAAGTGTGGCGACCAATAAGATTCCAGTTTTCTTGTATGTATGAGTTTTTTGTATGGTTGAATGTACACAGTGGTGATGGATAATATAGCATGTAGGGTGTATATGATCTGAAAATAATTTTATACATTGCCGCATTTCCTGTTTTATCCCTTGCATTTATAATTTTAAAAACTGCCAGGGTATTGATAAGTTTGTAATTTTGTATGTGCAGTTTTGCTAAAAGTTCAGGTCCCTCATAGCAGATGCCGGTATTTAAAACTTTATTCCTGGTAAGCAGATGTCTTCCTTCACATTGCTTGGTATGAGGTCAGCATAGTTAAATGGTCTCCACATGCGACCCTTTGCTTGCCTTTGGGGCGCTATTCCTTTTCCTGTGGCCAACGATGGGGCATTTTTGCTCCTCCCACAAAGTACAGTCGCTAGGTCGTTTTTATTTTACATCCACTACTCGCCAACCCTGAGGCATGGCATACTCCTACTGTTGATGGGGCATTTTCTTCTCCATCTGGCCCCTAAGGTCTGTAGGCCCATGAACTGGCCCTTTTTATTTAGAACATTTCATATTATGAACATGCAGCTCTCATACATCAAGGAAGATCAGGGTCTGCGCTTTAAGTTTTGACCTTACTAGGGTTGTCCCGATACCACTTTTTTAGGGCCGAGTACAAGTACCGATACTTTTTTTCATGTACTTGCCGATACCGAATACCGATACTTTTTTTAATGTCATGTGACAGTTTTCAAACCACAATACAGACTAAGGATATTTTCTTTAGAATTATGAAGCACTCTAACTCAAGACATTATAAAAGAATAAAAATGAGTAAAAATGAATAAAAATGTTTTTTTTTCTTGTCACGCAGTAGTAAAAAACTCAAAGAATTTTCACAGAACATGTTAATAAATACAAAAAAAGTATTCTATTTAGGTATCGGGAGCATTTGCGCGAGTACAAGTACTCCCGCAAATACTCGGTATCGGTCCCGATACCGATACTAGTATCGGTATCTGGACAACCCTAGACTTTACCAACACGGCCTCCTACTCTCCATCATCTTCCTTGAATAGAAACCCAGCTTTCTTTTTTGTCCTCCGTAGATTCAGTGCTGACCCTATATAATCCTAGGTAGGGAAAAGGAGGTCTTCTGCTTACCAGAGGCAAGGGGTTAGGCTCGCCAAACATTATATAATTTTCTTTTTCAGTTTCCTTTAGATTTACCTTCAACTATGTAGTACAAGGGCCTGTCTGATTGAAAGTGTTTAGGTTTGACCTCATATTATTAGATGGTTTTGGTAAATCTAAAGGAAAACTGTATAATGTATGGCCAGCCATGCACTTAAATATTTCCAGGATATATCAAAGCTTTTGTGACCATGTTCTTTTGTAAGATCATTGCTGTAGTTTTTTTTTAAAACTACACAAGATTAGTTTTACTTTTAGGTGAAAGTTGATTAGAGAACCTTGTATGTCTAGTTTTACCAACTGCTGAAACCACCATGTTCAAATTGCTAAATGGTTTCCCATGCAATCTCATTGCCTTACTGCAGAGAATTTGTGTTGGTCCCACTGGTGACCTGACACCGGCTAGCACAGCAGTGGTAGTAGTGAGAAGAGGAGATTATCAGGGCAACTTTAATACAGTGCCTTGAAAGAAGTATTCGTACGCCTTGAAATTTTCAACATTTTGTCATGTTACAACCAAAAGCGTAAACAGATTTTATGTGATAGACCAACGCAAAGTGGCACATAATTGTGAAGTGGAAGGAAAATGATAAATGGTTTTCCACATTTTTTACAAACATGTGAAAAGTGTGGCGTGTATTTGTATTTACTTTTATCTACTTTGTAGAACCACCTTTCACTGCAATTGCAGCTGCAAGTCTTTTTGGGGATGTCTCTGCCTCACATTTAGAGAGTGAAAGACATTTGTCTTTGCAAAATAGCTCAAACTCTGTAGGACTGGGTGGAGAGTGTCTGTGAACAGCAATTTTCAAGTTTTGCCACAGATTCTCAATTGGATTTAGGTCTGGACTTTGGGCCATTCAAACGCATGAATATGATTTGATCTAAACCATTCCATTGTGGCTCTGGCTGTATGTTTAGTGTCGTTGTTCTGCTGGAATATGAACCTCTGCCCCAGTCTCAAGTCTTTTGCAGACTAACGGGTTTTCTTCTAAGATTGTCCTGTATTTGGCTCCATCCATCTCACCATCAACCAGCTTTCCTGTGCCTGCTAAAGAAAAGCATCCCCACAACATGATGCTGCCACCACTATGTATCATGGTGGGTATGGTGTATTTAGGGTGATATGCAGTGTTAGTTTTCCACCTAAACATAGTGTTTTGCTTTTAGGCCAAAAAGTTAAAAATGTGGGTTTCAGCTGACCAGAGCACCTTCTTCCACCTGTTTGCTGTGGCCCCCACATGGCTTCTTGCAAACTGTACTTCTTATGGCTTTCTTTTTGCCACTCTAGACGAGATTTGTGGAGTGCATGACTAATGGTTGTCCTGTGGACAGATTCTCCCACCTGAGCTGTGGATCTCTGCAGCTCCTCCAGAGTAACCATGGGCCTCTTGGCTGCTTCTCCTTGCTCGGCAATGAATGTTTTCTTTGCCCAGCCTGTCTGTTTTGGTGGACGGCCATGTCTTGGTAGGTTTGCAGTTGTCGTACTGTTTCTATTTTCAGATGATTTATTAACCACTTGAGGTCCAGCTGTTGCAGGTATACTGCGGCACATTGACTCCTCTGGGTGAGCCGTTGTAGCTGTACGTCGGCCGCTTTAAGAGCACTAGGGGGCATGCTTGACGATGGAGCCACGTTAAAACAGATCTCTGTTCTGTCAGCGGTGAGGAGACTGATCTGTTGTTCCTAATGCTCCTCCCCCAGTCAGTCCCATTACTCCACAGTTAGAAACACTCCCTAGGACACATTTAACCCCTTGATCGCCCCCTAATGTTAACACCTTCCTTGCCAATGACATTTATACAGTAATCCGTGGATATTTTTAGCACCGATCGCTGTATAAATGTCAATGATTTTAAGTGTCTGATCTGCTTGCCCCAATGTTGCAGTCCCGCTAAAAACAGCAGATCGCCGCCATTAGTGAAAAAATATTAATAAAAATGCCATAAATCTTTCCCCTATTTTGTAGATGCTATAACAATATATACTTATTGCGATATTTTTGTAAAATGCATATCGGCCTAAACTCGGGAAGAGGCGATCAAATACCACCAAAATAAACCTCTATTTGTGGGGAAAAAAAGGACGTCAGTTTTGTTTGGGTACATTGTTGCATGACTGCACAATTGTCCGTTAAAGCAACACCGTGCTATATCACAAAAAATGGCCTGGTCATTAAGGGAACAAATCTTCCTGCCTCAAGTGGTTAAACTGTGTTCTTTGAGATGTTCAAAGCTTGGGATTTTTTTATAACCTAACTCTGCTTTAAACTTCTCCGCAACTTTATCCCTGACCCTGATCTGGTGTGTTCCTTGGCCTTCATGATGCTGTTTGTTCACGAAGGTTTTCTAACAAACCTCACAGGGCTTCACAGAACAGCTGTATTTATACTAAGATTAAATTCCACACAGGTGGACTCTATTTACTGATTAGGTGATTTCTGAAGGCAATTCGTTCCACTAGAATTTAGTTGGGGGGGGTATCGGAATCGGAGTAAAGTGGGCTGACAACAAATGCACGCCACACTTTTCAGATATTTGTAAAAAAAGAAATGAAAACCATTTATCATTTTCCTTCCACTTCACAATTATGTGCCACTTTGTGTCGGTCTATCAAATAAAATCCCAATAAAATACATTTGTTTCTGGTGGTAACATGACAAAATGTGGAAAATTTCAAGGGGTATGAATACTTTTTTCAAGGCACTGTAACGGGGGTTTTTAGCAGCAAGGCTCTGTACTTTATTGTTTTTTCTAGTCACATGCACCCAAAAGTAGGGCTTTCAGTTTACTAAATCTAAATCTAAATCTATTCTTTCTATTTTTTTATTTTTTTTTAATGTAGAGAATTATCTTGGCTATTATCTAAAATGTTTTCTCCTTGTAATTTCTGTTGAACAGCTATGGTCCCTACAGTCGCATGGATCGAGGTGGATATGGAAATCAGAGAGCTCAACACTCTTCCCAACTTTCCCAGGTGGGGTGGAGGAGGGATGTAAGCAGAGGACTTGGAGGTAATTTCAGACCCCCTCCAGCTAATGGCGGATCTGGCTATCCCAAGCCACTCTTGAGCCAAGGACCATTCCAAAACGTAGCTGGTTTCCAGGGACTAAGGGCATTCACTGGCAACTCTTACTTCGGAGGAGGATTCAAGCAGAGGTCCAGAAGACTTTGGAAGGAAAAAGTGCGTACATTAGCTTATCTTTCACTTTAAGAGCAAACTTAGTTTGTCATATACATGGCAAATTGATCGATTTACTGAGAAATTATTTTAATTATAAAACGGGATACCATTTTAGTGAAAGAACAGGTCTGGGTGAACATTGCTACCCAATTCTGTGGGTATCGAAATGATTACTATGGGCAACAGTCGCCATTCACTCCTGTTATTTACAATGAAATTGCTATTTGCATAAGTAAGTGGTATTAAGATCAACCCCTTGAGCATTGTGACAAAACACTAGAGGCTTTTAAGGCCAGCCATACACGGATCAAACCTCAGCTGGCTTAGCAGGAACTGGCCGAGATTTGAATTGGTAATGGGTAGGTTGAATTTAATAAATTGATTAACTTGGGTCAACCAGACTGCCAGATTCTGCTATAGTGACAGTCACTGTCTTCTCCCAACCGGCATGGCTTCCCCCTGCCAGAAGAAGACTATTGCTGATTTCCACTGCCAACACTGTCTGGTGATGGGGAAATCATGCCAATTTCTTTTGGCACAGTGCTTTCGTTTGGAACGGGTCTCAAACTACTCTTACCCCAAAGATAACCTGCCTTTGATGTCAAAGTCCCTCCAGAAATGTATGATTGGATTGTCCCTTCAGCCTGTTTAGTGACTGCCTGTATTGGAATCGTCTTCGGTGATTTATTATTCATACATGCAGATCTTGTTGGATGGATTCTATACATTTTTTACATGCAAATCTGCCACATGTTTAGCATAATCGGGGCTCCCATCTGATAGAGGCTTGCCAATACCCAACTTTTTGAAAGAGATGTCTAAGGGTGGGCATCTCGTTGTGCTCAGGTGTGCCTTGCCACTGCATAAGCAGCTCTTTTAGGGGTGTCAGCCACTGGTGCTGGGTGAAAGTCTTGGTTGTGCAGGAGTATTGGGTACTTGGTGCCTGGGTACTTGGTGCCTGGGTATTAAGTACGTACAAAAAAAACTGGCAATTGGGAGGGATCCATTATAATTCTGTGCATTCAGGCATTGAACCTGAAGTGTTGGCATCTCGATATCAGAAATGTTGAATTTTTTACTTTCAGAAGGGAGCAGAAGGAGGAGGGCCAGCGGAGAAGAAGAGTAAGGCAAGCAATGAGGATGATGGGGCAAAAAGTGAAGAGTCGGAATCAGGAGGTGAGATGCTGATGTGTGTAGACACGTTATGAAGTATTTTGTTGAGAGACTGGGTTGGATGTGTAAATGCTCCTATTATCCTGCCATCTGTTGGAAAAATATGGGTATGTTCAAACTGTTTTGGGTGGACTCAATTTGGCCACCCATGACCATGAAATGCCTCGCTCATCAGTGTACTGGGTAAATGCTTGCACTGAAATACCTGACTCTGTTACCCATTTAGAAGTATTTCAAATGGCCACAGCTAGACCCATAATGGCTACTCTCAATTACAACATCTGAAAACAGTTGAGTCATGGGTGTACCCACAACATATCCAGCTCAGTGGAACCCAATTTAGGTCCCTTCTGGGACTCGGCTTTGGGCATGCATTCATGTTCGGATATATTTGTGCAGGTTTGGGCCAACACAGAGTGACTTGACAAGGAGACTTGTATGCATTGTCTGTATTCCTGCAACCTACCACTTTTTTTTTTTTTTTATTTTTTTTGAGTGACTCACTACTGGGCTTGAGCAGTGCACATGCAATTTGCACCTACCTTGATGCTTGGATTGGCCAAATCATTTAATTGTTACATTAGACAAGCTTGTTAGGAGTACCCCAAGGTTTCGAAAATCAACCTGATCCTCAGACGAGTGTCAGATTTGGATGGTGTGGTCATATTGCAGTCAGAGTTCAGCTACATTATGAGGGCAGGAAACGCACATTATTTGGGATCTTGGAGACATAGATGAAAAGAGGAAGGCATTCTTTAGACTACTTCTGATTGATGGAGTGTTTTTTTTTTTTTTTTTTCAGCACTAAACCAAGCTCAATGTTGTCTAAGCCAGGACACAGAATTTCAAGGCCGGAGCTACTAGCCAGGCCTGAATTATAAGTGGCTACTATAGGCACTGTACACATTAGGGTTGTCCCGATACCACTTTTTTAGGACCGAGTACAAGTACCGATACTTTTTTTTAAGTAGTCGCCCATACCGAATACCGATACTTTTTTTTTTATATGTCCCCCACAAATGCAGCCATGTCCCCCACAAATGCAGCCATGTCACCCCTACCTAGCCACCGCTGCCCGGGGAACATCACAGCATTCATTTGAATAGCTGTAGTATTCCCGCCCGTATAGACACTCCCCCTTGCTCGGGATTGGACAGATCACGATCACCCATCCAATCCCGAGCAAGGGGGAGTGTCTATACGGGCAGGAACACTACAGCTATTCAAATGAATGCTGTGATGTTCCCACACGATGTTTAACCCATGCAGAGGCGGGTTTTGATGCGGCGGCGGGGGGACGGAAAAAGTATTCTATTCTGGTATCGGGGGTATTTGCAGGAGTACAAGTACTCCCGCAAATACTCGGTATCGGTCCCGATATCGGTATCGGGACAACCCTAGTACACCTCATTACTGCTTTAAGTAAATATTTTAATGCTATATTAACCACTTAAGACCCGGACCAATACGCTGGTAAATGACCCAAGGTGTTTTTGCGATTCGGCACTGCGTCGCTTTAACAGACAATTGCGCGGTCGTGCGACGTGGCTCCCAAACAAAATTTGCGTCCTTTTCTTCCCACAAATAGAGCTTTCTTTTGGTGGTATTTGATCACCTCTGCGATTTTTATTTTTTGCGCTATATACAAAAATAGAGCGACATTTTTGAAAAAAAAACACTTTTTTACTTTTTGTTAAAAAAAAATCAAATAAACTAAATTTTAGTCAAACATTTAGGTCAAAATTTATTTAGCCACATGTCTTTAGTAAAAAAAAAAAAATCGCAATAAAAAAAAATAGCTACCTAGCGGGAACAGCGACACTAATACAGCGATCAGAAAAATGATCGCTTAGTGACGCTGGCAATAGGGAGTGAAAGGGTTAACTAGGGCGGTGATCAGGGGGTTAAAACTTTATTAGGGGGGGTGGGGGGGCTATCCTGAACCTAACACTAACTGTTTTTTACAGTGCCTGTCACACTGACACTAAATGCAGTGATTAAATCACTGCATTCAGTAACACTGTGACAGGGGGGTGGGGGGGGCGATCACAAGGGGTTAATATGCCTATGTGAGTGTGTGTCAGTGTTGTGTTGGTGCACACTTACTTGTGATGTCTTCTCTCATCAGCAGCGCTGGGAAACAGCGCTGCGATGAGAGAATACATCATTTCCTCCTTCCTGTGTAAACACAGGAGGAGGAAGTGACAGGCTGGGAGCGCGCTCCCATTGGCTGGGAGCGATCGCGGGGGGGGCGGATATCACGGACATCCGCCCGCAGATCCCGGATCGCTCCCAGAGGTAGGGAGACCCCCGCACGCCGCGGAGGGGGTCCCGATGGGACCCCCGAACCGCACTCAGGCGGGGACGTAAATTTACGCCCTTGTGCCTGTACGAGCCATGTTGTGGCCGTATATGTGCGTGCGGGGGTCTTTAAGTGGTTAAATATAGCATTAAAAAACTGGACAGGGGAGTGGGAGCTGCCAGAGTTATTTCCTACTAACAAAGCTGGTGATTGGTTGCCAGGCAGTCTGAGGAAGCACTCACCAGCTTATTAATGGGAAAATTGCATGTGGCTCCACACTCGCCTTCAGCTTATTTCCACTTGCCTAATGTGACCTAGGCAGACATCATTTTTAACAAATGTGTCTACAGCTTTTGAGTAACTGCAGTGTCTCTTGCAAGGGATAAACTACTGCTTGGCAAATCTGTCTTTTCCATTATCTTATGCATGAGCATATAATATGACCCAGGCCCCTATTGTGTTGAATTGTAGTAACTTGAAAATCTGTACTTTCAGATGGAGAACAAGAAGGAGCAGGAACCAACACACAGACAGTAAGTCCATAGAAATGGGGGTTGATTAAACAAATATGGGCACTAATACATAATATCTGTAATACTCAACATCCACTTCTCGCGTTCAAAAGGGGAAGGTCAATAATGAAACGCATTACAAACTGAAGATGAAAAATTGTATATTGTGGAAAGAATTGTACATTGTATGTTCAAAGATTAACCCAGCAATACCCAATACCATTAAAATTAAATCATAAAACCCTACACTTTAGAAGACATCTACCTAAAGAACAAAAGGTAATGCATTCAAACAATCAAAAATTGGATAAATCAGAACTAGCCAACAAGTGTATGAGATAAACCATCCCTGGGGGTTTGAGCAATGGCTGGTCTCTTTCAGGCTACATCCTTATGTGCCTGACCTCCCAGTGTCTGTCCCCCAGGTGTCTGTACTGGGAAGTAAAAAGTATAAAAATCCATCGGAGTAATTAGAAAATCGGCAGTACCTTTATAACACTGCAGACCTGGGAAATAAGTGGTCACATCTGGGTGAAGATCAAGTTCACTTTGTCTTATATATCCTCTTGGAGCTCTCATCAGCAGGGCTCAATCTAAATCCCTAACTAGGCAGAGCCGAAGTAGTGGACCAGTACAATGCCTCAGATAAATGTAACAGAATCGGGTTATGATTTGTAGTCAGCCACCATAGTGAACAAGCCTTTCCAGTGGGTCAACCGTCATGGTTGGAGCCAAGGCTGAAAAGGTATCGTGTGTCACTTCGTATTAAGTAAGACAACATGGAATCTGTTTTCCCATTCATGCTTTCAGTTAGTACCAGTGTGAATTGTAGTGGCAGGAATCGGAAACTCCTGCTGTGGCTCTCAGCAGCTAGGTACATCTACCGGCCACATTCACAGGAAGACGCACCTAGCTGCTGTGAGCTGCAGCGGGAATCGCACTGGCC
This sequence comes from Rana kukunoris, assembly GCA_029574335.1. NCBI lineage: Eukaryota > Metazoa > Chordata > Amphibia > Anura > Ranidae > Rana > Rana kukunoris. The sequence goes on along the minus strand of CM056051.1, from coordinate 484,270,293 downwards.
CTGTACTTGCTGAAAATTATATTATAGTTTCTCTCTATGACACAATGTAATTACACATTTTCTCTTTCAGGAAGCTGAGGACAAACAAGAAGAGGCAGAAGAGACGGACAAGGGGGAAAAAAGTATGCAATATTTCCATTTCTAGTAACATGAACCAGTCCCCTTATGTCTGTATAGCAGCAGCTGCATTGCTTCCTGTTATTACCAGTTCAGCTATATGGGAAGATGTCCCGCCTGCTCATTGTTTCTTGAAATGCATGTCCCAGTCTACGTCATAAGCTCCTTGCTTCAAATAGTGACATGCAAAGTGCCTATAGACCTTGGCTAGCGGGCAAGGATCCAGCAGAACTTGTTTGGAAGTGACAACCCTGAACCAGTGTTATTGAAGAGCCCTAATTATTTGCCCTTGTGTAGCGAGTCGTTTAGTTGGCACTAAGAGCTTACTCGAAGATGAGTGGCCATGGCCATGCCCCCAAGTTACAACACCAATGCCCATCACCAAGCTGCTGTTTTGTGGCATGGAGTGCATCACATTCTCCTCCCAAACTGGAAGTGCCAGGTATTTCTCTGTGCTCCTGGTGGCTGATCTGAGCAGTGGGGAGATAAGGAAAGGTGACCATAATTCTTGCCAGAGAGGGGAAAGGTAATATGAAAGTGGTGCTTTGTATCAGTTCTGGGGGAATGAGTGCTTGAGCACATCTGTTTGCATGGGTAAAGTCTTCAAAAGCGTATATTGGTTTGTGCAAAAGTTATAGGGTCTTCAAAAAAGGGGATAGATTTATAGCTTTTTTTTTTTTTTTTTTATCGTGAATGCTATATTGCGGCGGACACTTTTGACAAATTTTTGGGACTAATCACATCTATACAGCAATCCCTGCTATAAAAATGCATTGATTACTGTATAAATGTGACTGGCAGGGAAGGGGGTTAACACTAGGGGGTGATCAAGGGGTTAATGTATTCCCTAGGGAGTGATTCTAACTGTGGGGGGAGGGGACTGATGGTTGTCCCCATGTACAAGGGACACATCGGTCCCCTCTCCCTGACAGGACGTGGATCTGTGTGTTCACACACACACAGATCCACGGTCCTGCTCAGTTACTGGGCAATCGCAGGTGCCCGGCAGGCACCCGGTCCCCAGTGACGCGGCGCGCGCCCCCTAGTGGCTTGTAAAGGCGTGACGTCCGCCCAGAACAGGGTCTTGCTCCCGCCTTCTTTTGACAGCGGGCGGATGACAAGTGGTTAAAGTAGAACTTTTTTTAATTATTTTTGCATAGAGCCATCGGTGTCCCATTGGAGAGGTTTTCCCTCCCCTCCTGTCCCATAGCCAAACAGGAAGTGATAGGAAATCCCTGCAAATTAAGAGACTCCATTGACTAAATTCATTCAAGCAGGAAATAAAGTTGGTCTCAAGATGGGTTTCAACATTAAGGGGATTATATTGTGAAGAATCGAATTTTCAGGAAATTGAGAGTAACCCTTTTCAAAGCAACTGAGGACTTGCTACAAGGGTGGGGGTGGGGGCAGACAAAAAGGCAAGACTGGAGTTCAGTTTTAAATTTGAGTTGTGCTTGTGGCTCAGTTACCTGTTATTCTCCAGAACAGAAACAAGCGCCAACCAAGCAACAGCAGGAGATCCAGAGCAGACGCCAGCGAGACAGGATGGTGGAGAGGTAGGTGGCCTAATGCCAAAGGAAAAACAGAGATGACTTTAAACCAGTAAGTATAATCAAAGTTGATTCTCTGTTACAGGATCCAGTTTGTGTGTTCTCTGTGCAAGTTCCGCACCTTCTACAATGAGGAGATGACCAGTCATATGCAGAGTGAATTCCATAAAGAGCATTTCCACTATGTGGGGGGGAAACTTCCGAAACAGTCAGCTGACTTCCTGCAGGTACGAATGACCCTCCAGCATGTATCCACCACCCAGTTATCTCATCGCATTAAACATGCTGACACACCTAGAATGATCTTTGCTTAAACGGCCACTCTGTGGTTGGATCAGGACATGATTTTAGTTGGCACTGTTTTCACCAATTGTCCTCTAGCGCAGTGGTCATCAACCCTGTCCTTGGGGCCCACTAACAGGCCAGGTTTTATGTTTTACCTTGGGGAAATGCAGACTAGAATACTGAAATCGCTGAGCAGTAAATGAGATCACCTGTCATGTATTTCAAGCGGAGGTTCACCCAAAAATCAACTTTCTGACATTAGATCCAGCATACTGCTAACATCTGCAGTATGCTGTTTTTTTTTTTTTTTTATTGTTTTATGAGCCGTTGTTATCCGGCTCCGAGCGGGGAATCCTGCAGGGAATGGGCGTTCCTAAGCCAAGAGGAGTTGATTGACGGGCTGCTAAGGCGTGCCACGCCTTCCGAAAATACCCAAAGTGACACTTGGGTATTTTCGAAAGGCGTGACGCTCCTTAGCAGCCCGTCAATCAACTCCTCTTGGCTAAGGAACGCCTATTCCCCGCAGGATTCCCCGCTCGGAGCCGGATAACAGCGGCTCATAAAACGATAAGTACAAAAAAAAAAAAACGGCATACTGCAGATGTTGGCAGTATGCTGGATCTAATGTCAGAAAGTTGATTTTTGGGTGAACCTCCGCTTTCAGTTACCTTGCAAATCTGGCCTATTAGTGGGCCCTGAGGACAGGGTTGTTGACCACTGTTCTAGCTGACCTCTGTAGCTTCCCCTTTGAGAATTGAGAAATATGGCGAAAGCTGTTTTGGCAATACTTCTGGTTCACAGGTGTGGAATTATTTCCCAAATTCAGCTGACAGTCAAGGCTCTGCAGGGATCCCCAATTTGATGTTGGGGTCCACCCAGATTCCTGACCAGCACTTGGCTCAACCTCTGTGTTCTTGACAACCTGAGCTAGCCACTTCCGCTTCACCCCCTCCACATCCCTCCACTGCAGTGAGTGCTGGAGGGGGCAGGACAGAGAGTGGTGTTTGACAGCCACTGGCTCTATTCTTAATCAAGAACCTTTTTTAAGAAATGGTCTCAGACGCTAGTATTCAGTTCAGCATGTAAAACTACAAATATTTTCCGTGTATCTACCATATGCATTGACCTTTTGTAATACTTTTTTAGCAGTAAAAGAGTTAATTGGGCATCAGTAATAACTAAACAAGAAAATTGCATGCATTCGTTTTTTTTTCCCTTCATCTTTTTCCTCAGGAATATGTATCACACAAGACCAAGAAGACTGAGGAAAGACGTAATGCTATTAAAGACCTTGGTACCACAATTCAGCAAATTTACAGGGACCAGGATCTTACCCAGGGTAATGACAGGTTTCTTATCTATTTTGCCTATTTATGTGCATAGACCATATGAAGACCATAAGCTGCCATAGGCTTGAGAGGGCAGCAATTTGTGCAAGTATGATTTCACCATTAAGGGCAGTGTGTTCCAGAGGATCTGCTGACTTATTTCATTGGAAGAGAATTCGGAAGGGGGAGGGGCTGACACAGGCTTACCAGGAAGGAACCTTGGCCGCACAAATCTGTTTTTTTATGGAAGAGTGGCAAGAAGAAGGCCATTGTTAAAACAAAGCCATAAGAAGTCTTGTTTGGAGTTTGCAAGAAGCCATGTGGGGGACACGGAAAACATGTGTAAGGTGGTGCTGAGACCAAAATGGAACTTTTTGGCCTAAAAGCAAAACGCTATGTGTGGTGGAAAACTAAAACTGCACATCACCCTGAACACAACATATCACACTGTGATACATGGTGGTGGCAGCATCATGTTGTGGGGAGGATTTTTTTTGAGCAGGGACGGGGCAGCTGGTCAGAGGGGGAAGTTGGATGGAGCCAAACAAAGGGCAATCTTAGAAGAAAACCTGTTAGTCTGCAAAAGACTTGAGACTGGGCTGGAGGTTCACCTTCCATCAGGACAATGACCCTAAACATACAGCCAGAGCTACAATGGAATGGTTTAGATCGAATCCTATTCATGTGTTAGTATGGCCCAGACCTAAATCCAATTGAGAATCTGTGGCAGGACTTGAAACTTGCTGTTTAGACGCTCTCCATCATATCTGAGCTTGAGCTATTTTGCAAAAAATAATTGGCAAAAATGTCACTCTCTAGATGTACAAAGCTGGTAGAGACATCCCCAAAAATACTTGAAGCTGTAATTGCAGTGAAAGGTTATTCTACAAGGTATTAACTCAGGGGGGGCTGAATACAAATGCACACCACACTTCATTTTCCTTCCACTTAACAATTATGTGCCACTTTGTGTTGGTCTCACTTAAAATCCATTTAGGTTTTTGATAACATGACAAAATTTGGAAAATTTCAAGGGGTACAAATACTTTTTCAAACTCTGTATTTTTACCTAAATGTTTAGGTTTTAAAACCAAGTTTAAATGTTAGGTTTACCTTTTTGAGAATAAATAATAAATTCACATATTTCTGCAGAAAAATAAATGTGCATTTATTTTTTTCCCACAGGAGCCTGGAAAGCATTGTACCCATGATCAGTGAGGATCATGAGTGCAATGTCAGGCTCCTGCAGACTCTCAGTATAGGAGGTACTGAAGAGCAGGAAGATCAATGAATTACAAGAGCGCTCACCAGCTCCCTTACAGTTTGTTGAGAATTACATGCCGTCTGCCACAGTGGATGACGGTAGTTCATTCACTCAACCTTGTGATCGAATGACGCAGCTGTGAGAGCCAGGCTGTCACAGGTGGAGGATCAGGGGGTCCTGTAGCCTAAATATGGGTGTAATGTGTAACCTAGCCAACATACAAAGCCATTTTTATTTTTTATCTTTTACAGACATGGGAATGGAACATTTTGTGAAGAAGGTTGAAGCTGCTCATTGTGCTGCTTGTGACGTATTCATTCCCATGAACTTCTCAGCAATACAGCGACATACCCGAACACCGCTGCACAATCAGAACCGCAGGGTAAGTCACCTTTGTGGAGCTTCATAGATGGGTAAAACACCACCCATCATATAATTGTAGCTGTTAGTACTGGGGACCTGGGTTGTGTGTTTTTTTTTTTTTTATTTATTGGCTTTTTTTTTTTTTATTTATTGGCTTTTTTTTTTTTTTATTTATTGGCATTTTGGTACATTCACACAGCAGTTTTTAATTGCTCACCTTTTATTCGCAAACAGCTGAGATAACCTTGTTAACCACTTCCCTACGGCCGTACGACTATATGCGGCTGCAGGGTGGTTCTAAATCTCCGGGCTGCCGTGTTCTCACGGCAGCCCCTTTCTTTGTTCCCAGAGCGCGCAGCAGGGAACTTGTGTACTGGCCGTGTCCCTTGGACACAGCCAATCACAGATCGCCGCGAACGGCCAATCAGAATGCGATCTGTGCAGCGAATGAGAGATGATCTCATTTGTAAACATATGAGATCATTTCTCATTGCCAGCTCTCACAATGACAGCGTCCTGTCGGAGAGAGCAGACCGATCTGTGTTCCTTGTACATAGGGACACAGATCGGTCACCCTCCCCCCACAGTTGGAACACAATGCAGGATACACATTAACCCCTTTCTCACCCCCTAGTGTTAACCCCTTCCCTGCCAGTCACATTTATACATTAATTGGTGCATATTTATAGCACTGATTGCAGTATAAATGTGAATGGTGCCAAAAATGTGTCAAGTGTCCGATGTGTCCGCCATGATGTCGCAATAAAAATCGCAGATCGCAGCCATTACTAATAAAAAAATAAATAAAAAATAATAATTCTGTCCCTTATTTTGTAGGCGCTATAACTTTTGCGCAAACCAGTCGCTTATTGCGATTTTTTTTTTTTTTTTTTACCAAAAATATGTAGAAGAATATGTATCGGCCTAAACTGAATTTTTTTTTTTTTAAATTGGGCTATTTTTTTATAGCAACAAGTAAAAAATATTGTATTTTTTTTTCAAAATTGTCGTCCTTTTTTGTTTATAGCGCAAAAAATAAAAACCGCAGAGGTGACCAAATACCACCAAAAGAAAGCTCTATTTGTGGGGAAAAAAGGACGCCAATTTTGTTTGTGAGCCATATCGCACGACCGCGCAATTGTCAGTTAAAGCGACGCAGTGCCGCAAGCTGAAATTTCACCTGGTCAGGAAGGGGGTTTACATGCCCAGTAAGGAAGTGGTTAAGGAAGTGGCCAGTTTGCAGGGTTCCAATGCTCTGTTTACATTCTGCCACTCGGTTTCTTCTCGGCGACGGCAGATGGGCTTTATATCAGTGTGGACTTTATTCAAGAAAGCTTTCCCAACACTGATCATCTTGTGTCTAAACTGAATTAGCAACATTATTGTATTCACATATCCTGGAAATTGGTAAATTGCTTAAGCCCGGCCATACACAGTGTAAAAGTCTTTTCCTGCAACCACAGGTGCTGGGCGGTGGAAAGCCTTCCTCGCTAGAAGGCAGTGATTATTGCTAGTGGCTACGGCAGCCACTAGTGATAATCGTAAGAGAATCTAGCAGTCAATCCCATTAGATGCAATTCCATCAGAAACAAACATCTATTTCTTCAGATTAATAAAAGGTAGGAATCTGCAACAATGTTTAAAATCCCTGCTATGCACACAGTACAGTTGGAGTCACTCTTTAATGTAATATTCTTCCCTGACATTTACCATGAGGCCCCTTTCACACTGGGGCGGGCAGTGGGGGTGTTGGCGCTAAAGCGCTGCTATTTTTAGCGGCACTTTACTGACGTATTTGCAGGGGTATTCAGCCGAGATTGGGGCACTTTTAACCCCCACGAAAAAGTTAAAACCACCCGCAAAGTGCCCCTGCAGAGGCAATTTGCCCGCGTTATGGCCACGCTGCCCATTGATTTCAATAGGCAGGAGCAATGGCGTAGCGGTAAACGCACTGCTCCTTTACCGCTCCAAAGATGCTGCTAGAAGGACCTTTTTTACAGTCCTGCTAGCGCACCCCTCCAGCAGTTCTTTCAATGATAATTCTGTAGGTAGCTATAGGTTTCTAAAGTGCAAATTTCTTAAAATTGTGAATTGCTAGTCTGAATTGCAACTGGTTGAATCCCAGTTGACACTCCTGTTGCTGTGCACACAGATAAATCATGTTCTGCTCCTGGCCGGATTAAGATTCTAATGTTCACCAGTGGGTGTTAAACAGTTCTGGAGTAGTGAATGTGGCCAGAATCAACATATGCATTCTCCTAACCTAGTTCTAAACGGCTACTACTTGTTTATACTTATTTATCTCAATGTGCAAAAAATGATGCTACAGAAGTAGTAAAGTCCAGGTAGTAAAAAGTGTTCGATAAGTTTTAAATACCAGTTGATCCTGCCAGAAATCCAGTGAGCTAAGTTCTCGTCTGTCTGTATCGAGTGTCATCAGCTTTGTTCCCAATTCTCTCTGTGGAAGAGAAGAGGGAAAGGTGTTCTGTAGTCTTGTGGGTGACATTGTGACACATCCAAGGTAGGGTTGTCCCGATACCACTTTTTTAGGACCGAGTACAAGTACCGATACTTTTTTTCAAGTAGTCGCCGATACCGAATACCGATACTTTTTTTTTTTTTTTTTTTTTTTTTTTTTTTTAAATGTGTCCACAAATGCAGCCATGTCCCCCACACAAATGCAGCCATGTCCCCCACACAAATGCAGCCATGTCCCCCACACAAATGCAGCCTATATGGCGGATCACATGTGTGCGGTTCGGATCAAGGATCAATGATGATCCGTTGCCCCAGCCTCAGTGGTAGGATAGCCAAGGTATAAGTATAGACAGCAAAACACATTTAGGAAGCTGTCCTGCTGCAAAAGAGCAGGTCTTCATGGGTCGTGTACAAGGCAGATCATGATCGGACTTGCAGTTCTTCTGCAGATGGGAGCCTTCGGGTTGCATGTGTCTTCTCTAGTTAATTGGGAAATGTCATAACAAGATCAGTTTTGAACAGTGTCTGAAACACTTTAGCGCTTTAGTCATAAATATTTTCTTATTCCTCCCCTCTGCTGTAGAACGCAATGGAGAACTCGAAGAAGACGGCGCTGGTTGTAGCAAGAAGCATACTGAATAACCAGCTGATCAGTCAAAAGCTGGAACGCTATATAAAGGTGGTAATAACATAACACATAATCATGAGTCATTCATCCCGGGCCACGAGGACCATGCCAGCGATGTAAGTTGAACTGTGCATGCACAGTTCAGTTTACATGCTGGAGAGCACTGCACATAGGCAGGTAGGTATATTTTATTGCTGAAGAGACATTGTATGTCTCTTCTGCAATAAATAGCCTACCTGCTTGCACATGTTTTAAAAATGTCTCCCTCTTTATAGCCATGTGCAATTGCATGTTATGATCTGATTTTCACTTGGAAAGGCCTTTAAAAATACGTTCTCATAGTTGAAATACTGACAGGTCTGTTTATATTATGGAATGTGCTGGGCAGGGTGGTCAAACATATATTTACAGGAAATGGCCAAAAATATGGAAACACTATGTGATTTGCTGGTTTTGTGTTGAAATTGGAAGTGATGTAAAATTCTTTTGCTTCCGCTATGTGATGACACATCGAACAAGGGGGAAGCCTCACTTTCATCATTCACTGCGTGCGCTGCTAATACAGCGATATGTTGAAGTTTACTGAGTTTTATAGAGGGAAAATTGTTGGTGCCCGCTTAGCTGGTGCCTCTGTGACTGAAGTTGCCAATTTATTTGCGGGTCGTGAAGTACAGTATGAAAGGTTATGACGGCATATACAGTTTCTGGGAAAACGTCATCTGAAGATAATAAGCACAGTCAACTGACCGAAAGAGGCATTGCGCTGGATTGTCACTCGAAATAAGAAAACAACTGCTGCAAAAATTAATTCAGAGCTCAATCTCGTTCTTCCAAAGCCTGTGTCCACAAAAACTGCAGAAAAAACTCCATAAGCAAAATATTCAGACGAGCTACAATTGCCAAACCACTAGTGACCAAAATTAATGTTTAGAGAGAGTGGTGTAACACCCATAAATTGTGGACTATCGAACAATGAAAGACTGTAATATGGTCTGAAAAATCGAGTTTCACACTGTTGCCAACCACCGGATGTGTTTACGCGTGGTGAGCACTGTCCAAAGCTTAATACCAGGACTGTCTTTTGTCAACGGAAAAGCATGGCGGTGGCACAATTTTTTATTTTGGGCAGCCATATCTGGGCATTGTGCAAGCCCCAGCATCACCTTTAAAGGTGGCGTCACTGCCAGCAACTAAGTACACATTTTGGCAGACTATGGGCACCCCATGGTGCAGACATTGTTTATTAAAGACAGTGCTATTTACCAAGATAATGCTCTGATTCACAGAGCTAGTCTTGTGAGGGCTTAATGAGCATGCAGACAGTCTCGAACCTTCCTTGGGCGAAGCAGTCGCAGGCCTCAATATCAGACAGCCACTATGGCCATTTGTAAAGAACAAGGTTCGGACTCTTATTTCGCCTCTGGCATCTCGGTAGGAACTAGAATGATTTTTTGCATGAAGAGTGGAATCGGATTTTAATATGCACTATCCAAGACTTATTTTTATTTTTGTCAATTCGTAAGAGAATTCAGGCCCTCTTGGATGCCAAAGCAGTCATATTGGTAATGATTTCGTTTTACGTTGTGTTTCCATCATTTTGTCCAACTCCTGTATTTAGACATGCTGCACAGGTGTTATGACAGTAAAGTGGACAACCTATTACTACAATGTCTAGTGACTATCTAATTTTCCTGGGATGTAATGCGCAGAGTTTGAGAGAACCGGAGAGGGCGTGCTTGGATACCTTTTAGGGACTGATGTATGGCTAATGTGTACATTTTATTGCTGAATCCCAATGACAAGATTACCTTCTCATCTGTTATGCAGGGTCAGAATCCTTTCAGTGAAGAGCATGATGAGGCCACAGGAAGTGGCAGCACTGGCCTGGAGGCCTCTGAAGGTCAGGAAATGGTGGATACAGCAGATGGTTCTTGTGCAAATGAAGACCTGTTGGCATGTGATTCTTCCACCGCTTCTGCACCAGAGGCTATGAGTTCAGAAGATGCCGCTGATGAAAGGGTAACAGAGGATAGTGAAATGTGCGCCGGTGGTGATCAGGAGGAGTATACAGATACCGGAATTATTGGAGATTCTGTTCTTGAGCAATGAAAGATGGGAAGACCAAGCGATACTGAGATCTTCCTGGAAGACACGGAGAAGGGAGTCTCCTCACTAGAACCTTCCACTATTCTCAATACAATACAGCGATTTGATGTAAAATAAAGCCCGTAAAAGGGCCTTTCATGAGAGAAATATTGAGGCTTCCATTACTACTTTACATTCTGCAAAAACGAGTTGCCTGGCTGTTAGGCTGACTTTACTGTACTTTCAGTCTCTGACTGGAACACGTATTAAGATCAGGAATTCTGACTTTTGTTTCTGCACGCTTGTGCCATGTCAGAATAATAGCCAGGCCATTGGAATCTTAAGAAGGATGTGCACAGTTTATGGCCCTCATATTTCTCTCAGGAAAGCTTTGCTTTAAAGAAGTCCTGTCTAGAGAAGGAAATGGGCTACCATTGCTGGCATCATTTCTGAAAATTCCAGTTGTCAACCAAAAACAAGTAGTCCAGAAGTAGCAGCCTTTTTGTGTGACAGGGTTGCTTCAAAGGAGAGTTAATCGGTGTAAATGTGAATTATTTTCTTTGTACAAGTCTCCATCCATGTAGTAAACTGTAATTTCATCTCGGTGAAAAGCATGATTTTAATATTTTTTCTGTTCATTCAAGTACAATGTGCTCTTAGATGCTCATAGCAGCTGTCCGGCCGCAATACAGTGCCAAAATTCAACAGCAAATTTAAATCTTTATTCTTAGAATGGGCTAACATTGTAATTTTAAAGTTCCCAAGCAGATTGAGGAACTCTATTTTAAAATGAAAATCCCTTTTTTAGGGTGCTTGTGAATCCGGGAAGCATCTTTTTTAGAATAAAGGCTTAGTCCACCCAAAACTGAAATTTCAGTATTTACTAGCTGCTGGAGCAATAAACCATCCAACAGTTTCCTTCATCTGTCGAAAAGGGAACCAATTGGTTTTGGAGTATGAATTGATTAGCAGCAGGGGTCATCTCCTCAACAGTGTGAATCTTGTTACAGGTGACCCATGCTCCTATTCAATAAATAAGAAAGGTGTCTGCAGTATAGAGTGCAATGGTACATTTTCTGAGTTGCCAGAGTCAGGTGAGCTGGGCCAGCGCCTGGAATGTTGCAGCAGAGGCTGTGATTAGCCACTCGACTTAAGCAGTATACAATTTAGTTTTATCATCTAATGTTTTTGGGTGCCTATCCTTATTTGGCCAGATTAAAACTTTCAGCCATCTCTGTGCTGAGAAAAAAGTCTAGTTTTGCTGGTGTGTAGCAACTATAAGACATGTTTTTATTAAAGGCAAACATTCATACATATATATAAACATGTGCCAAAAAGATACTGTGACTTTAGTGATTTTCTTGTCTGTCTTTTTTTATTTTTTTGCTCAGAGTAACTCTTACAGATTCGCATTTTGAAAGGGATGAGCGTGGTATTCACCAAACATTCAGGCCCTGTTCACACTGGTGCGACATGCGCTCTGACTTTGAGAGCGCATGTTGCATGACATGTAAAAATCAATGTTTCCCTATGAGAGCTGTCTTAACTGGGTCCGACTTTGGAGAATGTTCCTGCACCACTTTGGTCCGACTTTAGCCCATCGAATTGTATGGAAGTTGCATCCAAGTCGGATCCTCATCTTAATTGATGTGATTTAGATCACAGGAAAATTACTTCTCTGAAGTTGCTTCTAAGTCACCTCAAAGGTGGTTAATAGTTCCCTGTAATTTAAAACACATGCACAGGGAAGGTTCACCTACAGTATGCCTTGTAGTGTTAGAATGTCTTGTGTTTTTTTTTTTTTTGTTTTTTTTTTTTTTTTAATTGGATTAACAAAATCTGTGTGAGTCTTTTTAGAAAGTTTTACGGTATTAAAACTGGTGATTGGAACTGTTGTAGTAAGTTCCATATTCTTGTAACTTATCTGAGGAATCATGAAGTAAGAATTTTGTAATGTATATTCTTTGATGGGGTTTGCTTTGCAGAAATGTGTATGATAAATCGAATCATATTTGCAGCGTATTCTGTATATTTCTGTCCTTTATGTGCATGGCTGATTTTTCTTTTATTGCTAAAGGAAGTAGATGGAGATTGCTATTACATAGCATCAGTGAAGTCCTGGAGAATGCTGTGGCCCAAGTAACATAAGCTGGGCTAGTTTCAGGACCCGTTTTGCACTGTACATTGTGCTGAGTGCTGTCCTGATCCTGGGAGCGAAACAATGCAGACTCCACTAATGAACGAGCAAGAAGACTCGCATATACAAAAAAGTTCATTTTTATTTCTCTGGTTTAGTGGAATTACATGTGTTTTAAAATAAAGATTTTTTTTTTTTTTTACAGCTATGGAACACCTTTCTTAAATGCAAACTGTGCTTTTTTTCATGAATAATAATCTCACCAGAAACGCATAATTTCCTTTGTCATTGCTCCCCTGTCAATTTTGACATACTCTGTACACACATCACTTCCATGTGAGAGCACTGGTCATTTGTTACTAGCCTGGCGCTGACACATAAGGGGGTGAAGTTTTCATCCATATGTAAGATCTTACTAGAGTGACTCAGAGCTTACACTTGTCTCCCTTTCCTTGCTCCAGGTTACTTGGAATGGGAGGTTGGCAAAGGGATTGCTGTGGAGGAGGAAGGGCATTCAATTTTTTTTCTTGCTGCTTTTCCCTGCTAAGGCAAACTACGGGTTCACTTTAAACTCACATTCTGGTTCAGTCATATTAATTATGTTGGAGAAAGCATATTTGCAATGATATTCCACTCTTCACATAATACAATGCGGGGGAGGGGGTTGTTATATATTGCATATTGGCATGTAAGAAAAAGTTTGTGAATCGGAGATATTTAACTGGCACAGCTGGAATCTTTGGTCATACTGCTAAAAGGAAATAAAATCGTTCTGGATTGCAACTGGGGACGGAATTGTGCATTTATTCAGTGCTGACCTGAAGAGAACTGTACCCATAAGGCTGCAAACGTGGCTTCAAATGGTAAGACAGAAATCCAGGTCTTTTAATAAAAAAGTAAGATTTAAAGGAATTTTTTTTGAAAAAATAGTCTATCAACGATGTGTAGGCCTTCATTGTCTTTCTGCCTCTCTAAATTTCTGATAAAGTAGACAGATCAGGCCTTCCAACTCAACTGCCTGATTACTTGTTCTAGGTGAGTGACTGAAACCGTATCAAAACCGGAGCCCCAGAGCTAGCAAAGATATCAACAATGGCATATTCCTGTCAAGCTTCCTTTTAACTTTTTTTTATAGATGTTTTTCCTGCTTTTGAAAATCTACCTGGTCTTTGTGTGTATGCTTAAAATGTAGCCATAGTCGCAACTATTAAAGGATTTCTGAACAATGTGATGAGATGGGGATCTCGCGACAAAACAAAAACGATTTGTAGCCGATTTTGCCTAGTTGTGCTACATTGTGACATTAGTGGCCAAGTGTTTGTACACCAGTGGTCTATAAACTGCGACCCAGGGGCCAAATGTGGCCCTTTGCCTGCCTTTATCCAGCCCTTCGGGCACTATTCTGCCATTAATAATGGGGCATTATTTCTCCCACTGACACCAATGATACCATGATACCAACAACAGGGTACTTTTCCAACCCCTTAATATTAAATGGAGCAATGTTTACTTCCACTGATACCAGGAACATTTCCACTCCCACTGGCCAAACTCCAACTAAACAAAGGGCCAGTTTAGTGTTCTTCAGACTTTTTTGGGGTGGAAACTCCTGCTGTACCCTGTTATAATGGGTCGACTAGTTAGGCAGCTGTTGCTACCAAGTGCAGCTTACAGGCAGGCCATGCAAGTCCATGGGGATTTAGTGGCTACGAGGAAACAGCCACTCGTCCTAATTTGACAGGCATGCAAGAGTAGTCCCCCTCATGTCTCCTGTAATGTTCCAAAGTGATAGTTACCCTGTTTCTGTTGCAAGGAGTTCATTGTATTGGTATCCAAAGTTTTCCTATGGTGGGCAAGATGGGATTCTGGTAGATTCTGTTGACAATCAGACTTGATGGGGGGACTTGCAGTATCTTGCAAAATAAGTAGGGCTGTTACTGATCAATTTTTTTGTGTTCGATTAATCGTTTATTTTTTTAATCGACTAATTTCGATTAATTATAACGCACATACAAATCCAACTACTTTTAGCTGATCTCCTTGCAGGCCGATTCCCAGTGCAGCTCCAACCACTGGAAAAATGGATAGCAGGATACAAAACACACACAATGGCAGCGCTCAATGGGAAGAGCATTAAAACTTTTATAGTCTTCAAGTGGGTAACCAAACAAATATTGCACTGGAGATAAAATCGATGTAGCTACATAAACTGTAAAAATACCAAACGATACCAAAAGCATTCATAGAAAACATGTAGCTAATATACTGGTATAAAAATGTGTACAATGATACCACTGCTGAATCCAGATGAGCAGAGGTTAACATCAGTCTGTCGGCATGTAGATATCCCATTAAGGGGATGGCTGTAGAATCCCAGGGTGATAAAGGGAAGTGTAACAGCCCTTGCGTGTGGCAGATAGTAAGGTCCCGCCGGCATGCAGATATGAAGGCACAGCAAAGGAGCCCTTCAGATGGACACGGCAAGCCCCGCTGGTGTCCGTGACATCACCGGATCTCCGACAGAACTTCCTGTAGGTCCAGAAGCCGGCGGAGAGGTGAGTACCAATCAAAAGAATTTTAATCGATCAAAAAAATTAAAGATTAATCGATTAATTAAAAGATAATTTGCACAGCCTCACATTTTTGTAAATATTTCATACCTTTTCGTGTGAGAGCACTGAAGAAATTACACTTTGCTACAATGTAAAGTAGTACAGCTTTTATAACGGTGTAAATTTTGCTATCTGCTCAAAATAACTCAACACACAGCCAAAAATGTCTAAAACGCTGGTAGCAAAAGTGAGGACACTTAGCCATTTTCGCTCCCTGGGGTCTTGTGACTTGTTAGTGTTACGGTCTAAGGTGTGTTTAAATTTAGTGTTATCGCTCTCACTCTAACATACTGGTCACTGGAAGTTTATGGCAAAGAACTCGCTGGGGATCTGAAGAAAAAAAAAAAGATGGCCTAGGCCAGTGCTGGCGAACCTTGGCACTCCTGATGTTTTGAAACTAAATTTCCCATGATGCTCATGCACTCTGCAGTGTAGTTAAGCATCATGGGAAATGTAGTTCTAAAACATCTGGGGTGCCAAGGTTCGCCATCACTGGCCTAGGCTATAAGAAGATTGCCAAGACCCTGAAACTGAGCTGAAGTACGGTGGCCAAGACCATACAGCGGTTTAACAGGACAGGTTCCACTCAGAACAGGCCTTGCCATGGTCGACCACAGAAGTTGAGTGCACGTGCTTAGCGTCATATCCAGAGGTTGTCTTTGGGAAATAGATGTCTGAGTGCTGCCAGAATTGCTGTAGAGGTTGAAGGGGTGGGGCTGTCAGTGCTCAGACCATACGCCGCACACTGCATCAAATTGGTCTGCATGCCTGTTGTTCCAGAAGAAAGCCTGCAAACAGTTTGCTGAAAACAAGCATACTAAGGACATGGATTACTGGAACCATGTCCTGTGGTCTGATGAGACCAAGATAAATGTATTTGGTTCTGATGGTATCAAGCGTGAGTGGTGGCAACCAGGCCAGGAGTTACAAAGCCAAGTGTGTCTTTCCTACAGTCAAGCATGGTGGTGGGAGTGTCATGGTCTGGGGCTGCATGAGTGCTGGGGATCTACAGTTCATTAAGGGAACCATGAATGCCAACATATACTGTGACATACTAAAGCAAGACGACTGCTACCTTGCTAAAGAAGCTGAGGGTAATTGACTGATGAAGCATGTTTCCAAACCTAAACCCTATTGGGCATCCTCAAACGGAAGGTGGAGGAACGTAAGGTCTCTAACTTCCACCAGCTCTGTGATGTCATGGAGGAGAAGTAGAGAACTCCAGTGGTTAAGGCAGTGCTGCAAAATAATGGTGTCCACACAAAATATTGACACTGGGCCCAATTTGGACATTTTCACTTAGGGCTGTACTCACTTTTGTTTCCAGCAGTTTAGATATTAATTGTGTCACAGTTGTGTGAGTTATTTTGAGGGGGACAGCAAATGTACACTGTTGTAAAGTAGTAAGTGTACAGCTTGTATATTGTAGCAAAGTTTAATTTCTTTAGTGTTGTCACATGAAAAGGTATAATAAAATATTTACAAAATTGTGAGGGGTGTATTCACTTTTGTAAGCTACTGTACAAACAGTTCATTTAACAGTTTAATCCGAGAAATCTAGGATGTCCTGCTACTTTTATGAACCCCAAATGGCTTGTAGGCAAAGTGATGTCCTGCCCAACTTTTCTTGCATATTTCTGTTTGTTATTTAATCTATCCAGTAGAGGAGAAGTGCAGCACATGGAGCATATATAAAGGTAATTGACCACAGAACACCAATGCTAGGTTTCTCTGACAATAGCAATAGGGCGTGATTCCCCTACCCACTGACACCAAAAATTGAGTAACATTCCCCTGACACCAAGGATGGAGCACTGTGACACCAATGATCGGGTACAATTCCTTCTACCTATACCAGTGATGGGACACTGTTCCTCCTCTCATTGACACTATGGCACGTTTTTCGCCAAAAATAAATGTTTTGATCACTTTTATTCCTATTACAAGGAATGTAAACATCTCTTGTAATAGGAATATAGCATGACAGGTCCTTTTTACAGTGAGATATGGGGTCAATAAGACCCCACATCTCACCTTTAGGCTGGGAGGCCTGAAAAAAAAAACTATCCTGGCTTTGATCGTAGCCGTGAGTCGGAAGAAGCACCGGAGGGCGACGGGAGGGGGTAACGTCCCCTTTCGCCTCCCGTAATAACGATCAAGAGGCGGAACAGCCGCCATGATTGTTTTCATGGTGTAGAGAATCGCCGGCTGAAAAATATGATATCTGAATGATGCCTGTAGCTGCAGGCTTCAGTCAGATATCCCTGCACAAAGTCAAGGACGTCATATGATGGTGGGTGGGCAGGAAGTGTTTAAAACGCATTTTTTCCCCCAGAGTATATTCCGGGTATTGCACAGTATTGTGCAGGGTTATTGCAGAGTATTGGGCAGGGGTATTGCAGGGATGGCTGTATCTGTGACTGCAATAGTCACAGATCCAGCCACAGCGCTGCTGACATCTGTGATGCGTCGGGTCCAGAGTCACGGACATTCCCGTGTGCGCGCCCCAGGGAGGACGTCCTCCCAGAGTTAAGGAACCGCCTTGTAGTCGTAATTCGGCTATGAGGCAGTGATTAGTTGGTTACTGATCGGGTTGAAAAAAACATTGTTTTTTTCTAGAGCCTGAAAAACGTTGTTTTTGGCATCATGCAGAGGATGCCACGTTACCTCTTCCTCCAGTCTTCCCACATACCAATACACTACAACATCATACACAATGCAACGGGAGTTCCGTTGGAGGGGTAGATTGATTTCCGTTTGATCTGTCTGTGTCACATGCCTGAGAGGAGACTGAAATGGCAAGGTTGGCTCTCTTGTATCTCCAGACCAGGCCCCACTGGGAGTGGAAAAGAGTGTGCCACTGCCAAGGGACAGGAGGAACACAAGGGCCAGCAGATGTTGATAGCAGAACTTGCAGCAGGAGATGCGACCCTGACAAGGTAAAACAATAATAAAGATATGATATTAACCACTAGAGCACCGCGCTATAGACAAAAGACGTCCATCGTTGTTTTTCATTCTCCTGGGTGGCGCGCAGCGGGGAAACACTGCCCGCTGGGAAGCCGATGTGTTTGCCTGGTGGCCGCGGTGTCCGCCAGGTACTCGTGATCGGCGGTGACACAGCAGGGACGTGGAGCTCTGTGAGTAAACACAGAGCTTCATGTCCTGTCAGGGAGAGGAGACAGATGCTGTGTCCCTTGTACATAGGGACACAGCATCGGTCACCTCCCCCCACAGTAAGAACACATCCAGGGAATACATTTAACCCCTTCCATGCCCCCCTAGCGTTAACCCCCTTCACTGCCAGTCACATTTATACAGTAATTAGTGCATTTTTATAGCACTGATCGCTGTATAAATGTGAATGGTCCCAAAAATGTCCGATACGTCCGCCACAATATCGCAGGCCTGACAAAAAAAATTGCAGGTCGCCGCCATTACTAGTAAAAAAAAAAAAAAATCATATATCTATCCCCTATTTTGTAAACGCTATAACTTTTGCGCAAACCAATCACTTATTGCGATTTTTTTTAACAAAAATATGTAGAATATTACGTATATCAGCCTAAACCAAGGAAAATCTTTATTTAAAAAAAAAAAAATTGGCATATTATAACAAAAAGTAAAAAATATTGTGTTTTTTTTTCAAAATTGTTTTATTTTTTTTTGTTTATAGCGCAAAAAATAAAAATCGCAGAGATGATCAAATACCACCAAAAGAAAGCTCTATTTGTGGGAGAAAAATAATAAAAATATAATTTGGGTACAGTGTTGTATGACCGCGCAATTGTCATTCAAAATGCGTCAGCGCTGAAAGCTGAAAATTGGTCTGGGCACGAAGGGGGTTTAAGTGCCCAGTAATGAAGTGGTTAAAGAACATATTGATTTAAACTTTTATATTGCATGATAATATTTGTCCAGGACTTCTTCTGTATACCTAAGAGGACATATGATGTTGTCATTTTTATCAAATATCTATCTATTATCTTGTAATTCATGTATCTTTCGGATTTCTTGGAATGAACTAAAAGTGACCTAGTGCTTGGAATTAGTATATATTTTTTTTTTTTAACTAAAACTGACTTTAACCACTTAATGACCGCCCGCCTCAGATATACCGCGGCAGGGCTGCTCTATAGTGCGAATCGCCGTACTGGTAAGGCGCTTTGTGTAATAGTTATAGCGTGTGCGCGTGTGACACCAAAGCCGATGCGCATGTCCACCGGCCACCCCCGATTGCTCCACAGAGAGGCAGAACGGGATCTGCCAAAGTAAACAAAGCAGATTCCCATTCTGTTAGGAGAGTACAGTGTGATCGTCTGTTCCTAGTGATTAGGAAAAGCTATCTCTCTCTGCTCCCAGTCAGTCTACTCCCCCCCCCCCCCCCACAGTTAGAAAGCAACACCCTAGAACAGACTTAATCCTTTGATCACCCCTGGTGTTAACCCTTTCCCTGCCAGTGTCATTTATACAGTAATCAATGCATTTTTTTTAGTATTGGTTGCTGTATAAATGTCACTATACCCAAGAATGTGTCAAAAGAGAAAGATCTATCTGCCGCAATGTCGCAGTCCCAACATTACTAGTAAAAAAAAAACATGAATCTATTCCCTATTTTGAAGACGCTATAACTTTTGCGCAAACCAATCAATATACGCGTATTGTGATTTTTTTTTTACCAAGAATATGTAGAAAAATACATATTGGCCTAAACTGATGAAGAAATTATTATTTTTTGGTATATTTATTATAGCAAAAAGTATATATTTTTTCAACATTGACCCTAATGGGTTTTACTTCCTCTTTTTTCCCCTGCAAAGTAAAAGCAAAATAGGCTAGTATGCATCGCCACTTACCTGCAGACCCGCTTGTGGCCACATCCATCTTTGCACCTCTTCCTTCCAGGGGGCGCGGACTCCGGCTCTGTGACTGGCCAGAGTCGCGTGATGTCACTCCCACACATGCGTGCAGGAACCGTCAGTCACGACATTTGCTAGTGAAGAAACGCCAATGAGGGCATGTGTCCTGATGACATCAGGAGATATTTACAGTACCTATAGATAAGCCTTATTATAGGCTTACCTATAGGTACAACTTCCGCATTGGGGAGCAAGCATAAATTAGAAGCTGCACCAGATTCTCAGTGCTCCAGTTTTAGTAAAGCTCAACTTAATTTGCTGCGTACATTTATGTTCTACTGCTGTGTATACTAAGCTCTTGCCAAAGTACATTTATTTCTAAGCAGGTGTGTGTTTATTCTTTGATTTTAAATATATCCAGAAAAAGGAAAACACTGTACCCAAATAAAAAATGTTCCCCCACAAATAGACCTTTCTTTTGGTGGTATATAATCACTGCTGGGTTTTAAATTTTTTGCTTAAAAAAATAAATAAATAAATAAATAAACAGTTTTATAGTCTGTTATAAAATTTTGCAAACTGGTAAATTTTCTCCTTCGTTGATGTGCGCTGATGAGGCGGCACTGGTGGGCACTGATGAGGTGGCACTGGTGGGCAATGATAGGTGGCACTGAAGGGCATTGATAGGTGGCACTGATGGGCACTGGTAGGTGACACTGATAGGTGGCATTGATGAGGCGGCACTGGTGGGCACTGATAGGTGGAACTGATGGGCGCCACTAAAGGGCATTGATAGGTGGCACTGATGGGCAATGATAGGTGGCACTGATATGCACTGGCAGGCAGCACTGGTGGGCACAGATAAGGCGGCTGTGGCTCTCCCTGTTCGGGACCGATGTCCCCTTGACAGAAGCCAGTGATCGGCTTTTTTTCTCTCTTCACACTGTTAGCGTGAGGAGAACAAAAGCTAATTACCGAGGGGAACAAAAGCTGGTTACCGATCTTCTGTTTACATCACATGATCAGCTGTCATTGGCTGACAGCTGATCACATGGTAAGGGGCCGAGTCATCCTACGGGGGTGCACAGGCAGCTCATGCACAGGAGGATACAGGCATACCCCGCTTTAAGTACACTCACTTTACATACACTCGCGAGTAAGGACATACCTACGAGTGTATGTAAAAGTGCCTTACAAGTACTGTACAGACATTTTGCAGCCACAGTAGAAGGAGCTGAAGCTCCGAGAGCATAGCCCGCCCTGTTCTAGTGTGCCCCTGACACCCCCACTACAGCCCCTGAGACCTCAACTACAGCTCCTGACACCCCCACTAAAGCCCATGATCCCCCACTACACCCTAGAAGTGAAAACAGGTATTGTTTCACTTTAAGTACATTTTCATTTTACATACATGCTCTGGTCCTATTGTGTACGTAAAAGTGGGTATGCCTGTATCATGGACGCCCTCCTGGCAATTAAAGCCCTTGCTGTAGCCGTCTTTTGGCTATGGCATGGGCAGAAAGTGGTTAAGCCATGAAAGCCAAGCCCAAAAATGTATTTAACCACTTAAGGACTGCCGCATGTACATTTACGTCGGCAGAATGGCACCTACAGGCACATCAACGTATATATATACGTTGGTGCCTTGAGGTGGGTCGGGGGTCTGATCGGGACCCCCCCGGTACATGCGGCGGTCCCCGCTGCCAATGAGCGCGCTCCCCCTGCAGTGCACTTCCTCCTCCTGTGTAAACACAGGAAGGAGGAAGCGATGTGATCTCTCCCTCTGCGGTTTTTTCAACCACCGCTGAGGAGAGATCACATCACAAGTAAGTCTGCACAACACTACACTGACACACATAGGCACATTTAACCCCCGCAATCGCCCCCCCCTCACCCTGTCACAGTGTCACTGAATGCAGTAATCATACATGTATGATTACTGTATTTAGTGTCAGTGTCACAGTCAGTGTGACAGTCAGTTAGTGTTAGGTCCTGGGTAGCCCCCGTACCCCCCCTAATAAAGTTTTAACCCCTTGATCACCGCCCTAGTTAACCCTTTCACTCCCTATTGCCAGCGTCACTAAGCGATCATTTTTCTTGATCGCTGTATTAGTGTCGCTGTTCCCGCTAGGTAGCTAATTTTTTTTTTATTGCAATTTATTTTACTAAAGACATATGGCTAAATACATTTTGGCCAAAATGTTTGACTAAAATTTAGTTTATTGATTTTTCTTATAGCAAAAAGTAAAAAATATTGATTTTTTTTCAAAAATGTCGCTCTATTTTTGTATATAGCGCAAAAAATAAAAATCGCAGAGGCGATCAAATAACACCAAAAGAAAGCTCTATTTGTGGGAAGAAAAGGATGCGAATTTTGTTTGGGAGCCACGTCGCACGACCGCGCAATTGTCAGTTAAAGCGACGCAGTGCCGAATCGCAAAAACCCCTTGGGTCATTTGGCAGCATTTTGGTCCGGGTCTTAAGTGGTTAAAAATGCATGGCAAACGCAGTACAAAACACATTCAATTGCGCAACAAGTGTGCGTTAAATGTATGTAAACATGCAGTCAGAAAGACACATGTATATTTCTGGTATGAATAGACACTAAGGCGTCACTTGCAGGTGGGAAGGCGCAATCCATCTGGCGGCGCGAGGCCTGGTGACCGAGGGATGCTAACTCACACATCATTTGAGAAAATAGAAAACTTTATTGTTCACACCTGTATGATAGCCATGCAGCTAGCTGTGTCAGACAAAAGTGGACAGCCTTGGCAACCTGGACACCTATCAGCAGAGGTTTATATCATATATCTCTGAATACACCACACACGATATGACTGAGTTGTTCTAACTCTGGAGCACCTAGGAGAACACATTCTCAGCACGGCCATGCACCATAACTGGCTCCCCTCAGCCCACACTAAGCATGGCTCATGGAGCTTCTAGGACGTCACCGCCTTCCCCGGACAGCCAATAGCGTACGCGTTTTCAGTTTACGCCTGCTACTGGTGCCGAGCTTACCAATGAGCGTGTAGTGTGCCGCGCGCAGGCGCTGTGACTGCTTTGGAAGTTCCCCTCTTGGTTGTAGCCATGGATTACGGTAATGGCGGAATAGACAGGCATGGCAGTTTAGGGGGTGGTGACTGGCAGGGGTGCACGTGGAGCTGTGACTGGAGTGGGAGTGCAAATGCAGGAACTGGTGTTTGAGAGGACAGTCTGCCTGTATCCTCAGTGCAGGAGGGAGGGGGTTCAGTATCAGGAGAAGTGTATGGTCAGCAATAAAAACGTGCTCCCTTCTAGTCCTCAATAATTGTTTTATATAGTAACAAAATGTAGGAGCTTGTGTGTGCAGAACCCACCAGTCAATGATCTGGTTTCCAAAGAAACGCAAGCTTGGCGCCTGCAAGCTACAGTCCCATTGGCTGCAAGCCTAGGCTCACACGTGTGCATGCACATTCGCATGTCGCAGGTATAGCAGCCCATGTATATGTCCCAGAGAAATGCAGGGAAAGAAGGGGCTCTGACCCTTCTTAAAAACGTGGCGCCATGCCGTTTTACATGTGCAGGCTCCAATGCATGGGGTGTGCCATTTGGAATGATGGCAGATCTGGGCGCCTGCTAAAGAGTAGTGGAGGTCAGGAACACACGTGCACGCATTCCCAACACAGCTTAACCACTTCAATACCCGGCATTTTCACCCCCTTCATGCCCAAACAAATTTTTAGTTTTCAGCGCTGTTACGCTTTGAATGACAATTGCGCAGTCGTGCAACGTGGCTCCCAAACAAAATTCCCCCCCACAAATAGAGCTTTCTGTTGGTGGTATTTGATCACCTCTGCGTTTTTTATTTTTTGCGCTGTAAACAAAAGAAGGAGCGACAATTTTGGAAAAAAAAACACAATATTTTTAACTTTTTGATTTAATAAATATCAAAATATATATTTTGTTTCTTCAGTTTAGGCCGATACGTATTCTACATATTTTTGGTAAAAAAAAACGCAATAAGTGTATATTGATTGGTTTGCGCTTAAGTTATGGCGTCTACAAAATAGGGGATAGATTTATTGCATTTTTTATTTTTTTTATTTTAATTTTTTTTTACTAGTAATGGCGGCGATCTGCGATTTTTTTATTGTTGTGTTGCGGTGGACATAGCTGACACTTTTGACACATTTTTAGTACCATTCATATTTATACAGCGATTAGTGCTATAAAAGTGCACTGATTACTGTGTAAATGTGACTGGCAGGGAAGGGGTTAAATATGTTCCCTATGTAGTGATTCTAACTGTAGGGGGAGGGGGACTCACAAGGGGAGGAGACCGATCTGTGTTCTTCTGTACTGGGAACACACATCGGTCTCCTCTCCTCTGACAGGACATGGATCTGTGTGTTTACACACACAGATTCACGGGCAATCGCAGGTGCCTGGTGGACATCGCGGACACGTGCACTGGGTCTTGAGTGATGCGGCTGGCGCGCGTGCCCCCTAGACAGCCGGGAATCCCAGGACGTCATATAACGTCCACCCAGGATGGGAGATACCATCTGTGGACGTCATTTGACAATGGGAAGTGGTTAAAGTGATTGTAAATCTTTGTTTATTTTGAAAAATAACAAACAATCATACTTCCTCTGTCTGTTTTGCACAGTGTGGCCCCCGATCCTCGTCTTCTGGGGTCCACCGGTGGCTCTTGCGGCTCCTTGCATCAGTTAACCCCCTGGGAGAAGCGCTCCCCCTGGGGGTTACCTTGTGGGCGCACTCCCGAGTCCGTTGTTTGCATCTATAGACACAGAATGCTGGGCTCAGCCCCGCTACTCACGTCTTTGGATTTGATTGGCAGCAGCGGGAGCCAATGGCTGCGCTGCTATAAATCTATCCAATCAAGAGCCGAGAACCCCGAGCAGAGAGGAATAGCATGTCTCCTCCGAAAGAAGGAATGGGCTCAGGTGAGTAAAACCATGGGGCTGGGGGGGCCGGTCATTGTCAGAAGTTAATGCATAAGATGCATTAAGGTGAAAAAACGAGGATTTACAACCACTTTAAGTACTCCTTCACACTAGTGTCTCTGTCTGAGTGATCTCCAGAGAATATTTGACAGGCAGCGAGGAGGCACTGTATCGCCTGCTTGCCGCCTGTTTTTACCTCGTGGATTCCGCACTAGCGGGTGTAGAGCGGCCCCATTCACTCAAACGGTGGGGGGTGTATATTATAATTATAATCACGGCCGTGGCATGGGTACACCCCTGCCTCGGCACCTAGAAGGGGAGTGGTTGGGGGGGGGGGGGGCAGTAAAACCACCGATAGCTGAATGGTTGAGCAGCATACAGTAGCTTCTGCATTGGTATTTTTTATTTAATTTTACTGTAAGAATATTAGAGAGAGCCAACAGGGAGCAGATTTATTTTATGAAAAAAAAAAAAAAAAATCATCTTAAGGAACGCTACTTAAAGTGGAGATAAACCCTGCTGTCTTTTTCAGCCAAGGCAGCTGCCTTCTTGATTTCTGTTTAATCTTCAACTGCTATGGTGCTGCACATGGAATCCGTTTTGACACCAATCATTGGATGGTTTGACAGTGTGGTTGAGAGCAGGGCCGCCATCGGGGCGGTACAGGCAGTATACCCCAGGTCCCCGGATGACACCCTTCCCATTTTTTTTTCGTCCGCACCCAACCCCCTGACCTCTAAGGGGCCCGGTGGTTCCCAGATCCCCGGAAGCCCCCCCAGCTGCTTAATTCACTGCCCCCCTCGCTTCTCAACTTGACTTGCGACACTTCCCCCCGCTTCTCAACTTGCGACACTCCCCTATGCTTCTCTGCTCCAGGGGGCTCATGCCTGAAGCCGGAAATGTAACTGTTAAATCGATAGGTTTAAATTTCAACCTAAGTGCCCCTTGTGCTTGTGCCAGGTGTCAGAGTTGAAGTCTTCAGCCTCCCCGCTGTGGGGGGCGGGGGTTGGGTGGCTTTAAAATTACATCCAAGTAACATACATTGTGCCGATTTTTTTTAATTATCCACTTTCTGACCGGGCTACAGCATCGTTGTCCAGTTCTCCAGTTCTGGGAGGAGTGTCTGTTGATGTTCTCCCAGAGCCCCTGCATGCCCTGTGATCACTGTGTCTGTTGGACCCAGCTGATCACAGTTTGAGGTAAAGGGCCATTCACAGCGGCCATTTACCACATGATCAGCTGTGTCCAATCACAGCTCATCACATGTAAACGAATACCTGTTATCTGCATTTCCCTTCCTCAGCTCTGTCACTGTGTGAGGAAAGGAAAACCGATAACCAGCTATCCTGTAACAGGGGACATTTATACTGTTAATCAGGGCGCTGATTATCAGTGCCAGTCAGTTTAGTATATGAGAGCGGTGCCTCATCAGCGCACATCAGTGAAGAAGAAAAAAATACTTATTTTTTAACAGAAATTAAGAAAAGGCATATTTTTTTCAAAACTTTTGGTATTTTTATTTTTTTGTTTAACAAAAAATAATAAACCCAGTGGTGATGAAGAACCACCCGTGTTGCATGGCAGCACAACTATTTAAGGTGCAATAGCACTGAAAGCTGTTCAACATGGGTACAGCCAGCCTGTCTGATTTTTTTTCACTCGACTGCTACGAGCAGCTGCACCCACTAGCAGTAATCACTGTGTTCTGCCGGCCAGGAAGGCTTCCTGTGACCCCCCTCCCCTGCTGGCAGACTACAATAGTGTTGCGGGAGGCAATCCACATTTACAACCTTTTGTACCACCTGCCCCACCCTTAGCAGGATCCTCTTGTATTGTAACTATATTGTCTCCTTTTTTTTATTGTAAAGATCTGTGTAAACTGTTGCCGCTATATAAATCCTGTACAATAATAATGATTAAACTTAGAATGAGAGTTTAGATTCCATTCTGCCATTTATATACGAAAAGAATCACAGAAGAAATAAGGTTGGGTTTTACAGATTGTCAATTTATAGTAAAAAAATTTTTATGTATTTTTTTTTTTCATATTTCCAATAACAGGATTTCGACCTTGGGGTCAGGGAGCAAATCATCCAGGAGGTAAGGGCCATAGACCGCTTTGTGATTCAAAGTTCTTGCTAATTCTGTTTTAGGAAATGTCCCGAATAGGCCAACATTGATGGGCGTTTAGAGGAAAAAAAACAAAACTGCCTTTAAAAGCACATTAACAAACGTCATACTTGCCTCCACTGTGCAGTTCGTTTTGCACAGAGTGGCCCCGATCCATGTATTCTGGGGTCCCTCGGCGGCTGTCTCTGGTCCTCCCCGCAAGAACTCGCCACAGTCATGCGAGAGCGCCATAGCCACTCACTGTATCACTCGGCCCTGCCCCTCGGCGTGCCGCTTTGCTGGATGTGATTGACAGCAGCGCCGGCCAATGGCTGCGCTGCTCTCAATCCATCTGCTCTAGCCAATCAGTGGCCAGGCTGAGCGTCAAATAGGATCTTGGGACCGAGCGCAGGACTTTCATGGGGTCAGGTAAGTAAAACGGGGGCTTGGGGGGGGGGGGGGGCGTCATCAGATGTTTTTTCACCTTAATGCATAGATTGCATTAAGGTGAAAAAAATATTTCTTTACAACTCCTTTAACGCGTGTGTGCCCATCTCCTTAAGGCCCGGTTCACACTAGTGCAAGGCCTGACATTGCATGTGATTTGCACCGCATTGCTGTTCAGATCACCACATTTGCACCAAGATGGTGCAGGACCCGTTTTTTGGGCCGTACTGGAATCTGTTCGCATGGGTGTTCACACTTATGAATTTGCAAGGTTCTTAAAGGAGTTGTAAAGGCAGAAAGTTTTTTTATCTTAATGCATATAGAATGCATAGAGCATTACGATAAAAAAGCTTTTGTGTGTAGCAGCCTCCCCAGCACCCCCCTTCCTGAGCCCCATCTCTCTCCAGCGATGTCCGGGACACTCCTGATTGGCCGAGACACAGCAGTGGCGCCATTGGCTCCCACGTATGTCAAATAAAGTTAGTCAGCCAATCAGGGGAGAGATGGTGGTGGGGCTGGGTTTGGGCTCCTTGTCTGAATGGATACACAGAGCTCTGACTCTGCTCGGGTGCCCCTATAGAAAGCTTCTGGCTGAGGGGGCACTTAATAGGAGGGAGGGGCCAGGAGTAGCAAATAGGGACCCAAGAAGAGCAGGATCTGGGCCGCTTTGTGAAAACCAACTGCACAGAGGAGGTAAGTATAACATGTTTGTTTGTAAAGTCGTCTTCTTTTTTTTATTTTTTTTTACAGTTTAATGTGGCTCTTTGAGCTGCAAGCAGTCTGTTCTGTTTTTTTTTTTCTTGGGCCTATTAGCATAGGTTGCTGTTTTGCCCACCGCTCAGTTGAACTGCTTTTGGACATCCCAAATGTTAAGACTTCCTGTGACTCTCAATGGGCAAAAAGTATTTTTGTACTTGCATAAAATCTTCTTATTGTATGTCCGGTAGACCAACACCTCCTAACAGACTGGGTAAATCTCGAAAAATTATCCTCTAAATTCCCGTTACACCAACTTCCTTGGACTAACCCTCGAAAAATACCTCGCGAAAATAACATTCACCCCCTCACGGGCCCAACTCTACGAATATTCAGGTCAATGAATTCCAAATTTGATATTTCTTCTTCTACAGGCCCCATGTCACCGATCCCTATACACTTAAATATTTTTCCAGATACTTTAGATCCGATCCCCTGTGTTCCTTCCACAATCCCCTCATTAAGAGCAGAATTGTTTTTTGATAATGGTAATTTTATCCCCTATATCACATTCTGTCTTAAATACCCTGACTTCCGAATCTCTAACATGGATTACGAAGTAATTAAAAATTCTTTACTCAACTCTAATTCACCCTCATTATGGCACAGACACAAAACCCCCTTTGAGATGCTGTGTGTCAATCTTGGTCCTCAGAGACATTTAATATCAAAAACACACTCCCTACTATTTTCTGGTGTTGACCCTAGGGAAGATAATGCTGCCAAACACTGGATGAGGGAACTTGATCTGGATCTCTCACTTAGTGACTGGACCCACATATTTAAATACATACATAAAGGCTCAATGAATATCTTAGCTCAAGAAAATGGATATAAGCTTTACTCAAGGTGGTATAGGACACCTTATATAATCCACAAATTCCACCCTTCAACCCCACCTATATGCTGGTGCTGTAAAAACTCGATAGGAACTCTCCTACACATCTGGTGGGATTGTTCCCTTATACAAGCATTTTGGAAAGAAGTACACCGTATTATCTCCCTTATCACCACTTTTTCCCTGGAGTTTACGGCAGCACAATACCTACTTCATCATACCGCCTTACCACATTCTACTTACAAAAACACTATATTAATACATTTAATAAATGCAGCCAAACTGTGTATCCCTACCCATTGGAAAGACACATCTCCTCCTAGCTTGTCTGAATGGTTCCAACGGATTGACAGAATAGCCGAAATGAAAGACCTAATTCTACAGGCTAAAGACTCTCCCACGGAGTTTTACGAAAAATGGGCTTGCTGGACACTCTTTACTAAAACTGATGAATTTAAGGCAATATCTCTTCAGCCTTCCTCAAATCAGACTTGAGGTGATAATTCTTTTTTTTTTTTATCTTCCCTTCCTTCCTCCCCCTCTTACCCTTTTGTTTATTACATTTCTAATGTAATATTGTTATTTTAGATTCATTCCATGATTTCCAATTTTTATTCTCTTGTTTTTGTTGCCCCAAAATTCGAAAACTATTGATGTATAAGTTAACATTTACTTTAATTTTAAACAAAAATATGTACTGATGTTGTTGCTATTCTTGTTTTCTCTCATTTGATATTACAATTCTGCTACCTATGTTACTTTATTTTATCTACATTTAATTATATGTTTACTATGTTATTTATTCTGAAATATCAATAAAATCTTTTAAACGAAAATCTTCTTATTGGCATCTATTAAGGACTGCAAGTCTCACCCTTCCCTGTTTATGATCTTGCACTTGGTACTGCTTTTCTGATAGTGGGAGGGGTCAGTGTCGAATCCTGTAGGTTGCAGTAAACCTGAAAGTTTAGACACCCTATATCCTTTAGGGGATTAAGCACAAAATTCCCATTTTGTGAGCGTTTCGTTTTTACTAGTAGATGTGTGAAAATTACAGTAAAACAACGTTGTCCTAATGGACTTCATATGTAAATAGCCCAGTAAGTGGAACACTGAGGATCATTCATTGTACTGCTGCATGTAAGAAATGATTTCAGTGCAAAGGGCAATAGAGGTGATGGTAGTTAGCCCTGCAGTAGGCTGCCTGTATATGCATGAAATTTCACCAGATACAGGAACATGTAATGCCCACAGAGCAGAGTAGATCAGTTGGGGCAGTACATCCTTGTCAAAACCTTGATCAGTGCCTTTGGCCTGGTGATATAAATACTTTAGGACTAATGTATGTTTCTTCAGTAGTCTTTGTTTTGATTGTGCTTGACTCTTCTTCCACTTAACGAACATTAGTTTCTGAACAATACATTTCTTTGAAGTATTTCTCTCCTACTTCTTATTTAGGGCCTTTTGTGGATCGTGGAAGTCATTGGGAAGGTAAGTGTTACATCTTTTCATTAATAAGTATTAATAATTGTCTTTTTTTTATCACTTACAATTAATATTTTTAGAAATGTCATGCCTTTACACGTAAAGTAGAACTCCAGCCAACCCCTCCCCCTTCCCGCTATCTGCCCCCTGAAAAATAAAATGTGTTTTTTGGTGAGATTGGCCTTAAGAGTGTGGTCTCATATGTTCCTGCACAACTGAGACTTGGCAACGGCCATCCAAAGTCAAGATGGGCATCTGGGATAGTGCATATTTTCATTGTTCAGCCTATATCAATCCTGTTGTTGCACAGGGTATGCATTTCGTGAACCAGCGATGGATATGGGTGGCCCTGGTCCCAGATTCAATCGAGTATATGGAATGCCGCCTGATTTACCACCTGTACCTGACAGGTAATCTTATTGTACAGATTTCTTAATGTCTTGGGCTCAGGGTGGTTAAAAATCAATGATTTATTTTTTATTTTTTAAGATACATTAATCATTTGGTTTATTCAGCATTAAATGGAGCTTAGTTATGTAGCATGAGGCTGTATATTCTAAAATATTTACATATATACATAAATATTTTGGTAAACTCTTTCAATGAATCCAAGCTCTGCAAGGTGAAATAACAAATATATATGTGTGTGTGTGTGTGTGTGTGTGTGTTTGGGAATTCTAAGTAGTTTTCTAGCAAGATATACAGATTTTTACTTGTAAACAACGTTTCAGGAAAGGCCTGGTCTTAAAATGGTTAAATTCAATAGATAATTTCCTAGCAGGCTGTATAGTGCGGTATGGTGATTGTTTAGCCCCTATCCATGTAATCCATTATTACCATTTCTTTCGTATCCTAGAAACTTGTTGTTGTTATTAGTCTAGCAAAAGTCGCACAACCTTCATCTTCTTTTTAGCTGAGTGAGCCATTGTGGTTTCATTGTAGCCCCTGGGATATAGCCGTATGCCAATGTTTAATCCATTTTTAAAAAACAGCTGTAAACACTTTCTAGGCTAGCTTCACACAGTGCAAGATTGTCCAGTGATACCAAATTCAGTTTTCAGATGCTTTGGGCACTGGTGAGTGGCATCCTTTGTTCTTTTAGAATGCAGTTAACTGTTATGTTTACGTTTCAATTAAAGGGGCTGTAAAGGTTCATGTTTTTTCACCTTAATGCATCTTATGCATTAAGGTGAAAAAACATCTTATGATCAATGGCCCCCCGTTTTACTTACCTGAGCATTGGAAAGTCCCACATTGCGAACGTGCTCTTCCTTTGCTCGGTCTTCTTGGCTCTTCATTGGATAGATTGCTAGCAGCACAGCCATTGGCTTGCACTGCTGTCAGTCAATTCCAATGGCGCGAGGGCTGGGGGGCGGAGCCGAGTCCTGTAGTTGTAGTTTTAGTATCTTCTCTTAATTAATTTGATGTGTAGAACACTGCTTTCAATTGTCCCTCAGGGTAATCTTGTAATGTCCTTGCAATTTTGACATTTCTAGGCTCGCTTTTCACCCTGAGTACGATGCAGGATGGCGCAATGAAATGGCAAATGCCCGTACATCCTGGGACAGAACTGGTGGGACCCATGAAGGCTTTCCATGGCCTTATGACCACAGCAATTCTAGAGGAGTAAGTCAGTACAACAATTACAATCAAATGTATGATATTATGTTTGGATGTGTATAACTTTATGGGAGAATTGTCCAGGAATTAAAAAAAATGACGAAAGAGCAACAAATGTGTTGACCCTCCCTCCAGTCTTTTCTTGGCAGGCTGTTTATATGTATGTATTTTATCATGGCCGTTTTATTGGGTCATCTCCATAGTGTTCAATGTCTGTACTACTGACAAAGGGTTGTCCTATTACATATGTGGGCATCAGCAGACTTTCTATGCAAACATTAAAATGTAACCTATTCTTTACCCTTAGTTAACCCTTATTAGTTGTGGTTAAATCCTTTCTTCATTTTTTTTTGTCTTATGTTATTGAGAGTTACAGTGCAGAAAATAAGTATTTGAACACCCTGCTATTTTGCAAGTTCTCCCACTTGGAAATCATGGAGGGGTCTGAAATTGCC
The DNA here is from genome assembly GCA_029574335.1 of Rana kukunoris. NCBI lineage: Eukaryota > Metazoa > Chordata > Amphibia > Anura > Ranidae > Rana > Rana kukunoris. Next base: position 484,237,928 of record CM056051.1, on the reverse strand, counting down.
ATCGTAGGTGCATGTCCACTGTGAGAGACATAATCAATTTTTTTTTTCCAGAAATCACAATTTATGAATTTTTAACTATTTATTTGTATGATACAGCTGCAAAGAAGTATTTGAACACCTGTCTATCAGCTAGAATTTTGACCCTCAAAGACCTGTTAGTCTGCCTTTAAAATGTCCACCTCCACTCCATTTATTATCCTAAATTAGATGCACCTGTTTGAGGTCATTAGCTGCATAAAGACACCTGTCCACCCCATACAATCAGTAAGAATCCAACTACTAACATGGCCAAGACCAAAGAGCTGTCCAAAGACACTAGAGACAAAATTGTACACCTCCACAAGGCTGGAAAGGGCTACGGGGAAATTGCCAAGCAGCTTGGTGAAAAAAGGTCCACTGTTGGAGCAATCATTAGAAAATGGAAGAAGCTAAACATGACTGTCAATCTCCCTCGGACTGGGGCTCCATGCAAAATCTCACCTCATGGGGTCTCAATGATCCTAAGAAAGGTGAGAAATCAGCCCAGGACTACACGGGAGGAGCTGGTCAATGACCTGAAAAGAGCTGGGACCACCGTTTCCAAGGTTACTGTTGGTAATACACTAAGACGTCATGGTTTGAAATCATGCATGGCACGGAAGGTTCCCCTGCTTAAACCAGCACATGTCAAGGCCCGTCTTAAGTTTGCCAATGACCATTGCCAATGACCATTTGGATGATCCAGAGGAGTCATGGGAGAAAGTCATGTGGTCAGATGAGACCAAAATAGAACTTTTTGGTCATAATTCCACTAACCGTGTTTGGAGGAAGAAGAATGATGAGTACCATCCCAAGAACACCATCCCTACTGTGAAGCATGGGGTTGGTAGCATCATGCTTTGGGAGTGTTTTTCTGCACATGGGACAGGGCGACTGCACTGTATTAAGGAGAGGATGACCGGGGGCCATGTATTGCGAGATTTTGGGCAACAACCTCCTTCCCTCAGTTAGAGCTTTGAAGATGGGTCGAGGCTGGGTCTTCCAACATGACAATGACCCGAAGCACACAGCCAGGATAACCAAGGAGTGGCTCTGTAAGAAGCATATCAAGGTTCTGGCGACTGTACCAAATATTAACATTGATTTTCTCAGGTGTTCAAATACTTATTTGCAGCTGTATCATGCAAATAAATAGTTAAAAAAATCATACATTGTGATTTCTGGAATTTTTTTTTTGATTATGTCTCTCACAGTGGACATGCACCTACGATGACAATTTCAGACCCCTCCATGATTTCCAAGTGGGAGAACTTGCAAAATAGCAGGGTGTTCAAATACTTATTTTCTGCACTGTACATCTTAAAGCCCAGTATACACCAATTTTTTTTTATTTTTATTTTTTCCCCGTTCAACCTGGAAAAAACAGAGCCACTGTACTAACAATTTGATGTTAGTGCAGTGATCTCCCTTGTTGTCCTATTGTGTTCTGACAGGGGGATGCCCCCCTCCCCCCTCCAGAACACTCTGGCCAGCGCTCTTGGACATCCAGGAGCTGGTTGGCTGCTGGTTTTCCAGCATGCTTGTCTGACAGACCCGGCCGAATGGTTGGCTTCTGTTGGACAGGTGAAATGTCAGTCGGTTTTTATTGAGCCAGCCAAGGTCGCTGACATTCAGTCTGTGTTTGCTAGGCTTTGGGCTATACTGGCATCTGCAGCCTGAATGTTTTGTTTGTGAAATAAACCTTCCGCCTGCATGCAATTAATATGTGATAGTGTTGCATATAAAAGTTTACAATTGCAAGTATGTTGAAAAAAAAAAATGAAAACCGTTTAAAATGCGCACACGTACAAATCATAATTGAATACTTACAGTAAACAGTGCAACAATTTTCTCAAATCGCCTTTCAGGACAACCCTGGAGAGAGCGCAGCTCCGCCTCTTTTTAGGAAACACATGTGATCTTTAAAATCCCTCCTCTTCCACCATGGCCTCAGTTATTGTGTTTCCTCCGCCATGGTGGAAGCATCGTGAGGAACCAGGGAGCTGTACTCTCTCCAGGGCGGAGGGGATAGGCTTACCTCCTAGTTTTCAGCTGGGTGTGCTGCGACCATCCTGGCCCACCTCTACGGGGAGGGAGCGTGTTCAGGAGTCCCCAGGCGTTCCTACTCAGTGGAGTTTCTGGCTCCCCGGGAGGTAGTGTCTATGTGCCCAGAGTCTGAGGTTTGGCCCGGGGGCCGAGCGGTGTCCGCGGGTCGGTGTAGTACTGCATGTCAGCTCTGGGTCCCGGCCGGCGAGTGCGTCGCGCACGGAGACGCGATTTCCTGGGGGGGGCGTGGCGCCGTCAGGTTCCCGGCGCCTGGAACGCAGCGTCTGAGGGACGGGTCACATGACCGGTGCTCCTTCTTCCGGCCCACGATGATGACGCGTGAGGCCGGGAATATTTGAAAAAACGGCGTCTTTCCCTTGCTGCGCTCTACACGATGGAGGAGAGACAGTCAGCGGCAGCGGAGACAGGCGCTGCAAGCACCGGTCAGGCCCAGGTAAGTCAGGTACAGTGGTGCCTTGTTCTTACTTTAGTGGGTCAGTTTTGGGTTTATTGTTCCTCCCTGAGGGAGCCTGTGGTTTCCAGACTAGGTGTGAACGGTCTTAGTCTGAATAACCGTAAAAGGTGGTGGTACTTTAAGCTTACACTTTATTGTTGTCCTTTTCTGGTGTTGGTTTATTTTACTTAGGGTGTTAAAAAAAAAAAAAAAAAAGAGAGAACAATGGGTATCTTTCTCGTCTTCTTGTTGCAGGAAAAATCTGTTAGCAAATCTAGGCACTTAGATACACCCAGAAAATGTCCATCTTGCAAAAATCCCTTGAGGGACTCTTGGCAAAAGGCTATGTGTAGGTCTTGCATCAAGAATCTGGTAGAAGAAGAAACCTCACAGCAGTACAAGGATTTATTCTCCTCAGTACAGAAACTGGCAAGTTCATTAGGTTCAGTAAAGTATCTTCTCCTACAAGGCCCCACAAACCAAGCGGAGCCTCAACAACCACCACCTAGCCCCAAAGTCTCCGTGCCTAGGCAAACAGAAGGGGACTCGGGGGACGAAGAGACTAGCACTCTCCCCTCCGTCAGGGATTCGGATGAGGAGGAGGAAGAGGAAGAGGACAGTAGAAGAAGCTCTAAATTTAAATTATCCTTAGAAGAGGTTGAGGATATACTTAAAGCAATATACACTACCCTGGGGATCCAGGAGGAGAAAGTTCAACTCTCCATACATGATAAGATGTATCAAGGTCTGGATGAGTCCAAACACAGAGTTTTCCCGGTCCATAAAGTCCTTTCGGACACGATTAAAAAGGAATGGAAAGACCCCGAGCGGGCCCCCTTCTTTTCCAAAACCATGAAAAGAAGGTTTCCTTTTGAAGACAGTGACACGGAGGTGTGGAATAAAAAGCCAAAGGTTGATGCTGCCTTTTCACAGGTGTCACGTCGTACAGAACTAGCCTTTGAGGACATGGGGGTTCTGAGAGACGCCATGGACAAGAAGGCCGATTCCCTATTAAAGAAGGCCTGGGATTCCACTTCAACTAGTCTAAAACCAGCAATGGCCGCCACAGTGGTTGCCCGCAATCTTGAGTGTTGGGTTGAAAAACTAAAAAGTCATGTTGAGGCAGGTACTCCAAGAAAGGATCTCTTGGAGTCTTTCCCCTTAATTTTGAAAGCGGTCAAATATATGGCAGATGCATCCGCCAAATCTATTAAAATGGCAGCAAGGTCAGCAGCCTTGGTAAACTCAGCCAGGTGTGCAGTTTGGTTAAAAACCTGGTCAGGAGATACACCCTCTAAAGTCAAATTATGTGGGTTGCCATTCTCAGGGGATCTGCTGTTCGGTCAGGATCTAGAGAAGGTGCTGGACAGAACGGCAGACAAAAAGAAAGCGTTCCCCCCTAAAAAGGGTCAGAACCCAAAAAAGAATTTTCGTCCTTTTCAGCAGCCCTATAAAAGTAAGGAAGAAAATAAAAAGCGTTGGGTTTCCCAAAGAGGTAGGGGTAGAGGGAGTATCCTTTTCAAACCCCCCTCAGATCAAAATGTCAAAAGTAAGTGACAATCTGACTCCAGTAGGAGGAAGGTTAACTGCTTTTCTCCCACAGTGGACTCAGATGCCCATAAGTCCTTTCGTGGAAAGAATCATCACAGAAGGGTACAGTCTGGAGTTTTCAGAGTGTCCCCCGAGAAGATTCTATGTCACAGCCCTCCCCGGGACAAAGAAAAATCTCCCGCAATGACGACCCTACTGCAGGATCTGATAAATCAGGAAGTGATAGTCCAAGTCCCAAAACGACAAGAGGGTCAAGGTTTCTATTCCCACATTTTTCTGGTAAAGAAACCCTCAGGCAAATTCCGCCTTATTTTGAACCTATCGATCAGATACAAACATTTTCGTATGGACACCATCTACTCCATAACGAAACTGCTGACCCCTGCCTGCTTCATGGCATCCCTGGACCTCAGGGATGCCTACCTGCACGTTCCGATTGCCTTAGAGTCCCAACAGTTTCTCCGCCTGGCAGTAAACCTAGGACCCACCGTTTGGCATCTTCAGTTCAGGGCCCTTCCTTTCGGTCTTTCCTCCTCCCCCAGAATCTTTACAAAGATCATGGCGGAGGCATTGGAACCCCTAAAGCTGAAAGGGATTGCAGTCGTTCCATACTTGGACGACCTGCTTTTCTTTGCAGACTCTCGGGATCAAGTTGCGAAGAATCTTCAGGTCTCGCAGGTTCATCTCAGAAGTCTAGGCTGGTTACTAAACCTGGAGAAATCAAATCTAGTTCCATCTCAAGAGACAAAGTTTCTGGGCTATACCATAAACTCAGTCCTTCAGAAAGTCTTTTTACCCCAGGAAAAAATAGAGAAAGTTTTAGTCGCAGTAGCGCAAGTTCAAATAAACCTAGGGGTATCAGTCAGGTCAGCCATGGCAGTACAGGGTCTGCTAACAGCCTCAATCCCGGCAGTCCAATGGGCAAGGCTACATTCTCGTCCCCTTCAATTGAACATTCTTCAATCCTGGTCGCACCAAGAATCTCTAGAAAAACACTTCAGATTGACATCAAAAGTAAAAAGAGCACTCTGGTGGTGGAGGAACTCAGACAATTTGACGAGAGGTTTTCCTTGGGTGTTTCCAGTAGAAAAACGCCTAACGTCAGACGCAAGTTCCTGGGGCTGGGGAGCCCATCTAGACGGGCAGACTGCTCAAGGCACCTGGTCAAAACCAGAAGCCAGGAAATCCTCGAACTGGAGGGAGTTGAAGGCCATATTCCTGGGACTCCTGGCCTTCCAACATATAGTGAAGGGCCGCCACATCCAAGTTCTTTCGGACAATACCACAGCAGTGGCCTATGTCCTCAAGCAGGGGGGGACCAGGAGCCGGGACCTCATGCAGCTAGCCAACCAACTTCTATCTTGGGCAGAGCTAAACGTGGTGTCCCTGTCAGCGGTCCATCTAAAAGGGTCTCAGAACCTATTAGCGGACTTACTAAGCAGAAGGTGCATAGTGGAAGCAGAGTGGAGCTTAAATCAAGAAGTTTTCACAGCCATCACTCAGGAATGGGGACAACCGCAGATAGACTTGTTTGCCAGCCAGCAGAATGCGAAACTTCGGAGGTTCTTCTCCCTTCACAGAGAAGATCAGGCATTGGCCATAGACGCACTGGCCCAGCAGTGGCATTACCAACTGTGCTACGCCTTCCCCCCCCTTTGCCTTAATACCACTAGTCCTAAGAAAGTTCAGGGAGGAGAAGACCAGTATGATCTTAATCACTCCCTATAGGCCGAAAAGACCTTGTTTCCCATTACTTCAAAATTTAGCCACGAAACCACCGTGGAAGCTACCTCTCAGGAAAGACCTTCTGTCACAAGGTCCTGTGAACCATCCGGAAGTGGAGCGTCTACACTTAACAGCCTGGTATCTGAAGAAGATCTCTTAAGGGCAAAGGGGCTTTCTGATAAGGTGGTAAAGACTTTACTGGATAGCAGAAAAGGGGTAACCAGGGCAATCTACCTAAAAGTTTGGAAAAAATTCAATTCATGGTGTTCATCCAAGAATTTCCAGGTTAATAATGTCATTTCTGTTTTAGAATTTCTCCATGCTGGAATGGAAAAAGGGTTAGCAGTTAGCACCCTTAAAACGCAAGTAGCGGCACTTTCAGTTTACCTAGAAAAACCCTTATCTAAAGAAAGTTTAATTTCAAGATTTTTTAAGGCACTGGTTCGAAGTAGGCCGGTAGCCCTCAAGACCTTTCCCAGTTGGGATTTATCCATTGTGTTACAGGGTCTCACAGGATCTCCATTTGAGCCCATAGAGGACATTTCTTTGAAAAGTTTAGTTCTTAAAACAATTTTTTTGGTGGCCATCACTACGGCAAGAAGGGTCAGCGAGCTCCAAGCGTTAGCTGTCACGGAGCCGTTTTTGAGAATCTTTCCGGATAGAGTAATCCTCCGAACAGATCCAGCCTTTTTACCAAAGGTCTCTTCAACCTTCCACAGGTCTCAGGAAATAATCCTCCCTACATTCTCTTCAGTTCCCTCAAATGCAGGGGAAGAAGCCTTCCATACTCTTGACGTAAGAAGATGTTTGCTTCAGTACCTCTCCGTCACCAAAGAGTTTAGGAAATCAAATGCCCTGTTCATTGTATTCTCGGGGCCACGTAAAGGGGAAAAGGCTTCCAAGAGCACATTAGGCAGATGGCTTAAACAGGCTATTGCAGAGAGTTATCAAGCCAAGGGAAAAGTGTCTCCTACAGGTGTTGCTGCCCATTCAACAAGATCTACGGCAGTTTCCTGGGCCGAAAGGGCCGGTGCCACGCCTGACCAAATTTGTAAGGCGGCTACATGGTCCAGCTATTCTACCTTTCTTCGGCATTACAGGCTAGACTTACTGTCTGCTGCAGAGCAAGCCTTCGGCAGGAAGGTACTGCAAGCAGTAGTCCCACCCTAGGGTAAGTTACTCGGTTATCCTCTCCAGGGTTGTCCTGAAAGGCGATTTGAGAAAAATATAGTTAGACTTACCGGTGACGGTATTTCTAAGAGCCTTTCAGGACAACCCCTATTTTTCCCTCCCTAGGTATTTGAATAAGTAATATGTTTTAAATATCTGTCATGGTTTGCTGTGGTTTCTCTGTGCTTTATTTTCCAGTTGTCGGAGTCCACAAATAACTGAGGCCATGGTGGAAGAGGAGGGATTTTAAAGATCACATGTGTTTCCTAAAAAGAGGCGGAGCTGCGCTCTCTCCAGGGTTGCCCTAAAAGGCTCTTAGAAATACCGTCACCGGTAAGTCTAACTATATTTTTTTTTTCTCCACTAGTGTCAGTAGAAGATTGTTAAAACAAAATGGTAAAGCAGTAAGCCTTAACCACTTCAATACCTGGCATTTTCACCCCCTTCCTGCCCAGACCTATTTTTAGTTTTCAGCGCTGTCGCACTTTGAATGACAATTGCGTGGTCATGCAACACTGTACCCAAATGAAATCTTTTTTTTTTTCCCCCACAATTAGAGCTATTTTTTGCACTATAGAGAAAATAAGAGTGTCTTTTTTTTTTAAATTTAATAAATATTCCCCAAGTTTTCTTTTATTTACATAAAGCAAATGTTTTCCTCAGTTTAAGTCGATACATATTCTTCTTCATATTTTTGGTAAAAAAAAAAATCACAATAAGCGTTTATTGATTGGTTTGCGCAAAAGTTATAGCGTCTACAAAATAGGGGATAGGTTTATGGCATATTTTTTTTTTTTTTACTAATAATGGCGGCGATGTGTGTTTGTTTTTTGTTTTGTTTTTGTGACCATGACATTGCGACAGACATATCGGACACTTTTGACATGTTTTTGGGACCATTCACATTTATACAGTGATTAGTGCTATAAAACTGTACTGATTGGCAGGGAAGGGGTTAACACTATGGGGCGATTGAGGGGTTAAATATGTTCCCTAGGGAGTAATTCTAACTGTAGGGGGAGGGGACTCACAAGGGGAGGAGACCAATGTGTGTTCCTCTGTACTGGGAACACACATCTGTCTCCTCTCTTCTGACAGGACCATGGATCTGTGTGTTTACACACACAGATCCACGGTCCTGCAGTGAAAACGGGCAATCGTGGGTGCCCCGGCGGACATTGCGGGCATGCGCACCGGGTCCCGAGCGATGCATCAGCGCACGTGCGCCCCCTAGCTGCCCGGGAAGCCCATTACATCATATGACGTCCACCCGGAGTTATGAAAGGTTCCTGCCGACTTCATTTTACAATGACTCGGTAAGGAACAGGTTAAAGTGAGTGTCAGATTATTTATCAATTTTGAAATTGCTTTGCATTAAAACTCAAATCATCTTCTGACACCGCTGTATGTATTACAGAGGTAAGTTACTGTTTGCTGTGATTATTCATTATGATTTAGGTTTATTTTTGAGTGTTTTTATGAGGTAGTGTGTACTGTTTGCACTATGCCATAGCTGACCAAATGATCACATGATCAGGATCTACTCTGATTCGTTTTTAAACATTAGTGAGGACCAGGGGCGGACTGACCATTGAGGAACTTGGGCACTGCCCGAGGGCCCCATGCCACTAGGGGGCCCCATCAGGGTTACCAGGCTCATTAAAACCAGGGGCAGAGTAAGTAAAGATCTGTTTTTTTTTTACATTTGTCCCTGTTATGTCCAAAACCTACATGCTTTTGATATGAAAATCCCGAGATTTTAGCTGCCCCGCCTCTGTACTGCCACCTGGCTTGGTGGCCATCTGTAAGCCTGGGGGCCCTGTAATCTTCTATTGCCCGGGGGCCCCATGAGTTGTCAGTCCGCCCTGGTGAGGACCGTAGCTGTCAGTGCAGTGTCAACAGCTGGCTGTCAAAGTGGGCTAGCAAGAGGGTGAAATGCTTTGCAGGCTCATGGGAGGGAAAAAATAGGTGAACTTAACCTTTAACCTACAAATACTGCAGCTGCTGACTTTAAAAATAAGTACACTTACCTGTCCAGCGTGCCTGCAATGTCGGCACCCGAAGTGGCTTCACTACCTGGTTCCCGACTGCACATGTGGGACTCGCGCAATGCCACTGGTCCCTGCTGTCTTCTGGGACAAGTGTGTCTCCCATAAGACAGCGGGGGGGGGGAGGCTTGGGACGTGGCGTAGACTCCTGCAGATAATGCAAGGGTCTATGCCCGGAAGTGGGTCCAAATACCTGTCTTGGGTATCTGCACCCCCCTCCCCCCCTGAAAGGTGCCAAAAGTGACACCGAAGGGGGGAATCCGGACCTCCGCTTTAACGGAGGACTATTTAAGGGGAAAAAAGGTGGGTGGTGCAGGTAGCTCTAAGGAAGCGGGTGCACACTTAATGCGCATCAGGAAGGCTATAGGTCGAAGGCAGGGGCTGCATGCTGCTAAATGGGATTAACAGTTTACTTTTTCCTTATCAAGTTGTTAAAATAGGTTCTTGGGTGAATTGTATTAAATATTCTATTTTTAAAGTACCCTTTTGTGAGCATAAGATATTAATCTGCAATAAAGTGTCATCGAACGCTGTATATCACACCGTGCTGGTGCCATTCCTGTGTGTTCTGTGGTGTTTTGCCTGAAGACAATATGGTCCATGCCTTTTGTAAGAACTTATTTCTTTGCACTTACCGCTGCAATAATTAGGGTTTTTGAAGATATTAGAATTTATTATTTTATAATATTATTAGCACATTGGATTTTATGTCCTCCTTTTTTTTTTCTTTTTTTTTTTTTATACCAACCAATAAAACTTTTTCTGCTAAACATGCAAAATGTCTCTTTAACTCACATGACCATCTTTGCGAACTCCACAGATGGATGATCGCTTTCAGAAAAAAAAAAGAAAGAGGATCTTTTCTCCAGTCCAGCCGGCCCCAGTAAAGTTTGACAAGAAAAGTGATGGTACGGTAGCTCTGAGAGTCTATTAAATGTTTTTCATGTCCTAAATTATCCTATGCTTTTGAAAACCTCTCCCTCTGTCAGCTTGTCCCCCTGATCTTGGGTCCATCAAAAACTCCCTGAAAATACACTTCTTCAAGGAGGTCTGTTTTCTAACTTTTTCATTTGAAATAAGAACTCTGATCCCTTTTACTCCTTTTTGTTGTCTTTGTATGATGCTGCTTTATTTAACATTTTGATGAGGTTTTTATGTTCATTTCATATGTCTAATCACTTGTTCACATATTTCTTTTAGGACCTTCAAAGACACAACAACAAAAACAAAGCATACACAGGAGCCAACCATCCACAGGACAGGTTAAAGGCGTGAGTATATTGCTTACTGCCTTTGCCAAAAGAGACTTTTGTATGTGTCTTTTTTCTTTCTCGTACATCACGGGACACAGAGCGGCATATTCATTACTATATGGGTTATATGGAGTACCTTCAGGTGTGGACACTGGCAATCTCAAACAGGAAGTCCCCTCCCTATATAACCCCCTCCCCTAGAGGGAGTCCCTCAGTTTTTTCGCCAGTGTCTTAGGTGTTGGTCACGGAATAGCTTTGCTCCACATCCTTGGGATTAAGGGCGGGCTAACCGGATCTGTCCAAGGAGCCTCAATGCCAAAGTGGACAGTACCCGGGCCCCAAACCGTGGGGTTTTGCCTATAATGCTCCTCTTTGGAGGGCTGGACCCTGGGCCCGGGACTTGGAGTTCGTAAAGACCATAAGTTCCTGTTTGCCAGGGTGCTATATAGGTCCAGGACAGTGGGTACCTTCATAGGACTCCAGGGCCTGAAGGTCTATTACGCTACCCACGGAGATGGGAGAAGATTGGATCGTTTTGCTAGACAAACATCCTGCAGCATGGAGCAGGTAAGAGGGGAGCCTGCGGGACTTGGTTCGACAGCAGGCTCTCCGGGGTAACCTAAAAGGGGGGTAGCCTAAGTATGCTCTGCATTGGCAACCTTGCTCACTATGTCTGAGAAGACAGGATGATCTCATTCCCCCATCACTAGGTTCCCCTGTCTAAGAAACAATTGTGTTTGCTAGCTACCTGCTGCTTTCTTCCTAGGGCTAGTAAGGACCCCTATGGGGCCTTTTGGAGAGTCCTACCTGGCCGGGGGTTTGATTCTGCCGCCTGGTACTGCAGTCCTGGGTCTCCAGGTCTCCGTTCGGAGGGGAGGGCGGGGGGGGCGTGCCTGCAGCGTCATCAGGGGCGCGCCTTGTGTGCTGTTATAGATCAGCAGGCTATAGTCAGTGCTCAGTCTGAGGCTGATCTGAAAGGGAGAGGACGCAGAGCGGCAGAACAGTGACTCCCGGTGGCGGAAGAGGGGTAGTACATGCTGGACTTTGTTCCAATGCTTTTCTGTTAAGCCAAAAAATCCCCCTTTTTGCAACAGGTTGTAGGCTGGCAAACTAAGTTTGGGGTCGCTGTATGTTTTAAAAAAAAAAAAAGAGACTTATATATAAAAAAAAAAAAAAAAAAGAAAACATACGGGGCCCCATCAGTTTTTGGGCATTAGTGATCTATTGTCCCCTAAACCCTAGTTTTGTACTCCTGGCCACTACAGTCTGCTGTTGTAGGCGGAGTCCCTCGATTTTGTATTATGGCTTCCAAAGGTTCGGGGTCAAAGGGTACAAAAAATACCAAAAAACAAAGGGGTTCCCCCTCTGATTCTGATGATATGCCGATACTTTCCCCGCAGCTTATTCCCATGAAGGTCGCCTTGGATGAGCCATTGGGGGGGTCTGGTGCTGAGGCTGGCCCAGATCAGCCCAGCCCTGTGTTTATCACAGAGGAGATTCTAGCTGTATCCCTAGGGGGGCTAGAAGAGAGATTAGCAGCGTTGATCGCTAGATCTATTCCTGGCAAGAAACGGGCTAGATCCCCATCACCAAAAGGTGTATCCTCAGATGCTGAAATTCTCTCTCCGGAGGAATTGGAATCACAGGAGGATCAACTAGACCTGAACCAAGAGGGTTCAGGGATTGAGGGATCTACCTCTGAGGAACCATTTTCAGACTCCCAGACAGAGAGACTGTGGGTACAGTCTTTGACGGACATGGTCCGCTCGGCATTTAATTTACCATTGCCAGAGCCTCAGGTTCCTGCGGTATCCTCTCTGGGCTCTTTGAAAGCTCCTTTAAGCAATGCAGTTTTTCCGGTCCATCCTCTCTTGGAGGAATTGATCTTTCAGGATTGGGTTCGACCGGACAGGATTTTTCTGCCGCCGAAGAGATTTGCGGTCATTTACCCTATGGAGGAAAAATTCCCGAAGAGGTGGAAGCTCCCAGTGGTGGATGCAGCCATCTCATGTGTGAATAAATCACTAACTTGCCCGGTGGAAAACATACAAATGTTTAAAGATCCGGTTGATAAACGGTTAGAGACACTTTTAAAAGCATCCTTTGCTACGGCAGGAGCAGTGGTACAGCCAGCTGTGGCTGCGATTGGAGTTTGTCAGGCTTTAAAGGATCAGACAAAAGAAATGCTAAAAGACATGCCTACCCAACAGGCAGAAGAGTTTTCTGACATTCCCAGAGCTCTGTGTTTTGCGGTAGATGCTATAAAGGATTCCATCCAGCAGGCCTCTCGTTTATCACTATTTTTGGTGCACATGAGAAGGCTCTTATGGTTGAAGAACTGGGCGGCGGAGCCCCCATGCAAAAAGCTTCTGGCAGGGTTTCCCTTCCATGGAGGACGACTCTTCGGAGAGGATCTGGATAAATACATTCAGACTATTTCAAGTGGCAAAAGTACCCTTTTACCAGTCAAAAAGACATTCCGGGGTCCTACATTTAAAAGGCAGCTCTTTCCTGTCTCGGGGCCCTCAAATTCCAGGCAGTATCGACGGCCGCCTGCGCGATCAAACTTTAACAATAGATCGCAGGGACAGGCCCCTGGGTGTAAGAGGCCATGGTATCGCAAGCCGACAAAACCAGCCCCTAAGTCTGCCTTATGAAGGGGTGCCCCCACTCTCGCGGGTGGGGGGAAGGCTTCGTTTCTTCTCAGAAGTTTGGGAAGCCAAGATCCCCGACAAATGGGTCCGGGCGTCTGTAACCACAGGCTACAGACTGGAGTTTCTAAAGTTTCCTCCGCTTCATTTTCAAGAGTCAAGGCTACCAAAGGATCCAGCAAAGAAGGCCTCGATGCTGGCAGCTTTGGATCACCTGCTTTGCCAGGACGTGGTAATAGAGGTGCCAGCCCAAGAGCAGGGGCTAGGTTTCTATTCCAATCTCTTTGTCATACCAAAGCCCAACGGCGATGTCAGGCCAATCTTGGACCTAAAGAGTTTAAACGTTTACCTAAGGGTTCGTTCCTTCCGGATGGAATCCATCCGGTCAGCAGTCGCCACGCTCCAGAGGGACGATTTTCTGGCTTCCATAGACATAAAGGATGCTTACCTTCATGTACCAATCTTTCAGTCGCATCAAAGATTTTTACGCTTCGCAGTGGGGCAGCGACACTTCCAATTCAGGGCGCTCCCCTTCGGGCTAGCCACGGCCCCCCGGGTATTCACGAAGATCCTAGCCCCAGTTTTGGCCAATCTAAGGATCCAAGGGGTCACAGTCCTAGCATACTTGGACGACCTTTTAATCATAGATCACTCACGGCCGTGTCTGCAACAGGCAGTAAACCTCACGGTTCAGTACCTCGAAAGGTTCGGCTGGGTCCTAAACCGGGAAAAGTCAGCGTTCCAGCCTACAAAGCAGTTGGAATACCTCGGCATGAGGTTAGACACAGAACAGCAAAGGGTGTTCCTGCCCCTTGTAAAGATCGAGGCTATCAAGGGGTTGGTTCAGTTGGTTCTAAGCAAGAAAAAACCAACTATTCGCCTGTGTATGCGATTACTAGGCAAGCTAGTGGCCACGTTCGAGGCAGTACCATACGCTCAGATCCACACTCGCGTCCTACAGGCAGCCATTCTAGCAGCCTGGGGGAAGAGAGCACATGCCTTGGAGTCCCCTTTGACGCTATCATCAAGGGTCCGACAAAGCCTGGCCTGGTGGTTGAACCCTCAGAATCTTCTAAAGGGAAGGTCCTTCAGCCCCGTTGTCTGGAAGGTAGTTACCACAGACGCCAGCCTGGCAGGCTGGGGGGGCGGTCTTGGAGGGGTTCTCTCGCCAGGGAACTTGGGTGGAAGCAGAGAGGCAGCTACCCATCAATGTCTTGGAGATCAGAGCTGCTCGCCTAGCCCTCCTGGCATGGACCTCCAGATTACAGGGGTCCCCGGTGAGAATCCAGTCAGACAATGCCACAGCGGTGGCATACATAAACCACCAAGGGGGAACCAGGAGTCAGGACGCTCAGAGGGAGGTGAGCTTGATTTTTCAGTGGGCAGAGGTTCATGTACCATGCATTTCGGCGATATTCATTCCCGGAGTGGACAACCTGCAGGCAGACTTCTTAAGTCGCCAGATTCTGTCGCCGGGGGAGTGGTCTCTGCATCCCCAGGTCTTTCAGACAATCTGCCAGAAGTGGGGAATGCCAGACGTAGATATAATGGCATCCAGGTTCAACAAGAAACTAGACAGGTTCGTGTCTCGAGCGAGGGACCCTATGGCCTGCGGAACCGATGCGTTGGTTTGCCCTTGGCATCAATTCAAACTTCTATATGCATTCCCTCCGCTACAGTTACTTCCTCGCCTGTTGCGCAGGATCAGAGTGGAGCACAAGCCAGTCATTCTAGTAGCTCCAGCTTGGCCCCGGAGGACATGGTACTCACTAGTCCTGAGGATGGCAGTGGGAGACCCTTGGACTCTTCCTCTACGACCAGACCTACTCTCACAAGGCCCGATCCTCCACCCTACATTACAGCGTCTAAATTTGACGGCCTGGAGGCTGAATCCCTGATTCTCAGGGGTAGAGGTCTGTCTAGGCAGGTAATTCCTACCCTGATTAGGGCTAGAAAGCCGGCCTCCAGGGTGATTTATTACAGGGTGTGGAGGAACTACGTAGGCTGGTGTGAATCCAAAAGATGGAATTCCCGCAAATATACCATTGATAGGGTGTTAGGTTTTCTCCAGCTAGGAGTGGATAAAGGCCTGGCTTTAAGCACAATCAAGGGACAGATTTCAGCTCTGTCAGTGTGGTTTCAGAGGCCGCTGGCCACCCACTCGCTGGTAAAGACCTTCATACAGGGGGTCTTGCGTATTAATCCTCCTGTCAAGTCACCAATTTGTCCATGGGACTTAAATCTTGTCCTGTCCACTCTACAGAAACAACCCTTTGAGCCGTTGGCTGAGATTCCTTTAGTTTTACTGACAAGAAAGTTGGTATTCTTGGTCGCCATAGTTTCGGCCAGGAGAGTGTCAGAGTTGGCAGCCTTATCGTGTAAGGAACCATATCTCATTCTACATAAGGACAGGGCAGTTCTCCGGCCCCATCCTTCCTTTCTACCAAAGGTTATATCCAAATTTCACTTGAACCAGGATTTGGTACTTCCATCCTTCTTTCCGAAACCCACATCTAGAAAGGAGGGGTTGCTGCATACCTTGGATATTGTCCGGGCCATGAAGGCCTATCTTAAAGCTACAGAAAAGATCCGGAAAACAGATGTGTTGTTCGTTCTACCAGATGGCCCCAAGAAGGGGCAGGCAGCTGCAAAATCCACCATCTCGAGATGGATTAGACAATTAATCATTCAGGCCTACGGTTTGAAGAGGTTGCCTCCTCCTTTGTCGGTAAAGGCCCATTCTACCAGGGCCATGGGCGCCTCCTGGGCAGCACACCATCAGATCTCTATGGCTCAGATATGCAAGGCGGCGACGTGGTCATCAGTCCACACGTTTACAAGGTTTTATCAACTAGACGTGAGAAGGAATGCGGATTCAGCCTTTGGGCAGGCAGTACTACAGGCTGCGGTTTAAGATCCTCGGGATCAGGGGCACCCTTGGTTGTAAAAAAAAAAAAAAAAAAAAAAGTTTTTCTTGACTAAGTTGGATTTAGTATTATTATTTGAGTATACCTCTAAATTAAATCTCTTTTGAGAAGATGTCTCCCTCCCCTCATTAAAGCATTGCTTTCGGACATCCCATATAGTAATGAATATGCCGCTCTGTGTCCCGTGATGTACGAGAAAGAAAAAGGGATTTTTAAATACAGCTTACCTGTAAAATCCTTTTCTTGGAGTACATCACGGGACACAGAGCTCCCACCCCTCTTTTGGGGAACATTTTTGGGAGGCATACTGCTTGCTACAAAACTGAGGGACTCCCTCTAGGGGAGGGGGTTATATAGGGAGGGGACTTCCTGTTTGAGATTGCCAGTGTCCACACCTGAAGGTACTCCATATAACCCATATAGTAATGAATATGCCGCTCTGTGTCCCGTGATGTACTCCAAGAAAAGGATTTTACAGGTAAGCTGTATTTAAAAATCCCTTTTTTTTTCTCTCTAAGCTACTGAGCTTGGCACAAACCTGGAAAACTAAAACGTAGCAAAAAAAATTACAAAATGCAAATAAGAGGTTACCTTCTGCATGCAAATGCACGTCAAAACAGTCAATAGATCCAAAGATATTGGCAGCTGAAGTTTTATATGGTGAAGTTTTGACCCAACCCCTTCTGAGTTTAAAGGCTGGTACTCACGGGCCGAATATCGTCCGGTCCAACAGAACTAGCCTAATATTCGACCAGTGCGTACAGCAAAAAATTTCCTTCGTCCATATAAACAAATTTCCAATACTCAAAGCAGCTCTCCAATCAAATAAATGAAGTATGACCAGCATTCACATGTAAAAACAAATGAAAAATCGGTAGTATTTTAGGTGATAAGACAGTTCAATTGAAAGGTAAAGGATTCTACTTAATGATTCTACTTATGCTATCCACCAATCAATCCATTACACCCTTAGCGGTAAACCCGAGCGTGACTCGGGGTGGATTTTCAATGTAAAAATCGGTAACCCCGAGCAGGGCCGGCCTTTGCGGTGTGCGGGATGTGCGGTCGCACAGGGCGCCATGGCAACATGGGCGCCTGGCGATCGGCACAAATTCTCTAAAATCGCCCGTGTACTAAGTAGTGGGCGTGGGGCGTGCCGGCGCCCCGAATCCCCCTCCCCCCGCGCGCGAACGAAGAGGACTTTGGGCGGCATGGCATGGTGACAGGCGCCTGGCTTTGCGGGGGTGCAAGCAGGAACCCGAGCGAGCCGTCGGCACACTCGGGACACGGCCGCAATCATCACCCTTCCCTGTGAAGCGCCGCAGGTCTGAGTCTCGGCTGCCTGTCTCACAGTCACAGGCAGCCGAGCAGTGAAGCCGCCTCCCCCTTGTCTGTACTGTGCTGTGCTGTGTGTGTGCAGCACGCGGCAAGCACATTAGCTGAGCCTGCTATACAGGTCTGAAGGGGGGGGTCGGCTCTGTAGAGTGGGTTCGGTATTGTAGGAGGGGGTTCTGTGTTGTGGGAGGGTTCTGTGTTGTGGGGGGGTTCTGTATTGTAGGAGGGGGGTTCTGTATTGTAGGGGGGGCAGCAAGGTGGGGGGGTTCGGTATTGTAGGAGGGGGGGTTCGGTATTGTAGGAGGGGGTTCTGTATTGTAGGAGGGGGGGTTCTGTATTGTAGGGGGGTTCTGTATTGTAGGAGGGGGGGTTTTGTATTGTAGGGGGGGTCTGTATTGTAAGAGGGGGGATTGTGTATTGTAAGAGGGGGGGGTAGTGTATTGTAGGGGGGTCTGTATTGTAGGGAGGGGGGTTCTGTATTGTAGAGAGGTGGGGTTCTGTATTGTAGGAGGGGGGTTCTGTATTGTAGGAGGGGGGGTTCTGTATTGTAGGAGGGGGGTTGGCACTGTAGGGGGGTTGGGTATTGTAAGGGGAGTTCTGTATTGTAGGGGGGGTTCTGTATTGTAGGAGGGGGGGCTGTGTTGAAGGAGGGGGGATTGTGTATTGTAGGGGGTCTATATTGTAGGGAGGGGGTTCTGTATTGTAGGGGGTTCTGTATTGTAGGGAGGGGGTCTGTATTGTAGGGGGGGTCTGTATTGTAGGGAGAGGGGGGTCTGTATTGTAGGGAGAGGGGGGTTCAGTATTGTAGGGAGAGGGGTCTGTATTGTAGGGGGGGTTCAGTATTGTAGGGAGAGGGGTCTGTATTGTAGGGGGGTTCTGTATTGTAGGGGGGGGGGTTATGTATTGTAGGTGGGTTTGTATTGTAGGGGGGTCTGCTCTTTAGGAGTGAATCTGTATTGTAGAGGGGGTTCTGTATTATAAGAAGGGGTCTGTGTTGTAAGGGGGGTCTGCACTGTAGGGGGGTGTCTGTGTAACATACAGGTGTCTAGAGCTGTAGGGTGCTGTGTAATGTAAAGGGGTGCTGTGTAATGTAAAGGGGCCCAGAGGTGCAGGGTGCTGTGTAATGTAAAGGGGCCCAGAGGTGCAGGGTGCTGTGTAATGTAAAGGCGTGCTGTGTAATGTAAAGGGGCCCAGAGGTGCAGGATGCTGTGTAATGTAAAGGGGCCCAGAGGTGCTGGGTAATGTAAAGGGGCTAAGAGGTGCAGGGTGCTGTGTAATGTAAAGGGGTCCAGAGGTGCAGGGTGCTGTGTAATGTAAAGGGGTCCAGAGGTGCAGGGTGCTGTTTAATGTAAAGGGGTCCAGAGGTGCAGGGTGATGTGTAATGTAAAGGGGTCCAGAGGTGCAGAGTGCTGTGTAATGTAAAGGGGTCCAGAGGTGCAGGGTGTTGTGTAATGTAAAGGGGTCCAGGGTTGCAGGGTGCTGTGTAATGTAAAGGGGTCCAGAGGTGCAAGGTGCTGTGTAATGTAAAGGGGTCCAGAGCTGTGAGGTGCTGTGTAATGTAAAGGGGTCCAGAGGTGCAGTTGTGGAGAGGGGTACATAGTAGTGACAGAGATATTGAAGAATGCAGGGGGCACAGTGGGGTGTTTTTACATTTTACTGTGGGGGGGCAGATATAGGATCCGTTCCGGGTGCCAAATGCTCTAGGTATGCCTAGCAGGCCACAGGTGGATTCTGCCAGAAAGACGGCATGGCGGCTGTCCTTGCCTTGCTATGAGGAGCTCATATGCCATGCGCACTGAGAAGACAAAGGAGGGCAAGAATCTACAGACGCAGGCAGCAGATGTAAAAACTTTTTTCTGTAAGTACATTTTTTTTTTTATAAGTGCAGTGTACTGCTTAATGTTAGTTTTTGTATTTTTTATTATTTAAATAGGGTGTTTCTTAAAGGAACAGTAAATACAAAAGTTAAAAAATACTTTATTGTAATTATGTTTGATATTTGATTGTAAATTTACAGGTAGTGGTATTATAGCGTGTGATTTGCAGTATAGGTGGCGTTATTATAGCGTGTGAATGTATTTTTATCATAGCTTGTAATCAGTTTTTTGGGAACTTAACAGAATGTAAGGCTTTAAATGGAGCCAGTATTGGAGAAATGGGTGTGGACACTGAAAGGGTGTGGTTACTGAGGGGCATGGTTACCGAGGGGCGTGGCCACTAGGGGGCGCTGTAAAGCTTTCTCGCACAGGGCGCCTAAAGGCCTAAGGCCGGCCCTGACCCCGAGTCACGCTCGGGGTGGATGTGCAGAGTTTGCAGCACGTGCTGGCTTACGTTTTTCCAGGCAGGGTACTGTACTTACCTTGTCCCTGGATCCAGTGATGCATCCGCGCTGTGTGAGCGAGTGGTGTCCTCCATTCGACTCACACAGTGCCCGTGCGCCGCCGATCTCCGTTCCCTGCGACGTTACGACGCACGGGGGCAGAGACCGGCAGCAAATTCAAAAATGTAAACAAACACATTACATACAGTATATTGTAATCTTATAGATTGCAGTACTGTATGTAAAATACACACCCCCCTTGTCCCTAGTGGTCTGCCCAGTGCCCTACATGTACTTTTATATAATAAAAACATTTTTTTTTGTGCCTGCAAACTGTAGATTGTCCATAGCAACCAAAAGTGTCCCTTTATGTCTAAAGTGATTTTAGAGCAGCTAGAAAACAGCGATAATAAATTATAATCACTTGCAGAATTTAGCGATAGTGATTTGTGGGGAAATCCATCATAAAAAAATAAAAGTAATGACAGCGACAATTCTGCAACTGAGCAAATTTCAGTGATTTGGAGTTGTTTACAGCATTGAATAATTTTTATTATAATTACATTATCATTTGTTATAATTATTTATAGTTATTTATTATATTGTAATTTTATAATTTTGTGTTTCAAACTTTATCATACCCAGGATGTCTACTAGACTCTGGTTTGGACAGATTTACAAGCCTACAGTATAAAATGCCAAATGTTCATGCAAAATAATTGTACCGCTTTTGGTACGTAATTTCAGACAGAATCATACCGCCAGGGAGGTTAAGTAGGTGAATAATTCTATCAATTGAACTGTCTGATCGCCTATCGACATACTACTGATTTCTCCTATGTTTTTACATACGAATGCTGGTCATACTTCATTTATTTGATTGGAGCGCTGCTTTTTAGACACTGAGATTATTACAGTATATACAGCAGCCTACCCAACAGAGGCCGGCTTAACGTTTGGCTTCTGTCAAACAGGAATTTAAAAAAACGGCATCCGATCAGCACTCGCAGTCACCCTGTCAGAACACAATAGCTCAGCAGGGAAATCGTTGTACATCACATAATATACAGTGAGCTCCTCAGTTTATTTTTATTTTTTTCATTCAGCTCGTTTGTTTGAACGGAAAAAAAACTACCTGTGTATGTACCGGGCTTAAGCTGGAATGTTTTTTTTGTTTTTTTTTTTATTGTGATGGGCTGCTTTCAAGCAACAGGAGGATGCAGGAGGTAGTTGAACTTGCACAGGATAAGTCAAGGTATTCAAATAGTCAGCTGTCTATCTCTCTGTATTTCAAATAGAGGGTGCAATCAGCGCAAAAATATACGATCAACAAAATTAATAAATCGTGTAAACTATAAAGTGAAAAATAAACATGGATAATTATGTATCACTACAAATTAATCCATACTAGAGATGCAGTAACTAAACAGTTAATGTATCTTAGGGATGCTAGCTAAGCACAAAAGGACCTTCACAGAAATCCCAAAAGCATAAAAAATATATATAAAGTGCAGCGCAAACCATGTGAACAATATAATAAATGTGGTAAAAATAGAGTCCAAACAATTCGTGTCACAAAGAAGTAAATGTCCGTGGACCACTCTCACCTTAAGAAACCCCTGGGGTTTTGGAGCCTTACACGTCGCTCGGTGTCCTTCCTGGGGAACTCTGTGAGCTGTTTTATATATGTACATGCCTGTTAATCTTTGATCAAATGTGAGTAGCCTGTACACTGCCTATTTGATTAAAGTAGTGATCAAGCGGAAGCTCTTAGATGGTTGTTTTTTCTTCCATGTCCCTCCGTTCCGGCATCCATGCTGAGACCACCAAATAGGAGATCTACTTAATTTCCGGTTCTCTATATGCCCTAATGACCATCTGCTAACCCAGGGGTCATTTCTTAAGGTGAGAGTAGCCATCTGCACTGGTGGAGGGATAAGCTTCTACACTTGCTACCTTTGTTGTCTTTCACGTGGTGAAGATTTTCAACTTTTTGTCCCATCGAATGGTCCACGGACATTTACTTCTTTGTGACACGAATTGTTTGGACTCTATTTTTACCACTTTTATTATATTGTTCACATGGTTTGCGCTGCACTTTATATATATTTTTTATGTTCCTTTAAAGCATGTTATATAGCACATGTATTATGTAAAATACCTGGTTGATCCCGCCTGTTCCTGTGTCCCCTTGTGTGTGCTGACCACGGTAATCATGACTGCTGATCCATGATACCGTGGTCAGTTTATGTGCCTCCATCATCCTCCTGTGTTAAGTCTCCCCCCCCCCCCCCCCCCCCCATCCCTGCCTGTCAGTTTCTAGTCTGTGAGCCATCTCCTCCCCACCCCTTCCCTCCTGTCGCTATTGCATGTGTCTATAAAGTTATTACAATTGCTGGCAGCCCCTCTGTAATAACAAAATATACTGTGCAGTGTCTTTGTTTTCTTTTTAAATCATGCCATCAGTGTAATCTCAGCCCCTCCCGCTGTAGTCCTCAGATCAGGCAAGGAGAGCAGCGAGTGGTCACGTGACCGCACACCGGCGATGTAAACGGTATTTAGCTGCATGATTTAAAAAAACACACTGCACAGTAATTCTTATTATTACAGAGGGGCTGCCAGTAATTGTAATTACTAACTGTAACAACCACTTTAAGCAGCCCATAGATGAATTTGTTTTTTTGTTCAGCAACGGGTTGAACGAAAATAAAACTGACTCTTTTCCTCCCACCTGCTTCCTTAATGTTAATGTATTCGTACAGCGGGGAGTATTTCCCATTGCCAAAATACACCGATCAGCGTTGCAGTCTTTAGCCTGCAGTGCTGATTGAGTGGGGAACATCTGACAGGTCAGCTGTAGAGGTCAAGCTGTAGATCAATCTCTATAGTACCTCAGCGCTAATACATGGATAACATTTTGGCAAGTACCAGCTGAATTTTGATCCATGTATGGCCAGTTTTACTAATCATTTGAACATTTTTAGTGATAGATTGTGGTACACCAACAACCACAGCTTTTAGAGAGCACATATCCCCTTTCTGATCAATTCATTATGAAATCTTTCTTTGTAAATTATGAATCAAATCGTTTTTGATGGCTCTCCTTTTTTTACTTTATAAAGTCAAAAAGTTGAAAAGAAAACTGATATCCTGACTACCTACAATATTTCTTAAGGACCTAAAATTATGATCAGTGGGAACAGTACTACTTCCGTAAGTGCCAAGAGAGGAGAAAATGAATGCACACTAATATAGACATGTGTAGGGTTTACATTTGGGATTGCTGGAATTGGTTATTGCAGCTATCACAAGGCACAGAGCCACTCTAAATTGCTCCGTGCATTTTGCCTGTTATCTGGAATGTAAACTCCTTGCCACTGCCATCTCCAAGTGGCTCTTTAAGTAGTTGTAATGGTGGAGCAGGCTTTCCGATTATGTGATTGCTGTGATTGGCTGTCAGTGGTCCCACGATCGGAAGCCTGTCCTACTGACTCCCGATCTCAAACAGTGACCGCTTGGTCGTTGTGCTGTGAGTGTGCTCTCAGCACAGAACCTCAGGCCCACTTGGAGGTAATGAGCGCTTGATCACATGCTTTCAAACGGTGCACGTGCCACCCATTTCTGTGTTTATTTTTTTGTAGTGCAATTATACATTTTGTTCCAAATACTGAGTCCGCCTCTTTGCTGTTTTTAATATTACAGTGCTATTAAGGTGGTGAAGAAAACAAAGTGTGCCTTTTTTATCTGTTTTTTTTTCCTTTGTTTGCAGATAAAGCAACAGAATGGAAATCCCAAAAAGGGGGAAAACACAAAACAAGAAGCTAAAGGTAATAGATAAATGATTTGACAATTCACATTGTTGTATGTGAACCTTCAATAATGACTATGAAATTATCAATTTTCAGATGACAAGACAAAGCAGCCAATCACCAATCCTAACACAAAAGTGTAAGAGTAACTTTTTATTTTATTTAACCGACTTTTTTTAATATTGTCTTAACACCTACCTATTGTTTTATAGAGCTGAGGAGTTATTCTGTAATCCAACAGAGGGGGCCTTGTGCAGGCTGTCAGCACTACTTAATTTCAGCTTAGTAGAAGGACCTTGTTGTCAGGTCTAGCAGTAAGTTAGGAGCGAAGTCTGGCAGAATCAACAGATGAATTGTTCTCTATTTGATTGTTAACACTTTTGCCTCTGGAGCCATTTTTTTTTTTGCATGCATGGTAACCACTTAAGACCCGGACCAAAATGCAGGTAAAGGACCAGGCCCCTTTTCTTTATCGTACATCACGGGACACAGAGCGCATAGCCATTACACTTGGGTTATATGGGTACCTTCAGGTGTGGACACTGGTGTAATCAACTTCACAGGAAGTTCCTCCCTATATAACCCCCTCCCACTGAGAGTGCTTCAGTTTTTTCGCCAGTGTCTTAGGTGTTGGTCACGTCTAGCTGTCCCTCGGAGGTCTCGGGACCCAGGGTAGCTAGCCGGATCCGTCTGAAGTGCTTCAAAGCCAAGGTGTACGGTACCCGGGCCCTGCTGGAGTGGGGTTTTGCCTATAATGCCTCTCCTTGGAGGGCTGGATTCTGGGCTCCAGTGCCTTAGTCTCTTCCAAGAACTAAACGCTACTGATGCCAGGATGCTATATAGGTCCAGGGGTGTGGGTTCCTTAACACAGGACCCCGGTCCCTGAAGGTCCAGGACAATACCCACGGAGATGGGGGAAGGCTGGGCCTCTTGCATTTTGCAATACCCTGCGGCGTGGAGCAGGTAAGAGGGAACCTGCGGGACTTGGTTCGACAGTAGGTATCCCCCTGGGGGTTCTGGGTTGGCTAATGGTATGCTTGTGCATCAGCCACTATCTCCACTATGTCTTTTGAGGCAGGATGGGATGTACTAATGTTTACCCAGATAACATGTAGATATATGTATGCTTTTAAAGATATGTATTTTGCTACTCCCCCCAGACTTGCCTGTTAGCATGATACTGCAGCCCCACGTGTTATAGGGAGGAAATGCTGACAAAACTCCTGTTTCCTAGGAAGCCTATGGGGACAGCTTCCTCTATGTGTGCACTACAAAGATTAGTGGCTTACCTGGTGTCTGTTGGGTTGCTAGCGCTGGTCCAGGCTTCTCCTCTGCTCTCTGCTTCCTCCATGTTGGTTTCAGCGTGGGGGGGGGCGGAGGCGCGCGCGCGCGCCGCCCTTTACGGCGTCAGCGTGCGTGGGGGGGGCGGGCCAGCAGCGGCAGGTCTCAGATAAAGCAAAGAAGCATTTCCTGGCTGGTCATTCCCTCCTGAGAGCAGTGGAGGCTGAGGACATAGAGCGCGCAGCTGAGCCAGTTCTGGCTAACAGTGACACCCAGTGGTGGTTTGTGGATCTTCAGGTCTGGACTTAGTCCACACTGACCAGAAAAAAAAAAAAAAAAAAAGGTTTTTTTTCTTAAAGGGACTCAGCCTTAGATCTGGCAGTATCTGAGTCAGTGCAACCTTGGACTCCAGCTAACGGGCATTGGTGTGGCAATACTCACAGGACTTTCCTCGGTATTGCCGCCTTCTCAGGCGTATGAAAATTTAGATTTTTTTTTACCATAGCCTGTCCTTATTAATGTTTCACTTCTAGCTACAACAGTTGGGTGTTGGCTGTAGGGGTGTCTCAAGGTTGTGCAATGGCTCCCAAGGGATCAGGACCAGCTAAGGCTGCAAAAGGTGCCAAAAAAGTAAAGGGGTCTCCATCGGGGTCAGAGGATTTGGGCCAGGCTCCAGTGGTCCCACCCTCACCAGATAGACCACCGAACAGCATCGTGCAGGAGCCATTGAGGGTGCTAGGGGCAGAGGCGGCCCCCAATCAACCCATTCCCGTTTATGTTACGGAAGAAATGCTAGAATCCACACTGGGTGGGCTAGAGAAAAGGTTAACTGCTTTAATTGCCCGCTCTTTGCCGGGTGGCAAACGGGCTAGATCCCCATCACCTAGAACGGTGTGTTCGGATGCAGAGGTCCTCTCTTCGGAGGAATTGGACCCACAGGGGGATCAAGCGGACCTGAGTCCCGACGGGTCAGACATTGAAGATTCCACTATAGATGAAATTTTTTCGGCTTCTCAAGCAGAGAGTCTGTGGATCCAGTCTCTGACGGATATGGTTCGCACTGCTTTTAAACTTCCAGTGTCAGAACAATTAGCCCCCGCGGTATCCTCTTTAGGTTCCTTGAAGGCACCGTTGAGTGGTGCGTCTTTCCCGGTTCACCCCCTTCTGGAGAGCGTGATTTTTCAGGATTGGGCTCGACCTGATAGGATTTTTATCCCTCCTAAAAGGTTCACCATTCTCTATCCTATGGAAGAAGAATTTGCAAAGAAATGGGCACTCCCTACCGTGGACGCAGCCATTTCCTGCGTAAATAAATCCCTGACCTGTCCGGTGGAAGATGTCCAGATGTTTAAAGATCCAGTCGACAAAAAGTTGGAGACCCTACTGAAGGCTTCTTTTACCACAGTAGGTGCCGTGGTTCAGCCAGCAGTGGCAGCCATTGGCGTTTGTCAGGCTTCAAAGGATCAGACTAAACAGATATTAAGGGACATACCGGCTCAGCAAGCTCATGAATTGGCTGACCTCCCAAGAGCTCTCTGCTTTGCAGTAGATGCTATTAAGGACTCCGTTCAACAGGCGTCCCGTTTATCTCTGCTGTTGGTTCATATGCGTCGCCTTTTGTGGCTGAAAAACTGGTCAGCAGAGGCACCCTGCAAAAAGCTTTTAGCAGGATTTCCCTTTCATGGTGGGAGACTATTCGGTGAAGACCTAGATAAATATATCCAGACCATATCAAGTGGTAAAAGTTCTTTCTTGCCTGTCAAGAAAAGATCGCGTGGGCCCGCGTTTAAGCGACAGGCCTTCGCAGGCTCGGCCCCTTCAACTTCCCGTCAGTATCGACGGCCTCCCGGGCGTTCAGCATTCAATAGCCGCCCACAAGGACAAGCCACGACAGGCAAGAGGCCATGGTCTCGCAAGCCGGTTAAACCAGTCCTCAAGTCAGATTCATGAAGGGGAGCCCCCACTCTCTTGGGTGGGGGGAAGGCTTCGGTTTCTCTCCGAAGTGTGGAAGACCAGAATTCCTGACTCTTGGGTAAGGTCCGTGGTAGCCACGGGCTACAAGCTAGAGTTTCGGGAAGTCCCCCCTCCTCATTTTCAGGGGTCAAGTCTTCCAAGCGACCCATTAAAGAGGGCCTCTCTTGTAAAAGCATTGGATCGTCTCTTGCTCCAAGGAGTAATTGTAGAAGTACCAACCCAGGAATGGGGTCTGGGATTCTACTCCAACCTTTTCATAATACCAAAGCCCAATGGCGACGTCAGGCCTATCTTAGACCTCAAACGCCTAAATCGTTTTCTAAACATTCAGACCTTTCGTATGGAGTCCATACGTTCGGTGGCAGCCAGCCTACATCAAGACGACTTTCTAGCATCTATAGACATAAAAGATGCGTATCTGCACGTGCCGATCTACCCGGCACATCACAGGTTTCTTCGTTTTATGATAGATCACCGCCATTTCCAGTTCGTAGCCCTCCCTTTCGGGTTGGCAACAGCTCCGCGGGTATTCACAAAGGTGTTAGCCCCGGCGCTAGCCGTCCTAAGGACAGAAGGCATTTTGGTCTTGGCATACTTGGACGATCTTCTGGTTATCGACAGCTCAGCTTCCAGACTCAATCAGGCAGTAGGTCGCACAGTTCAGCATCTAGAGGAATTCGGGTGGATTGTAAACCTAGAAAAATCGGTATTGAAACCCACAAAGCAGTTGGAATATCTAGGCCTTCGGCTAGATACAGACTGCCAGAGGATAATTTTACCTCAAACAAAGATCAGATCAATAGCTCAAGCAGTTCAAGTGATCTTAGGCAAGAAGAGGCCGACTATTCGCCTATGTATGCGACTGCTGGGGAAGATGGTGGCCGCCTTCGAGGCAGTACCCTACGCCCAGATCCATACCAGATATCTTCAGGCAGCCATTCTCTCTGCTTGGAACAAATCCATTCAGGCGTTAGATCGTCCGTTAGGGCTCTCCCCGAAGGTCCGGCGCAGCCTGTCTTGGTGGCTGGTCCCTCAAAATTTGTCAAAAGGGAAATCCTTTTGCCCCATCACGTGGAAGATAGTAGCCACGGATGCCAGCCTGTCAGGTTGGGGGGCAGTTCTAGAAGAACAGACCCAGCAAGGGCAGTGGTCGGAGGCAGAAAAACTGCTTCCCATCAATATCTTGGAGATCAGAGCTGCTCGGCTGGCCCTGATCGCCTGGACTCTCCCCCTTCAGGGTCTGCCAGTAAGGATACAGTCCGACAACGCCACAGCGGTGGCATACATAAACCACCAGGGGGGCACGAAGAGCCCAGCAGCCCAAAGAGAAGTAAACCTGATTTTCTCATGGGCCGAAGCCCATGTACCCTGCATCTCGGCGGTGTTCATCCCAGGGATAGACAATTCTCAAGCAGATTTTTTGAGTCGTCAACAGTTGCTCCTGGGCGAGTGGTCTCTTCACCCCCAGGTATTCCAAGAGATTTGCCAAAGATTCGGAGTCCCAGATGTGGACATTATGGCAACGAGATCCAACAAAAAGTTGGACAAATTCATATCCCGAGCCAGGGATCCCTCGGCCTACGGGACCGATGCGTTGGTTTGCCCTTGGCACCAGTTTTCTCTTCTGTATGCGTTCCCTCCACTGCAGATGATTCCCCGCCTTCTACGGAGGATCCGGGTGGAGCACAGGCCTGTGATCCTGGTGGCCCCAGCCTGGCCCAGGAGGGCTTGGTACGCACTCATCGTGAAGATGTCAGTCGGGGCGCCGTGGCCGCTCCCCCTACGCCCAGATCTGCTGTCTCAGGGCCCAATCTGCCACCCTGCTTCACAGCAGCTAAATTTGACGGCTTGGCGGCTGAATCCCTAATTCTTAAGGGCAGAAGCCTCTCAGATCAGGTCATATCTACGTTGATTCAGGCTAGGAAACCGGTCTCCAGAAATATTTATTACAGAGTCTGGAGAACCTATAGGGAGTGGTGCGAGTCTCAAAAATGGCATCCGCGAAAGTTGGTTCTCTTGGTGGCTATGGCTTCGGCCAGAAGGGTTTCCGAGCTGGCAGCCTTGTCATGCAGGGAGCCTTATTCTGCATAAAGACAGAGTGGTTCTGCGGCCTCAACCTTCTTTCCTTCTTAAGGGCATATCCAGTTTTCACTTGAATCAGGACCTAGTCCTACCATCCTTCTTTCCTACTCCCCAGTCCAGAGAGGAAAGACTACTTCATACTTTGGACGTGGTTCGAGCCATGAGGGTCTATCTCAAGGCTACAGAGAAGATTCGGAGAACAGATGTGTTTTTTTGTTCTTCCGGATGGCCCCAAGAAGGGTCAGCCGGCTGCCAAGTCTTCCTTGGCTAGGTGGATTAAGCAGCTGATTTTTCAGGCCTATGGTCTGAAGCGCGTTCCACCTCCCTTATCAGTTAAAGCCCATTTTACGAGGGCCATGAGTGCCTCCTGGGCGGCACACCATCAGATCTCTATGGCACAGGTTTGCAAGGGGTTAAGTCTGCCTATGTGTACTGGTGTCAGTGTAGTGTTGTGCAGACTTACTGTGTGTTGTGATCTCTCCTCAGCGGCGGTTGAAAATACCGCTGAGGGAACGATCACATCACTTTCTCCTCCTGTGTTTACACAGGAGGAGGAGAAATGACACGCAGGGGGAGCGCGCGGATTGGCTGGAAGCGATCCAGGGGGGGGGCAGACTAAAACGAACCGCCGCCCCCCTCGTCCCGGATCGCTCGGCCAGCAAACCGGACCGCCGCATGTACTGGGGGGGGGGGTCCCGATCGGACCCGCAACCCAAGTCTAGGCAGCAGCGTATATATATATGTTGATGTGCCTGCCTGTGCCATTCTGCCGACGTAAATGTACATGCGGCGGTCCATAAGGGGTTAAAATCCACATTTTAGCCCTGAAGATCACGTGACACCCCCCAAAGCGCATATTTTCCGATAGCAGAGACCCTGTAAAATAAAATGGTGGTGGTAGCAATTTTCGTGTTATTTGTGCTATTTTTTTTTTTATCAAATCTGTATTTTCATAAAAAAATACACTCACAGTTTTTTTTTGTGCACATACATAAAATAGGACCCAATTTTTGGGGGTAAAATATAAAAGATGAGGTTGCACTGAGTAAATACCAAATGCGTTAATTGTGTGTGCCCGTGAATTGAGGAAAATTGTCTCAAGCTAAATTTGTCCATAGGTGATGCTTTAAAAACATTTACATCTCATCAGTTTAAACTAGGGTTATCCCGATGCCACTTTTTTAAGACCGAGTACAAGTACCAATACTTTTTTTCAAGTACTCGCCGATACCGAATACTGATAGTGTTTTTTTTTTGTTTTTTATGTCGTGTCAGTATTTTTTTTAATTTTTCAAATTTTTTTGTTTGGATGGATGTGTCAGTGTGTTTTTTATTTTAATATGTATTTTTTACAATTAATTATTTTTATTATTTATTGCTATTTTTTTTTAAATCAGCCCTGTTGGGGGGCTTTGGTGAGATATCAGGGGTCTTAACAGACCTCTGACATCTCCCATTTGATACAGAGAAAGGGACTAAGGACACAGATTCCCCAGTCTCTTTCTCAGCTGTAGGGCCATTTCACACTGGTGCGTTTTTGCCGCGTTTTTGCCGCGTTTTCGCGCTAAAAATAGCGCTATTAAAACGCCCCCCATGCACCCCTCCATTGAAATGAATTAAAAACGCGGTAAAATCGCGGTGTTTTGCTGCGATTTTAATCGCGGAAAAAACACCGAGATTTTACCGCGTTTTTAATTCATTTCAATGGAGGGGGGCATGGGGGGCATTTTAATAGCGCTATTTTTAGCGCGAAAACGCGGCAAAAACGCACCAGTGTGAAATGGCCCTTACTGAAAATTAATGGACAGAAGACAGAAGCTCCTCTCCATTCATAAACTGAAGCATCGTAAACACAGGTTTACGATGCTCAGTTATATGAATGGACAGTCAGTGATCACTGACTCTGTCTCTGTTCATTCAGAAAAGGTAGGAGCCGCTCTCCATCCTGACGGAGGGGGGGGGAGTGCAGCGGCACGGAAGGGGGGGGGTGCAGCGGCACAGAGAATGGTACAGGGCATGGAGGGGGTAGTGCAGCGACATGGAGGGGGAGAGCAGCGCACGGAGAATGGACACAGGGCACGGAGGGGGAGAGCAGCGCACAGAGATTGGACACAGGGCACGGAGGGGAGATCGGCGCACGGAGAATGGACACAGGGCACGGAGGGGGGGGAGCAGAATGGCAGGGGCACGGAGGGGGGACACGGGACCATGGAGGGAGAGAGCAGAACAGATGCGGGAATACAGGGATACAGGGAAAGTCGGGTATCGGTAAAGTATCGGACCATTTTCCCCGAGTACAAGTACTCGGGGAAATGCTTGGTATCGGTCCCGATACTAGTATCGGTATCGGGACAACCCTAGTTTAGACTCAACAGTGAATGATGGCCCTTGAATGATTGATCTCGCTCTGGCATGTGCGGTGATACGTAATGTATGTGGCACGTTCCTAATTTTCAGATGCCTGCACACTCTATGCAGATGCTTGCATTCTTGTGGGTGGCTTTAAATTTTTTAAGGTTTACCGACTGTGCTCAATCAGCTTCTTCTCCGGCAAAAGCAACCGGAGATTGACAGCTCTAAACTCTGAGGTGTTTACACCTGCGTGCTTCTGCGTTGATACTACCCAGGGAAGATAGCAAATATGTTTTCTGATCTCCCACTGCTCTCTATCCTGAGAGCCAGCATGGAGGTCTTGGGCATCCAGGGGGGATAGGTAAGCCCAGGACACATAGGGAGGGTGGGGGTGGTGGCCACTGCATAGTATGTGTAGAAGTGATCGGGTAATCTCCCGTCTGCTAGTGAACAACCACCAGTCTTTTTATATGGTACCCAGTTCTTCACTTATTTTGCGAGAAAAATTAGGATAGAATCATTTCCAAGCTCTTTGAAGCTTATCGCATCTTAGACCTGTGTTGTACTTGTAAGGTCAATGCTATTTTATCTAAGAGAAAATCCCAAAAAAACATGGCTTGTTGGGGGTACTTAAGGACAGAGTTGAGAACCACTGCTCTATTGGATTGAGATCTGGTGACTGTGGAGGCCATTGGAGTACAGTGACCTCATTATGTTCAAGAAACCAGTGGTGAGATGATTAGGTGTTTGTGACATGGTACATTATCCTGCTGGATGTAGCCCTCAGAAGATGGGTACACTGTAGTCATAAAGGGATGGACATGGTCGTCAACAATACTCAGGTAGGCCGTGGCATTTAAACTAGGGTTGTCCAGATACCGATACTAGTATCGGTATCGGGACCGATACCGAGTATTTGTGGGAGTACTTGTACTCGCGCAAATGCTCCCGATACCTAAGTAGAATACTTTTTTTTGTATTTATCAACATGTTCTGTGAAAATTCTTTGAGTTTTTTTACTACTCGGTGACAAGAAAATAATTTTTTTTTATTAATGTTTACTCATTTTTATTCTTTTATAATGTCTTGAGTTAGAGTTCTTCATAATTCTAAAGAAAATATCCTTAGTCTGTATTGTGGTTTGAAAACTGTCACATGACATTTAAAAAAAGTATCGGTATTCGGTATCGGCGAGTACATGAAAAAAAGTATCGGTACTTGTACTCGGTCCTAAAAAAGTGGTATCGGGACAACCCTAATTTAAACGATGCTCAATTGGTATTAAGGGGCCCAAAGTGTGCCAATAAAATATCCCCCACACCATTACACCAACATTACCCGCTTGAACCGTTGATACAAGGCAGGATGGATCCATACTTTCATGTTGTTTACACCAAATTCTGACTCTACTATCTGAATATCGCAGCTGAAATCAAGATCATCAGGACAGTTTTTACAACCTTCTATTGTCCAATTTTGGTGAGCCTGTGTGAATTGTAGCCTCCGTTTCCTTTCCTTAGCTGACAGGAGTGGTACTGGTGTGGCCTTTTGCTGCTGTAGCCCATCTACTTCAAGGTTCGATGTGTTGTGCATTCAGAGATGATATTCTGCATACCTTGGTGGTTACAAGTGATTATTTGAGTTACTGTTGCCTTTCTCTCATCTCAAACCAGTCTGCCCATTCTCCTCTGACGTCAACCAGGCATTTTTGTCCAAACAACTGCCACTCACTGGATATTTTCTATTTTTTGGACCATTCTCTGTAAAACCCTAGAGATAGTTGTGCGTTAAAATCCCAGTAGATCAGCAGTTTTTGAAATACTCTTACCAGCCCGTCTGGCACCAACAACCATGACACGTTCAAAGTCACTTAAAGGGTCACTAAAGGAATTTTTTTTTTTAGCTAAATAGCTTCCTTTACTTTAATGCAGTCCAGGTTTCATGTCCTCATTGTTCGTTTTTGCTGTAATTCTTCTCTGTTCTCCACACTTCCTGCTTGTCTGTTTCATGATCACCACAGTACTGGGAGCTTTCTCTCTGTGGTCTCTAATCGAGGAGGTGTGATTACTGTGTGTCTAAAACCCCTCAGAACCAATCAGTTTCATTTTAAAAACAAACACTGCCCTGTATTGGCTCTGTGTCTCTGTACTTCACACAAGCATGAACCTAGATGAAAAATGAAACTGAAACTGCAGGCACATTATTTATTTGATTAAACTTAAGCAAGTCTTTTTCACCACGTCTGGATGCCTAATGTATGCAATTGCTGCCATGTGATTGGCTGATTAGCAATTTGTGTTACTAATAAAGTGGCCGGTAAATGTGTATAGGTTTACAAAATGTTTTTTTTTTTTACAGTGCTCTACAAACTGTTTTTTCTTTATACTCCTTTTCACTTCTAAAGAAGACAATAACTAGAATGGCTGTCTCTGTGTTTTATGATGTGTTCAGTTCTATTATAAAGGCATTGTTTTTGTTTCCCCAGCGCTCCAGGAAAGATAGAGCCTACAGATGGGCAGTCACTGAGCCCTACTCCAAGCACGACTTTTACATGTAATCTGTGCAAATATGAAACCCAAGATGAGAATGAGATTCAGAAACACTTTATTTCCAAACAGCATTTGGAGGTCATTAGGCACCTCTACATCTTCCTGCCAAAACAGAGAGTGGACTTTTTACAGGTAAGAAACTAGCTCTGCCCCGGCATATCGCTGACTGACGATTACAGAGTGATTGTGGAAGTTGTGTATTTTTTTTTTTTTTTTAATCAGATCGTTTTTATTGAGTTGTCAGGTTTTTACACAGACAAAACAATCTTTTATAACAACAAACTTCTTCCCCACAAGATCTGTGTTCATAGAAATTGACCGTACAGTCATAAGGTTAGCGTTCACATTAATGATACATTATTCATCATGACCATACAGACACTTTAATAACACAAACTAATAAGACAGTGCCCTCTGAAACTGGCGAAATAAATAAAACATCAAATAGGTTAAGCCTTAAATCTCGTGAGGTTATTATGTGTATGTAGTGCCAGTAGAGACACTTAAAGGGATTGTAAAGGTACAATTTTTTCCCCCCTAAATAGCTTCCTTTACCTTAGTGCAGTCCTCCTTCACTTATCTCATCCTTCCTTTTTGCTTTTAAATATCCTTATTTCTTCTGAGAAATCCTCACTTCCTGTTCTTCTGTCTGTAACTCCACACAGTAATGCAAGGCTTTCTCCCTGGTGTGGAGTGTCGTGCTTGCCCCCTCCCTTGGAATACATGAGAGTCAGGACGCCCACTAACGCATATCTCTATCTGCAATGTAGAGAGTGTCCTGACTCTCCTGTAGTCCAAGGGAGGGGGCGAGCACGACACTCCACACCAGGGAGAAAGCCTCTCATTACTGTGTGGAGTTACAGACAGAAGAACAGGAAGTGAGGATTTTCTCAGAAGAAATAAGGACATTTAAAAGCAAAATGGAAGGATGAGGTAAGTGAAGGAGAACTTTTGGGCAATTGGCTTGCGTGCATGAAAAATCACCCTAACTGTAGATGTGTAGGCAGCATTAGGGATACTTGAAACACGTTGTTTATAGTTGCTAGTACTTATTTTCAGTATCCGTGTAGCTTGGGACACCTCCAGAGCATGTAAATAAGATTAGCTGAGCCAACCACCACACTTGGGGTGGAGTGTGGTGTTTCATTGTCACCAAGCATACAATTTTTCTATATAGCAAAAGAAAATGGTTTTTGATACTTTATATGAAGCAAGAGCCTTTAGGTCATTCCCTCCATCCCTGTCATTATTGAAAAGAGGCGAGAAGTGGGACTTTATAAGATAAGCACACATGGGAAGATGAATGAGTTGGATATATAGAAAAATAAATTTGTTGGTTCATAATGTTATCCAAAATTTTGCACATAATTCGATATTAGTAATCGTTTTTCATATTACATAATGATTGACAGTCCAATAAAATAGGATTTTTCTCCCAAATGTATGCTGTCCTACATGCTAAGTTTCAAGATAAGTGAAACCCTTGGTCCCAGAAAAAAATGTGTCCAAAGACTTGGGTCACTTTTCAAATGAATTAGCTGCTTTCTCAATGGCATTATTGTCCCCTACCCATGGGTTTACACAACTGTTTCTCTTACATAGAACTTGCCATACTATAGAAAAAAAATATATGTTTATATCAATAATTTTTTATGGACGTTTTTCTAATATATTCCACCATTTCTCATCTTTATCATTAGAAATCCAATTAGGTCAACAGGTTGCATAGGTGTGTGTGTGTGCGCACACACGTGTATATGCATCAACTACCCCATGCGTTTGTAAATACATTTTTTTTAGAGTCGGCACTGATAAGAATAGTGGTTATGATTGATTTTTGAAGTCACTTAAATTATGTGTTTTTCTGATGAGCAGATATTAAATTACTGCTGTTATATGGCTCAATGACGTTCACTATATTTCATATCAATGGTCAAAGTGTGTGTGTTTAATAAAGTATTTTTCTCAATCCTAGAGATATCTTCAGTTTGAGAGGAGGAGAGTGTTCCAGGAGAGGAAAAGGCAGAATCTACAAGCTAAGAGAGACTTCTTTGAAGGTAAAGTATTACAACGTTAAAGCTTGTTGTAAACACATCTTGGTAATTTTTACCTACAGGTAAGCCTATAACTGGGTTTACCTGTGGGTAAAATGAATATCTCCTAAACTTGCACCGTTTAGGAGATGTTCACCCTGCATGTAGCCACTGACGGCAGTGGTGCATGCTCTCTGAAGGGCATACCTTTCTGGACCTTCAGAGGTTTGTGCCGAAACTGAGGGCTCCCACGCGCATGCGCCAATCACAGCGCCGGAGCTCACAAACCCGGAAGAAAGACGGGGAAACATGTCAGCCCTCTGATCGGTGACTTTACAGTGCTGGAAGGCTTTATTCCAAGGGTAGTATTTCATAATGTGCTAGTATGCAACCAGCTATTGCTTTGCAGGTTTTTTGTTTTTTTTTACACATCTGCAGTGTATATTCTCTTTATTAATTATTTCAATATACATATACAACACATATATTCAGACTCTTATCGTTTTTAAACTGTCGCAGGGGCTTCTACATATCTCTTAGAAGTATTAAACATTGTACAGTAGTCAGTTTTTTTTGTTTTTGCATCCTATGAAAAAAAATGAACCTTTACAACCCCTTTAATCCATAGGTTGTTCGGAGGCAGTTGTAGGGTCTGCTATCCAACTAGACCAAACTTTTTTTTTTTTTTTTTTTTACTTCTTCTGTTACAATAGGTTTCTTTGTACAAGGGTAAACTACTTTCTTTCTCGTACATCACGGGACACAGAGCGGCATATTCATTACTATATGGGTTATATGGAGTACCTTCAGGTGTGGACACTGGCAATCTCAAACAGGAAGTCCCCTCCCTATATAACCCCCTCCCCTAGAGGGAGTCCCTCAGTTTTTTCGCCAGTGTCTTAGGTGTTGGTCACGGAATAGCTTTGCTCCACATCCTTGGGATTAAGGGCGGGCTAACCGGATCTGTCCAAGGAGCCTCAGTGCCAAAGTGGACAGTACCCGGGCCCCAAGCCGTGGGGTTTTGCCTATAATGCTCCTCTTTGGAGGGCTGGACCCTGGGCCCAGGACTTGGAGTTCGTAAAAACCATAAGTTCCTGTTTGCCAGGGTGCTATATAGGTCCAGGACAGTGGGTACCTTCATAGGACCCCAGGGCCTGAAGGTCTACTACGCTACCCACGGAGATGGGAGAAGATTGGATCAGTTTGCTGGACAAACATCCTGCAGCATGGAGCAGGTAAGGGGGAGCCTGCGGGACTTGGTTCGACAGCAGGCTCTCCGGGGTAACCTAAAAAGGGGGATAGCCTAAGTATGCTCTGCATGGGCAACCTTGCTCACTATGTCTAAAAGAGACAGGATGACACCCTTTTCTCCCCCATCACTAGGTCCCCCTGTCTAAATATGTGTTGCTAGCTAAACCTGCTGTTTCTTCCTAGGGCTAGTAAGGATCCCTAGGGGCCTTTGGAGAGTCCTACCTGGCCGGGGGTTTGAATCTGCCGCCTGTTTCTGCGTTCCTGGATCTCCAGCAGCGCGGCTCCTCCATGTTCCTCCTGTTTCCGGCATACGCGCGCGCGCGTGCGCGCGCACGTCTTATTGACGTTTTTCGCGCCGTTCAGACAGGGGGGCGGGGGGGGCGTGCCTGCGGCGTCATACAGGGGCGCGCCTTTGTGCTGTTATAGACAGCAGGCATGGTCAGTGCTCAGTCTGAGGCTGATTTTCAGAGGAGAGGACGCAGAGCGGCAGAACAGTGACTCCCGGTGGCGGAAGAGGGGTAGTACATGTGGACTTTGTTCCAATGCCTTTTTTGTTAAGCCCAAAAATCCCCCTTTTTTTGCAGCAGGTTGGAGGCTGGCAAACTTAGTTTGGGGTCACTGTATGTTGTCAAAAGTAAATATATAATATATATTTAAAAAAAAAAAAAAAAAAAAGACATACGGGATCCCATCAGTTTTTGGGCATTAGTGATCTATTGTCCCCTAAACTCTGGTTTTGTACTCCTGCCCACTACAGTCTGTTGTGTGGGCGGAGTCCCTCGATTTTGTATTATGGCTTCCAAAGGTTCGGGGTCAAAGGGTACAAAAAAGACCAAAAAGAACAAAAAACAAAAGGGTTCCCTTTCTGATTCTGATATGCGATACTTTCCCCGCAACTTATTAACATAAAAAGTGCCTTGGATGAGCCATTAAGGGGATCTGGTGCGGAGGCTGGCCCAGATCAGCCCAGCCCTGTGTTTATCACAGAGGAGATGCTAGCCGTATCCCTAGGGGGGCTAGAAGAGAGAATAGCAGCATTGATCGCTAGAGCTATTCCTGGTAAAAAACGGGTTAGATCCCCATCACCAAGAGGTGTATCCTCAGATGCTGAGATTCTCTCTCCGGAGGAATTAGAATCACAGGAGGATCAACTAGACCTGAACCAAGAGGGTTCAGGGATTGAGGGGTCTGCCTCGGAGGAACCATTTTCAGACTCCCAGACAGAAAGACTGTGGGTACAGTCTTTGACGGACATGGTCCGCTCGGCATTTAGTTTACCATGGCCAGAGCCTCAGGTTCCTCCGGTATCCTCTCTGGGCTCTTTGAAAGCTCCGTTAAGCAACGCAGTTTTTTCCAGTCCATCCTCTTTTGGAGGAATTGATCTTTCGGGATTGGGTACGCCCGGACAGGATTTTTCTGCCACCGAAAAGGTTTGCGGTCATTTACCCCATGGAGGAAAAATTCTCCAAGAGGTGGAGGCTCCCAGTAGTGGATGCAGCCATCTCATGTGTGAATAAATCACTAACTTGCCCGGTGGAAAACATACATATGTTTAAAGATCCGGTTGATAAAAGGTTAGAGACACTTTTAAAAGCATCCTTTGCTACGGCAGGAGCAGTGGTACAGCCAGCTGTGGCTGCGATTGGTGTTTGTCAGGCGTTAAAAGACCAGACAAAGGAGATGTTAAAGGACATGCCTACCCAACAAGCAGAAGAGTTTTCTGACATTCCCAGAGCTCTGTGTTTTGCTGTAGATGCTATAAAAGATTCCATCCAGCAGGCCTCTCGGTTATCACTATTTTTGGTACACATGAGAAGGCTCTTATGGTTGAAGAACTGGGCGGCGGAGCCCCCGTGCAAAAAGCTTCTGGCAGGGTTTCCCTTCCATGGAGGACGACTCTTCGGAGAGGATCTGGATAAATATATTCAGACTATTTCAAATGGCAAGAGTACCCTTTTACCGGTCAAAAAGACATTCCGGGCGCCTACATTTAAAAGGCAGCTCTTTCCTGTCTCGGGGCCCTCAAATTCCAGGCAGTATCGACGGCCGCCTGCACGATCCAACGTTAACGGTAGATCACAGGGACAGGCCCCTGGGGGTAAGAGGCCGTGGTATCGCAAGCCAACAAAGACAGCCCCTAAGTCTGCCTTATGAAGGGACGCCCCCACTCTCGCGGGTGGGGGGAAGGCTTCGTTTCTTCTCAGAAGTTTGGGAAGCCAAGATCCCCGACGAATGGGTCCGGGCATCTGTAACCACAGGTTACAGACTGGAGTTTCTAAGGTATCCTCCGCCTCATTTTCAGGAATCAAGGCTACCAAGGGATCCAACAAGGAAGGCCTCAATGCTGGCAGCTTTGGATCACCTGCTTTGCCAGGACGTAATTATAGAAGTGCCAGCCCAAGAGCAAGGCCTAGGTTTCTATTCCAATCTCTTTGTCATACCAAAGCCCAACGGCGATGTCAGGCCAATCTTGGACCTAAAGAGGTTAAACGGTTACCTAAGGGTTCGTTCCTTCCGGATGGAATCCATCCGGTCAGCAGCCGCCGCGCTTCAGAAGGACGATTTTTCTGGCCTCCATAGACATAAAGGATGCTTACCTTCATGTACCAATCTGTCAGTCGCATCAAAGATTTTTACGCTTCGCGGTGGGGCAGCGACACTTCCAATTCAGGGCGCTCCCCTTCGGGCTGGCCACGGCCCCCCGGGTATTCACGAAGATCCTAGCCCCAGTTCTGGCCAATTTAAGGGTCCAGGGGGTCACAGTCCTAGCATACTTGGACGACCTTTTAATCATAGATCACTCACGGTCGGGTCTGCAAAAGGCAGTAAACCTCACGGTTCGGTACCTCGAAGAATTCGGCTGGGTCCTAAACCGGGGAAAGTCAGCGTTCCAGCCTACAAAGCAGTTGGAATACCTCGGCATGAGGTTAGACACAGAACAGCAAAAGGTGTTCCTGCCCCTGGTAAAGATCGAAGCTTTCAAGGGGTTTGTTCAGTTGGTTCTAAACAAGAAAAGACCAACTATTCGTCTGTGTATGCGAGTACTAGGCAAGCTAGTAGCCACGTTCGAGGCAGTACCATACGCTCAGATCCACACTCGCGTCCTACAGGCAGACTGGGGCAAGAGGGCACATGCCTTAGAGTCCCCTTTGACGCTATCATCAAGGGTCCGACAAAGCCTGGCCTGGTGGTTGAACCCCCAGAATCTTCTAAAGGGAAAATCCTTCAGCCCTGTTGTCTGGAAGGTAGTTACCACAGACGCCAGCCTGGCAGGCTGGGGGGGCGGTCTTCGAGGGGTCCTCTCGCCAGGGAACTGGGGTGAAAGCAGAGAGGCAGCTCCCCATCAATATCTGGGAGATCAGAGCTGCTCGCCTAGCCCTTCTGGCATGGACCTCCAGATTAAAGGGGTTCCCGGTGAGAATCCAGTCAGACAATGCCACGGCGGTGGCATACATAAACCACCAAGGGGGAACCAGGAGTCGGGCCGCTCAGAGGGAGGTGAGCTTGATTTTTCAGTGGGCAGAGGTTCATGTACCCTGCATTTCGGCGATATTCATTCCCGGAGTGGACAACCTGCAGGCAGACTTCTTAAGTCGCCAGAGTCTGTCGCCAGGGGAGTGGTCTCTGCATCCCCAGGTCTTTCAGACAATCTGCCAGAGGTAATGGCATCCAGGTTCAACAAGAAACTAGACAGGTTCGTGTCTCGAGCGAGGGATCCTATGGCCTGCGGAACCGATGCGTTGGTTTGCCCTTGGCATCAATTCAAACTTCTATATGCATTCCCTCCGCTACAGTTACTCCCTCGCCTGTTGCGCAAGATCAGAGTGGAGCACAAGCCAGTCATTTTAGTAGCTCCGGCTTGGCCCCGGAGGACTTGGTACTCACTAGTCCTGAAGATGGCAGTGGGAG
This sequence comes from Rana kukunoris, assembly GCA_029574335.1. Classification (NCBI taxonomy): domain Eukaryota; kingdom Metazoa; phylum Chordata; class Amphibia; order Anura; family Ranidae; genus Rana; species Rana kukunoris. The sequence continues at coordinate 484,197,190 of CM056051.1, read as the reverse complement.
ACCCTTGGACTCTTCCTCTACAACCAGACCTACTCTCACAAGGCCCGATCCTCCACCCTACATTACGGCGTCTAAATTTGACGGCCTGGAGGCTGAATCCCTGATTCTCAGGGGTAGAGGTCTGTCTAGGCAGGTAATCCCTACCCTGATTAGGGCTAGAAAGCCGGTCTCCAGGGTGATTTATTACAGGGTGTGGAGGAACTACGTAGGCTGGTGTGAATCCAAAAGATGGAATTCCCGCAAATATACTATTGATAGGGTGTTAAGTTTTCTCCAGCTAGGAGTGGATAAAGGCCTGGCACTAAGCACAATCAAGGGACAGATCTCAGCTCTGTCAGTGTGGTTTCAGAGGCCGCTGGCCACCCACTCGCTGGTAAAGACCTTCTTACAGGGGGTCTTGCGTATTAATCCTCCTGTCAAGTCACCACTTTGTCCATGGGACTTAAATCTTGTTCTGTCATCCCTACAGAAACAACCTCTTGAGCCGTTGGCTGAGGTACCTTGATTTTACTGACTAGAAAGTCGGTATTTCTGATCACCATAGTTTCGGCCAGGAGAGTATCGGAATTGGCAGCCTTATCTTGTAAGGAACCATATCTCATTTTGCATAAGGATAGGGCGGGGTTCCGTCCTCATCCTTCCTTTCTACCAAAGGTTATATCCAGTTTCCACCTGAACCAGGATGTGGTACTTCCATCCTTCTTCCAAAACCCACCTCTAGAAAAGAGGGGTTGCTGCATACGTTGGATATTGTCAGGGCCGTAAGGGCCTATCTTAAAGCTACAGAGAAGGTTCGGAAAACAGATGTGGTGTTCGTTTTACCGGAAGGGCCCAAGATGGGTCAGGCAGCCGCTTGATCCACCATCGCAAGATGGATTAAACAATTAATTGTTCGGGCCTGCGGTTTGAAGAGGTGCCTCCTCCTTTGTCGGTAAAGGCCCATTCTACCAGGGCCAGGGGCACCTCCTGGGCAGCACATCATCAGATCTCTATGGCTCGAATATGCAAGGCAGCAACGTAGTCATCAGTCCACACGTTTACAAAATTTTATCAAGTGGACGTAAGAAGGAATGCGGATACAGCCTTTGGGCAGTCAGTACTACAGGCCGCGATTCAAGCTCCTCAGGATCTGAGGGGGCTCCCTTGATTTGATTTGAGATTTACATTTCTCGTTTAAGTTGGATTTACTAGTATCTGAGTATACCTCTAAAATTAAATCCTTCTTTGGAAGATGTCTCCCTCCCCTCATTAAAGCATTGCTTTCGGACATCCCATATAGTAATGAATATGCCGCTCTGTGTCCCGTGATGTACGAGAAAGAAAAAGGGATTTTTAAATACAGCTTACCTGTAAAATCCTTTTCTTGGAGTACATCACGGGACACAGAGCTCCCACCCCTCTTTTGGGTGACCATTTTGGGAGGCATACTGCTTGCTACAAAACTGAGGGACTCCCTCTAGGGGAGGGGGTTATATAGGGAGGGGACTTCCTGTTTGAGATTGCCAGTGTCCACACCTGAAGGTACTCCATATAACCCATATAGTAATGAATATGCCGCTCTGTGTCCCGTGATGTACTCCAAGAAAAGGATTTTACAGGTAAGCTGTATTTAAAAATCCCTTTGTTTACAAAGTATTTCCAAAAAGCTAACAGCTGATTTTTTTCCAACTTGGTATAATTACCTTTCTCGTATAGAAGAGTAATACGCTTATTTGTGTTCTCTTTGCTGCTATAGGAGTAATATTTCACACCAATCCTAAAAGGCAGGTCATCATGTTCTGTTCCAGAGCGACAGACTTAACTGTAGCGAAAACATCCCCAACCCATGCCAAAAACACACCAAAACATTTACCATGCCCTTTTCCACTCCCCTCCCTGAAAAAAAACAACCAAACGTGGCAGGGAAGTAGAAAGGACCTAAGGCCTAACAATTAGCCGACCAACTATAGCTACTTCTATACACAGCAGTTTAAAGGAAAAAAAGGGGAAGGTAGGAAAAAACAGGTATCCCAATCTCTCAATCTCCTTCTCTTCCTAAACGCACAAAGAGAAAAAATAGGCCTCATTCTACCGTACAAGTCAGGCTCTAAAAGAAAAGAAGAGGAGGAGTTTAAATTGAAATCACCATACCCATAGTCATGCCATAACAATATATCTGTTTTAAGGGTCTCGCTGCATGTCATAATGGCTGTCATGATATCCGAGCTAGAGGGAACCGACTCCATTTCCTTGTCTATTGCTGTCTGTGTACTTGCAGACATTGCAGCACAGGGAGAATTTATAGCTGGTTTAACTGCTAACTTGACTGCTGATGAGGAGGGAGAGGAGCAAGGGGTGCCTATTTGTGCTCTTAGGGATTGCGGCTTACCTGGGGGTCATCCAGGCCCGCTGTTGGGAGGCACAGAGTCTCTTCAATTTACTGTGGTCCGTTTATGGGAAACGTGCTCCTGTCCATATCTCCACCACCTTTTTCGGCCCTTAAGACCCTCGGGCTGCTTGGAAGAACTGCAGCTCCTCTCCACTCACTCCATCTGCACAGGGATTCGGCACGCTGCGGGGGAAGTATGCAGAGGCGCGCAACTGCGCCCACTCCGCTGGGAAGAAAGTCCATAATGGGGTAGGGAAGAGAGCTCGCCATAGTCCACCGTCAGAATCGCTCTCACCCCCGCCACCTAATTACCACGCAGAGAGATTCAGCAAGCTCCCCTAAATCTCTCTGGAATTCTCGTGGGATCAGAGCTCTGACTCAAAACGTCCTCACGCTCTCACACCCTCCTTCCTCCAAAAAGCACTCTCCTCACTTTTAATGACTACTTATTTTTTGATGGTTGCTTTGATGTCGTGTTTTATTCAAGTGGTAGTGGAAATGTCATAATGTGCTAGTATGCATCGTGATTGGCCCTTTACTCTGATCTGTGATCAGCCGAGTCCCAAGGGCAGCCCGAGCACAAGAGGACATGCATGGACACCCTCCTGGCATTTTAAGCTTGTGCTGTAGCTGTTTCTTTCTCGTACATCACGGGACACAGAGCGGCATATTCATTACTATGTGGGTTATATGGAGTACCTTCAGGTGTGGACACTGGCAATCTCAAACAGGAAGTCCCCTCCCTATATAACCCCCTCCCCTAGAGGGAGTCCCTCAGTTTTTTCGCCAGTGTCTTAGGTGTTGGTCACGGAATAGCTTTGCTCCACATCCTTGGGATTAATGGCGGGCTAACCGGATCTGTCCAAGGAGCCTCAGTGCCAAAGTGGACAGTACCCGGGCCCCAAGCCGTGGGGTTTTGCCTATAATGCTCCTCTTTGGAGGGCTGGACCCTGGGCCCAGGACTTGGAGTTTGTAAAAACCATAAGTTCCTGTTTGCCAGGGTGCTATATAGGTCCAGGACAGTGGGTACCTTCATAGGACCCCAGGGCCTGAAGGTCTACTACGCTACCCACGGAGATGGGAGAAGATTGGATCAGTTTGCTGGACAAACATCCTGCAGCATGGAGCAGGTAAGGGGGAGCCTGCGGGACTTGGTTTGACAGCAGGCTCTCCGGGGTAACCTAAAAGGGGGGATAGCCTAAGTATGCTCTGCATGGGCAACCTTGTTCACTATGTCTAAAGAGAGACAGGATGACACCTTTTCTCCCCCATCACTAGGTCCCCCTGTCTAAATATGTGTGCTAGCTAAACCTGCTGTTTCTTCCCAGGGCTAGTAAGGATCCCTAGGGGCCTTTGGAGAGTCCTACCTGGCCGGGGGTTTGAATCTGCCGCCTGTTTCTGCGTTCCTGGATCTCCAGCAGCGCGGCTCCTCCATGTTCCTCCTGTTTCCGGCATACGCGCGCGGGTGCGCGCGCACGTCTTATTGACGTTTTTCGCGCCGTTCAGACAGGAGGGCGGGGGGGGGCGTGCCTGCGGCGTCATACAGGGGCGCGCCTTTGTGCTGTTATAGACAGCAGGCATGGTCAGTGCTCAGTCTGAGGCTGATTTTCACAGGAGAGGACGCAGAGCGGCAGAACAGTGACTCCCGGTGGCGGAAGAGGGGTAGTACATGTGGACTGTGTTCCAATACCTTTTTGTTAAGCCAAGAAATCCCCTTTTTTTTTTGCAGCAGGTTTGGAGGCTGGCAAACTTAGTTTGGGGTCACGGTATGTTGTCAAAAGAAAATATATAATATATTTAAAAAAAAAAAAAAAAAAAAAAAAAAAAAAGAACATACGGGATCCCATCAGTTTTTGGGCAGTAGTGATCTATTGTCCCCTAAACTCTGATTTTTGTACTCCTGCCCACTACAGTCTGTTGTGTGGGCGGAGTCCCTCGATTTTGTATTGTGGCTTCCAAGGGTTCGGGGTCAAAGGGTACAAAAAAGACCAAAAAAAAACAAAAGGGTTCCCTTTCTGATTCTGATATGCCGATACTTTCCCCGCAACTTATTAACATAAGAAGCGCCTTGGATAAGCCATTAGGGGGATCTGGTGCGGAGGCTGGCCCAGATCAGCCCAGCCCTGTGTTTATCACAGAGGAGATGCTAGCCGTATCCCTAGGGGGGCTAGAAGAGAGAATAGCAACATTGATCGCTAGAGCTATTCCTGGTAAGAAACGGGTTAGATCCCCATCACCAGGAGGTGTATCCTCAGATGCTGAGATTCTCTCTCCAGAGGAATTGGAATCACAGGAGGATCAACTAGACCTGAACCAAGAGGGTTCAGGGATTGAGGGGTCTGCCTCGGAGGAACCATTTTCAGACTCCCAGACAGAAAGACTGTGGGTACAGTCTTTGACGGACATGGTCCGCTCGGCATTTAGTTTACCATTGCCAGAGCCTCAGGTTCCTCCGGTATCCTCTCTGGGCTCTTTGAAAGCTCCGTTAAACAACGCAGTTTTTCCGGTCCATCCTCTCTTGGAGGAATTGATCTTTCGGGATTGGGTACGGCCGGACAGGATTTTTCTGCCACCGAAAAGATTTGCGGTCATTTACCCCATGGAGGAAAAGTTCTCCAAGAGGTGGAGGCTCCCAGTAGTGGATGCAGCCATCTCATGTGTGAATAAATCACTAACTTGTCCGGTGGAAAACATACATATGTTTAAAGATCCGGTTGATAAAAGATTAGAGACACTTTTAAAAGCATCCTTTGCTACGGCAGGAGCAGTGGTGCAGCCAGCGGTGGCTGCAATTGGAGTTTGTCAGGCATTAAAAGACCAGACAAAGGAAATGTTAGGGGACATGCCTACCCAACAAGCAGAAGAGTTTTCTGACATTCCCAGAGCTCTGTGTTTTGCGGTAGATGCTATAAAAGATTCCATCCAGCAGGCCTCTCGTTTATCACTATGTTTGGTGCACATGAGAAGGCTCTTATGGTTGAAGAACTGGGCGGCGGAGCCCCCATGCAAAAAGCTTCTGGCAGGGTTTCCCTTCCATGGAGGACGACTCTTCGGAGAGGATCTGGATAAATATATTCAGACTATTTCAAATGGCAAGAGTACCCTTTTACCGGTCAAAAAGACATTCCGGGCTCCTACATTTAAAAGGCAGCTCTTTCCTGTCTCGGGGCCCTCAAATTCCAGGCAGTATCGACGGCCGCCTGCACGATCCAACGTTAACAGTAGATCGCAGGGACAGACCCCTGGGGGTAAGAGGCCGTGGTATCGCAAGCCGTCAAAGACAGCCCCTAAGTCTGCCTTATGAAGGGGCGCCCCCACTCTTGCGGGTGGGGGGAAGGCTTCGTTTCTTCTCAGAAGTTTGGGAAGCCAAGATCCCCGACAAATGGGTCCGGGCATCTGTAACCACAGGTTACAGACTGGAGTTTCTAAGGTATCCTCCTCCTCATTTTCAAGAATCAAGGCTACCAAGGGATCCAGCGAGGAAGGCCTCAATGCTGGCAGCTTTGGATCACCTGCTTGGCCAGGACGTAATTATAGAAGTGCCAGCCCAAGAGCAAGGCCTAGGTTTCTATTCCAATCTCTTTGTCATACCAAAGCCCAACGGCGATGTCAGGCCAATGTTGGACCTAAAGAGGTTAAACGGTTACCTAAGGGTTCGTTCCTTCCGGATGGAATCCATCCGGTCAGCAGCCGCCGCGCTTCAGAAGGACGATTTTCTGGCCTCCATAGACATAAAGGATGCTTACCTTCATGTACCAATCTTTCAGTCGCATCAAAGGTTTTTACGCTTCGCGGTAGGGCAGCGACACTTCCAATTCAGGGCGCTCCCCTTCGGGCTGGCCACGGCCCCCCGGGTATTCACGAAGATCCTAGCCCCAATTCTGGCCAATTTAAGGATCCAAGGGGTCACAGTCCTAGCATACTTGGACGACCTTTTAATCATAGATCACTCACGGCCGGGTCTGCAAAAAGCAGTAAACCTCACAGTTCGGTACCTCGAAGAATTCGGCTGGGTCCTGAACCGGGGAAAGTCAGCGTTCCAGCCTACAAAGCAGTTGGAATACCTCGGCATGAGGTTAGACACAGAACATCAAAAGGTGTTCCTGCCCCTTGTAAAGATCGAAGCTATCAAGGGGTTGGTTCAGTTGGTTCTAAACAAGAAAAAAACAACTATTCGCCTGTGTATGCGATTACTAGGCAAGCTAGTGGCCACATTCGAGGCAGTACCATACGCTCAGATCCACACTCGCGTCCTACAGGCAGCCATTCTAGCAGCCTGGGGCAAGAGGGCACATGCCTTAGAGTCCCCTTTGACGCTATCATCAAGGGTCCGACAAAGCCTGGCCTGGTGGTTGAACCCTCAGAATCTTCTAAAGGGAAAATCCTTCAGCCCTGTTGTCTGGAAGGTAGTTACCACAGACGCCAGCCTGGCAGGCTGGGGGGCGGTCTTCGAGGGGTTCTCCCGCCAGGGAACTTGGGTGAAAGCAGAGAGGCAGCTCCCCATCAATATCTTGGAAATCAGAGCTGCCCGCCTAGCCCTTCTGGCTTGGACCTCCAGATTAAAGGGGTTCCCGGTGAGAATCCAGTCAGACAATGCCACGGCGGTGGCATACATAAACCACCAAGGGGGAACCAGGAGCCAGGCCGCTCAGAGGGAGGTGAACTTGATTTTTCAATGGGCAGAGGTTCATGTACCCTGCATTTCAGCGATATTCATTCCCGGAGTGGACAACCTGCAGGCAGACTTCTTAAGTCGCCAGAGTCTGTTGCCAGGGGAGTGGTCTCTGCATCCCCAGGTCTTTCAGACAATCTGCCAGAGGTGGGGAATGCCGGACGTAGATATAATGGCATCCAGGTTCAACAAGAAACTAGACAGGTTCGTGTCGCGAGCGAGGGATCCTATGGCCTGCGGAACCGATGCGTTGGTTTGCCCTTGGCATCAATTCAGACTTCTATATGCATTCCCTCCACTACAGTTACTCCCGCGCCTGTTGCGCAAGATCAGAGTGGAGAACAAGCCAGTCATTCTAGTAGCTCCGGCTTGGCCCCGGAGGACTTGGTACTCACTAGTCCTGAAGATGGCAGTGGGAGACCCTTGGACTCTTCCTCTACAACCAGACCTACTCTCACAAGGCCCGATCCTCCACCCTACATTACAGCGTCTAAATTTGACGGCCTGGAGGCTGAATCCCTGATTCTCAGGGGTAGGGGTCTGTCTAGGCAGGTAATTCCTACCCTGATTAGGGCTAGAAAGCCGGTCTCCAGGGTGATTTATTACAGGGTGTGGAGGAACTACGTAGGCTGGTGTGAATCCAAAAGATGGAATTCCCGCAAATATACTATTGATAGGGTGTTAAGTTTTCTCCAGCTAGGAGTGGATAAAGGCCTGGCACTAAGCACAATCAAGGGACAGATCTCAGCTCTGTCAGTGTGGTTTCAGAGGTCGCTGGCCACCCACTCGTTGGTAAAGACCTTCTTACAGGGGGTCTTGCGTATTAATCCTCCTGTCAAGTCACCAATTTGTCCATGGGACTTAAATCTTGTCCTGTCCACTCTACAGAAACAGCCTTTTGAGCCGTTGGCTGAGATTCCTTTAGTCTTACTGACAAGAAAGTTGGTTTTCTTGGTCGCCATAGTTTCGGCCAGGAGAGTGTCAGAATTAGCAGCCTTATCGTGTAAGGAACCATATCTCGTTCTGCATAAGGACAGGGCAGTTCTCCGGCCCCATCCTTCCTTTCTACCAAAGGTTATATCCAAATTTCACTTAAACCAGGATTTGGTACTTCCATCCTTCTTTCCAAAACCTACATCTAGAAAGGAGGGGTTGCTGCATACCTTGGATATTGTCCGGGCCATGAAGGCCTATCTTAAAGCTACAGAAAAGATCCGGAAAACAGATGTGTTATTCGTTCTACCAGATGGCCCCAAGAAGGGGCAGGCAGCTGCAAAATCCACCATCTCGAGATGGATTAGACAATTAATCATTCAAGCCTACGGTTTGAAGAGGTTGCCTCCTCCTTTGTCGGTAAAGGCCCATTCTACCAGGGCCATGGGCGCCTCTTGGGCAGCACACCATCAGATCTCTATGGCTCAGATATGCAAGGCGGCAACGTGGTCATCAGTCCACACGTTTACAAGGTTTTATCAACTAGACGTGAGAAGAAATGCGGATGCTGCCTTTGGTCAGGCAGTACTACAGGCTGCAGTTTGAAATCCTCGGGATCAGAAACACCCTTGGTTATAAAAAAAAAAAAAAAAAAGAAGTTTTTTCTTGACTAAGTTGGAATTATTATTATTATTTGAGTTTACCTCTAAATTGAATCCTTCTTTGGAAGATGTCTCCCTCCCCTCATTAAAGCATTGCTTTCGGACATCCCACATAGTAATGAATATGCCGCTCTGTGTCCCGTGATGTACGAGAAAGAAAAAGGGATTTTTAAATACAGCTTACCTGTAAAATCCTTTTCTTGGAGTACATCACGGGACACAGAGCTCCCACCCCTCTTTTGGGTGACCATTTTGGGAGGCATACTGCTTGCTACAAAACTGAGGGACTCCCTCTAGGGGAGGGGGTTATATAGGGAGGGGACTTCCTGTTTGAGATTGCCAGTGTCCACACCTGAAGGTACTCCATATAACCCACATAGTAATGAATATGCCGCTCTGTGTCCCGTGATGTACTCCAAGAAAAGGATTTTACAGGTAAGCTGTATTTAAAAATCCCTTTTTTTCGGCTATAGCGTGGGCACCAAATGGTTGAGCGTACTACACTGTTAGCATTTGTGCTGGTTTCTCTCTGTCTTTTGGCTTTATTGACAGCTTATTCATTTTTAAAGAGCTGTTCTAACGCATAACGTGGCAATAGCCCACAATGGTGTGAATCAGTAACTGGCAACTGGCTCCCGAAACCAAGATGGTGGCAAGGCTACAGTGTTTGTACCTTTTTACACAGGCTATCCCAACTTCAGTCTATCATGAAGAATGCTTCTGCCAGACACGCCCACCTTACCATCCATTCCGTATCCACCGTCCCTCTCTGCAAATCTATCCACTGGCTTCCGTTTGCTCAGCGGCCCCAGTTTTGACACCTCCCAGAATTTTGACTTGGGTTGCAGAGTTTGACCGGTGGCACTGCTGTGACAGCAGACCGGGAATCTTCTCCCCGTGTCTGTTGCCATAATTAAAAAAAGACATGGTCCAAAGCTGATATCTAGATATTACTTCATGCTACTGTCAACCTCCTCCCCCAGAATGGAACTGGTGGAGGTGCAGTGGCAGAATGACATACCGTCCTTGACGGAAGACACTTGGGCTGAGGCCCTAGACACGTTAGTGCCTTCGGTGAATTTAGCAAGGGATAAGCTGACTCAATTTAACTTTCTACACAGAATATACTTTACTCACTTGAGACTACATAGAATTAGTAGGGGGAACTCAGCAGAATGCCCTCGCTGCTATGCCGCTGAGGGTAACTTCTTCAATATGGTATGGCAGTGCCCTCGGGTGGAAGGCTTTTGGAGAGACATTTTGACATTTTTAGAGCATACGCTGGACCTCCCAAACATATATTCCCTGGCCAGATGCCTATTGGGAGATCTGGAGGAGGAGGATATGTCCAGTTCGCAAAAGACTCTGCTTAAAAATCCTGTTTTGCTATGCCAAGAAGGCCCTGGCTCTCACATGGCGGAACCCATCCCCTCCGACTCTGCAGGGTTGGTTGAAGTTGGTAAATACTGCGTTGCCGATGTACAAATTGACCTATATAGCTAGAGGGTGCCCTAATAAATTTGAGAAAGTGTGGGCGGAATGGATAGAGAAGGTGTCAGGAGAGGTGGCAGTGTGATAGGACCTAACTGTAGACGGGGGTTGGTAGCTGATATGTTGGGTGGTGGATATAGATGAGATATTGATCTGTGGTAATTTCATAAGGGTGGTCTAGTGGATGTTTTAAAATGTTTGTTTCTTGTTATCGGAATACACTCATAAAATATGTTGTACATGCTGTAACTGTTTTCATTTTGAATTTGGCTGTTAATGCGACCTGGCCATAATGACTACTAATGTGTAATGTAGCCTGTCTTTATGTAATATTGTTGGTTGTACAATAACATTTACCTTTTTAAAAAAAAAAAAAAGACATGGTCGCGCGGAGCTCCGCCCACCTGGCCACGTCACTCATTCACAGTCCTCTGTGAATGGAAAACTACAAGGTCCGCCAGTCTTTGTGGTTGTCAGCTTGTAGTTTTCAATGAACTGCCTCGGTGTTATGAGTGCTGTAGTAGTTCATTGAGTCGCCCTGTCAGAATGCATCAGCTTCCTTGTACGAGCAGACCGATAAACTGATCTGCAGGAGACTGTTCGCTGGTGCAATGTTTTACAGGCTCCTGCAGCAAAAAATTATAAATGCACATTTTCTTTTTTACCTGCAAATTTTTTCTCCTTTTAATGCAATGAGTCACTATCGCTGAGTAGGAGATAAGGACTTTGACTTTTCATCCATCTTTCCTCATTTGCATACTTGTTCCAGCTTATTGACTCATTTATTGGAGTCAGGGCTTTAGTATGACACTCAGCCTAAATTTAAATGTTAAATATTTCCTGCAAAAACCCCTTGGGTCATTTGGCAGCATATTGGTCCGGGTCTTAAGTGGTTAAATACACTTTATGGGAATTTTTTTAGGCACATTTTACTAAATAATCTTTTTATTTTCAAATATGAGCTCAAAATATAGAAAAATACTTTCAGACATTCTGAGTATTGCGCCTATTTTTTATTTTTTTTCCAGGCATTGGGCAGGAACATTTTTTCCACAGAGTTGAACTAGCTCACTGTTTGGCTTGCGATACCTTTATCCCCGATGTCCCAGAACTTCTAATCGAACATACAAAGTCAGAGAGTCATGAGCAAAAATGCAAGGTGAGAAAAGTTCTGTTCATTAAAAAATAATATTCTGTTCTACAATATTAATACATACATATTCTTCAAAGATAACAGTTTGTGATCTTTATATGACTTTTACAGACATCTTTCAAGGAAATCAAAAACAATTGCCTGGCCATGGCAAAGACAATGCTACAAGATGAAAATATCTTAAGACTGCTCAGCGTGTACAGTAAGGTGAGGAGGACCTCTTCTGAATGATCATTGTCTGATAGAAACATTTAGTAGATTGGGGCACACAATGATCTGTCTGTTGGTTCGGCAAGACCGGCCTCTGTCATAAAACCTCAGTGCTGTCAGCCAATGGCTGCGAGTGCTGATCACTGTATTCTGGGGGGGGGGGGGGTCGTGGCACCCAGACCTGTCAGAACACAATAGCTTGGCGAGGGGATCAAAAACATCGAATGGGTTGAACAAAAAAAAAGTTCCCATGTGTACCCAGCATACAACTAATGCAGCCATCTCACATCTAAGAATTGGTAATCTGCAGTATAATACATTTTTTGCTTTTGGGTTTATTACTGCTTTAAGTAAATTTGGTCTGTCCATTACTAAAGAGAGGAAGTTTACACCAAACTGAACACTGTTGTTGTTTTTTTTTTTTTTTTTTTTTTTTTTTAATATGTGTAGAAAAGCTAAAGGAAATGTATTTAGAAACAAACCACAAGATGTGAACACCTGAGTACCCAAATACTGGAGTATGAGTCAGAGTCTGGCAGTGGCGTCAACATGAGGTTGACTGGCAAAAGAGTGGATCTCTTCCAATTAATAAGACCAGAGCACCAAGCAAATTGCTCTTAACAAAACCATAGCATTAAAGCGGATTTCCACCCTCAAAGTATTTTTAAAAGTCAGTAGCTACAAACACTGTTGCTGCTGACTTTTAATAAGGACACTTACCTGTCCATCAGCTTGGGTGCAGGCATTGTAACTAAGGAAATCCGGCAGTGGAGCCTTTAGGCTTCACAGATGGTTTCATACTTCCTACCGAGTCGCGCAGTGTTTTCTGAATGGCCCCGTCCTCTTCTGGGACACGCACATGTCTCCAGAAGGCAGTGCGGGGGGGAAAAGAAGAAAGGGCAAATTACATACCTCGGCAAGGCTGGGGCGGAAGTTCACCTTTTTACTGCATAAAAGGTAAGAAAAAAAATGTATATCCAAAAACGAGGGGTGGTATTTAGTTTAAGACCAAGTAGTAAAGTTGGGTGAAACTCCACTTGAGGAGACATAGAAATCTGCTAGAAACAACAATGTGTCATCGGCAAATATGCACAAACTTTCCTCTAGCCCCGTCTACAAAAAAAACAGAAGTCAGGGCTGTCAATGGCCAGGAAAAAGAATAAGCCTGAGACTCATTGGCCCTGACACATACCAGAGGTTTGGCATACAAAATACCAAAAAGTGCCACAAATCTAAATCTAAAAAAAATAATAATGTTATATGGTATAAGCCACATGTTGTGCTTCACAAAATTATACTACACTTGTACAGTGAAATAAAACTTCTACATCAGTATTCTAAACTCATAAATTTAATGAACCACAATTCTAATAAACAAAAAGTTCCCAAAGAAATTCTTCAAAATCAAAAATCCAGCGTATCAAAGCAGTCCAAATGCCATTGAAAATTCTGCACTTAAAGGAAAGATCTTGTGCTAATATCAGATGGTCAGAAACACCCCTTGTGGCCACATAGATGAGAACACTGAAGGTTCAACAGATAGCGTGCGATTCTTAACCCCCCTGGCGTTTTTTTTTTGCTAAGATCGGTATCCCCGAGTCACGCTCGGGGTAGCTATGCAGAGCCTGCAGCGCGCGCTAGCTTACCTTGTTCCTGGATCCAGCGATGCATCCATGCTGTGCTCGCTCGATTCACACAGTGTCCCCGTGTTCCGTCGATCTCCGTTCCCTGACGTTACGACGCACGGGGGCGGAGACCGGCGGCAAATTCAAAAACGTAAACAAACACATTACATACAGTATACTGTAATCTTATAGATTACAGTACTGTATGTAAAAAATACACCCCCCCCTTGTCCCTAGTGGTCTGCCCAGTGCCCTACATGTACTTTTATATAATAAAAAGTGTTCTTTCTCCCTGAAAACTGTAAATTGTCCATAGCAACCAAAAGTGTCCCTTTATGTCAAAAATGGTTTTAGATCAGCTAAAAAACAGCGATAATAAATTATAATCACTTGCAGAATTGAGCGATAGCGATTTGTGGGGAAATTCGTCATAAAAAAATAATAATAATGTCAGCGACAATTCTGCAACTGAGCAAATTTCAGTGTTTTTGAGTTGATTACATTATTGAATATTTTTTTATTATAATTACATTATTATTTGTTATTATTTAGTTATTTATTATATAAAAATTTATGATTTTGTTTTTCAAACTTTATCATACCTGGGATGCCTTGTTTGGACAGATTTAAGCAAGTTATTCCTAAGAATTGCAGGCCTACAGTATAAAACGCCCAATTTCCATGCAAAAAATTGTACCGCTTTTGGTATGTAATTCCAGACAGAATCATACCGCCAGGGAGGTTAATATGGGAAACAGATTGAAGGCGCTTGTGTGTATATAAGGGGATCGCCGCACATCGGACATTGGATCTCTCCAAACTTCTCACAGGTCCCAGCTTGTATAAGCAGGCAAATGCTCATGAGAGAGAAAATAAAGAGATCCCATAGTGTAGGGTTGTTACCACTGATGGAATCTTTACAATGACCAGCTTTTATTTATGCAAACCCTTTATCCCAAAAGGAAACAAATGTTTGCTGTAACTGCTTATAAAGTGTTAGCTGGAATTCAGCCTTAGTTTGTTATTGTCTAAATCTGCTAGCACATCTAACACTCCCTTCTCTCTATATTAACCTCCCTGGCGGTCTTCCCGTGTGTGGCACGGGGTGAGATTTTTAAGCTACGATCGGTAACCCCGTGCCACACACGGACTTGCCTCGCTGGATGCAGAAAACAGTTTACTTACCTTTTCTCTGCGATCCAGCGATGAATCCCCGCAGTACACGGCGGCCGGATGTCCGCCTGATGCTGTGTGTACCTCCGATTCCCTTCCCTGCGAGCGTCGCGACGTAGGGGGGGGAACGGCGCCAAATTCAAAAATGTAAACAAACACTATACATACAGTACACTGTAATCTTATAGATTACAGTACTGTATGTAAAAAATACACACCCCCCATGTCCCTAGTGGTCTGCCCTGTACACTACATGTCCTTTTATATAATAAAAACTGTTCTTTCTCCCTGCAAACTGTAGATTGCCCATAGCAACCAAAAGTGTCCCTTTATGGCAAAAATAGTTTTAGAGCAGCTAAAAAACAGCGATAATAAATCAGAATCACTTGCAGAATTTAGCGATAGCGATTTATGGGGAAATTCGTCATAAAAAAAAAAAAATAATGACAGCAAAAATTCTGCAACTGAGCAAATTTCAGTGATTTTGATTTGATTACATTATTGAATAATTTTTACTATAATTATATTATTATTTGTTATAATTTTTTATAATTATTTATTATAATTTTTAATAATAAAAAAAAAAAAATCATACCCGGGATGCCTATTAGACTCTTGTTTGGATAGATTTCAGTGAGTTATTCCTAAGAATTACAAGCCTACAGTATAAAACGCCAAATTCCCTTGCAAATAATGGTACCGCTTTCAGCACCTAAAATCTGAAAGAATCATACCGCCAGGGAGGTTAACAATGTTGCTGTTCAAAGGTGCCCCTGTTGACCTTCCTCCATAGTATATGCACTCTAATACAGGAGGTGCGTTACTTGCCAGATCACCAGGTTAAAACCAAAGGAAAAAGTCTTAAAAAAATAAAAAATAAAACAAACAAAAAATAATAATACTTAGCCACCACATCTATCAATTGGTAATTATTGGTACTTTTTTGGTTTTGTATTTAATACCACTTTCTAAATGCATTTATACCTGAATGGTCATAGCATGCTGGTGTACCAGCTCAGGCCCCAGTTTGGTGAATAGAGGCAATCGGGTACCAAAAAAATACAGTTGCTCATCTAGGATTTATTTTAGGCCACAGGCTGCTCAGACATTGATTGATTTCCCACTTTAGGCATAATCCACTTTACTTGGTTGTAAGCTTCTCATTCCAATGGGTACTTTTAGAACTACAGTATATGATAAACTAGTAACCATAGATGATGGATCTCCCAGTTTTAGTGCAGTCATTGTTGCATACAGTGTGTCTTAAACCAGCCATAGGCCCCATACACACGATCGGACATATCCGATGAAAACGGTCCGCGGACCATTTCCATCGGATATGTCCGATCGGGAGTTTGATCCGATGGCGTGTACACACCATCGGATCAAATTCCCCGCCGCCGGACGGCGTGGTGACGTGGCGGTGACGCGGCGGTGACGTTGACGCCGCCGCGTCACCGCCACGTCACCGCACCAGGAAGTAAAACACTTCCGCGCATGCGCCGAATCCATTCGGCAGCGGCGCGGCGGCGGTGGGGGCCGACATGTCTGCTGGTAAGTGTACTAACCAGCAGACATGTCGGGCGGACAGATTCCCACCGGATAGATTTCAAAGCTTGCTTTGAAATCTGTCGGGTGGAGAAATCTGTCCGCTAGCCCATACACACGAGCGGAGATGTCTGCTGAAACGGTCCATCGGAGTGTACGCGGCCTTAGACTGTTAAAATCTTGGCCCGTTCAGCAGGGACCGGCTGAGATTTAAACCATGTATAGGCAGGCTGAATGTACCCAAGTTGATCGATTAACTTGGGTACAACCAGCTTAATGAATTATTGCTAACAGCCGTTCTAGCTGCTAGCAGTAATCACTGTGTTCTCCCAGCAGGGACGCCCCCCCCCCCCCCCCCATCGGGAAGAACACAATGGCTCCGCGAGAGGGATTCCCCTGTCAACACTGACTGTCCCGCAGTTGCAGGAAAGAAAGTCACTCCATTAATGGGCGGCCTTACATTTCAGACATTTTTATAGCTTGAATTATACTGTCTCTTTAAAGCATTCCTATGTGTGTTTTTTCTTCTTGGTTTTCAGGGAAGGAATCCCTTTGAAGACAACAGACAAGCCACAGAGCACATAGCAAGCAATCATGAAGTCCTAGTTGCTGAGGAGGATGACGACTATGTGTCCCCTTTTGAAGATGTAGGTGATGCTGACATCAATACAAATATAGACTTTACTCAGAATAAGGAAGATTCTTCCTTGAACTCTTTACCTCTCAGTCATTCAGAAGTGATGGAAAGCAACGACTCAAACAATGAGAAAGTTTTAACAATTCCTGCTATTGATGGGACTGATGATGATGATGATGAGGAGGAGGAGGAGGCTGCTGAAGCTCCGTGATCCTGAGCTTATCCCCAAATCACATTCATCTTTGAATAATCCCTTCTTATCCTTGAATGTGAAATAGATGACTAGTAAACATGTGTTTTGGTTACAAGTCACCGTGAGCATGACTTGCTCTAAATGAAAATGAAAACCCACAAAACTTGTGACAAAAACGTACTGGAGGAAAAGACGCAGTGAGTGTTGTTGAACTGTCCCGGAACTGAGCTGTCTTTTTTTTTTTCCATACAACTCGGGGTAAAACAAAAGCAACAGCAACCTGTTGAACCTGATGACCTGCTTTTCAATACTGACCACCCTTCCAACGTATCTTATTGCAAACCGTATATGTTGGCGTCACTATACATCTCAGTCATGGCAGTTAAAGACTCCTAAGTCACTCCACTCAATCTTTTAGAACAGGGATCTCCAAACTATGGCCCTCCAGCTTCTGTGGAACTACACTTCCCATGAGGCATTGTAAAACTCTGACATTTGTAGACATGACTAGGCATGATGGGAATTGTAGTTCCTGAACACCTGGAGGGCCATAGTTTGGAGACTCCTGTTTTAGAACTTAAAATTTAAAATAAATAGCGCATCACTAAATGTTCAGGAGTGGTAAACTAATAAGATAACCACAAAAGATAAAATCAATATAAATGTATTACATAGTGAAACACATTAAATGTGCCAATGTGAAAGTCCATATGTGATGAACATACAATGCAAACAAGCTTCTTCCAAGAAAACATTGGATGTTCAATGATCAGTTAGTTGACTGAAGAGATCAAGGTTACTTCATACAAAAAAAAGATAAGGTACTCTTACCGTGTGAGGTGGACTCATCTGTTATATAACAGTGGGTCAGATGGGCTTATGGTCTCAGGGACCGGAATCAATGCGGCAGGATTTTGCAAGTTGGACAAGCGGTCTCGAAGACTTCTATGAAGTGGATCCCGAAGGCCTTCGGGATCCACTTCATAGAAGTCGTCTAGACCGTTTGTCCAACGTGCGAGATCCTGCCACATTGATTCCGGTCCCTGAGACCATCTTCATCATCTTTTTTTGTATGAAGTAACCTTGGTCTCTTTCAGTCAACTGATCATTCAACATCCAATGTTTTCTTGGAAGAAGCTTGTTTACATTGGCATTGGTTTAACATTGGCACATTTAATGTGTTTCACTATCTAATACATTTATATTCATTTTATCTTTTATCTTATTAGTTTACCACTCCTGAACATTTAGCGCTGCACTATTTATTTTAAATTCCTGTTTTACTTTGTTAGAGTGCGGGCAGCTTTTTGTTTGTTTTCACGTTTTGGTTTAAGTGCAGTTTTTTTTTCTTTCCTTCACAAATCTTTTAGAACTGTCAGTGGGAAATTGCACAACCCTTATGATTAACGCAAAACACTGCCCTGCTACAGCTTATATTTAGGGCATGTGTATAAACTACACTATGTGACCAAAAGTTTGTGAACACCCGACGACCATTACATGTACCCTATAGAGCTTGTGTATAGTAACATTCCTCCAAATAAGTGAGTTCTGTGGTTTCCAGTGAAGGGTACTGTTAATGCTACACCATAATGGGGCAACTGTATGCTTGCAGCTTTGTGCCAACACTTTTTGGGGAAGGCCCTTTTCTACTCCAGCATGACACGGGTCCGTAAATATATGATTTGAGCAGTTTAGTGTGGAGGAACAATCTGACCCTAGCCCTATTGAGCACTATTGGGATCAACTGGATTGCAAGCCTTTTTTTTTTTTTCTAACAGTACCTGGTTGGATGGGTACAATGTCCCACGGGGACTTTCCAAAGTGTTGTGGCAAGCCTCTACAGAGGAGTGGCAGGCTGTTGTAGCCAACTAAAGTGGACCTGAACTCAAAAAGTTAAGAATTGCTATAGTAAAGAGAACATTTACAAATGTTGACTGTACAGTAGTAGTAGTCTGAAAGATTTATCTTTTGTCTTGAATTCCTCCCCTTGGCCTATAGCCTCATAGCTGTACATCTGTAGGTTTTTTTTTCTCTAGTAGAATTTATGATGTCACTAACATGCTGTTGACTGTTCTCGTTGCTGGTGGCTCTGCAAGGAAAGCCCTGCCTCTACCAGGATGGCCGCCTCCTCACAGACACACTGGGGATGATTTAGGGCCCTTTCACACGGGGCGGATCAGTATTGATCCGTTCCGTGTGTGTCCGTAAGCTCAGCGGGGATCCTCCGTAAAATCACCGCTGAGCTGTCGGCTGACAGGGCGGTCTCCACACACTGTGCAAAGACCGCCTTGTCTTTCCCCTATGGGGGGATCGGATGAACACGGACTGTATGTCCGTATTCATCCGATCCGCCAGACGGAAGAAAAATAGGACATTCTTCCGTCCGAAAAATCGGATCATTGCGGATGCGGACAATTATGGGTGTCGGCGGATGTTTATCCGCCAACACCCGTAATCACATAGGGACCAATGTATGTCCCGTTTTCATCCGCAAACGGATGGATGAAAATGCGGACATACGGTCCACACATGTGAAAGGGGCCTTACTAAAACTGCAAAATCTGGTGCAGCTGTGGACAGAAGCCAATCGGTTTCTAAAAAAAAAAAAGTGTATCTTGCGTTTAAACATCTGCCCCATTGTCATATAGAAGGGATTATTTCAATCATAATTGTATTAGGCTTACCTGAAAGTAGTAATCACAGTTGCCTTGTATGTTGTGTTCACTGATGCTTGTTAAACTGTACAACAAAAGTGTTTTAACTGGTTAATAATACGTGCCCTGAAGTTCTGACACAGTATGCGTTTCAATGTCTGCTTTAAATAAGCTGTTCATTTTTTATGTTTTTTTTTTTATTCTTTGGGAAAGGACTAAGTAAGGTGAAGAACATTTGTTAAATAAAATTGTGATCAGAAAATAATCTCCCGCCAAGAATTATATTTTGTTCAGTAATTTAACTAAAAAGAAGCAGAGTTTGTCCTTTTGGAGCCTTTTACCTTCGGGATATACTGACGCTTAGAGGATTTGACCCTTACAAACCAAAATCTTTTGGCCAGCACAGGATAATCTCTCCTACTACCAGCCTCTGTTTTTTGCTAGTGTCCTAGGAGGATGGATGCCTTCTCCTCAGCTCTGCTTTGTAAAAAAGATGACCTATTTTTTTTTATTCAAGAAATGTTCATGCTCTTCCCCACATTGCTGCTAGGTGTTCCTTTTCTTCTTTTTTGTCTTAGCCGCTTGCCGACCAGCCACCGCAGTTTTACGGCGGCAGGTCGGCTCTGCTGGGCGAGATCACGTAGATCTACGTCATCTCGCCGAGCAGCCAATAGGGGCGCGTGCTCGCCCCTGATGCCGACGAGCGTGCCTGGCGGGCGCGATCACTGCCGGGCACCCGCGATCGTTTGTTACAGAGCGATAACTGGGAGCTGTGTGTGTAAACACACAGCTCCCGGTCCTGTCAGGGAGGTAAATGACCTATCGCCTGTTAATACAATGTATGAACAGCGATTTGTCATGTTCCCATGTCAGTCCACCCCCCCCCCCCCTCAGTTAGAACACACCCAGGGAACATGATTAACCCCCTCCTCGCCCCCTAGTGTTAATCCCTTCCCTGCCAGTGGCATTTTTATAGTAATCAATGCATTTTTATAGAACTGATCGCTATAAAAATGCCAATGGTCCCAAAAATGTGTCAAAAGTGTCCGATGTGTCCACCATTAGGTCGCAGTACCGATAAAAATCGCTGATCGCCACCATTACTAGTAAAAAAAAAATATTAATAAAAATGGCATAAAACTATCCCCTATTTTGTAAATGCTATAACTTTTGCGCAAACCAGTCAATAAACGCTTATTGCGATTTTTTTTTTTTTTTTTTAATGAAAAATATGTAGAAGAATACGTATCGGCCTAAATAAACTGAGAAAAAGTTTTTTTTTATTACAGCAAAAAGTCAAAAATATTATTTTTTCTTTCAAAATTGTCGCTCTATTTTTGCTTATAGCGCAAAAAATAAACCGCAGCGGTGATCAAATACCACCAAAAGAAAGCTCTATTTGTGGAAAAAAAAGGATGCCAATTTTGTTTGGGAGCCAGGTCGCACGACCGCGGAATTGTCATTTAAAGCGACGCAGTGCCGAATCGCAAAAAGGGGCCCGAGCAGCAATATGGTCCGGGGCTGAAGTGGTTAAACTTATATTTGAGATATGAATAGGGGCATTTTGGGCACACCCAGGCCCGGTGAAACACAAACTACAAAAGAAAACTTGAAAACAGTAACTAGTACAACGTTTCCAAGAACTACTCACGCTCAGATACATCAAGGTAGAAGACTATTGTAAAAGGGAATCTTTCATGCATCTTCCCCTGTTTGTTCCCGTGAGTTTGTGGGATCATAATCTGCTTCAGTCTGTGCTTCAGGGGCCGGTTCACACTGCAGCGAATTCTATTGTGCATTCGATCCGTTGCGATTACTCAAATTCGCAAGTCATTTTACCAACATGTTTTCCATTAGTGCTGTTCACATCAATGCTTTGCGAATCTAAGCTGCGTAAAAAAGGGTCCTGTGCAAGTTTGATCCATATGCGATTCTAATTCAGTTCTATAGACTGGCATACCCTAAAATTGCGGCCGCAAATCGCGTGATATTGAAGTCGCAGTAGTGTGAACCGGCCCTTAGAAACCGATAATTGAACCCATTTGAGACCTTCCTCTCTCTACTCCCATCATTTTTGTTGGTCTGCAAGGCGTGTGTCTGAACTGGCAGCTTATCCAGTAAGGAACCTATTTTGGTTTTGCAAAGGAACAAGGTGGTGTTGAGAGCAGCTTAGAACTTCCTATCTGTCTCGATTTGTTTCTGCCCTTCAACTCAATTAGGATTTCATTTTTCTGTCTTTCTATCCAGTTTACCCAAAAGAAAATCTTCCTCCATTATCTGGATGTGGTTCCAGCTGTGGGAGTATCGCAAAGCTACTGGTTCTCTGTCATCCCTGATGGTCCTTGTAAGGGTGCACTGGTTTCTGAATCCATTATGTCTAGGTGGTTTAGACATACCATATCTTTATGGTTTCAAGGATCAGGTTGCACCACTTCCTTTCAAGGTTTACTCTACTAGATCTACTAGTACTTCTTGGGCTTTTCAACATCAAGTAATGGTTAACACAGATTTGCAAGGCTGCTATCTGGTCTTTTATTTACACGTTCTTCAATTTCAAGGTGGATGTTACAGGCTCATCTGATGCCAACCTCAGGGGGGTTAAAGTGGTTGTAAATTTCAGACATAAAATATGAACAAACATATCCCTTTATAGTGTGTGCTCTTGAGAAAAGTACAAAGTGTTATTTCTATCTGCTGCTTCACTCTATCACAGGGGTCTCCAAACTTTCTAAACAAAGGGCCAGATTACTGTCCTCCAGACTTTAAGGGGGCCGGATTGACTACAAAATCCCCTATCATTGGTGTCATTGGCAGGACTCCTGCCCCATCATTGGGAGGACTTCTGCCCCATCATTGGTGTCATTGGGATGACTTCTGCCCCATCATTGGTGTCATTGGGAGGACGTCTGCCCCATCATTGGTGTCATTGGGAGGACTTCTGCCCCATTATTGGTGTCATTGGGAGGACTTCTGCCCCATCATTGGTGCCAATGAATAAAAAAGCACCCAGAGGGCCGGATAAAATCAACCAAAGGGCCACATGTGGCTCCCGGGCCGCAGTTTGGAGACCGCTGCTCTATCAGCATGAGTCCCTTCTGACGAGTTTTCCTGTTAGAGGTTAGACCTCTAACTCGGGCTGGATCTTCCTATGCCAATGAAGTTTCTTCCCCCTCTGGTTGAGGAGAAGGGACTTCTTTGCGCCCATGGGTCCGGATTTCAGCCGGTGAGGGTTTGATGGAGGCTATTTCGGCCCCCCCCTCCCCATACGAGGTGCAATAATAAGGGTCCCCCCCTGCGTAGCTTGATCCTTAACCCCCGGGAAACAGATGTGGACAATATTGCTAGCTGGTTGGGCTAGCTTCCCCCAGCGGAACTTTAGAATTGCTTGGGACAAAATACCTTGTTAATCTGGTATCAAGTTGTACCTTCTGAACCGATAATGATTATTTGCTCATTGTGGTTCATGTACGTCACATGTTTTTCTTTTCCTTGTTATGTTTTTTTTTTTCTCAATAAATACAGATTATACAAAAAAATATGCCTGGGGGGATCCAACATCTCTACTTTTACAGTGTGGGCTGCAGGGGCTCAACCCTTCAGCAGACGCATACAACTATCATACCTGGCACTTCTGCTGCGGCACCATGTTGTATGCCATTTGTATCCCTTTGTTTCAGGCAACTACCCCCGCACCTTGGGCATGTTTACTCCTAGTTTTACTCAAGTACCGTCTTAGTTTTTTTTTAGCTAATGGGACATATCTGTGTGCTATGTTTTATGCCCTCATTCACTGTATGAGAAGGCTCAGGGGCAAGCTGCGAGATTCTCTCCCTAGCTTCAGCGTTCACATAATGCCAGGGGAGGCATTCGTTACTGTGTGGGTGAATGTGGTCACCATTTTACTGTTTCGTATGGTTAGTCCTGGGCCAGAGGGTGGCTTGTCCTGCTGGAGCAGCATGGGCGTACTGAGAGCGCACGGCTGGAAAGGTGCACTGGGGCACACAACTGCACCTGCGACCTTAAATGGGTAGCATTCCTGTGGCTGACATTTTGACTATGAGCATTTTCCATGCCTTTTTCCTGCCACTCCTTGAGTGCACATGGTGACACTGTAGGGGCAGCTTCTTCCCTTCACTGCAGTAACATGATCTGGTGCAGGAAAATCTGTAGGTAAAAGTATGAAGGAGCTGAAACTTTTGGGAGTGGAAGAAGATTTTAAGGATTTGAAGCGTGCTCTCATTGACTTCAATGTTAAAAAACAAAAAAAAGCTTAATATTTTAAAAAGTATAAATAGTAGAAAAAAAACGAAGAAGTCCCATCATTGGATGAAAGAGCTGAACATTTTAAAAGCTGAACGGTTTTGATAGCTGAAAGTATGCAGAAGTTCCGCAGAGCCAAAAAACGTATGGAATAATAAAATAAAAAATAAATTAAAAAAAGAACAATAATACTGGGAATGCTTGGAGAGCATTCCCACTAAATATGCATGGTATTGTCATAAAATGTGTTTGGGGACATGTATCCATGCAAAAAAAGTTTTAAAAACTGAAGTTTTTTCAGGAGCAGTGATTTTAATAATGCTTAAAGTGAAATATTCCTTTAAATTTCGTACCTGGGGGGGTGTCGGTAGTATGCCTGTAAAGTGGCGTGTTCTTCCAGTATTTAGAACAGTCCCTACGTTTCTAAAGGAAAAAACCTTAGTTACACTTACCGGTAACGGTATTTCTATGAGTCTTTCAGGACAGCACTTGGAGAGAGCGTAGCTCCACCCACTTCCCAGGAAACACTGCAGTCACTGCTATAACTTCCGCCCACCTCCACCATGGCCTCAGTTGTATACGAGCACCTCCGGCCATACTGAAATGAGATAAGCAGAACATAGCAACCAAAACATGTTAGTACAACACACATATATACAGGGAGTGCAGAATTATTAGGCAAGTTGTATTTTTGAGGATTAATTTTATTATTGAACAACAACCATGTTCTCAATGAACCCAAAAAACTCATTAATATCAAAGCTGAATATTTTTGGAAGTAGTTTTTAGTTTGTTTTTAGTTTTAGCTATTTTAGGGGGATATCTGTGTGTACAGGTGACTATTACTGTGCATAATTATTAGGCAACTTAACAAAAAACAAATATATACCCATTTCAATTATTTATTTTTACCAGTGAAACCAATATAACATCTCAACATTCACAAATATACATTTCTGACATTCAAAAACAAAACAAAAACAAATCAGTGACCAATATAGCCACCTTTCTTTGCAAGGACACTCATGCAGCCTGCCATCCATGGATTCTGTCAGTGTTTTGATCTGTTCACCATCAACATTGCGTGCAGCAGCAACCGCAGCCTCCCAGACACTGTTCAGAGAGGTGTACTGTTTTCCCTCCTTGTAAATCTCACATTTGATGATGGACCACAGGTTCTCAATGGGGTTCAGATCAGGTGAACAAGGAGGCCAGGTCATTAGTTTTTCTTCTTTTATACCCTTTCTTGCCAGCTACGCTGTGGAGTACTTGGACGCGTGTGATGGAGCATTGTCCTGCATGAAAATCATGTTTTTCTTGAAGGATGCAGACTTCTTCCTGTACCACTGCTTGAAGAAGGTGTCTTCCAGAAACTGGCAGTAGGACTGGGAGTTGAGCTTGACTCCATCCTCAACCCGAAAAGGCCCCACAAGCTTATCTTTGATGATACCAGCCCAAACCAGTACTCCACCTCCACCTTGCTGGCGTCTGAGTCGGACTGGAGCTCTCTGCCCTTTACCAATCCAGCCACGGGCCCATCCATCTGGCCCATCAAGACTCACTCTCATTTCATCAGTCCATAAAACCTTAGAAAAATCAGTCTTGAGATATTTCTTGGCCCAGTCTTGACGTTTCAGCTTGTGTGTCTTGTTCAGTGGTGGTCGTCTTTCAGCCTTTCTTACCTTGGCCATGTCTCTGAGTATTGCACACCTTGTGCTTTTGGGCACTCCAGTGATGTTGCAGCTCTGAAATATGGCCAAACTGGTAGCAAGTGGCATCTTGGCAGCTGCACGCTTGACTTTTCTCAGTTCATGGGCAGTTATTTTGCGCCTTGGTTTTTCCACACGCTTCTTGCGACCCTGTTGACTATTTTGAATGAAGCGCTTGATTGTTCGATGATCACGCTTCAGAAGCTTTGCAATTTTAAGAGTGCTGCATCCCTCTGCAAGATATCTCACTATTTTTAACTTTTCTGAGCCTGTCAAGTCCTTCTTTTGACCCATTTTGCCAAAGGAAAGGAAGTTGCCCAATAATTATGCACACCTGATATAGGGTGTTGATGTCATTAGACCACACCCCTTCTCATTACAGAGATACACATCACCTAATATGCTTAATTGGTAGTAGGCTTTCGAGCCTTTACAGCTTGGAGTAAGACAACATGCATAAAGAGGATGATGTGGTCAAAATACTAATTTGCCTAATAATTCTGCACTCCCTGTATATATATATACATATATCCACCAGAAAAGAGAAGGGTGGGTTATCGGTGCTGTCCTGAAAGACTCATAGAAATACCGTTACCGGTAAGTGTAACTAAGGTTTTCTCACTTCGTCTTTCAGGACAGCACTTGGAGATAACCGAGTACTTACTCTAGGGTGGGACCACCGCTTGCAGGACCTTCCTGCCAAAAGACTGCTCCGCCGCTGAGAGCAGATCCGTCCTGTAGTGGCGAGTAAAAGTGGAAAAACTCGTCCACGTAGCTGCCTTGCAGATAAGCTCTGATGAAGCTCCAGCCCGTTCTGCCCAGGAGGTTGCCACTGCCCTTGTAGAATATGCCACCACCCCTGGGGGAGGTTCTATACCCCTAGCCTTATAGGCCTCATGGATAGCCATACGGAGCCATCTGGCTAGTGTACTTTTGGAAGCACCGTACCCCCTACGTACACCCGAGAACAACACAAACAGAGAATTGGATTTTCTAATTTCCCTGGTGACTTCCAGGTAGTGCATAATGCACCTTCTGACATCTAAGGTGTGAAACTCTTCTTCCCTTGAACCGGAAGGAGCCGGACAAAAGGTAGGTAACACTATTTCTTGTGTCCTATGGAAGGCCGATACCTCCTAGCCGAGGTGACGGCTACTAAAAGGACCGCTTTCAGGGTCCAAAATTTTAAAGATGCTTCTAACAGTGGTTCGAAAGGTCTTTTTGTCAAACCCCCCAAAACTACCGATAAGTCCCACTTGGGAAAAAATTTAAAGGGGGAAGGCCTAGCCCTGGCCAATGCTTTAAAAAATCTGATGACCTAGGGATCTAGAGATAACCGTCTCTCTAGAAATACTGATAGCGCAGCAACCTGCGCTTTCAGGGTGCTGGCTGCCAGACCCTTGTCCATCCCGTCCTGTAAAAACTCCAGGACCGAAAAATTATTCATAGGGGAACAATTCTTTGAACTGCACCAGGAATTAAAGACCCTCCAGGTCTTGAAATAAATCGCCCTGGTAACTTCCTTTCTGCTACTAAGTAGCGTATCCACTAACCGTTTAGATAAACCCTTCCTACTCAGGATTAACTCTTCAGTAACCAGGCCGCCAGGTTGAGCCGATCCACGTTGGGATGGAACAGAGGACCCTGGTATAACAAGTCCTTTCTGACTGGAAGTAGCTGATGAGGTTCTATTGCCAGTTTCAGCAGAGTTGAAAACCAAGGCCTTTTGGGCCAGTATGGGGCTATCAGGATAAGAGTCGTATTTTCTACCTGAAGTTTCCGCAGAACTAATGGAATCATTTGTACTGGGGGGAAAGCATAACACAAACGGAAGGGCCAATGCTGAACTAACGCATCTAGACCCTCCGCTTGATCCAGTCTGTTGAGGGAAAAGAAAACCGGAACCTTGGCGTTGGCTTGGGACGCAAACAGGTCTATCTGAGGGGTTCCCCACCTGCTCCTGCTTAGGAAGTCTGCCAGGTGGTTTAAACTGCCCTTTAGGTGTACTGCAGACAGAGATGCCAAGTTTGTCTCTGCCCAGTAAAGCATGTGTAGGGCCAGATCAGGAGAACCCTGCTCCTCGTGCCCCCCTGCCTTGAGACGTAAGCTACCGCTGTAGCATTGTCTGACAGTATCTGGACATGCTGACCCTGTATTGTCTCCTGGAAGGCCCAAAGCCCCAGGCAAACGGCTTTGAGTTCCCTCCAATTGGAGGATCTCTTGGCCTCTTCCCTGGACCAGGACCCCTGAGCCAACTGACCTCTGAGGTGAGCACCCCACCCCCAGGAGCTGGCATTCGTAGTCAGGACCATTGTAGCGGGGAAGGACCACACTAGACCCTGACTCAAATTTGCGTAAGTCCTCCACCACCAAAGTTTCCTTTTTACTGAAGCTGGAACCCTGATCTCCTTCTCTAAGGGTTCTCCATGCGTCCAATTCTGTAGAATCGCCTGCTGGAGACTCCTTGAATGCAGGCGGGACCACTGAACCGCAGGAATGGAGGATGCGAGTAGTCCCAGGGTGGACATAGCTGCACGAGCTGAAACTGACAGGTTCGTCTGCACTGCCTTCACTGCTGCCTGAACCTTGATTATTTTCTCCTCTGGTAGAAACAACTTCTCCTGGATGGAGTCTATGGTGTACCCCAGGAAGACTATGACCTGAGAGGGGACTAGATTTGACTTCTCTCTGTTCATAATCCAACCTAGGCCCTCCAAATGGGCCTGAGTCCTCCACAGGTCTTTGAGAAGCTGATCTTCTGTCTTGGCGAACAACAGGAGGTCGTCCAAGTATGGAATTACCGAAACTCCTTTCAGCCTTAGAGGTGCCAAGGCCTCTGTCACCACCTTCGAAAAGATCCTCGGAGAGGAGGAGAGACCGAACGGCAGGGCCCTGAACTGAAAGTGTTTGATCTCGCTTCCTGTCCTGATTGCTAGACGCAGGAAACGCTGAGAAGAGGCTCTTATCGGGACGTGAAGATAAGCACCCCTTAGGTCTATCGAAGCCAGAAAGCAACCCGCTGGAAGAAGCCTTCTGACCGAGTAGATGGTATCCATCCGGAACCTCTTGTACTTGATTGACCGATTCAGGAATTTTAAGTTCAGAATCAAACGAAATGTTCCTGCCGTTTTTTTTTTACTAGAAATACATGGGAGTAGCAACCCGTCCCCTGCTCTTGTTGGGGTACCGGGGTGATCACCCTCTGCTGGAGAAATTCCTCTAACAGTGACAACATTGCCCTGGATTTCTCCTGATCCCTGGGTAGCTGAGTCGCGTAGAAACGGTGGTTTCTCTGAGAACTCCAGCGCGTAGCCCTCTGCAATAACCTTGAGGATGTACGCACTGGAAGTCGTCTCTGCCCACTGTGGAAGGAACGACTGAAGACGTCCTCCCACAGGCGGGCGACCGTCACTGGGGTTTAGTGGGCTGGCTAGGGGAGCGAAACACCCCGGGTCTCCCTCTACCCCTCTGAGGCCGCCAGGACCTTCCACCCTGACCTTTTTGTGCCTCTTTAGGATCTTGGGGCTGGAAAAAAGGATGACATTTTTTCCTGGTCCGCGGTACTACCTTCTTTAAGGGGAAGGCTTTTTTCCTATCCGCCGTCCTATCCAGAACAGTGTCCAGACCGGCGCCAAATACCAGATCTCCATCGAAGGGCAAGCCACATAACTTAGCCTTCGAAGCCGTGTCCCCTGTCCAGGTTTTGACCCAGAGAGCCCGCCTGGCCGAATTCACTAGGGCCGAGGAACGGGCTGATATTCTCACTGACTCGGCTGAGGCATCCGCCATGTAGCCTACTGCCTTCAGAAGAATCGGAAAGGACTCTAGCAACTCTCTGCGTGAGGTCCCGGACTCAATGTGACCCTTTAGCTGTTCCAACCAATGCTCAAGGTTCCTGGCCACCACTGTGGATGCCATAGCTGGTTTGAGGTTGGCCATGGAGGCATCCCAAGCCTTCTTTAAGAGCGCCTCTGCTCTTTTATCTAGGGGATTCTTTAAGGTGCCCGTATCCTCAAAGGCCAAGTCCGTATTTCGGGATACCTTTGAAAATGCAGCATCCAGCTTAGGTTTATTATTCCATACCTGCGCTGGATCCTCATCAAAAGGAAATCTCCTCTTAAGTGACCGGGAAAAGAAAGGAGCCCTCTCTGGGTCTTTCCACTCCCTTTTAACCGCATCTGACAATACTCTATGTACTGGAAAGGTTCGATGCTTGACTTTGTCTAAACCCTGGTACATCTTGTCATGCAGAGATAAATGTGTCTTATCCACCTTAACGTTTAAGGTGGAATGAATAGTTTTCAGCAAGTCATCCACCTCTTCTAAGGACAACTTATAACGTGAGGAAGAAGGTTCTCCTGTATCTTCTTCTTCCGCCTCTGACCCTGAGACTAGGCTGCTAGGTTCTTCCTCCTCGGACTCACTACCTGCCCCTCTATAATCCAAGGGCGCACTAGTGGAGGCCTTAGCTGCTGACCCTGACGCCGCCCCTCTGTCCAAGTAGGAGCGGAACGACTGAAAGGTCTCTTCTAGCTCCTTCCGAAAGGAAGAGAGCATCTCTTTGGGTTGTTTGGAGGCTGCACTAGGGGAGGCTTCCCCTTTGACTGCGATGCATGCCTTGCATAACGGCTTAGTCCAAGACCCTTTAAGGGTTGTTTTGCAGGTAGCACACCGTTTCTTAGGAGGGGGCACTGCAATTTTTAGCTTTTCTTTAGCTTTCTGAAAAACACAAAAGACAACAACCCCATGTTTAACTTTTTGTGTCTCAGACCCAAACCACCACCACCACAAAACAGCCAGTGAACAAAAACACACCAGGTCCCATCACCGCTGTACCAAAACAGACAACACTCTCCCAGGGACGTGACTAGGGTGAGTGAGGCAGGCTCCTCTCCCCAAAGGGGCAGTAGGAGGGACATAACAAGGAACCAGGTAGACTTAAACCGCTGTTTTCCTACCTGGGCCAGGCTGGTGCATGTGGCTCCTGCTCCCGCCACCTCCGCTGCGTCTTCTGGCTCCATTTTCCCAGAACGCGGCGATCGTTTGTGCGCCTCCTTTTAAAAGTCCCGGTTAACCCCACCGCTGTGGGAACCGGAAATTGCACCGCCGAGGCCGCCCCTCCCTTCTGCGTTCCAGCGGCCGGAACCGGAAGCCGCCACGCGCCGCCGGAAGTCCCGCCTCCACCGGAAATGACGTCGCCCGCCCTCCGTACCGGGACATTGCAGACCCCAGGAGACCGGCATCTAACCGCCCCAAAAACGGCCTGTAATGCCCAGCCTATTGGCGCGGAACCTCCGGCAGCCTTTACCCTCGCCGGGCTCGAGAAGAGGGGAGCACCGAAACATCCCCCACGCGTCAGGGGGGAGGTTGGGTCTGCCTCCTGAACAAAACAACCGATCGCAGGTATGCTCTTCCATCCATCTCCCCCTGGAGAGAGTCCAGCATCCTCCTGGTTCCCTGCAGCGCTTCCACCATGGCCGGAGGAAACACTACAACTGAGGCCATGGTGGAGGTGGGCGGAAGTTATAGCAGTGACTGCAGTGTTTCCTGGGAAGTGGGTGGAGCTACGCTCTCTCCAAGTGCTGTCCTGAAAGACGAAGTGAGAAAAGTAATTTAAAACTACTTGCTAATAAGTCATTGAAAAAAACGTTATGGTCCCCCCCCCCCCCCAGTCTATTACCATGCCCTTTGGGTCTGGTATGAATATTAAGGGAAACCCAAACCAAAATGAAAAAAAAAACATTGCGTGGGAGTCCCCCCAAATTCCATACCAGGTCCTTCAGGTCTGTTATGGATTTTGAGGGGAAGCCAGCGCCAAAATTTAAATAGAACAGCAGAGGGCGGGAAAACCAGTCACGTGCGTGGATGACTCCGCCCCCCTCTGATGCAACGGGAAAATGCTACGGGTTTACCCAGTGACCCCGTCTCCGTCTGACGCAACGGAGGTTTCCTGCGCACGTCATGGGTGACCCGCCCTCATCTATTTTAAAGCTTTCATGGCGGGTGTAGTGTCATTCAACGGGAACTACCCATGGAGGCTGATCGTGTCAGCTCAAGAATGGATGGAATTCGCTGTAAATTTTTATTTTTTAATCGACTTGTCCCAAGCTGTCTTCTGTGTTTTTTAAACATTTTTTACACTTTTTTGTGTGCAATGGTAGGGGTACCGCTCTCTCATCCCCCCCCCTTTTCCTGTGGCCTGCCAGGGTGCATGCTCAGTTAAGGGTCTGGTATGCATTTTTGGGGGGGAACCCCACGCAATTTTTTTTTTTAATTTTGGTGCGGGGTTCCCCTTAAAATCCATTTTGAGGAGGACCCCTACGCCATTTAAAAAAAAAATCGGTGCAGGATTCTCCTTAACCACTTCCATACAGGGCACTTACGCACCTTCACGCCCAAGCCAATTTTCAGCTTTCAGCCATGTCGCACTTTGAATGACAATTGCGCGGTCATGCTACACTGTACCCAAACAAAATTGGCGTCTTTTTTTCCCCACAAATAGAGCTGATATTTGATCACCTCTGCTATTTTTTTTTTTTGCGCAACAACGAAAAAAAGACTGAAAATTTTGAAAAAAAAAAAAAATTATTTTTTTTCCTGTTAATTTTTTTGAAAATAAGTAAGTTTTCTCTTTCAATTACGGGCACTGATATGGCGGCACTGATGGGCACCGATAAGATGGTACTGATGGGCACCGATGAGGTGGCACTGATAGGCGGCGCTGGTATGCAGCACTGATGGACACTGGGGTGGCACTGATGGACACTGGGGTGGCACTGATGGACACTGGGGTGGCACTGATGGACACTGTGGGGTGGCACTGATGGACACTGTGGGGTGGCACTGATAGATCCATGTTGCCAATCAGTGCCCATTTGTGGGCACTGATTGGCATCTTTTTTTTACTGTCTTTTTTTTTTTACAATTTTTTTTTTTGCCCCCTTTTTTTTTCCTGGTCGTCTAGTGTGGGCTTCCCTGGTGGTCCAGTGTGGCGATCCGAGGGGGGGGCTGCGCTGATAAACAATCAGTGCGAACCCCCCCTGTCAGGAGAGCCGCCGATCAGCTCTCCTCTACTTGCGTCTGTCAGACGCAAGTGAGGAAGAGCCGTCAACGGCTCTTCCTGTTTACATCGTGATCAGCCGTCATTTAACACGGCTGATCACGTGGTAAAGGGTCTCCGTGAGAGACACTTTACCTAGATCGGTGTTGCGGGGTGTCAGACTGACACCTGCAACAACGATTGCCGCGATGCGCGCCCCGGCTAAATGTCCTGACGACGTCATATGACGTCCAGTCAGGAACTAACAACCACTTTGCCGACGTCAATTTGTCATTGGCGGGCGGCAAGTGGTTAATATCCACACCAGACCTGTAGGGCCTGGTATGGAATTTGGGAGAACCCCCACGCAATGTTTTTTTTTTGGTTTGGGGTTCCCCTTAATGTTCATACCAGACCCAAAGGGCCAATCTTTGGCCCAGTTGATTGACTTTTACCTACAGCCACTGATATGTAAACTACCAGCATATATCAAGGACACTAAATGATTTCTTGGGAAAAATTGAGTGCCTTCAAGCACTTTGATGACGACTGGAAACTTGCAACAATGGACTTTGCTTCTTTATACACATGTATACCAAATGAAGCTGGACTACAAGCAGTTAGACATTTTTTGGCAGGTTCAGAATGACCTAATATGACAAGCAAATTCTTGATTTAATGTCTGGACTTTGCTTTAACAAACAATCATTTTGAATTAGTGATTAGTGTTATAAAAATGCACCGATTACTGTATAAATGTCACTGGCAGGGAAGGGGGACACTTGGGGGCAATCAAGGTGTTCCCTCACTGTGTTCTAACTGTAGGGGGATGGGACTGACTAGGGGAAGAGTGAGATCGGTGTTCATACGTTGTATGAACACACAATCAGTCTCCTCTCCCCTGAAAGAACCGGGACCTGTGACCGTGCCCGGCGGACATTGCGCCTTCTGGGCACTGTCATCGGCTCTGACGGCAAGCCACGGGCGCATGCGCCTAGTGGCCAAAAGGTGAAGCGATGTAAGGTAATGTTGCTTTGCCCAGCCTTGCCATTCTGCTGCAGTAAAACAGTGGCAGCTGGTCGGCAACCAGTTAATGTGAACCGAGTTCAGTCTTAGGTCTCGAAATGAAAAAAAAATCCCAGTTTTTATACTTTCATTTTGTAAAATCCAGTGCAAGTCTTCCATCAGATTTTGTAATGGAAGTGACGTTCCAGCACGGCCATCTTGGTACACCCCGCAATCGACCACAGTAAGGATACAGTGAGAAGGCAGTAACCCACAAGAGTTTTGCATTTCACACTTATTTTTACAAGTAAACTCAGCTTATATAGTGAAATACAGTATTAGAAATATGTGAGACGTTTTGATGTTACATTTTAAAAATGGCGGCAAGCCTGCTGATCTCACAGGTTTGGTAATCTGGAAGAACACCGCTGCTTTTAAAATTCAATATCAAAACAGACGAATTTCAAAATATGTATTTCAGTATATAAGCTGAGTTTACTGGTAATAAGTGTGAAGGGCTCCGGTGCGTGTAAAAAAAAAAAAAAGGTCTGCTCGCCGCCTTCTCACGGTGGCTGAGTGTGGGGTGTAGCAAGATGTCCATGCCAGAAAGTCATTTCCGTTACAAAATCTGATGGAACACCGTCACATGACTTAAATTCCTCTTCCTTCAAAGTCCAAGAAAAAGCAAGGAGGTGAGGTTACTAAAAGCTAGGGACATCACTTCCAGGGAGGGACAATGTTCCTGTGTGGCCAGTGGCCCTGCTGTGAAGGGCTTTGAGTGATGATTAGCACAGGAGAAGGGAGCTGGACACGGGGGGAACCATCAGTGTAGCTGGAAGTGCTCTGGGGGTCTCCGCTCACACTCTACAATGATCACTATACATTAATCAGTTGCCGACCAGCCACTGCAGTTCTACTGTGACAAGTTGGCTAGGCTGCACGAATTGCCATACCGGTACGTCGGTTTGTGCACTGTCTTTTGTGGGCGTGCGCCTGCGAGTCCAACAGGCTCAATGTCCGCCTGGCCACTCGCAATCATAGGGAAAGAGAGGCAGAATGGGAATCTGCCTTTGTAAACGAGAGAGATAGATAGATCAGCTGTTCCTAGTGTTCAGGAACAGCGATCTCTCTCTCTACTTCCAGTCAGTCCTTCCCCCGAACAGTTAGTAAGCACCTCCCTACAGAACACTTAACCCTTTGATCGGCCCCTAGTGTTAACCCCTTCCCTGCCAGTGACATTTATACATTCATCACTCACACTCTTTTTTTTTTTAAATATTCATTCTTTATTTCTTTTCATATCATACAAAATTTTCAATTGTTCATTTAAAAAAAAACCAGAGGAGACTGTTCGTTATAACTATAAACACA
This sequence comes from Rana kukunoris, assembly GCA_029574335.1. Classification (NCBI taxonomy): domain Eukaryota; kingdom Metazoa; phylum Chordata; class Amphibia; order Anura; family Ranidae; genus Rana; species Rana kukunoris. The sequence goes on along the minus strand of CM056051.1, from coordinate 484,162,484 downwards.
TAGTTTAAACATTGATATATATTGTCCTATCATAAATCTTGACTTATATCAGGAGGTGAGTAATCTCTTAGTTAAGGAGGGAACACCCACTCTTTCTCATTCTAGTTGATATTATCGCTTTTACTACTTGGCCCCTCTCCCTTTGACCCTTTCCAGCCGACATTCCTCTCTCCTCAGGTGATACACCCTTTTTTCTCCAGCCATGGCTTCCACATGTCCTCAAAGTCTCTAAGTTTTCCCCTTTTTATATAGACTGCTCTTTCTTTACAGAGGGACTCATTGACTGCCTCAATCCAGTCACTTACTGCCGGTGGTGAAGTTGCCTGCCACCTCATGGCTATTAGTTTTCTAGCTTGGAATAAACATCTTAATATTGCGACTGTGGTATTTCTTTTCTCCTTCCGTTCCTGCCTATAACCCAGTACACACAGTGTGGCCTCCATTTCTAGTGAGATTGTAAATATATCTCTCAAGATGTCCAACACACCCTTCCAGTACCGGACCAGCTTTGGACAGCGCCACACCATGTGTACTAGGTCTCCCTGCCCCGGGCATCTAGGGCATTTATCATCTGGTCTTTTGCCGAATTTAAAAAGTCTCTTTGGCGTATAGTAAGCTCTATTTATCAACATCAGGTGGGAGATTTTCTGGGGGGGTGAAAGTGAGACCTTTGATCCCATCTCTAATATTCTCTTCCACTGTTCTTGTGATATTTCCCCTATATCTTCCTCCCATCTTTCTCTTACTTTGAGCAGATGTGCCCCTGTATTGATCTTTTTGATTATCTGCATGTATATTTCAGATATGAGGCCCTTAGTTGGTCCCCCTTTAGCTAATTTTTGAAACAGGAACATTTTGGACCACCCTAATTTTTGTGTCCTAAACTGGGCTTCAAGAGCGTGGCCTACTTGTAAATAGGTAAAGAATGAGTGTTGCGGGATATTAAATTCTAATCTCAGATCCTGAAATTTTTTATAGGTATCGCCCTCATACAGGTGTATCAACCTTTTTATACCGCATTTTTCCCATTCCCCCACCTTTCCTAACCGTAGTATTTCTTGTAGCTTAACATTGTTCCACAGGGGAGTATACTCATTAAATCCAGTGTAGCCCATTAGCCTCTTAACTTTTTCCCAAATTTTTATTATCATTTTAACTGTTGGTATCCTATATCTAAAGGAGTTTGCTTCGAGTAATTCAATGACCGAGTCATGTGGGGCCCCACTCAGCATTACTCTCCCACTAGAGGTCTCCCCTCCCTGGGTATTACATCCCATTAGTTGTTGCAATTGTGCTGATAGATAATAAGCCTCAGGGTGGGGGACAGCCAGTCCCCCTTCCACTACTGGAAGCTGCAGTGTACGTAATCGAATCCTGGGTTGTCCCCCTTTCCATATTAGTTCCCTAAAAAGGGTTTCGATTTTGTTGAACCATTTTCTACCAATCCAGACCGGGCTATTATGCATTATATACAGCAGCTGTGGCTGCCAGATCATCTTAATTAAGCTACATCTGCCAGCCACTGATAACGGGAGCCGTTTCCAGATACCAATTTTTTGTTTAAATTTAACCAGTAGTGGGGTTAGATTTTTATCTATGTATTGTTTGGGGTCTTTCGTTACTCGTATCCCTAGATATTTCAATGTATCCACTACCTTCACTTGTGGTATTCCCACTATCCCAGCTTCTCTAATTGGATCTACCGGTAATAGCTCTGATTTTCCCCAATTTATTTCCAATCCCGTGAAGCTACCGAATTCCTCCACTATGCTCATGGCTCGTACCAGGGAATTTTCCGTGTCGCCCAGATAGAGAAGGATATCATCGGCATAGAGCGCAATTCTTTCGTCCCCCATCCTTCTTTGGAATCCAAGTAACTCAGTACTTGACCTTATGGCAATCGCCAGTGGCTCCATCGCTAGGGCAAAGAGAAGGGGTGACAAGGGACACCCCTGTCTCGTTCCCCTCTCTAGGAGAATCTTTTTTGAAAATTCATTATTAATTTTAATTTTGGCACTAGGGTCATTATAAAGCATTTTTATCCAGCCAGTAAATTTCGGACCAAATCCGAACTTTCCCAGCACCCTCCAGATATATCCCCATTCTACACTGTCAAATGCTTTTGTCACATCTAGTGACACTACAGCTCTCGTTCCCTCTAAATCTGTCGGGGTTTGCAAATTTAAAAAGGTCCTTCTTATATTTGTGCTGGTGGATCTATTGGCTATGAATCCCGTTTGATCTGGATGGATCAGTTTTGAAATCAATCTATTAAGTCTCGCAGCCAAGACCTTAGCTACTATTTTGGCATCCGAGCACAAGAGGGAAATTGGTCTGTATGACGCTGGGTCTAAGGGGTCCTTGCCTTCTTTTAATATAAGTATTATGGTTGCCTCCATCATTGACACTGGAAGTCTCCCCTCAATGTCTGCTCCATTCAATGCGTTTAACAGCTCAGGAAGTAATATTTCTCCATAGTACTTATAAATTTCTGTCGGGAGTCCATCTGGGCCAGGTGACTTTTGATTTGCCATATCAGATACTGCTTGCTGTATTTCTGTTAATGATATCGGATGTTCCAACTCGTCTCTTTCTACTTGGGTAATAGCCGGGATCTCTAACCTCCCCAGGAACTCCTCCATCTCTGCCTCCATCCCCACCTTCTGTGTAGTATACAGCTTTTCGTAATATCCCTGAAATGTCCGCACTATCTCTGCTGTATCTGTTGTTATTATTCCTCCTGCAGTTCTAATGGCCCGAATATCAGAGGGTGGAGAGTTTGATTTCACCAGTTGCGCGAGCATCCTTCCAACACTCTCACCCTTTACAAAGGATGATTGTCGCACAAAGATTCGTCTAGTCTCCACCTCTCTCATAATTACCGTCCTATACACTATTTGTTTATCTAGCCATATTGCTTTTTTCTCTGGCGTTGGGTCAGTAACATAGTTATTTTCTGCCACCAGTACTTCTCTACGGGTGTTTTGTTCACCTTTTCTCGCCTGTTTATTAATTTTAGCCACCTGTTGGATCAGGATACCCCTCAGGTATGCCTTCAGGGTATCCCATATTATTCCCGTCCCTGCGGAGCCTTCATTTAGTTCCACAAATTCCCTCAGTTTGGGCACTATCCCATCTGTTTCTTTTATTATCTCTAACCAGTAGGGGTTAATTCGCCATTCTTTCCTAATTTTTTGTCCTTCTAGATTTATTATTAGGATCATTGGGGAGTGGTCCGAGACTCCTCGTGGCAAATACTCTATTTTTCCTATGCTCCTTAGTGCTCTCTCGTTCCCCAGGGCCATATCTATCCTGGAGAGTGTGGAATGCGTGCTTGAGTAACAGGAGTATTGCTGGATGCCTGGGTTCCTCACTCTCCACATATCTACTAGTCCAACTTCTTCCATAAGTTGGCTCAGCCGGCTTTTCCCTATGGGGTCTGAATATGACGGTACCGGAAACCTATCGGCCCCTGGATCTAAGACCTCATTGAAGTCTCCTACTACTACTACCGGTATATTTTCCTTCCCTTGTATAAATTCATTTAATCTTAACATTATATCCATTTTAAAAGGCGGAGGAATATAAACATTCGCTATTACATAAGTTCTACTATGAATTGTACAGTACAAAAAAACATATCGACCATTCTCATCTGTGCTGATCTGCCTGCAAGAAAATGCCACCCCTGCTCTAACCATTACACCCACCCCTCTCGAATAGGAAGAGTGGAATGAGTGAAACTGAGTGGGGAATTTTCTACTATAGAACTGTTGGATTGTATCCTTTGTTAAGTGTGTTTCCTGCAGGCAGATCAGGTCCGCCCCATACTTTTCCATAGTGGAGAGTACTGCTGCTCTTTTGGCTACTGTTCCCAGTCCCCTAACATTCCATGAACCTATTTTTATTATCCTATTCTGCATTCAGCAGCAAGGAACATAGGATATTGATAAGAATCTCGTCCACTTCACCCATGGGAATTCCCAAAAAAGTAACCAACAAAAAAAACAACAAAAATGAATAAATCAATAAATAAATAAAAATAGCAAGCTCAAATACATAACTCTTTGCTATCCCTATTTCATTATCGTAGCCAGTGATCCTAATCCTACTTTTCATTAATCATGTCGCTCAATCATTGTGACTCGAATGTACATATAGGTGTATATATCATCAAAAATTATTTCTGTGCAAATTTCAATCTCTATTTTTGTGTAGCACTCTTCTTCCCATTGTGTATTACCTTGCCATCTTACAGTGTATTTAGATATTCGTGCAGTAACAATGATTTTCGTGTTCTCCATATCATAAAAAAAAAGGAAAATTAATATTTCTATACAAATTTCAAACTCTATTTTTGTGTAACTTTCTCCTTCACATTGTGCATTACCATACCTCCTTCCATTATTTTTCGTTATTTGAGCAACACCATTAACTTCCAAACTCTCCTTCAAATCGTTTTTTCCATATCTTAATGAACAATTCTCCCCTGTCTGACCTTTGATTTCCCATTCCCTTCCCCTCCCTCCCCCCCTATCCCCTCCTCCCTCGAAGCCCATACCTCCCCACCCACCCCCCCCACCCCCTTCCTGGTGTCCCTCCCGCTCCCATACCCTACCCCCCAGCCCTCTCCCACCCTCCCTCCACCATCCTGGTGTATCTCTACGGGGCCTATAGTGACCACTATCCACACCACACATCCTTCACTCCCACATACCCATTCAACAACTGTGCGTGTCCCACCCCTCCCTCCACTCCGACATTTATACACCTCTCTGTCCCCTCTCGGGAAAATAAATAAATAAATAAATAAATGATAAAATAAAAAACAAACAACAAAAAAAAAAAAAAAAAAAAAAAAGGGGGGGGGGGGAAGAGGAAAGGGCAAAGAAAAGAGAGAACCCTGGATATCCTTCTTCCTCCTCACTCAGCCACTCCGTCTATGTCCCTTTTTCCTCTTCTCCACCCCCATCTACCACTTATCTTTATTTTCTTCCAGCCACCTTTCTACACTTGCTGGGGTGTCAAAGATCTGGGATCCTCCCAGCGCCACTATCCTTAATCGTGCCGGGTATAACAGAGCATATGTCAGCCTATGTTTCTGCAGTATACGCTTAACAGCCGTAAACTCTGCTCTACGCCTCTGCAGATCCGGCGAGAAGTCAGAGTAAACCGAAATTTTAACCTCTTTGAACATAATCTTCCCCGCCTCTCTAGCTATCCTCAGAAGTGTCACTTTGTCCCTGTAATTAAGGAATTTCAATAGGAGCGGCCTGGGGTGTCCCCCTGTAGGGGGGGCCCTAAATGGTACTCTATGTGCTCTTTCAATTGAAAATGATGCTGAGAATGTTTCTCTTCCAAAAGACTCAATGAGCCATATTTCCAAGAAGTCCACTGGGTTGGCGCCCTCGCTTTTTTCCGGCATTCCAATCAGCCTGACATTGTCTCTTCTAAGCCTATTCTCCATCTCATCCATTTTTGATGCATATCTGTCCATCTGTTCCTTCAGGAGTTTCATCTCATTTATTAATGGGTATACGTCATCTTCCAATTGGCTAGTCCGTGTCTCCAGGGCAGTTGTTCTTTCTGCCGTTTTTTGTAGCTCTGATCGAACCGCTGCTAGGTCCTCCTTTACCTCCTTCATCTGGGCGCACAGCTCTGTTAATGTATCTTTACATGCGTTCACCACTGTGAACACGTCTTTTATTGTTGGTTCCATTTCTGACAGTAGGCCCGGGTCGGTCGTTGACGCAGGGTTTTGTTCTATAGGTCCTGGGGTTTTATTACTTGAAGCTTTCGTAGTTGAAGAGCTTGCTGTACCCTGCAGGATTGTACTTGAGGGTTGCCCCAGGCTCTTTCTATCTGCTGCAGCTCCCTGCTGTGCTTTAAACTGCGTTCCCCTTTTGGTTGATGTTGGCGACTGTGCAGAGGGGTGGGCATATTGTTCAAGTTTTGCTGCTGCTGTCTGTTGCATATTCTTCTCTTTAGCGGATCGAAGCTGCTGCATCGCTGCGCTCTCGCATAGGGGGGTCAAATGCCCCAAAAAAAAAAAAAAAACGTGTTGCGAAGAACACAGGGCCTCTCGGTGCCCTGTATATTTACCACTTATTGTCTGTTGTCCCTCCTGGGTCTGGGCATACGACAAATATTAACAGCACTTTAGCTTTACGTATCAAGCATAGCTTATTGAGCAAATGTAACAGAAACCAGCAGCCTTACAGTCCGTGATAGATCAGACAATCAGTTTTATAATTGTTAGTCTCATAAGCAGTCCTTAATATCAGACATTCTCCTTCATAGGGGGGTGCGTACAAAATTATGCTCAAGCACCCACAGTAGCAAGCAAACAAGCCAGCAAAAGAAAGAGAGTTCACTGGCTTTTATCTAGGGGTCAGGGGTCAGCGTTACCTTCTTACCGTGCGTGCAATGCTGCGCCCAAGCATATGCATACGGGAAGCCAGCTAGCAATGATTTGTATGTGATGGCTTACTGGTAGTAATCATATTCACCAGCTAGAGGCGGCAATAGTAATCAGTAGCATTCATCAGCAGCGCCTTATTATCAGTCTATTACTGCCTATAGCCTATCGCCCATATATGAACTTATGACTTTAGAGGATGGGTCATATGCGGATATACAGTACTCAAGAGGGATAAAAGTGTGCAGAGTTTAAACGGTGTTAGCATTCCATAAATGATCCAATACAGCAACACATAGCAATTATCAGCTCTCAAATAACAGTCGTCAGCTGTGGTACTATAGGGTCAATAAGGCAATCAGGCAAGCATATATGAGGGGCCCATCCGCCAGCAGCCAAATAGTCCTTGATAGTGCATAAATCTCAGCACAGGTTTACACTTTTTCCTTTAGCCTTGAAGAGGGTATAGAATTCCACAGATCTCATTATAATTTATGAAAACAAAAAAAAAAACCTTCAGTGAATCACAGCATAAGGACAGAGCAGTTCAGTGATGATGTCAATCCAAAACAAAACTCCTGCTCAGCAGCCTATCACAGTCTGTTAAGGGCTGCTACTCACGTGTCCCATGTAGTCTGTGTGCCTTCTGTTCACTGCAATATCACCGCTCCCAGCAGCTTTCCAGTAGTCCGTGTCTCAGTGCTTGCTTCCCAGGAGCTCCATCTGCTCTCTACTCGGCAGCTTCTTATCTCCCTTACACTGCGCTGTCCTATCTCTCCTCCTTCTCCTCACAGATTGTGGACAGCTGACAGCTGCAGGCTCCGTGCATTCCTTTGCGGTGGCTTTGAGAGAGAGCAGAGCGAGGCTAGGCTCAGAGGACTAGGCACCCCATGTACCAGTTCGGGCAGCACTGGAAACAGCCGCGGCGGAGAGTAAATGACTGTATCACCCGTCCACTCTCCTCCTTCAGCAAGGCAGCATGTAGACAGCAGTATCACCCTAGGAAATCAGCATGGAGCGGAGAGGAGTGGAGACACGCACAGCTGCTCTCACTCACACTCACTCACTCACTCACTCACTCACTCCTCCATCCGGTCACGCCCCGCATGTGTGACTCCGCTCACACTCTACAATGATCACTATACATTAATCAGTTGCCGACCAGCCACTGCAGTTCTACTGTGACAAGTTGGCTAGGCTGCACGAATTGCCATACCGGTACGTCGGTTTGTGCACTGTCTTTTGTGGGCGTGCGCCTGCGAGTCCAACAGGCTCAATGTCCGCCTGGCCACTCGCAATCATAGGGAAAGAGAGGCAGAATGGGAATCTGCCTTTGTAAACGAGAGAGATAGATAGATCAGCTGTTCCTAGTGTTCAGGAACAGCGATCTCTCTCTCTACTTCCAGTCAGTCCTTCCCCCGAACAGTTAGTAAGCACCTCCCTACAGAACACTTAACCCTTTGATCGGCCCCTAGTGTTAACCCCTTCCCTGCCAGTGACATTTATACATTCATCAGTGCATTTTTTTTATAGTACTGATCACTAAAAAGTGTCAGATTTTTCTTCCTGCGATAAGGCTAAAAATTGCAGATGGCCACCATTACTAGTAAAAAAAAATAAAAAAAAGTCACAAAATCTTTCCCCTATTTTGTAGATTCTATAGCTTTTGTGCAAACCAATATATGTTTATTGCGATTTGTTTTTTGTTTTTTTACCAAAAATATGTAGCAGAATACATACTGATGAATGTGTTTTTTTATAAAAAAAAATGTGGGTTATGTATTATAGCAGAAAGTACATTTTTTTCAAACTTGTCGGCTTTTTTTGTTTATAGCACAAAAAAATTGCAGAGATGATCAAATACAACCAAAAGAAAGCTCTATTTCTGGGGAAATAAAGTGACATCAATTTTGTTTGGGTAAAATGTTGCACGACCACACAATTGTCAGTTAACCACTTAAGACCCGGACCAATACGCTGGTAAATGACCCAAGGTGTTTTTGCGATTCGGCACTGCGTCGCTTTAACAGAAAATTGCGCGGTCGTGCGACGTGGCTCCCAAACAAAATTTGCGTCCTTTTCTTCCCACAAATAGAGCTTTCTTTTGGTGGTATTTGATCACCTCTGCGATTTTTATTTTTTGCGCTATATACAAAAATAGAGCGACATTTTTGAAAAAAAAAACACTATTTTTTACTTTTTGTTAAAAAAAAATCAAATAAACTAAATTTTAGTCAAACATTTAGGCCAAAATTTATTTAGCCACATGTCTTTAGTAAAAAAAAAAAATCGCAATAAAAAAAAATAGCTACCTAGCGGGAACAGCGACACTAATACAGCGATCAGAAAAATGATCGCTTAGTGACGCTGGCAATAGGGAGTGAAAGGGTTAACTAGGGCGGTGATCAGGGGGTTAAAACTTTATTAGGGGGGGGGTGGGGGGGGCTATCCTGAACCTAACACTAACTGATTTTACACTGCCTGTCACACTGACACTAAATGCAGTGATTAGATCACTGCATTCAGTGACACTGTGACAGGGGGGTGGGGGGGGGGCGATCACAAGGGGTTAATGTGCCTATGTGAGTGTGTGTCAGTGTTGTGTTGGTGCACACTTACTTGTGATGTCTTCTCTCATCAGCAGCGGTGGGAAACACCGCTGTGATGAGAGGTGACATCATTTCCTCCTTCCTGTGTAAACACAGGAGGAGGAAGTTACACGAAGGGGGAGCGCTCCCATTGGCTGGGAGCGATCGCGGGGGGGCGGGTAAACGCCGACATCCGCCCGCTCGTCCCGGATCGCTCCCGGAGCCAGGGGGACCCCCGCACGCCGCGGAGGGGGTCCCGATGGGACCCCCGAACCGCACTTAGGCGGGGACGTAAATTTGCGCCCTTGTGCCTGTACGTGCCATTCTGTGGCCGTATATGTGCGTGCGGGGGTCCTTAAGTGGTTAAAGTAAAGCAGTGCTGTATCGCAAAAAAATTGCCTGGTCAGGAAGTGGGTAAAGCACACACATATGTAAACGGTGTTCGCACCACATAAAACCATGCTTCTTGGATGTTGGGCCTCTTTATGTGGTCAGGCTGTATAAAATCTCACACATGTGGTATCGCCATACTCAGGATGAGTAATAAAATATGTTTTGGGGTGTAATTGCCTAGGCCAGTGATGGCGAACCTTGGCACCCCAGATGTTTTGGAACTACATTTCCCATGATGCTCATGCACTCTTCAGTGTAGCCGAGCATCATGGGAAGTGTAGTTCCAAAACATCTGGGGTGCCAAGGTTCGCCATCACTGGCCTAGGCCGTGTGTGAGAAATAACTTGCTAATATGACAATTTTGTGTAAAGGAAAAATTTCTTAATTTTACCAAGAATTGTGGGAAAAAATGATAACTTCAAAAAGGTCACCATGCCTCTTACTAAATACTGTCTACTTTACAAAAAGGGGTAATTTGGGGTGTATTTGTACTGTCCTGACATGAGGGCCTTAAGAAATGATAGGCAGTCAGTACATCAGGTATAATTCATTTTCAATACTACAGCTGGAGGGCTACAGGTTCAGCACCCATGTTTTAGGTGGAGGGAAGAAAAAAAAATGGTTTTATATGTGTGCACACTCTTAAACGAATACTTTGTTGAAGCACTTTTTGATTTTATTACAGCACTCAGGCCCCGTACACACGGCAGAGAACCTTCGACGGGCGGAACACATCGAGGTTCTCTGCCGGCCGTCAGAATCGGTGACCCGCCCGTCGGGAAAGGCAACCAGCCATTCATCCCGACGGGCCGTCGAGCAAATAGAAAACCTGTTCTCTATTTGCTCGATGGGCGGGGCTCGCCGAGAGCGTACACACGGCCGAGGTTCTCGGCAGAATGCGGCTCCCAGCGAGGTTCTCGCTGGTTTCTGCTGAGAACCTCGGCCGTGTGTACGGGGCTTTAGGCTTTTTTGCTATGAGTCTTTCAGCATGGCACATCTTGACTTTGCAAGATTTTCCCACTCTTCTTTGCAAAAACACTCCAAATCTGTCAGACTACAAGGGCATCTTCTGTGCATAGCCCTCTTCAGATCACCCAACAGATTTTCAGTGGGGATCAGGGTTTGGGCTCTGGCTTGGCCATTCCAAAAACTCAAATTTTCTTCTGGTGAAGCCAATCCTTTGTTGAGTTGGATGTATGCTTTGGGTCATTGTCCTGCTGATAAGATGAAGTTCCTCTTAGTGCCAATATTGACTGGTATTTGGAACTACCCTCTACCTTGACTAAGGCCCCTGTTCCAGCTGAAGAAAAACAGCTCCAAGGCATGATGCTGCTACGACCTTGCTTCACAGTGGGTATGCTGTTCTTCTGGTGATGTGCAGTATTGTTTTTGTGCCAAACATATCTTTTGGAATTATGGCCAAAAAGTTCAACCTTGGTTTCATCAGACTATAACACATTTTCCCACATGCTATTTGGAGACTTCAGCTGTGTTTTTGCAGAATTTAGCTGGGCTAGGATGTTTTTCTTGGTAAGAAAATGCTTCTGTCTTGCCACTCTACCCCATAGCCCAGACATAAGAATAAGAAAGATTGTTGTCACATGCACCACACTGCCTCTTGGCAGTCTCCCTGGCCAACTTTTGCACAAACCAATCACTATACGCCTATTGCGATTTTATTTCTTAACAAAAATATGTAGAACAGATATCAACCTAAACTGATAAATTTGTTTTATTATACATTTTTTGGGATATGTATGATCAAATACCACCAAAAGAAAGCTCAAGGACGTCAATTTTGTTTGGGTACAGCGTCAAATCAACGCAGTTCTGTATTGCAAAAAAATGGCCTGGTCATTAAGGAGGCAAATCCTTCCAGGGCTGAAGTAATTAAATACCACCAAAAGAAAGGGCTATTTGTGTGAAAAAAAATAAGAATTTTGTTGGGATACAGTATAGCATGGCTGAGTCATTCAAAATGTGACAGCGCTGAAAGCTGGTCTGGACAAAACGGGGGTAAAAGTGCCCAGTATTGAGGTGGCTAAGGAACCTATTTACTATAAAATTATCCTGTCAAGAACCAAGCTGATAATTCTGTAAACTGACTGGTTAGCCTGGAAAAATTATTATTCTAACGCAGAGCTTCCCTAAAAGGAAGAAAGGGGCCAATCAATGGCTCTGGGCAAACCAAGCCCCTCCTTAATCAAAATAAAATGTTATTGTACTGACCTTATCCTGCACACTTGGAAGATTGTGAGCAGCATGAGAAATTCTCAATTGATGATTACCCAATCCAGGTGACCTGGTTCATTCTGGCAGTGCAATCAGCAGATTTTCTGACTTTTTTTTTGGCCCACTTTTATGGGATTATGGCCATCCCAGCCTCTCTCTGTACATTTCAGTATTATTTTCTCTTTTCGTCCATGGACGGACACAGCCTTTACAAGTCTTGACTAATGGGTTATGTTCCTGTTCATAGGAGTGGAATAGGCAGAACATGTTAGATATTTAAATACATGTCACTTTAACAGAGTTGAACAGCCTCGCCCAGGGGGGGCAGTGCTTTGTGGTCCCTTAGCGCCTGTCGGTCCGTTACCCTTTTGAAAAAATGGGCTTCTCCAGTGGTTGACCCCCCCCAGTTGCTCGGTTGAATAAGGTAACCACTCTCCCTGTAGAAGGGACCCCTGTTTTCAAGGACCATACTGATAGGAGGTCCAAAGCAGTGACCCGGGTCTACATTGCGGCCTATATTGGCTGCAACTTTGGTGTCTCAACTCATGGGTGGGGGACGGCTTCGCAGGTTCACGACTCAGTGGACCTCCCTGCTCTATGACCCGTGGATCTGTGAAGTGGTCACTTCAGGGTACAAGATAGTTTCTTTCCTATGCACCAAACAGATTATTTCCCTCAAATCTCCCTCTCCTTCCGGCTTGTCGGTCTGCCATATTGGGTGCAGCACAAGACTTGCTAAGTTGCGGGGTAATTTTACCTGTCCCGCAGGCCAAGAGGTTTCAGGGATTTTTTTTTCAAATCTGTTCCTGGTCCCGAAGGACGGGGTCCATCCAATCTTGGACCTCAAAGTTCTAAATGCCTTTGTGAGAGTACGGAAGTTCTGCAATCCATTAGTTTGGTGGTGGTTGCGCTCTATCCGGGGGACTGTCTGGCATCCTTGGACATCAAGGACGCATACTTGCATGTCTCAATTTGCACAGGACACCAGAGGTTTCTGCGCTTTGCAATCGGCGAAGACCACTATCAGTTTGTGGCTCTTCTCTTTCATTAAGAGTTTCACCGATTCTAGCTTTGCTGAGACAGCGAGGCATTGCCACTGTAGGCTACTTAGACGATCTTCTGAAAGCAGCTTCTGGCTCAGAATTGGAGGTGGATGTGTCTATAGCCAGCCAGACCCTCCGAGAATCCGGTTGGGTGTTAACCATCCAGAAGTCGGTCCTGTTACCGACTCAGCGTTTGGCATACCTGGGGTTGATTCTGGACTCCGTGGAGGCGAGTCTTCCTTCCCTTGGAAAAATTGCACTCTCTTCAGTCTGTGGTACAACTGTTGGCATCCCGCAAATGGTCGTCTCTCCGTTTTTGCATGTGCCTCATAGTAGCCTCCTTTGAGGCGGTACCGTATGCCCAATTCCACACTCGTGTATTGCAGCGGGAGATCCTGTCCAAATGAAACACATTTCCGTTGTCTCTGGATCGCCAGATTCAGGTAGGTCACCTAGTCAGAGTCTCTCTGAATAGGTGGCTGAGATCCCCGGCTCTTCGGTCCGGGAAGTCGTTTCTCCCCTTCCAGTGGACGGTGATTACGACGGACGCCAGCCTCACAGGTTGGGGTGGTGTCCAGTCGGCCCAGGGTCGCTGGACACTGGAAGAATCCCATCTGTCGATCAATGTCCTGGAACTTAGGGTGATCAGGCTGTGCCTCTCCTCGTGGTCAAAAAGGTTGCAAGGTCGCCCAATCAGGATCCAGTCGGACAACGCCATGGCGGTGGCTTATGTCAACCATCAGGGGGGAACTCGGAGCTCAGCTGCAGCGTCCAAGGTCGCTCACATTCTGCAGTGGATGCAAAGAAGCGTGCCGACTCTGTTGGCCGTCTACATTCCGGGCGTAGAAAACTGGCAGGCGAACTACCTAAGTCGCCAGATGCTGGACCAGGGGGGATGGTCGTGTTGTTCTTTCAACAGCCTTTGGCGGCCCATTCTCTGGTGGGTACCTTTTGTGCAGGGGGTACGTCATGTACTTCCCCCTATTAAACCACCTCTTCCTCCAGGGGATTTGAATTTGGTGCTCTCGGTTTTTCAGGAACCTCCCTTTGCAAATATCAGAGAGATTACTCTCGACACCATCTCAGAAGGTGGCCTTTTTCATTGCCATTATGTCTGTAAGACGTGTTTCTGAGTTGGCGGCCTTGTCTTGTAGGTCACCATACTATATCCTCCATAAGGATAAGGCGGTGCTGCGCCCGTAGCCTTCCTTCCGAAGGTTGTTTCGGCCTTTCACCCTAACGAGGACTTAGTTCTTCCATCCTTGTGTCCTCAACCGGTGCATCCTAAGGAGGTTGCGCTTCATACTTTAGATGTGGTACGTGCCTTGCGGTGGTACCCGTCTGCTAAGGCTCCGTTTTGGAGGTCTGACCCGCTATTTGTGTCGGTGTTTGGTCTACAAAAGGGCCTGGTGGTCTCGTCAGCCACCATTTCTCAGTGGATCAGGCAGACCTATGCTCTTAAGGGGCGGGTGCCCGCCCTTTCTGGTCACAGCACATTCAACCAGGGCAATTGGTGCTTCCTGGGCTTTCTGACATCAAGCGTCTGTCTCACAGGTGTGCAAAGCGGTGACTTGGTTGTCCATTCACACTTTTTCCAAATTATACAAGGTTGGTGTGAGTGCATCTTCAGCTCCTTCCTTTGGCCGCAAGGTTTTACAGGCGGCTGTTTAAAGTTGCGTCTCCTCCATGATGGGCTCAGCTTGTTTTGGGGTAAAGTTGTTTGTTTTTATTGATACTGTTCCCACCCCTCATTTATTTTACACTGCTTGGGGGCGTCCTATATGTTAGGACTTGTGAAGGCTGTGTCTGTCAATGGACGAAAAGAGAATATCTGATTTTTTTTTTTTGTACTCACCGTAAAATACTTTTCTCTGTTGTCCATGGACAAACACAGAACCCACCCCTCCTTTTTAGGTTTGTACTGCTTGTTACAAACTGAGGCTGCAGGGCGGAGAGTTGGCCCCCTGGGTGGGGCTGTTCAACTCTGTTAAAGTAACATATTTAACCACTTAAGACCTGGACCTTTAGGCAGCTAAAGGACCCGGACAGGTTTTTTTGATTCGGCACTGCGTCGCTTTAACTGACAATTGCGTGGTCGTGCAACGTGGCTCCCAAACAAAATTGGTGTCCTTTTTTTCCCCACAAATAGAGCTTTCTTTTGGTGGTATTTGATCACCTCTGCGGTTTTTATTTTTTGCGCTATAAACAAAAATAGAGCGACAATTTTGAAAAAAAAAATATGCCCCAAAAATATATATAAAAAAAAAAAATGTCCTCCGTTTAAGCCGATACGTATTCTACTACCTATTTTTGGTAAAACAAACGCAATAAGCGTTTATCGGTTGGTTTGCGCAAAATTTATAGCGTTTACAAAATAGGGGATAGTTTTATTGCATTTTTATAATTATTTTTATTTTTTTTACTGCTAATGGCGACGATCAGCGATTTTTTTTTCATGACTGCGACATTATGGCAGACACTTCGGACAATTTTGACACATTTTTGGGACCATTGTCATTTTCACAGCAAAAAAATGCATTTAAAATGCATTGTTTATTGTGAAAATGACAATTGCAGTTTGGGAGTTAACCACAAGGGGGCGCTGAAGGGGTTATGTGTGTTTACAACTGTAGGGGGGTGTGGCTGTAGGTGTGACGTCATCAATGGTGTATCCCTATGAGGGATCACACGATCGATGACGCCGCCACAGCGAAGCACACTTACACGCGGCTCTCCCCGTTCTTCATCTCCGGGGACCGATCGCGGGACTCCAGCGGCGATCGGGTCCCGGAGCTTCGGACCGGGTCGCGGGCGCACGGCTGGGCACTAGCACAGGACGTACCTGTATGTGCATGTGCCCAGCTGTGCCATTCTGCCGACGTAAATGTGCAGGAAGCAGGTCCTTAAGTGGTTAAATATCTTTTCTTTAAAAAGGTGTTTATTTTTAGATTTTGCAAAGAAAATACAGAGTAACTCAGTACAGGCCGCAATTACAGCACAAAAAGGCAAACCGCAATATCTGCATACAGCATCGAACAGAATGGACAGCGGCCCATACATAGGAGAAACAATAAATAAAAAATCCCCCATAGACATACAAAACACAATCAAACAGCCAGCCACACACACACTCACAAACAGAAAAAGCAGCATGAATGACCATGTAACATCAGTATACCCAAAGTGCACATAAAAAGAAACATTTGCAACAGAAATATCCATAGCATAGACAGAACAGGGCAGAGGGGAGATGAGAGGGCGAACCGCCCAGGAGGCCCACAACTCCACCAAATCATTGGGAGAGCTGCGAGGAAAGGACCCCCCCCCAGAAGTCCCCCGAGACGTCCAACCATGGTTGTCACACTTTTCGAAATTTATTAAGGCATGCCCGACTTTTATACACCAATTTAAATTTGGGGAGGAGACTGTGAACAATGTTAAAAAAATAAACAAATCGAGAGGGGACCCACATCCTTCCAATGAAGCAAAATATTTTTGCTTGCATAGAACAATAAAGTACGTAGCAAAGTCCTAGGGTGAGATCGGAGGACCTGATCATTCAGCACCCCCAAAAGCCCAACCTCTGGAATGTGAGGCACTTGTAAATGTAACTTGTCAGCAAAAAAAACGAACACATCCTTCCAAAATGTCGTGAGTCCACGTCCAGAACATATGAAACCAGTCTGCAGCTACTGTGCCACACCTAAGACAGGCCACATCCCGACCCATACCCGTATTAACCAACCGAGCAGGTGTACAATGTAAGTGATGCACAAATTTAAACTGTATCAACAGATCAGCAGTACTGATAATATCCTGAAAACACGTCTCTGTGGCTTCTTCCCAATCATCCGCAGAAAGCTCAGACATAGACACTAACCATCTGCGATGAGAGTTCTGAAAGGGATCAGCCCCCACCCTTTGTAGACAGCCATAAAAGGTCGTCACCAGCTTAGTAATATCGGGAGCTGATATTAGGTTTTCAATGGGAATTTCAGAGAGCTCCATGGTCAGGGACCCAAACTGCATCCTGAGGGCATGTCGCAGCAGTAAATATTTGAAGAATTTGTTATCTAGCCCGTAAGTAAGTCTGAGTGTCTCAAAGGACATCAAAGCACCCTCCATCACAATATGAGAGAGAGAGAGAGAGAGAGAGAGAGAGAGAGATGCGTAATTCCGAATCGGGCCCACCATGTTGAGTCTGGATGACCAAAGAGCTCCGGAATGTTCTGGTTTTGCCACAGAGGAGTCCGAGGTAACATGCCAGAGGGGGACTGCAACAGCAGCCCCCCACTCTCCCACCAGGCCATAAAGCTGACTACGACAGGAGAGTCTGGAGACACCTGAACTCCGAAACCTATGCAATTCATCTCGGAGAGAGGCAGGAGGCACAAAGAAGGATAACAAAAGAGCTGTAGCCGGAATCGGTGGGTCCGAGTGTAGCCAATCATGAACATAGGCAAGCTGGGAGGCAAAAAAAAATTTAAAAAGTCGCAGGTTCGGGCAAGCCAGGCCACCCACGGCCTTGGCCGCCTGAAGGGAAGACCTGGCAATGCGAGGGTGACCGCCGTTCCATATAAAATCAAAAAGACCCGAATCAAGTTTCGCAAAAATATTTTTAGAGAGAAAAACCAGGGAGGCACGGAAGCAATAAAGAAATTTAGGCAAAAAAAATAATTTTAAATATATTAATACGACCAATTAAATTTAGGGGCAATGACGTCCAAGTATGAAATTTATATGTCATTTGTTGGTAAACCAGGTTAACATTAAGGCCTTTATATCTAGAGAGGTCCGCATGTATTTGGATACCCAGATATTTAAAGGACTGTGATAGTTGGATGCGTGACCCCTGTAGATAGGCCAAAGGATACGGAGGGCCAATTGAAAAAGCCAGTGATTTCTCCCAACCCACCCGAAGCCCAGAGACCGCACCAAACTCACCGACCACCCTCAACAAAGCATGAAAGTAACCTTCCTTACCTTCGAGATAGATCAGGGCATCGTCCGCATAGAGAGAAATCTTCTCTTCCACCAGACACCCCCAATCTCAGACGTCTGTCGCACCGCCAAAGCCAGAGGGCCAATGGCCAAAGCAAACAGAAGTGGAGAGAGAGGACATCCCTGCCTTGTGCCCCTCTCCAGAAAAAAAAAGGACGAGATATATCCCTATTCATGCGGACCCTAGCCCTCGGAGCTGCATATGGCAGACAGGCCCACTTAATAAATCCCTGTCAAATCCCCATCCGAGTCATAGTTTCTCAGAGGAAGGGCCAGCTCAGAGTGTCAAAAGCTTTAACTATGCCTAAAGAAAGGACCAAACCACTATGTTTCATGCATGCCACTCTGTGAATGTGTAAAAACAGTCTGCGGATATTATCCAATGCACTCCTGCCAGGCATAAAGCCAGATTGATCAGGTGGTATTAGGGATAGAATAACTGTTTGAAGTCTGAGGGCAAGTACTTTTGCTAAAATTTTGGAGTCATTATTCAGAAGCGATATGGGCCGGTAGGAACCACATTGCTGCTTGTCCTTGCCGGGTTTAGGTATCACAACAATAAGGGCCTCATTCATAGAATCCGGTAATTTGCCCAACGTAAAGGAATCTTAATATACCTTAAGCAGCTTAGGGGCCAGTTCCTCAATGTGTGTCCTATACCATTCTAATAGAAGGCCATCCAAGCCCGGGGTCTTATTGGGAGGCAAAAGGCGAATGGCCTCAACAACCTCCTTCAGGGAAATGGGTCTATCCAGTATTGTTGCCTGGGATTCACTTAATTGTGGGAAGGTGAGAGTCTCAAAGAAACCCACAACGTCAGGTTCTGCCGGGGGCACCCCACTCCTGTATAGTGTACTATAAAAGTCTGCAAAGGTTTGGTTAATGCATACGAAGTGGACGTACCATCTGGGAGCTGAATAGATACTATCGAGGAATCCTGAGATTCCATATGGGCAAGATATGCAAGGAGCCTACCATTTCCCCCCCCCATGTTCTAGAATGCAAGCAGAGAGATAGAGCTGTTGCTTTTTAGTTAAATCCACCAGATGGAGCTGTAGCGGCCTGTGGGCGTCCGTCAGCATACCCCTGGCCTCAGAAGTAGGGGCCCCCGTGTGAAGGGCGCGAGCCTCCTCAAGCGCCTTCTGAAGTTTGTCCCCCTCCGCCCGCTTGGTTCTTCTATAGGACTGAATGCGAGAAATATATGTGCCCCTAACCACGGCCTTGAAGGCATCCCATACAGCGCCACCAGTTCCGGTACCCCCATTAAGGGACCAGTAGACAGCCATATCAGTCGGGATCTCCTCAGATCTTTGGCGTGGAGACCCAGAGAGGACTGAGACGCCAGGTTCGAAACAATGGCCTGTGGCCTAGCTTTAAAACCACCTGCAACATGGAATGGTCAGATTCAGTTCTGGATACATACGCTATGGACTGTACACAGGGAAGGAGATTCCCCGTGGCCAGCGCATAGTCAAGTCTAGAGAGCACTGCGTAGGACCTAGACTGGCATGAGTACACTCTGGCGGTCGGAAACTTCCAGCGCCACAGATCAACATATCCGTAAGCAGAGCACCACGCACAAAACAATTTAGTTTCAGACTGCATAGGCTTCATTCTATCTAGGTCAGTTTGCATGACGGAATTAAAATCCCCAAGGATAAGCATATGGGCATTAGGTAAGGAGGCAAAATGGGTACTGAGCAGAGAAAAGACTCTAGCCGTGACCGGGGGAGGGAGATACACCATAGATAGGATGAGGGGGGTCCCATGTACAGACATGTAGGATGACAAACTGCCGCTTCGGGTCAAGAATGACTTGGTGACACAGGAAGGGCAACCCCTTACGAATCAGAATTGCAACACCCTGGGCATAGTTTGAATAGGTGGATTGGTAATGACTGGCAACCCAGTGTTTCTTGAGGGCCAGCACTTTGGACCCCATGAGATGAGTTTCCTGGAAGCACAGGATATGTGGTTTAATATGCTTCAGGGCTTCAAAAACTGACGCTCTCTTAAATTTGGAATTCATCCCACGAGCAAACGGTTACGTCAGCCATGAGAGTTGTGTCCAAATCACTGGATCAGGAAAGGGAAGGGAGGGGAAATCTCGGTAGAACCCCATCCCCAGGAGCAAAGAAAAAAGTCACACTGCTGTACACACAAAATACCACCCACACTTCACACATACGACGAAAAAATAGAACTATGTACAAGCCCAAATGGGCAACAATTTCCCTGGCCAACTCCAAAAAAGAGGAGAGGGCCTATACCCAAAACTGGTACCACGTAGTGGGCACATGACCTGCAATAGGAGGCAAAAAAGAATAACTTCAAAAAAATAAGAGTCAGTGTTCAAAAACGAAAGTGTTCCATAAGAGACAGAAAAAGTGGAGCGGGGAACCACTCCAAGGCAGCTAGACCCCAAGTCAGAGACTGAGGTCAGGTAATCTCCCCCAGGAAGGCAAATAGATCACCCACCATCATTAGTATCAGAGCAACAAAATAATGAGTCCGATCACAGAGAATTAACATAGGAAAGCGGAGTTAAGAGGGAGAAACGGTTCAAGCCATAGGCAATTGTAGAAAAACTGTGAGGGCCAGCAAGCAGGAGACTTAGGACGACGAGTCAGCGACTCCCACCAGGCCTGGGCATCTTGTGGGGACTGAAAAAAAAATGCACCTTTCTCTGGTAGGCGACCCGGAGGGTGGCAGTGAACATGGAGTATTGGACCTCTTGTTCCCGGAGATTCTGTTTAACACGCTGGTAGCTGGCTCTGCGGTTGCGGACCGACACTGAGTAGTCAGGATACAGGGACACCACAGCATTATTGATTCGGAGACTACCCTTCCGTCTGGCTCCCCCAGGATAGAGTCACGATCCCTGTAGTTCAAGAGCCAGATCACCATCGTGCGGGGAGGATAGCCTTCAGGGAGAGGGCGCCCATTAACCTGATGGGCCCTCTCAATCACAAAACAAGGGGATAGCTGTTCACGGCCAAATTCTTGCTCAAGCCAGCTTTCCAAAAAAGCAACAGGGCCAGAGCCCTCCACCCTCTCAGGTAATCCAACCAGGCGCAGGTTATTGCGGCGTAAACGGTTCTCAAGGTCATCGACCTTGTCCTCCAGCGTGGCAATCTTCCCCACATAAGAATTAAGTTTAGGAAGGATGGGGGTAACTGTGTCCTCTAGATCACTAATGTGCTGTTCAGTCTCAATGACCCGGCCCCGCAGTTTGTGCATATCCTGCCGCATGATGTTTAAGTCCACCTTTAGCCCATCCACCTTCCCCACTAGGTCAACATGGTTTACCTTAATGGTGGCCAGGACCTCCACCAAGGTGGGTTCTTTCACGACCGCCGGATCAGATGCCGCAGGAGAGGGGACCCGTCTTTACTATCGCCAAAGAGATCTGGAGTGGAGGCTGGGGATGCACTAGGCCCGAGGACAGTGCTGCGACAGCCATCTTGGCAGGAGCGCGTGGCGATGTTCATCTTCGGCGGAGGTTGCTTCTTCACACGATGCTTTCCCATCTACCAAAATACCCTTCGGAGAAGCGGGTAACACACCCGGAGGGAACAGGGTAAAAAAAGAAGCGTTCGCCGGCAATGGGTGATCAGGATGGAGCAGGATAGTAAGGGGAGAGAGCAGAGCTGCTCAGGAACAAGTCTGTTCACATCCCGCGCTAGGCCACGCCCCCCAAGTGGTTAAATATCTAACCGTCCATGGACAACAGAGAAAAGGATTTTACGGTGAGTACAAAAAATACTTTTTTTTTAATTGTATTATACACTTACCAGTCACTTTATTAGGTAAACTTGTTCAATTGCTTGGTAACACAAATTGCTAATCAGCCAATCACATGGTAGCACCTCAATGCATTTAGTCATCTAGACGTGGTGAAGATGACGTGTTGAAGTTCAAACCGAGCATTAGAGTGGGGGGGGGGGGTGGGGTAGAGAATTTAAATGACTTTGAACATGGCATGGCATGGCATGGTTGTTGGTGCTAGACGGGCTGGTTTGAGTATTTTAGGGTTTACACGGAATGGTCTGAAAAAGAGAAAATATCCAGTGAGCAGAAGTTGTGTGGAGAATGGGCAGACTGGTTCATGATGATAGAAGGGCAACAGTAGCGCAAATGGCCACTCATTTCAAACAAGGTATGCAGAACAACATCTCTGAACGTAGAACACATCAAACCTTGACGCAGATGGGCTAAAGCAATAGAAGACCCCACCCGTCAGCCAAGAACAGGAAACTGAGGCTACAATTCACACAGGCTCACCAAAATTGGACAATAGAAGATCAGAAAAACAATGCTTGGTCTGATGAGTCGATTTCAGCTGCAACATTCAGATGGTAGGGTCAGAATAGGCATAAGCATGGATCCATCCTGTCTTGCATCAATGGTCTGTGCTGGTGGTGTAATGATGTGGGGGAGATTTTCATGGCACACTTTGGGTCCCTTAGTACCAATTGAGCATTGTTTAAACACCATGATCTACCCGAGTAGTGTTGCTGACCATGCCCATCTCTTTATGACTACAGTGTACCCATCTTCTCATGGGTCCTTCCAGCAGGATAATGCACCATGTCACAAAGATCAAATCATCTCACCACCGGTTTCTTGAACATGACAATGAGGTCTCTGTACTCCAATAGCCTCCACAGTCCCCAGATCTTAAACCAATAGAGCACCTTTGGAATGTAGTGGAACGTGAGATTTGTATCATGGATGTGCAGCCGACAAATCTGCAGCAACTGCGTGAGGTTATCATGGCGGTATGAACCAACATCTCAGAGCATTCCCCCCCCCCCCCCACACCTTTGCCACGAAAATTAAGGCAGTTCTAAGGGCAAAAAAGGGGCACAACCCTGTACTAAGAAGGATTACCTAATACAGTGGCTGGGGAGTATATATTAAAATGTTCTTCTTCAGTAAAGCAACTTTATCACCTCTGCATTGCATGACTCAATAAGGACAAGGTAATTTACATGGCTATGTAACAAAACGCAGTTGATAAAAAAAAAAAATAATGGTTTGGGTTAACAAAAATGTTTAAACTTTTAACAATTAAAGTTTAAACGTTATGAAGCAACACCAGAAAAAAATAGTTTATTGCAAGCAAAATCTACACATCTGTAGAGTAAAAATTTCTATTTATTTCTTAAATTCACAGACAGTCTTTAATTATAAGAACATGGTAATACAAGCCGTGATACATGTGTGGTTTGATATAAATTTGGTATTCTGTATTTAGATGGTCTTTATATCTAGTTTGTGATGCTCTGCAGGGGGTCTCTGGCAGCAATGAGACAAGGGGAAGAAGAAGAAAAAAAACAAAAAACATAAAAATGAAAAGAGGAAAATAAATATCTCCCATACACACAAAAACAAGTTTTTAAAGACTTTTCAATAAGGTTGGGAAACCGATATGGGATGTGAAAACCTGATTCGTCACCCTAAACTCCAAAAACTAGCTTGAAATGATTTGGAATATACAGCACATGCAGAAATCTTGATTTCTAATGGGATAATGAAACGTTTAATAGAACTTGATAAAATAAACTAAATTCAAGTAAGCACAGTGTTCAGGCCACCACTGATTTATTGGAAGGGTAATAATACAGAACAGAGGTGATACTAACACTTTTTTTCTTTTTGGGGGTAAAGAAAAAGCCCACCATCCTAATAAAACCTGTCACAGAACAGAGGGCAGGTACACTGAGCAAGTGATGGTTATAATAAAAGGGGGGGGGGGATAAATAATAATAAAAATAAAAAAAGTATAAAAAATAAATTCAGCGATTCTAATGAAAAAGCCAATCTTGATATAAACTGAAGTTAGTTACTATCTTGGGAACAACAAGCTGGCTCGTAAATTAAAAAACAAAATTCCAATTTGTATACAACTTGCATCATTTACCCTACAAATACAAAGGACCGCATTTACATATAGGGCACAGAAATTTGTATCATTTTAATATCTATAAAAATACAACAAAACTTGTATCAAAACAGACCCCAAGTGCATGCCTAAACTTTTATCAAGTCACATTTTGACATGATTAAAAAAAAGGAAAAAAATACAAGTAAAAAAAATCAATCATGGTATAGCCATTTTTCATCTTGAGGCAAACAGTAATTTCATAAAAAAAACAAAAAAGTATAAAAAAAATAAAACCACAGCAAAATGAGCCAAACCAAGTTTTACAAGGTATAACTTTTAATCATGATCTGTATTAATTGCTGGAACAAACCAAAATCTTAAAAATTAAAAAGGCCATTCAATTTTTTTTTGTTTAATATGCAAGCTAACAAACATCCCTGTAAGCATTAAGAACGAAACCTTACACTCCAGAAATATCTTCCTTTATGCTCTTACCGGAGAAATTTTCATAGAGACCTTACTTGAAGAAAAACTTTTGAAGAGCGTGCCCATTTTATAAAATGAATACCCAGCATTACCTACAAGAGTGACTTCACTGTCACTGTGTCTTATTTGTACACCTATTATATAAAATAAAATTAGGAAAATAATATATGGCCGCATGTACTGTAGGAATTTGAGGGTCCACACCAAGATGGGAGCTTTTGACTGCTGTGCAAAAAGAACAAAGCTTATACCACCTTTGTCCAGAACCACAGTCAAAACCCTTTGCAATGGCAGAATTTCATTGGTTAATGATCTTATCCCTTAAAACTTTAGTCTGTCAAGCATCAGTTCAAATGTTCTCTTGCCGTTTTTCATGTTTTGGGTGATTTTTGATTTCTAACTCTGCAAGGCGCAGAGTTTCAGTATATTATACCTCAATACTGAACTCTTTGCATACTTTTGTATATTAAAAGAAAAGATTTTGTCATAGCAAGTATTTGTGTGACCAAAATGTAAATAGAAAATATACCCTGTTATAATTAACTTTTATTTTCACTAGTTAAAACAGAAAACAAAAATTGAAAAAAAAAAAAAAAAAAATGCCTGTTTTTCTGCAGAGACCTTTGTAGTATATTTACATGTATTGGTAGCAGTCACAGCTATTCTATTACAC
Source organism: Rana kukunoris (assembly GCA_029574335.1). Classification (NCBI taxonomy): domain Eukaryota; kingdom Metazoa; phylum Chordata; class Amphibia; order Anura; family Ranidae; genus Rana; species Rana kukunoris. Next base: position 484,137,760 of record CM056051.1, on the reverse strand, counting down.
AAAGTACACGAAGAGTAAAAGGATTCCAAAAGAACAGCAAGTCATTGTGGAAAAATTGAATACTTGTTTGTAACAAACTGAGAAGATTCTGCCTCTGTCCAATTTTTGCTTACATTTTAATACATATATTTACAATATACTGTACCATAAATTATGACCTTTGCTGATTTTTGTATTCATGTGTGGTAAAGAGAAAAAAAAAAAAAAAAACTGGCAGAGAAAAAAAAAAAAAAAGTACAAAACTTTAAAAAAAATTAAATAAAAATCACAAGTGAAACATCAGGATGCAGCCACAAGAGGGCAGTAAGGCAATCTGATATTGGTATCCGAAAGAAAATTGTGCGAGAACACTGTTGAACAGATGTTATCATAAAGGCAGAGCTGGGTTGTGTGAAAAGACTCAAGGGGATCTTTAAATACTGAAGAGCATCACATGTGGAAGAACCCCATCAGCTCAGACAGTACAGTTCTGACTGGTAGTACTGTGGGAGGATTCTTAACTTGCTTGCCCGATCATAGGTCTAAGAAAACACAGAGCAAGATCAAACTACTTCAGTAACATTTACAGAGAAAGGGAGGTGGTGGTAGTGTTCTGCCATCTAGGACGTCGTTTTGGCCAAGTGCCTTAAACCATTCTGACAGCGGTCCCAAAGTTACCCAATCCCTGCAGAGCATCACGGTAGCCCCTTTTTTTTCACTATGCAAATACTGAACAAGTATCACCCTCACAATCTTACAAGGCCCCCCCCCCCTAGTATTGCCAAAGTGTACCTCCCCACTCTCCACCCATTCTGCAGCGCATCACCACCACAGCCTACAGATGAAAGAGCACCCTCCTGCAGGATTATAAAAAAATATATAACAAACAATAGGGGGTGGGAGTAAGGGGTGGGCAACAGCGGCAAAGGGGTTGAAACCAACATAAATATATTCTGTATATGCAGCAAAAGTAAAATGAAATGAAATATAATAAAAAAAAAAGACTTTATTGCATGAAATCAGTTACAACACAGACTTCTGTGCCTGTTGCTCAGGAGGGATGTGGGGGGAGAGACACTATCTAAAAAAGGGAGACAAGGTAGGAAGTGGGAAGAATAAAAGGAAACAGGAGCTTATGGCACATAAAGGATTTTTAGTTTTTTGTTGTTTTTTTTTTTTTTAAACAGTTCAAATTATATATATTTATATATAAAAAAAAAAAAGGAAAAGAAACAGAACAAAAAATAAACAAAAAGAGTAAAATTACAGAGACAGGAGTAGGGAGGAGAGTTGGAGGGGGGGTTTGTATGAAATTAACAGGGCATTAACCCAAAGATCAGAACAATTAAAGGCCCCACCCTCCACATTATACACACATGCGTGCGCACACACATGCGTGCGCGCGCACGCACACACACACACAGGGCTGGTACAGCTGCTCAGCATTGCTGCACTGCGTACGCACCGAGGGCATAGGGATCCTGCAGAGTACTGTATTGTGTGCGAGTCAATCATTGCACTTAGATTATCTGCAGCACCTTCGAAACTATGACATAGCCATGTGATCGACTCTAAAATATCATGCTACGACAACTGTGCAATGAACGCCAAGTCAGGAGGAAGCCTATAGTTTCAGAAGGCCACTAACACTGTTTTTTTTCCCCCCATTCTATACCTGGTTAAGAACAGGGGCTTACATGCAAAATGACTAATAGGTGAAGTTTAACCATACCCCTTGTGCTGCTGAAGCATGGGACTCCTTCTCCAACCTTGGCACAGCAGAGTGGAGGAACAGACAACTGCCCTTTAGAGAACACAATGCACACAGACCTGCTGGGCAAGGTGATGTGGAGTAGAAATACCTCTGAAGAATGATGTAGCAGCAGATGTAGATATCCATGCAAAGAAATGTTTGAGTCCAGCAGGGGACTATAAAACTACAAACAATAGTGTGCATAACTCCAACATACATAATCTTCTTCTTCCATGCAACTACGTGTTTAAAGTACACAGCCCATCAGGGTGTACAGATGTGAAACAATACATGATGCTACGAAGAGCAGAATAATAGATCTGTGTGAAGGGTATGTAGAAATATTACGCTACGTTATCTGTCTAGTGTATTTAAGCTGAGCATTTGCTAAGTTTATGTAAGAAAAAAAAAAAGATAATTAATACCTGAGATTCAAGAGCGATTTAGGTGTTCGATGGCACACACAGACACGCACACAAAACAAAAAAGGTGCGACACAAACTGTACAAGTTAAAAACAAAAAAAAGAAAAAAAAAGTACAATCATTGCAGGCACATAGAAATGTGTGTACAAAAATAGATGACGGGGAAGAGATTTTTGAGATCAGGCACAGAACACACAAGACACACATATAAAATGCATACATAATTGCAGAGCATTACTAAGTCACCCATTACTTTAACATTATGAGCTCAGAACAAACACTGAATTAAAAAAGAACTATGTAAAGCAGACATCAGAAATTAGCAACTGTTTCCCCTTTAAGGCTTAAAGCTTACTTTATCCTTGCCAGTCGGCCTGACTTCAATTTAAACTCATAATATACATACTTTGCGTCTTAGAAAGTGCTCTGCACTTATATATACATTCCATATAGTATGAAATATGCATGCTTTAGGTGACTGGAATACAGTGCTTGACATCACTGTTCAGAAACCAACTAAACTGAAAATGGTGTATAAATTGCAGAGATGGTTAATGTAGTTTGCAACTGATTATTACGCTGCAGTTATGGCGACGTGCTGTAGAAACTGTTTTTTTTTTGCGCACACAATGAGCAATGTTCTGCAGCCCTCTGTGCCCTAGCACAACCATGCACACTTTGCATTGTACCCGAATGCTTGCTTCTGGTTGGTACGTGAAGCCTTATACACTGCTGAGCACTTCCCCATCCACGTCTCCCACAAGGGAGGCTAAGAGAATTCGCCACATCCCATCACCTTCCCCACCCCCCCTCCCCAGAGTCCATGATCTTCCAAATTGCTCTCAATTAAAAGGGGATTTGGGAAAAAGGAGGTTTTTACTGCACAATGATCCAAACTAGGCCGTACATCTCTTCCAAATTCATAACTTCCGAAAGGCTTTGTGTATCCACATACGAGGGCGGGGAGATAAAATACACGAAGGGCATTAACTTCAGCGTCTTTTGGGTAGGTGTCCCTCTGCCCCTCATAATGACATAAAAAAAATATTATGAATAGAATTCATGGGGTTGGGCTGCAGGAAGTAAAGTGGTGGAGGTGACAGTGAGAAGATTGAAGTCTCATGAGAACAAGTTCTGTTCAAATATCTCCATCAGGTCACTCTGAAAATTCATGTCTATTGAAGGAGTCATCTGTAGGAACAAGATACACATTAGTATCTAGAAAAGCAAACCGGACATTTCTAGCGCCTAAATACAGACACTAGTAACACTTACCGCCTGTCGCCGTCTTCGCTCCTGTTCTCGCTTCCTATCCATCTCCCTCTGATCCATGATAGGCTGTGAGCTCTGGGCAGGGGGCGGTGGTGTAGGAAGAGGATTTTGCACATGTGGCTGCTGCTGCGGTTGCTGCTGATCCTGCCTCCTACGAGCCTCTTCATGTACTTTCCTTGCCTGCTCCTGAGCATCATCATCTTCTCGAGACCTAATGAGTGCAGCAAACAGAACAATACATAAGATACAGACCCAACATTCTGAAACAGGCAGACATAACACATGGACCTACAATGCAATTAGACTATAGTATTTCCAGTAAACACACTTGTTGTAAGAGGAAGTGTTGGTGTAATAAAGTGCTATGACTTGATGATAGAGAGGTTTGCTTTGCAGCTCCCACTGGTTAAAACCTGGCACTGGTTGTAATGTCCTGTAATGACATAAGGGGATCTGTGGGAAAAGGGTGAGAACTACAACACACAAACGGTGGATTAAAGCTGGGTACACGCTTTCAAGTTTTTTTTTTCAACCAGTGGTTTGAACGAAGGAAAAAAAAAAAAAAAAAAAAAAAAACACAACACGAAAAGTGGGTACATAGCGGTACCCCAGCAAGGAACTGAAGGAAGGTGTCCCAAAAGTAAAGATACCAGATAGGTCAAGGAAGTCAGAGCTGCATGAACACTCTGACTCTTTAATCACTAGCCGACCAGCCGCTGCACAAAACGCTGTAGTTCTACATCGGCTCTTTAAGACGCTATAGCAAGCACGCGCCCGCCTGTCCCCAGAGTCGATGCGCGTGCCAGGCAGGCGTGATGTCAGGGGAGTAGAAATAGATTGTGTGTTCCTACCAAGTAGGAACAATCTCTCTCTCCTCCCCCAGTCAGTCAGTCACATCCCCCCACAGTTAAAAAAACATGCCTAGGGAACACAGGCCTAGTGATTTAACAGCTTGTAACGGTTGGTGGACTACTGATTCCAGCTAGCCCGACTTGCAAATCCTGTGCCCTCAAGTTGCATCGATTAGGCACAGTCTCCCCTCTGTTTCTGGACTCCTCACCAATGATCGTGTAAAGAGAAGGACTTCACCAATGACCGTGTAAGCATAAAGTTTTCACCCAGACTTCCTGGCATGCCTCCGTACTCCACTGTGGTGCACTCACCTACCTTCTCCTACCCGAGTCCATGATGGAGAACTTTATCTGGACATACGTTACGACAACCTCGCCAGACCCTCTGATCCAGGAACTCCTCATCAATGACTGTGTAATTATGAAGACTTCAACCCATGACCGTGTAAGGGTGAAGTTCCCTCACAGCTCTCCCGAGCTCCTCCACGCTCGGCGCGTTGATGGGGACCACCTCCTGCTACTGCCTAGTACTCCATTCTCCTGGCCAACAGACTCCCCCAGTTGCATGTGACTTCAGCTTATATGCAAGGTCTGCCCCCTGCCATTACCAAGTGGGGATTGGTCCTCACATGAGCTGCCTACCACTCCAGTGCACAGGCCCTGCCCCTCCTCCAGAACATTCTCACTGGAAGCAGAGGAGGCGCCTCAGAACTAAAGCACAAGTGGTCACACTCACAGTAGAGAGTGACACACACAAAATATATATTATATAAAAATGTACACAGTTATACGAGCTGTACACGCACTACATTACATTGTAGCAAAGTTTCATTTCTTCAGTGTTGTCACACGAAAAGATATAATAAAATATTTACAAAAACGCGAGGGGTGTATTCACCTTTGGGCGATATTACAGTGCCTTGCGAAAGTATTCGGCCCCCTTGAACTTTGCGACCTTTTGCCACATTTCAAGCTTCAAACATAAAAGATATAAAACTGTAATTTTTTGTGAAGAATCAACAAGTGGGACACAATCATGAAGTGGAACGAAATTTATTTGATATTTCAAACTTTGTTAAATAAAAAACTGAAAAATTGGGCGTGCAAAATTATTCAGCCCCTTTACTTTCAGTGCAGCAAACTCTCTCCAGAAATTCAGTGAGGATCTCTGAATGATCCAATGTTGACCTAAATCACTAATGATGATAAATAGAATCCACCTGTGTGTAATCAAGTCTACGTATAAATGCACCTGCACTGTGATAGTCTCAGAGGTCCGTTTAAAGCGCAGATAGCAACATGAAGAACAAAAAACACACCAGGCAGGTCGGAGATACTGTTGTGGAGAAATTTAAAGCTGGATTTGGATACAAAAAGATTTCCCAAGCTTTAAACACCCCAAGGAGCACTGTGCAATGGAAGTAGTATCAGACCACTGCAAATCTACGAAGACCTGGCCGTCCCTCTAAACTTTCAGCTCATGCAAGGAGAAGACTGATCAGAGATGCAGCCAAGAGGCCCATGATCACTCTGGATGAACTGCAGAGATCTACAGCTGAGGTGGGAGACTCTGTCCATAGGACAACAATCAGTCGTATACTGCACAAATCTGGCCTTTATGGAAGAGTGGCAAGAAGAAAGCCATTTCTTAAAGATATCCATAAAAAGTGTCGTTTAAAGTTTGCCACCTGGGAGACACACCAAACATGTGGAAGAAGGTGCTCTGGTCAGAAGAAACCAAAATCAAACTTTGGCAACAATGCAAAACGTTATGTTTGGCGTAAAAGCAACACAGCTCATCACCCTGAACACACCATCCCCACTGTCAAACATGGTGGTGGCAGCATCATGGTTTGGGCCTGCTTTTCTTCAGCAGGGACAGGGAAGATGGTTAAAATTGATGGGAAAATGGATGGAGCCAAATACAGGACCAGTCTGGAAGAAAACCTGACAGAGTCTGCAAAATACCCGAGACTGGGACGGAGATTTGTCTTCCAATAAGACAAATGATCCAAAACATAAAGCAAAATCTACAATGGAATGGTTCACAAATAAACATATGCAGGTGTTAGAATGGCCAAGTCAAAGTCCAGACCTGAATCCAATCGAGAATCTGTGGAAAGAACTGAAAACTGCTGTTCGCAAACGCTCTCCATCCAACCTCACGGAGCTCGAGCTGTTTTGCAAGGAGGAATGGGCAAAAATTTCAGTCACTCGATGTGCAAAACTGATAGAGACATACCCCAAGCGACTTACAGCTGTAATCGCAGCAAAAGGTGGCGCTACAAAGTATTAACTTAAAGGGGTTGTAAAGACAAAAATATTTTCCTCTTAAATTAAAGTCTGACAGTAGCTGATAAAGTAAAAAGTAATGGTTTTGCATTATAACTAGTTTGATACCTGTTTAAATCGAGCTGTTTTATTCACCTCCATCACTCCTGTTTTGTTATTCTCACTGACTTCCTGGTTTGCAGTGCGCATTCATTCTTGCTACATCAAGGCCTAATGGGAACTACAGTTCCCATTAGGCTTAGCCTCCATGCCTGTGAGGGATAAGAGAGCATCTTCACGCAGAGCTGTAGTCATAGGGAGGGGGTGAGCACATTCTGCTTTCCACCATGCAAAACAGATCAGATGCTGGTGGAAAGCAAGAAGAGGAGAGACAGGAAATGGCATTTTCAAACCTGGATTACTGTATTTTGGAGGTCAAAAGGAAAAATGAAGTAAGTGATATTTAAATGCTCTAGATTACAGCAATCAATTGATCTAATAAAAAAATGAACATTTAGTGTTCCTTTAAGGGGGCTGAATAATTTTGCACACCCAATTTTTCAGTTTTTTATTTGTTAAAAAAGTTTGAAATATCCAATAAATTACGTTCCACTTCATGATTGTGTCCCACTTGTTGTTGATTCTTCACAAAAAATAGGATTTTTTTATGACAGCTTACCTGTAAAATCCTTTTCTTGGAGTACATCACGGGACACAGAGCGGCAATCCATTACTATGTGGGTTATAGAGTCTACCTTCAGGTGTGGACACTGGTGTAATTAACTACACAGGAAGTTCCCTCCCTATATAACCCCTCCCATACTGGGAGCTCCTCAGTTTTTGTAGCAAAGCAATAAGTGTCCCAATATCCCCAAACAAGAGGGGCGGGAGCTCTGTGTCCCGTGATGTACTCCAAGAAAAGGATTTTACAGGTAAGCTGTCATAAAAAATCCTATTTTCTTTATCGTACATCACGGGACACAGAGCGGCAATCCATTACTATGTGGGATGTCCGAAAGCAATGCTTACTGAGGGGAGGGAGACACAAACAACGCAGGCCGCCATCAGATGTGAGGATCTATAATGCTGCCAGATGCATACTGCGCCAAAAAGCTGCATCCTCTTGCCCTCCTATGTACATCTGACAAGAATCAGTGAACCTAAGCACAGACGCCAAGTTGCGGCCCTGAAAATCTGCGTCATAAAGGCTCGGTAAAGCATCGCGCATAAAGCGCTTACTATCCTGGTACGGAGCACCCCCCCCCCCAAGAAACAGGGGGAGTCCCACTCTCCGAACCACAAGCCTGAATAATACCCTGATAATTCAATCTTGAAAACAGTTGATTTTAGACGCTGCCTGCCCCTTCCTGGGGCCTCCTGGTAGCGCAATAACAACATCAGCTTTCCGTATCCGAGCAGCCGCTTCAGATAGGCCTTGACCCTTCTACTCCAAAGGAGAGAGAGTGTAACCATTTTAATAGCTGAACTGAACACTGCCTGCCCACATGTAGGGTCTTCTGGCAGCACAATAAAAACTTCAGATTTCTATATCTGAACCTTCAGATAGATATTTAACTGCTCTCATCTCTACTGAGAGAAAGCAATAACCTTTCCTTCCGAAAACAAGGTTTTGAAAAGGGGGGAGGTAAGAATATCTAGATTTAAATGAACACTAGATCCTTCTAGTAAATAAGGCTGGGTGAGGATTAACATCACCCTACTAGTAAGAATAAGTATGGTTTTATACCAAGAGGTTGCCAATACTGAAACTCTCTTGGAGGCTACCACCACCAAGAACACCAATTTCCTTGTTAAAGGCTGAAGGGAAATATGGTGCATCGGCCCACAGAGCTGACCCTGTAAGCCGACAAAACTAGAGCCAATCCTCCAAGCACAAGGGCGACTAAACTGGTGGACTTATGCACGTCACCCCTTGTATAATGGCTCGGAACAAAGAGTGTGAAGCAAGCGACCTTTGGAGGCAAGGCCGAGATCGGATCCTTGATGTAACTTAAGGCTGGCTCCGTCTCCTTTCCAAATGCAGGAAGGCAGAAATTTTATCTTTGACAAACTTCCAAGGATGCCACCATCTGTTTCATACCAGGAACATGGGCTCTCCCGATCCTGGGATATCTGGTCCTGGAGGCCAGCCTTCCTGTATGAATCAAGGAAGTGCCGTTGATTCTAAAAACCCTGATCCTGAAGAATGTGGGCTAAAATAGCCAGACCATTAATTCACCTGTTGCACGACAGGATGTAATACCCCCTTCGAAGTAGGCCTGGACAAGCTGTAAGGGACCGTGGGTCCTCTACTACCACCCCTACTGTCCCTGCACAGAAAAGGTCGTCAGGGCTATGCCGAGTAATCAGGCCAGCTTCCGCCATCCTCTAATGTTGCATGGAAGCCACAAACGCCACGGCACTGGGGGGAGAGACATAACCAGTGACCACTGGTCCCACCAGATTACCAACACATCTGCCCCACATGCGGGTGGATCCCTTGTCCTTGACCTCAAGCTGTTCAATTTCTTGTTGAGCCTGGACGCCAATACATCTTATGTACAGGGTACTATTTCTGTGGCCCTTGGTCAGGAAAACAGTCGGGGTGTAGAGGTCCTTCTTCTGGAGACACTTGTTGACGGCTACAGCGAATCGCCTGCCAATTCTGCATTTCATGAAATGACGAATGTCAATAGGCAAGGCACAAGCTCCTCCTTGGTAAATTAAGTAAATCACTTAATATGGTATAGTCTGATTGAACTCTGACCGAACCAACCAGCCCCTGAACGTTCAGGCCCCTAAGCCAGATGCTCCCTCGGTAGCTCTAGCTGACAGATAAGGCTCCCTTGGAGCTCGACTACTTCCCCTGGGCCAAGGTCTCTTCCTGACCTGGCAAACCCTTTAGTTAAGAACCACCAAGAGGAATTCCAGCCTATCTCTGGGACCGGTTCTTTGGATAATGCTAGGTCAAGATCCACTCCTTCTAGGCCAACACAATACTGTTTATAACAGTCCTGAATAAAAGTATAGGGAACTGTCTTGAATGAAGCAGCATCTTCTCTAGTGCCTTAAGCAGAAAGCCAAAAGTAAGGAACTGTTCCTTGCCGTAACCACCTAGACCAGCTTTCTTATAGCGATGGTCTTGTCTTAGGCCAAAAGTACTCTCCTGGTGCAAAACATACCCAGCTTCTTGTCAATGAAGAATGTATCTTTAGACTGGAATCCTAACCCAGGAGATCCAGATACCTGACCATGCTGGACACCCTTAGGTCCAGCCATGCTGCTGACTGATCCATCAGCAGGAGTCTGCTTCCGTACTGCCATTACTGCTATACCCTGGGCCTACAGACCTGCTAGAGGCGGGCCCTAGCACCCTGACAACCCAGACACGGAGGCCAACCCAAAAGGGCAAGACCACCAACTGGAGATAGTGCTGTTCCCCTGCACAACGCAGACAACCTCTGCAGTCCCAAGTAAATAAACACATATGCAACTGGCTCCCCATATGTGTATGTGGCAAGTGTTAAAGCCATATGCCTCAATGGAGGCGTGTGTACATGGCAGCGTGTGTTCATGGAAGCATGAAATCATATAAATATGTCTCACGCCAAACATGCATATAGCATGTGTGCTCTGGAACGAGCATCCTTGCAAGCAAGCAAGCATGTGCTATAAACGTGTTATGCAACAATGTGCAACATGAACCCATGCAGACACGTATCTCTATGCAAACACAAGGCATCCTGTATTGCTTAATTAAGCCACCATGTGCAACTTTAAAGTAACCATGCATGCGATTCAGCATCTTCCATGCGATCAACATCTTATGCATTTTAAGCACTACTGTGCGGACAAGAACCCTTGTGTGACCAAGCACCCCTGTGCGTTCCAACATCCTTATGCACCCAAGCATCTTAATGCGACTTTAGGCATTCCTGTGAAACAAGCCTCTCTATGTGATCAAGTATCCCTGGGTAATCCAGGACTCTGTTGATCCAACAACCATGTGTGATCCAGCTTCTTTTTGCATTCAGGCATCTTTAAGCGATCCCTTTAGGCCTTGAGTAATCCAGGACTTGGGTGATCGGGTAATCCTGTGTGATTCAGCATTTTTATGCCTTCAGGCCTCTTTATGCGATTCTAGGCATTTCTGTGGGAACAAGCCTCTTTGCGTGACCAAATATCCTTGGGGAATCAAGGACTTTGGTGATCATGTAATCCTGTGTGATTCAGCATGTTTATACCTTCAGGCCTCTTTATGCGATTCTAGGCATTTCTGTGGGAACAAGCCTATTTGTGTGACCAAACATCCTTGGGTAATCCAGGACGCTGATGATCAGGTAACCATGTGTGATCCAGCATCTTTTTTGCATCCAAGCAACTTTATGCGATTTTAGGCCTTTCTGTGGAAACAAACATCCTTGGGGGAAACAAGGACTTGGGTGATCCGGTAATCATGTGTGATTCAGCATTTTTATGCATACAAGCATCTCTATGCGACTTTAGGTACCTTTGTGGAAACAAGCCTATTTTTGTGACCAAACATCCTTGGGTAATCCAGGACGCTGATGATCAGTTAACCATGTGTGATCCAGCATCTTTTTTGCATCCAAGCAACTTTATGCGATTTTATGCCTTTCTGTGGAAACAAACCTCTTCTGTGTAACCAAACATCCTTGGGGAAACAAGGACTTGGGTGATCAGGTAATCATGTGTGATTCAGCATTTTTATGCCTACAAACGTCTTTATGCGATTCAGCATTACAAGCATCTTTTATGCGACCTCTTTTGTGGAAACATGCAGCACCATATAGACAGAAACATGTATGTTTATGCGATCCACAATAGAATCTGCTCTGTTACTTGTTTTTATCCCACATGCATTCCAAACTCATGTATGTTATGCAACATGCGGACTGGTAAAGAGGAAATTATCCTCTGCAGATGTGTTTCATCAATTAAGAGACATTAGCAATGTGTGCCCGCAACTGTGCATCCCTCCGATGCATTTGGCTAGCCTGAAGCCGACACCAGGCTGAGGATTATATGGAGGTCTTACTAGCCATCTATAGGAAACTTTCTAATCCCTTTGTTTCAGGATTAAAGCAGGAAAAGGGGGACAACCCCCTTTTTTTTTTTTTTTCTTGCAAAACACAAAACACATGCAGAGTGATTGCAATGTTGAGGGAAGGCTGCATTGCCTGACAGGTCTGATGGCTCAATCTATGAGCTGTTTAAGTCTCTTCAGAGGAGAATAAGGGTCCACCAGGTTCAGGTGGCGATCCCTCTTTATATTCCTACCCCTGACCTTATTCAATGGGGAGACCAAGTCCTAAGCCAAAGCAGAGGCACTTAACCCAGGTGCATCAAATAGCTGAATTTAGTCTGACACAATGCCTGCTAATCTGCACAGCTAGATGCGAGTAGGCGTCTTAGATTAATCTGTATCCAACTCACACAAGGTGCTTACGTTTGTGTCCTCCTAGCTTTACAGAGCTCTGACGTCCGGGCCCTTTGAAGAGCCTTCTCTGCGACTGCACTGAGCCGGTGAGCACGTGCAACATGGTAGAGCCTGAAGCGGAGGAAGTGGGACACAATAGATCAGCTAACACTTAAGCTTCCGTTTTCTGGAAAGCATGGTAAGCAAAAACATCAGGCATGTCTTCTACTGCCCATAGTAGTGGAAACACAGATAAGACTTGCAACTACTCACGGAAGACAATCCTTTGGATAGGATTAAGGGCATATTTTTTTTTTTTTTTTTTTTATTTATGTACCGGCCCCTTCAAGGGGAGATATATAGGTACTGCAGCCATCCTGTCTAACAGACATGGTGGGCCAGGCTGCATGCCGGCTAGGGGAGGTATATGGGTGCCCTGAGCCATTCTGTCTCAGAAGACATAGTGGTTTACATTGCCCATGCATAGAAGCATAATATAGGCGAGACCCATGTCCCCCACGGAGGACCTACTGTCGAACCAAGTCCCGTAGGCCCTCCTCTTACCTTCTCCATGCTGCAGGGTATTGCCAAGCAAGAGGCCCAATCTTCCCCCTTCACCGTGGGTATTGTCCTAGACCTTCAGGGACAGGGGTCCATGGCAGGAACACCAACTCCCCTGGACCTATATAGCATCCTGGCAGCAGAAAAAACATTTGGTCCTTAGAAGGCACAAAGTTCTGGAACCCAGGATCCAGCCCTCCGCAGAGAGGCATTATAGGCTAAACCTCGTTCTTCGTACCGAGGCCCGGGTACCGTCCACTTTGGCTATGAAGCACCTTGGACGGATCCGGATTTATGGAGGTTTTTTACATCCAGCATGGATCCCTCCAGTGGAGCTCCTAAGAGCACATGTTCACTCGTGACCAACACCTTAGACACTGATGAAAAAACTGAGGAGCTCCCAGTATGGGAGGGGTTATATAGGGAGGGAACTTCCTGTGTAGTTAATTACACCAGTGTCCACACCTGAAGGTAGACTCTATAACCCACATAGTAATGGATTGCCGCTCTGTGTCCCGTGATGTACGATAAAGAAAATTACAGTTTTATATCGTTATGTTTGAAGCCTGAAATGTGGCAAAAGGTTGCAAAGTTCAAGGGGGCTGAATACTTTCGCAAGGCACTGTGTGTGTGTGTATGTATATTATATATATATATATATATATATATATATATATAAAATAAAAAACAAGAAGAACAACGACATTTTAGCCCTGCTAGTGTTTATTTTGGTGCAGCTACATAAAACAAAGTAAAGCATGCCATCTCGACAACAGTTTTCATGGTGAGGTGAATTCCTATCTGCCTTGTGATCGGCTGTCAAAGGGTAATAGGCAACGAACAGACATTTTAGTCACCCAATCACAGAATGTATTGAGCAGATATTTGGAGGACAACATGCTTGTGCTTGAAGACCAATGAGAAGCAAGAGAAAGTGAAGTCACACTGAACTTTCATTTTGTAAAAACAAGTTAAAGCTTGCCACTAAGCTTTTAACAACACAGCCAAACCAAAACAGGACTGCAATTAACAAACACAAATACTGTCACAACATAACGATGTACACTGCCAGAATACTATAGGACCTACATGAGAGAAGGCAGGAGGCACATTTTATTTTATTACATGTACTTATATTACGCAGCGCTTTACATATTTATCTTGCATTCACATCAGTCTCTGCCTTCAAGAAGGGAGAGCATACAAACTCCTTGCAGGTGGTGCTGTGGTTGCGATTTGCACCGACGGCCTCAGTGCTTTCTAAGGGGAAGTGCCAACAACTTAGCCACTGTGCTATTTCTAAACAAAATCTGATGTTAATAAGATCCAGAAAATCAAGTCTAAATCACGCTGCAACAGTCTTACATGTAGCCCTGGTTCACACTGGTGTGATTTAACATGTCAAATCTGGGGCATTTGCCGGCAATGGCACTGTGCCTAATCGGTACGACGCTGCATTTGCAGCGCTGCACCGATTTCAAAAAGTAGTCTCTGTAATCGTGGCCGAAATCGGGACTGACAAGCGGGAGTAAAATTGTGCGAGTTCAGCTGACCTTGCACGGCTTCACTCCCGCAGCCCGGTGTGAACCTGGGCGTATAGAAAGAATATGGAATTACAACAAATTGATAACATTCTAAGAGCCACGCACTGCTTCTGCATATTAGGCTACTTTCATCCTGGGGTGGGGGTGCGTTGGCGGTAAAGCGCCACTAGCGGTGCTTTTTCGGCTGTTAGTGTTGGGCGCCTTTAACACCCGCTAAAAGCGCCTGTGCTGAGGCGCTGCCCATTAATTTCAATGGGTAGGACATTTAGAGAACACCCCAAAAGATTCTGCTTTCAGCACCTTTTCCCATTCCCGCACCACCCTGCAAGTGGGGAGGCATTAGGCGCTTTTCAGTCGCTTATTTTTTTTGGACTGAAACGCTTGAAAAGGACCTCAGTGCAAAAGAGGTAAAAACACATTCTTGTGGAAAGGCACCACAATTTGATCTTCTACCACATTTTAATGAGCCATACACATTCACTGATGAATGTGCAACCAACCACTTCTGTAAATCTGCATTAAAATCAGGAATATACACTTACCTCATTCTCTCCTGCTCCCTTCGCATTCTTTCTGCATGCTCTGCCTGCAGTTTTAGCGCCCTCTCTCGCTCCTCCTTTTCTCGTGCCGCACGTCTGAAAAGCTCAAAGCTATCACTGGATGACTTCCCTGGAGCAGTTGGGGTGATTGGTGTTTTCTGTACAAGGCTTGCCCAAGAGCCCATGTTTTTAATTTTTAGGTCCTAGGGAGAAACGGTTACATAAATCAGTTCTTGTTCAAGATAAACATCTACGTTGTTTAGCTTTTAAAAATATTAAGATTTTATAAATGACGTCATAGGATCAATTCACAAAGCTTTACACAGGGACAAGGATTTAGCAGCATTTAAGCCGAACTCCAGCTGACATTTTAAAATAGGTGCTTGGACAAAGCTGGTCCACACAAACGATTAGCTTCATTAACAAATGTGTCTGCCGATAGCACTGTATGAACTGTAGATAGAATCAGCTACATACTGTATATAGCTTTCCGTTCTGCTCCCGTCACAAAATCAAGTCGGGCTGAGGTGAAGATGCGGTCAGAAGTTGTCACCAATCTCCAACTTCAGCTTAAGGAAGCCTTGTGTTCATTCAAAAAATAAAAAAACACAAGCCTTCTGTGAATAGTTGGACAGTGCTCAGCTCGCTAGAAAGTTTCTATACTGCTGCCAGAACACATCCCTGTGTACAGACCTCAGGTGTAGCAAAAAGATCAAAGTGCTTCATTAAAAACATATGTACTCGCAAAATAAAATGTGAAAGAGAGCCTATAGTCCACGAGAGGCCACTAAAGAAGGGCAACATTCCTCGAAAAACAACCCCTCTTTTACAGGAGACCATCGTCCACTGAGAGCTGCCCTTGGTATTGAGCGGGCCGAGCAGGAGTAGAAGAGACTTCTGGCATCCAGCCCAGCTCTTCACCTGGCCACACAATGATCTGAACACCTTGGCTGCTCAGCCATCCTTTCTTGTGACTGTTGTGTGGAGTGTGTTTTTGTGGACTATAGGAGCCATTTCACCTTTTATTTTGAATTTATGTTTACATTTGAGGTCATATTTATGTTATAGAATCGGAAGTGAAGGGGCGCTGAAAACACAAAATCAATACAAAATTATGTGTATATATATGCATTGAAATGTGCAATCTATTATTAGAAAAATCATATATTATTAGTGGAGTGAACTAGTGTCCATACAATGAAATAAAAGAAAAGTCCCAATAGTGCTAAATAATAAGCACCCAATGGTATATCTCAGCTCAAAAATGACTTAGATATTGCAGTTCTGGAACCACCACCATATATTTGCACCCGATGTGATCGATAGAAATGGCTCCTTACCAATACTAGTAGACTCTTTTAATTAAAAAAGAAGTCATAAACTGCTTATGTCAATGGGATGACTCAGAATGATCCGGATAGGCACGTCAGATGATCCAACATTCATATAGATAGGAACAGAAAGGCAATCATAGTGAAGTATTGTTTATTAAAATATAATAAAAAGTAACATGCCAAATGGCTGCTTACTCAGATTGTGCCCTGATCCCGGCACTGAGGCTTTAAAGCGTATATTCGATATCCAATCGAACCCGCGGATTCGGATGTAGGACGGTGATCCGTCGGGCTGGTAGTCTCACTGGCCGGCGTACGTTCTACCGTCGAAGCAACGTGGATTCGGAGAAGGATCGAAAGTCCGTCGCACTGCTAGTTGCACTAGTCGGCGTGCGTTCCACCGTCGGAAACCAACGGACCCGGAAATCGGAAGTGGTAGGGAAAAGCGTGACTGGTTAGCGCCTCGACGTACGTTTCGTTGTTTACGTCATCAGGAAGCGCTTCCTGATGACGTAAACAACGAAACGTACGTCGAGGCGCTAACCAGTCACGCTTTTCCCTACCACTTCCGATTTCCGGGTCCGTTGGTTTCCGACGGTGGAACGCACGCCGACTAGTGCAACTAGCAGTGCGACGGACTTTCGATCCTTCTCCGAATCCACGTTGCTTCGACGGTAGAACGTACGCCGGGCAGTGAGACTACCAGCGCGACGGATCACCGTCCTACATCCGAATCCGCGGGTTCGATTGGATATCGAATATACGCTTTAAAGCCTCAGTGCCGGGATCAGGGCACAATCTGAGTAAGCAGCCATTTGGCATGTTACTTTTTATTATATTTTAATAAACAATACTTCACTATGATTGCCTTTCTGTTCCTATCTATATGAATGTTGGATCATCTGACGTGCCTATCCGGATCATTCTGAGTCATCCCATTGACATAAGCAGTTTATGACTTCTTTTTTAATTAAAAGAGTCTACTAGTATTGGTAAGGAGCCATTTCTATCGATCACATCGGGTGCAAATATATGGTGGTGGTTCCAGAACTGCAATATCTAAGTCATTTTTGAGCTGAGATATACCATTGGGTGCTTATTATTTAGCACTATTGGGACTTTTCTTTTATTTCATTGTATGGACACTAGTTCACTCCACTAATAATATATGATTTTTCTAATAATAGATTGCACATTTCAATGTATATATATACACATAATTTTGTATTGATTTTGTGTTTTCAGCGCCCCTTCACTTCCGATTCTACTTGTATTTTTCACACACTGAAATTTTTTTTAGGTGGCAGCTCTTAAACTGGTATATTTAATATATTTAGGTTTAATTACACGTAATTCTACCCACTAGTTGGGAGAATTAACATTGTTTTTCTGTGGCGCAAATTATACACATTTTCCTCACAATATTTATGTTATACATAGCTTTTTGGTTTGCTATGGTCAATTCAGAGAGAGTGTTGGCCGCCAACATGTTTTTTTGTTTTTTTTCAAATGTAAGATGCTTCTGAACTATGAAATCTGATTACATCTAGCCTTGACACTGGTGGGGGCATTCTGGAATGCTAGTACAGCAGGTTTATCCATCAGGGCTTTGTAACTGAAGAATGCATATCCGAACCTTCATCTGGAAGAAAGTCATGCCCCCTGGCGGGGGAGTATGGGAGTAGAGTTTGGCTTCAAACCACCTGGTGTAATGAAGATTGAAGTGCCCGATTACCATGACTGCAAACAAAAGGTTAAAAAATCAACTGCCACTAAGATGACAGATTTCCTGAGTTACAAAAAATCAAAGACCTGTTGTCACTGAAGATTTGACCCGAGTCAAATAGCGGTGATTAATGGACGAATGCTGCCCCTAGTGGACAGTACAGCATGCTCCCTAGAGGACAGGCAAAAGAACAATATTTTATTAACCCCCTTAGCGGTAAACCCGAGCGTGACTCGGGGTGGATTTTCAATGCAAAAATCGGTAACCCCGAGTCACGCTCGGGGTGGATGTGCAGAGTTTGCAGCGCGTGCTGGCTTACCTTTTTCCATGCAGGGTATTACTGTACTTACCTTGTCCCTGGATCCAGCGATGCATCCGCGCTGTGTGAGCGAGTGGCGTCATCCATTCGATTCACACAGTGCCCGCGCGCCGCCGATCTCTGTTCCCTGCGACGTTACGACGCACGGGGGCGGAGACTGGCGGCAAATTCAAAAATGTAAACAAACACATTACATACAGTATATTGTAATCTTATAGATTACAGTACTGTATGTAAAAAATACACACCCCACTTGTCCCTAGTGGTCTGCCCAGTGCCATGACAGCGACAATTCTGCAACTGAGCAAATTTCAGTGATTTTGATTACATTATTGAATAATTTTTATTATAATTACATTATCATTTGTTATAATTATTTATAGTTATTTATTATATTATAATTTTGTGTTTCAAACTTTATCATACCCGGGATGTGTACTAGACTCTGGTTTGGACAGATTTACAAGCCTACAGTATAAAATGCCAAATTTTCATGCAAAATAATTGTACCGCTTTTGGTACGTAATTCCAGACAGAATCATACCGCCAGGGAGGTTAAAGGACTGCCTCTTATGGATTTTAAAAGTAACACTTGGCCTAAAGTTCTTCCTCTTTTTGCCTCTTGCCATTGAGCCCAGCTGAAGATCTATACCTATTTGGCATAATGCCAACTATTTTATTGGACCTATATACAGTCAGGTCTCAGCTCATCCTGTCTCATTTCCTTGTCCCCCTATGTTCTGTTCCAGAATAGGGGGGACTATAGCCTATCAATCATCGATATCTATGAGGGAACTCTAAGATGGCCTTACATAAAGTATCATTGATGTTCTTTTGTTTCATATGCTCTGTAATATTTTATTTTATGTTAGCATTTCTATTTTCTTGGGAAATAAATGACTCTTGCTTATTTAAAACAGTGTATTTATGTTTTATAGCCAACCTTGTTATTGTACCATTAACTTTATCAGAGCTTTGCTAGACTAGCTAATTATAGGGATAGACCAGTTAATAAATATTTATAATGGGGGGGTCCACCCAATATTTATTTCATTTGGCACCCCAGAAGCATAAGTAAGGAAATAAATTCTGCATAGAAACCAAGTCCTAATGTATTTTTGTCTTGAGTTCCTATAAGCTAAGGAGTCCCTAACTGCACAAGAGACCCAGAACTGAAAGCATTTCTCTCAGGTGGACAAGATTTGTGCTGGTTCGTGAATTCTGAGGCCCTGAACGTTCTCTGAAATATTCCATCAGGGAGAAGACGCGCAGATCCGGTGACAATTTTGGCTGGTAAATGTGTATGTGTTAACACGTGCTCTTAACTCCACGACTTTTTTTGCGATACGGATCTGTTACTTTAAATTTATGTCTCCCCCCCCCACAAATAGATTTATTTTGGTGGTATTTGATCATCTTTGATGTTTTTATTTTTTACACTATAAACAAGACCAACAATTTTGAAAAAAAATATATATTTTTTTTTTCATCAATTCAAGCCATTTTCTTTCTAGTAATGGCGACGATCGGCGACTTGTAGTGGGACTGCGATATTGGGGACCAGTGCTAAAAAATATGCACTGTTACTGTACTGACACTGGCTAGGAAGGGGGTTAACATCAGGGACGAGCTAAGGGTTAACGGTGTGCCTAGCTTGTGTTTTCTTACCATGAGGAAGGTGATTTTACTAGAAGGCATAGATCCGTGTTCCTGCTTTGCAGGAGCACAGGAACCATGCCTTCTGTACTGACAGAACAGCAATCTGCCTTGTTTACATAGGCTGACCGCCACTCTCCCTCTGTACTGAAAGGATCGACGGGTACCGATGGATAGAGTCAGCCCCCGCTGTGTATAAATACCATCTCACTAGGTGCGTGATCCCACGCAGCCGTGCCACTTTGCTGCCATATATCGAAGTTATATTGCCTGAGGAAGTGGGATGCGACTTTGGAAGCAATGGAGACAATGTATCCAGCCGTGTTTCAAATTACATCAACATCAATATTTTACCTTTTTGGGGGCAACAGGTGTCTTGGATTCCTGCTTTTGCTTCTCTTTCTCAGGTACCCCTTGAGAAGTGATGCTTTCAGGGGGTCTCACTGGGCGGCTTCCATCAATGGGTTTCATTTCTGGCCCTAAAAAATAAATAGAAAAAATAAATACAAAATAGTGGTATATAAATTATATAAAAAAAGAGCTGGCAAGAACCCAAGTCATTTAACCACCAGAGCCATTTTTTCATTTTTTGCACACATTACAACCTTGTGCCAGAGGTTTACTTAAAATCCGTTTTCTGAAAGCAGATACCATGAAGAATAAACCAGCATCAGTTGCATTTCTTTGTCACAAGACATTGGATGTTTTCTCCACCCACCATGGCCATCTGGAGCCCGCAGGAGAGGCAACAGAAAGACAACTGTTTGGCTTGACAGTAATGAGCACAGTCCTGACTGCTATAGCAGCCAGGAATGTGTTTACATTTGTATTTTTGTTTTACCTGTAAAATAATTTTCTTGTAATAAGTCACAGGACACAGAAAAGTGAATATTCAAGACAATTTTAGGTTATGCTGCCCTCTTCAGGTGAATGTAAAAGTTCATGGAGGAAATAAAGTGAAAATAAATTCTCACAATATAAAAATGCATGTAGGCAGGTTCATTATTGCAGCTCAGCTTATATTCTGGCATAGAACCCCATGTGCGGGGTTGTCTGAACTCCTGCTCATTCGCAAGAGTGATATCACCCTGAGTCGGTCAATTAAGACGGCAAGGGAGAAGATGTTGGCAAAAGAATTTAGACTGTTTAAAAAGGAGGAAAGTTAGCTTAAAGGGGTGTTCCAGCTGTAATTTTATTTTTTTTTAAGTCAGCAGCTACTAACAGTGTAGCTGCTGACTTTAAATAGGGACACTTACCTTGTCCTACTTGCCCGCGCTGATGGCCCCCCCGATGCCGGTCCCACGCCGCCATCCACACTATGGGAAACTGGCAGTGTAGCCGTACGGCTTCACTGCCCATTTCCTACAGCGCCTGCGTGAGTCTCACGCTGGCTTGTGAATGGGCGGCTGCTCTCTGAGAACACACACAGATCCCAGAAAGCAGCGCGCCCCATTCACAAGCAGAAGAAGAAGAAAAGACACCGCGGTGTGGAAGAGGCAGATTACGGACTTCCGCATAGCAACAGGTATTTCGGGTGAGTATTTTTTTTTTCCACGTTTTTTTTATTTCATTTTTTTAAGCAAGATGACCAATTGTTGTTTTCCTGGGTGGAACTCCGCTTTAATTATAATATTCATGACTTCTTTGGATATCCCAAAGCATTGAACAACAAGGATGGACTGCACAGCAACAAGATTAAAATGCCAAAAACCTAGAAAACACACAAAGGTGGCATCCCCATGGGCATAAACATCTACATGGTAAAACTTTGTAAGGCTATCAATGGGTGTTCTCCTTGCACGTTTACAAATTTGAACAAAAGCTTGGTACTGAATAGCTCAGAAGCAATGACCCTCCAGATTTCCAATGCGGAAACTGATAGGCAGGTCCAGGGCAATAAGCAGTAAGATCTAGAACAGGTCCATTACCCAGTAATGTGGGCATGGTTATATGACTGTGCTGTAGGGGCGGCCCTATTTTTTTTATTTTTTTTTATTTATTTATTTTATTTATTTTTTAGCCAGTGTCCAATCACCTGACGGTAGCCTGCATACAACCCATGGTCCATGAAAATGAGCCCTGTGTATTATACTGCACAGTTAAGATAATTCTCTCAACTTCCATGACTGAGCCAAAACCGAGAAGGTTTCAACAGCGGAGAAAATGCTGCCAATCTAGAAAGCATTGGGCAGGACCTACAGTGCCTTGCGAAAGTATTCGGCCCCCTTGAACTTTGCAACCTTTTACCGCATTTCAGGCTTCAAACATAAAGATATAAAACACATTTTTTGTGACAAATCAACAAGTGGGACACAATCCTGAAGTGGAACGAAATGTATTGGATATTTTTAAACTTTTTTAACAAATAAAAAACTGAAAAAATGGGCGTGCAAAATTATTCAGCCCCCTTAAGTCAATATTTTGTAGCGCCACCTTTTGCTGCGATTACAGCTGTAAGTTTTGCAGACTCCATCAGGTTTTCTTCCAGAATGGTCCTGTATTTGGCTCCATCCATCTTCCCATTAATTTTAACCATCTTCCTGTCCCTGCTGAAGAAAAGCAGGCCCAAACCATGATGCTGCCACCACCATGTTTGACAGTGGGGATGGTGTGTTCAGGGTGATGAGCTGTGTTGCTTTTACGCCAAACAAAGTTTTGCATTGTTGCCAAAATGTTCGATTTCTGGTTTCATCTGACCAGAGCACCTTCTTCCACATGTTTGGTGCGTCTCCCAGGTGGCTTGTGGCAAACTTTAAACAACACTTTTTTATGGATATCTTTAAGAAATGGTTTTCTTCTTGCCACTCTTCCATAAAGGCCAGATTTGTGCAGTATACGACCGATTGTTGTCCTATGGACAGAGTCTCCCACCACAGAGTGATCATGGGCCTCTTGGCTGCATCTCTGATCAGTCTTCTCCTTGTATGAGCTGAAAGTTTAGAGGGACGGCCAGGTCTTCGTAGATTTGCAGTGGTCTGATACTCCTTCCATTTCAATATTATCGCTTGCACAGTGCTCCTTGGGATATTTAAAGCTTGGGAAATCTTTTTGTATCCAAATCTGGCTTTAAACTTCTCCACAACAGTATCTCGGACCTGCCTGGTGTTCCTTGTTCTTCGTTATGCTCTCTGCGCTTTAAACGGACCTCTGAGACTATCACAGTGCAAGTGCATTTATACGGAGACTCGATTACACACAGGGGGATTCTGTTTATCATCATTAGTCATTTAGGTCAACATTGGATCATTCAGAGATCCTCACTGAACTTCTGGAGAGAGTTTGCTGCACTGAAAGTAAAGGGGCTGAAGAATTTTGCACGCCCAATTTTTCAGTTTTTTATTTGTTAAAGTTTGAAATATCCAATAAATTTCCTTTCACTTCATGATTGTGTCCCACTTGTTGTTGATTCTTCACAAAAAATTACAGTTTTATATCTTTATGTTTGAAGCCTGAAATGTGGCAAAAGGTTGCAAAGTTCTAGGGGGCCGAAAACTTTCGCAAGGCACTGTAGGTGTGGTCAGGTGCCGATTGACAAGCTACATGCTTATCAATCAGAAATAGCAATGCTAAGAGACACACCTCCTGCTATTATTCTTATCCCTCTGTAGTCCAAGACGACACAGCCTACATGACAGCAGCAACTCTGCTCTGAATTTAGGAGCAGTGCTGCATTGTTGCCACGCCATTACAGAAAGCTACATGAGGTGGACTTTAATGGCAAACTCAACAAGTATTTGTGGGACATTGCAGGTGGTCTAAAAAAACAGTAAGGGCACATGCACATAAAAGTGATAAAGCACATTTTTTTCATAGTTCTAGGTAAAAGAACAAAAAACTCACTTGGCTGAACATGGCTAGAAGCTTTTAGCGGTTCTGGAAGTTTGTGGGGTTCACTCCTCAGGCCAGGGGAAAAGCCTTCCAGACGCAAAGATGGAGAATGGCGTTTATCTTCCTTCACTACCAGCGGCTGAGGCTGCAACACAGATGATCCTCTCATTTCCTGTGGAGCAGACAAGGGTGTCAACAACTACAGATATCCAAAGTCTTTCCGTAAAGGAAACATCTAGCTTGAGAAAAACATTGCCTGTCGTCCTTAAAATGTTAATTGCCAAGCTGATCTCTATCAAGAAAAATC
Organism: Rana kukunoris; assembly: GCA_029574335.1. Taxonomy (NCBI): domain Eukaryota; kingdom Metazoa; phylum Chordata; class Amphibia; order Anura; family Ranidae; genus Rana; species Rana kukunoris. The sequence goes on along the minus strand of CM056051.1, from coordinate 484,113,956 downwards.
ATACAAACTAAAATCAGATATCTATATGTCTTATGGGAGAATTTTTGTTAAAATGGTCTGTTTACAGGATCTCTTTATGTACGAATAAACACAAACGGCATTGATTTGTGTCTTACATCTGCCTACTTATTAGTGCTATGCCAAGGCTGAGGGGGCTCCACTTCTGTGGTCTAAGTGAGGAATGAAACCAGATGTAGATTTTGGTGCTGAGCTGCACCTTAAATGGAGAACACATTGAGGAGAGTCTAGTGTCTTAGCTACTCTATATATTACTCAATGGCAACTTCAGCTACAGAGAGTTGCACTGGGGGTGGGGAGACAAAAAATAAATAAAAACACAGGAACACACACACAAATCCAAGATACAAGTGTGATTTTTAGTGGCCTAAAATTGACTGCTGCATCTATCTGCAACAAGTAGATAAAGTTTACACACGGTTGAAACAAGCGTCTTCCTGTGGTGTAGTAGTAGCTTTTAGAAGTGACTGGTTACACAGTGCTCCAATCATGTGGAATAATCATCAATAATAGATGCTACACATAGTTTACACCACAAGGAGCTATCACCCGTGGAGCCCAGTGATCTGTACCTGCTTTTTAGACAGTCCGGCCTGCGGTGACGAAGGATGTGAAAGGCCTGCAAATGGAGGAACCTGAGATGAATGAAGGAGAGGAGATGGGGCCTCCCGCAAGTGACCTAGACAAACCAGAAACAAAAATGTTGCAAAGAATATGAAGACAACTTCATCTATATCCATTAGCAATTAAAATGCCGGGATCCCCAAACTTTCAAAACAAAGAACCAGTTCAGTGTCCTTAAAGTGGTGTAAAGGAAACAATTTCTTTCCCTTAATAGCTTTCTTTACCTTAGTGTAGTCCTCCTTCACTTACCTCATCCTTCAATTTTGCTTTTAAAATGTCCTTACTTCTTCTGAGAAATCCTCATTGCCTGTTTTTCTGTCTGTAACTCAACACCGTAATGCAAGGCTTTCTCCCTGGTGTGGAGGAAGCCTCTTGAGGGGGAGGGGGAGAGCAGGAGTGTCAGGATGCCCACTAACACACAGCTCCTTTCTCTATCTGCAAAGTAGAGAGTGTCCTGACTTGCCTGCTAGCCCCCTACCCCCGCGAGGCTTTCGTCACACCAGGGAGAAAGCCTTGCATTACTGTGTGAAGCTACAGACAGAAGAACAGGAAGTGAGGATTTTTCAGAAGAAATAAGGAAATTTAATAGCAAAAAGGAAGGATGAGATAAGTGAAGGAGGACTGCACTAAGGTAAAGGAATCTTTTTAGGGAAAACATTTTTTTTCCCCCTTTACATCCCCTTTAAAGCAGAGTTCCAGCCTATATGACAACAATGGCTGCAATGATAGATGACCATTCATTCATGCTCAGATACTTTTTTTTCCCAATTTTTGGATTCCAAAGGCTGCACTTTCGTCCATCCATTTCCACTTTTCCATAGGCTCCTGGGATAGCTGTATCATCAATCCAAGGACTCAATGGGCACCTTCCCACCGCTAGCATTGCGTTATTTCACAACCGGAAATGACATGATGATAGGAGATCGGTGCCATTGTTTGAGAATTCAGTCTTTTGTCTGTATTGGTAGCGGTGGTGGCAGCTGCAGGCACAACAGGAGCAGCATTGTCAATCAGAGATGAATTGATTGCATTATACTGTGAAAACTAGGTTAGTGCTTACTAGCTTGCTGCCAGGTTTTATTCTGATGTGAAAAATTTCCATAACAGGGAGGGAACTTCATTTGATGCTGCCATTGCTATGGCATCCTGAACATAACGTGCATGCTGAATAGCCAGCAGCGCCGAATCCCAGAAAAAATATAGCAGTGGGCTTCAGCTACCCACAATGAAGATGGGAGTGTGTTGGGAGGACTGCAAATGTATGTATTTTTTTTAAATACAGGACACTGATAAAAGCTGCTTTACCCAATTATAACTGCCATCAGATCACGTGCTAACAACAGGAGACGTTTAAAAAAAAAAGACACACACAAAAAAAAAAAAACTGGAACTCTGCTTTAACACTTTAGGGAGGCAAATGGCAGGAATATTGTCTCATAGTTGGTCTAAGTGGGAGAAACTGGTCCCATCATTGATGTCAATGGAAGGAATTGTATGCCCAAGGACCATTTAAATGCATGAAAAGGGCCACAATGTGGCTCATGGGCTGCAGTTTGGTGACCACTGCAGAATGCGGTTGACTTATTTCACATGTTATACTGACTAACCATTTTCACACAAACAAACCACTCACCTCCAGAGTATGGCTCTGGTTTCTGTTGCCGTGGTGAGGGATGGTGGTGTTGGATTACTTGCGATGGCTTAGACTGCTGGTGCTGCACAAGCTGTGGATGGGGAGCGGTCATTGTACTTTGCAGGGTTGGATGCGGCTGCTGGGGAGGGGGTGGAGCCTGCACTGCTGGCTGTTGGGAAGCTGTAGGTGGTGTCTGCAACTGGTGTACATGGGATGACGTAGGAGCAGGGGGAGGAGCAGTGCTAACAGAGGAAGGAGAAGGGTAAGGCAGGTTCTGCAGGTGCCGCAAAGACTGGGAAGCAGAAGTCAAAGGTGCTTGGTTCTGCACTTTAACAGAAGGGAGGAGCGGCTGAAGAGGAGATTGCACAAGAGGCGGTTGGGATTTCTGTAATTGCTGCAGGTAAAGGGCCATCTGCGCAGGACCAAGCTGAACAGGAGAAGGAGGGAGACTGCTACCTGGTGAAGATGGGCCATCATCCTCTAACAGAGCATGGGGAGGCTGTGAATGATGGTGAATAGAATGAGGTGGTGGTTGGTGGTGCGTTTGTACTGGGGGCGGCGGTGAGATAGATGGTGGTCGTACAGGTTTGGGAGGGAGGGCAGCTGCACGATTTGTAGGGCGAGAAGGTTGCTGCGGCATGGCATTATGCAGGGCTGTAAAAGAATGGATAAAGTAAATTAGAGCTATACCAGCGGGTACTAAAGCAGCAATTCATAATTACTTCCAAGTCATCATCCTTTTATTCTATAGTATTATAAATGAGGTAAACTTACCTGGAGGAGGACTAACAAGGGCATGTTGGTTAAGATGAGGTGGAGAACATCGCTCTGGCTGACCACCTGTGAGGTGTGATGGAAGATCAGGTGGTGGTAGGTGCAGACCTGCCTGTCCATAGTGAGCATTAACAGCTTCAAAGACATTAGCAGGATGAAGAGGATGAAGAAGAGATGGGTGGGAAGTGTCCAAGCTTGGAGGAGGGGCATAGGAGGGTGGAGGGGTTGGGGAAGATGGCTTAAGGACATTAGGTGGTGGGGCAAGAGGCTGCTGCGGAGGATGGGGTTGATGGTGATGCTGAAAAAGACAGAAATAAGAAATAAAAAACTTGAGTCTTGATTTAAAAGTTGTTTGAAAATCTGAACACTCATTCTTTAAAGTTTAAAACATGCAATCCTAGTTCACAAACATGGAGACGATTGTGCTGGTAAACACAATAAGCATAATGTAGGCCTTGTTGTAAAAAAGGAGATTAACTTATCAGTAAAATTCCATATTGTGGTGTACAGTATAAGACAGATGCAGAATATTCTTCTGCCATGGGCACTATAGGTGTGAACATTCAGGAGACTGGACACTAGCAAAGCTTTAGAGGACACACCTCCCCTAGCCCACTCCAAAGCCTGGCACACACAATTGGATTTTCCACAGACAAAAGCGCAAGACTTTTGTCCGAAGGGCGTTGGCTAGGAACTTGCCTTGCATACAAACAAACATAAAACTATGTGTTTTTCAGCTCTTTAGCGCCACCCTTAGGGCACCTTCTGCTATTGATTTGTTTGGTGAGCATTGCTTCCAAGCATGCGCGTTTGTACTTTGAACTTTTATCCGATGGACTTGTGTACACACGATAAAAAAAAACAAAAAACTTCAACATAATTGCTGGCGGAATATTTTAAAGCATGCTAGCTAACATTTGTCACCGAAAAATCCAACAATTGTCTGATGAAGCAAACAAATAGTCGGATTTTCCGACAACAGCCTGCCATCACACAATTCCTGTCGGAAGATCCTATCGTGTGTAAGAGGCTTAAAGCGGATCTCTACCCTAAAGTGAAGATCCGCTGATCGGAACCCTCCCCCCCTCCGGTGTCACATTTGACACCTTTCAGGGGTGAGGGGGGTGCAGATACCTGTCTAAAGACAGGTATCTTCACCCACTTCCAGCCCACAGTCTCGGGCAAAAGTCGGGTTTTTCCCGTTGTGTGCTGGGAACTCTCGGCTCCCAGCACACAGCGGGAGCCAATCGGCGGGCGCAGCGCAACTCGCACATGCGCCGTAGGGAACCGGGCAGTGAAGCCGCAGCACTTCACTTCCTGGTTCCCTCACCGTGGATGGAGGGGGGAGCAGCAGAGAGACGAGCGATCGCTTGTCCTCTGCTGCGGACGCCACTGGACTCCAGGACAGGTAAGTGTCCTATTTTTAAAAGTCAGCAGCTGCAGTATTTGTAGCTGCTGGCTTTAAAAAAACAATTTAATGGGCCATCCGCTTTAAGTCCTCAGTTTTGTAATAAGCAATGGAAATAAACTAAGGCCGCGTACACACGATCGAATATGTCCGCTGGAACTAGTCCGCAGACCTGTTTCAGCGGACATGTTCGATTGTGTGTACGGCCTATCGGACCGTTTTCCAGCAGACAAAAGTTTCCAAACATGCTTAGAAACCTGTCCACTGCAAACCTGTCTGTCGGACATGTTCGATGGTTAGTACACAAAATTATCGGACCAAAATCCCGCGCATGCTCAGAATCAAGTCGACGCATGCTTGAAAGCATTGAACTTCGGTTTTTCATCACGTCGTGTTCTACGTCACCGCGTTCTGGTCCGAGGGGATTTTTGTCCGATGGTGTGTACGCACATCAGACCGCTTCAGCCTGGTCCGATGAAAACGGTCTAACGGACATGTTTCATCGGACATGTCTGATCGTGTGTACGCGGCCTTAGGGTTGCCTGTATCTTGTACTGTACTTCAAGTCAAAGTCCCTTATATCTTGTACCTACATGTAAGCTTTTAATAAGGCCGACCTGTAGGTACTGTGAATATCCGCTAAACTTGTGCCATTAGATGATCACAGTCACAGTCACAGTGGCTGCAGCTGGCGACACCACTAGCGCATGTGCAGTAGCTCTGCATTCAAAGCACACCGAGCATGCCATCAAGCAAAGCCTGCCATCAATGCAAAGAGCACCGTGCCACAATTGTGACTGTGAACCCAGAAGGAAGACCAGTTAAAGGAGGAAGCGCATCTCTGTTAAAAAAAAAAAAAGAGGAAGCGCCAGGAGCTGTGATGGCGCAGCTCAGGAGGGCTGCATTTGACAGGCAAGTCTGCCATAATGTGCTAGTATTTGGTGTATACCAACATATTCTGGTATAAACCTACAGGGTTACATAAAAAAAAAAAAAAAAAAAAAGAGTTTAATATTTATTTAATTGTACAGTACGGGACACAGGCAGGTTATTCATAAAGCATGGGATGTCCACAAGCAATGAATAGGAGGGGTAGGAAACAAGGAGGCCAATCGAACTGTGCCAAAATGCCCAAGAAGGGTCAAACCTCAGAGAACCTTGCGGACAAAAGATGCATCAGCAGAAGATTGGATGTCCACCCAGTAAAACTTAAATATATGAACAGAAAACCAGGTGGTAGGTCTTCTGGTGGAATGTAAAAATGAAATAACAGAAAAGCAACACGTGCAATTAATAAAAACCACCCCAGGGAGCTTGTTGGCACTACCAAGTTATCTAATGCCGCCTTCAACTGAAAATTAACAAAAACAGTGCAGTGCTACCCTAATGAAATATATGTGAATCTACAGTGCATTCACAACGTATTCAGACCCCCTTTACTTTTTACAACTTTGTTTTGTTGCAGCCCGATACTACAGTACTTTATGTTTCTTGTTAATCAACACACAGTACACCATAATGATAAAGTAAAAACAGAATTTTAGAAATGTCTGCAAATGTATGAAAAGGGAAAAACTGAAACATCACATTGGCATAAATATTCAGACCCTTTGCAACGCCACTTGAAATTTAGCGCAGGTACCTCCTATTTCTCCTGATCAATAAAGGTATAGAAACATCTCAGCAATGATCAAGAGAAATGGGAGACACCCCTGAACAAAATTTCAAGTGTTGATACAAAGGGTCTGAAAACCTATACCAATGTGATATTTCTGTTTTTTCTTTTTCATAGATTTGCAAACATTCCTAATATCTATTTTAACTTTGTCATTTTGGGGTACCGAGTGTTGATTATTGAAAACAAAAAAATCGGGCTGCAACATAACAAAATAAAAAAAGTGAAGGGGGTCTAAATACTTTATGAATGCTGCTGGCAAGATGGCCCCCACCCGTCTTCCATACCATAGCAGTGATGTCAAAACGTCATTTCCGCCCATACGTCTTAAAGGGACATTTTTTCAAAAATGACAAAAAATTTTTTTTTTTTTATTGCATTTAAGTCCAAATATGAGATCTGAGGTCTTTTTTCCAGGGATGGCATTCCAAAGTGATAATCATAGCAATCAATGGACCTGTATAGTACCCTGTGGATAATGCTTTGCCCTAAGTGCCAAGGTAACCAACCACTCATGTAGGATCCAATGCCCAAAACATTACAGGCCGCCCCACAGAATCCAGCTTTGGCCTCCAAGGTTTTAAAAGATGTTGCACCGATATGGATACACCGTTTCGATGTTAGCATTGGACTGAAGAACTGGAAGGTTAAAGTAAAATAATAAACTAGTTAAGCCAAATGTGAGTTTGTCAATGAAGAAGAAAGGGACCATCACCTTCAGACACTAGCACAAACCTGAGGACTCACGGTCCGATCACCTGAAGGTACAAATCTATAATCCATGGTGTATATTCTACCGGTGTCCCATACTGTACTATTAAAGAGGAGTTCCACCCAAATTTGGAACTTCCTCTTGTTCCACTCCTCACCCCCTTACATGCCACATTTGGCATGTAATTTTTTTTTGGGGGGGGGGGGAGTGGGGGCTTCAGTAGGAGTGGGACTTCCTGTCCCACTTCCTGCTTCCGCCGAGGGGCTAGTTAGGCGATTAAGCCTTAATCGCCTACACCAGCCCCTCCCTGTAGGCGATCACATGGGACACCGACAAGTCCCATGCGATCGCCTCTCCAATCAGCGGCGAGCCGCGCGCGCATGCGCAGTGTGGCTCGCGCATGCGCAGTGGGTGCCCGGCCGTGAAGCCGAAGGCTGTCACGGCTGGGTGCCCACAGTCAGGATGGAGACGCCGGCCGGGGAGGGGGATAGAGGAGCGGAGCCCCGGTCGGCGCGTCGCTGGAACGCAGGAGCAGGTAAGTGAGTGTTTATTAACCCCTTCCCTACCAGGCCATAGGGGAATCACGTCATGGTGATCCCCTCGCCGATGAGACAGGACGTTGCACAACGTCCTGTCTTCACGGCGTTCTAGGGCGCGCGCCGCCGGCGGCGCGCGCGTGCCCGCGGCAACACCCGCGATCCCGCGCGCGTGCCCGACGGCCGTGATTGCCGCCGGGCACCCGCGATTTCCAGCAATCACGGCAGGAGTGTGGATCTGTGTGTGTAAACACACAGATCCACCTCCTGTCAGCGGTGAGGAGACTGATGTGTGTTCCCAGTACAGAGGAACACACATCGATCTCCTCCCCCTGTGAGTCCCCCTCCCCCTACAGTTAGAACATACTTTAGGACACATTTTAACCCCTTCAGCGCCCCCTAGTGTTAACCCCTTCCCTGCCAGTCACATTTACACAGTAATTAGTGCAGTTTTATAGCACTAATCGCTGTGTAAATGTGAACGGTCCCAAAAACGTTTTAAAAGTGTCCGATATGTCCGCCGCAACGTCACGGTCACAAAAAAAAAAAAACGCAGATCCCCGCCATTACTAGTAAAAAAATAAAATAAAAATGCCATAAATCTATCACCTATTTTGTAGACGCTATAACTTTTCCGCAAACCAATCAATATACGATTATTGCGGTTTTTTTTTTTACCAAAAATACGTAGAATACGTATCGGTCTAAACTGAGGGGAAAAAAGGTTTTTTTTTAAAAAATATTGTGAGATGTATTAAATAAAAAGGAAAAAATATTGTGTTTTTTTTTAAATTGTCGCTCTTCTTTTGTTTATAGCGCAAAAAATTAAAACCGCAGAGATGATCAAATACCACCAAACGAAAGCTCTATTTGTGTGGGGAAAAAAACATAGTGATTTAATTTGGGTACAGTGTTGCACGACCGCGCAATTGTCATTCAAAGTGCAACAGCGCTGAAAACTAAAAATTGGTCTGGGCAGGAAGGGGGTGAAAATGCCCTGTATGGAAGGGGTTAAAAGCTAGCAGCTACACTTTTTGTAGCTGCTGACTTTTAATAAACACATTTTTTGGCTGGAACACCCCTTTAAGATAACCTGTTTTAAAACCTTTTTTCCCCTGTGGTAGTCATACAACCACACTTTATCTGCCTCACCCCCTGCAGGGTTAGGGCTGTAAGCTTAGAAAAGCTGCAGCACATCATCATCACTTCCTCACTACAGGCTCAGTAAGCACCAAATGCCTTTGCAAACCTCTGCCAACCTCCTTTTACACAGCGTGGCCAAATACAGAGGCCCAACATGCAGGGAGCACCATCAGGCGTTCTGGAACACCCAGACCAATTCTGACATTCCTCTCCTACATGGAAAAATCATCATTTATTTGCTAGAAAATTACATAGAACCCCAAAACATTATATATGCTTTTTTAGCAGAGACCCTAGAGAATACAATGGCACGCATGGTATTTGCACAGCAATTTTTCGAACACGTTTTTTTGGAAATAAAACACTTTTTAAAAAAAAAACATTAAAGTTAGCCCAATGTTTTTGCATAATATGAAAGATGAAGTTACGCCGAGTAAATAGATACCCAACATGTCACCCTTCAAAATTGCACACACTCGTGGAATGGCGCCAAACTTCGCTACTTAAAAATCCCCATAGGCGACGCTTTAAATATTTTTACTGGTTACATCTTTTTAGTTGGAAAAGAGCTCTAGGCCCAAAATTATTGCTCTCGCTCCAACGTTCGCAGCGATACCTCACATGTGTGGTTTGAACACCGTTTTTATATGTGGGTGGGACTTGCATCCCTTGTTATAGTATTATAGCATGACAGGTCCTCTTTACAGTGAGATATGGGGTCAATAAGACCCCACATCTCACCTCTAGGCTGAAAAGCCTGAAAAAAAAAAAGATCCTGGCTTCGAACGTAGCGGTGAGTCGGAAGAAGCACCGGAGGGCGAAGGGAGGGGGGACGGAACAGCCGCCATGATCATTCTTATGGTGTAGAAAATCGCCGGCTGAAAAAGATATCGGAATGATGCCTGTAGCTGTAGTGGTTAAACCGCATTTTATTCCCGGAGTATGTGCGGGAGTATTGCAGAGTATTGGTGCGGGGGTATTGCAGAGTAATTGCAGGGGGTGTTATACAGTATTGCAGGGATGGATGGATCTGTGACTGCAATAGTGACAGATCCAGCCACAGTGCTGCTGCCATTCGCTCTCCCCCTCTCACACTGTACCGATCGGTACAGAGAGGAGAGGGAGGAACCGGCGTCATTTGATGATGCCGCTTTGTTCACATGTGATCGCTCAGTCATTGGATCACGTGGTAAACGGCCGATATCAGCGAGAATTTACCACGATCCGTCAGGTCCTCTGAATCTGGCGGTCACTGACACTCCCGTGTGCGCACGATTCTGGGAGGACATCAACAGACGTCCTCCCAGAGTTAAGCAACCGCCTTGTAGCTATGGGGCAGTGATTAACTGGTTAATGTCCACCGCCAACTGTCAAAATGACGGCAGAAAGGCAGACCCTCTTGTTGCCCAGTAAGTGAGCAGGACCGTGGATCTGGTGTGTGTAAACACACATATCCATGTCCTGTCAGGGAGAGGAGGCCGATGGTGTGTCCCTTGTACATAGAGACAACCATCGGTCACCTCCCCCAGTCAGTTCCCTCCCCCCACAGTAAGAATCACTCCCTAGGAAACATATAAACCCCTTGATCGCCCCCTAGTGTTAACCCCTTCCAAGCCAGTCACATTTATACAGTAATCAATGCATTTTTATAGCAGGGATCGCTGTATAAATGTGAATGGTCCCAAAAATGTGTCAAAAGTGTCCGATGTATCCTAAACTGAGGAAAAGTTTGTTAAAAAATAAAATAAAATAAATGGATATTTATTATAAGTAAAAAATATTGTGTTTGTTTTTTCAAACGTGTCCCTCTGTTTATAGCACAATAAATAAAAACAGCAGAGGTTATCAATTACCACCAAAAGAAAGCTCTTTTTGTTCATTTGGGTACAGTGTTGCATAACTGCGCAAATGTGTGACTGTCCTGAAAGCTGAAAAATGCCTTGGGCAGGAAGGGGGTGAAAGTGCCCTGTAGGCAAGTGGTTAAGTATGCAAGGGGTGAAGACCTGGGCCAAATGGTGCGCTGAGGTAACAAGCTAGCGCTAAATGTCACCCCATCACAAAAAGCCCAAAGAGGCAGAAGAAACTGACAGCAACAAGAAAAGGACTATGGCTTTACTGCTAGCAAATCAAAAAAAACTTGCACGACTATACTTACAGTATCTGCTATTTATAGTACGTCGCTCATTAGGTTTACATATACTCAACAGGTAAATCTAAAACACCTGGCTAAACAAGAGAAGGGACCTCAACGTCGGAAAAATATTGAGGATATTCAGCAACTTCAAGACTGGTGTATTCATATCCAATAATGATAAGTTATTACAGGAAGATAGATATTTTTACAGCAAGCATTATAAAAATGCAAATAGCAGAAGAAACAGTATTGTGGAAGGTCTATTGGAAAAAACACCTATGGGCAGGAATGGATGCCCAATTAACAACATTACACTTTATTTATAACCAATGCTGGGTATATCACATTTATATAATGCATGTGTGTAATTTGGAAGCATCGTCAATTACTTATAATTACCTTTCTAGACTCTTTCCCTGAGTGATTCTTTTTCTTCTGTTTGTGTGTTGTTTCTGGAAAGAAAACATAATCATTAAAGGGGAGTTCCACCCACAATTTCACTTTTTAAATATAAATACTCCTGTAATACACAAGCTTAATGTATTCTAGTAAAGTTAGTCTGTAAACTAAGGTCTGTTTAGTTAGGTTGTTACAGCATTTAGATTTTATAATCTAGAAATAGACCGTGGCCATCTTAAGTGTGGGCATCATGAAGCCAGACTGTATGACTTCCTGGATTTCAGCTTTGCATATCTCGCACATGCTCAGTGCTGCACAAGCAATGTAATAGGTTTCAGTCAGGTTTGCAAGGACTACTGGGAAACGTGATGCCTATCCCAGAAACCCTTGCAAATAGCCTTGTGACTTAATAGCCTAGGCCAGGGATCTCCAAACTACGGCCCTCCAGCTGCTGTGGAACTACACTTCCCATGAGGCATTGTAAAACTCTGACATTCGTAGACATGACTAGGCATGATGGGAATTGTAGTTCCTGAACACCTGGAGGGCCGTAGTTTGGAGACTCCTGGCCTAGGCTAATAAAGAGGAGGAAGTAATGAAGGACTACAAAATAAAGGTATTTACAAGCAACAAAATAAATACAAATTCCATTCTGAACGCGGAGATTAGAGCATGCAGCACAGACAAACATAAAAAATGGGTGGAACTCCACTTTAAGAAGACATTGTTTGCATATCAGCTTCCATGATCAGGCGAGTACAGGTCCTAGACCAGTGATGGCGAACCTTGGCACCCCAGATGTTTTGGAACACTCCCCATGATGATCATCACTGCAGTGTAGTTGAGCATCATGGGAAATGTAGTTCCAAAACATTTTGGGTGCCAAGGTTCACCATCACTGCTCTAGATGCTTCCTCTGAATAGTGCAAGATTATGCTACCTGGGTCTGACTCCTCACTGTCCGAGGTGCTGGATTCACTTGAACTTTCAGACTCGGAAGAGGAGAAACCTTTCCCCTTACCAGAAATAGACGTGGGCGCTTCTATTTTCTCTGTAAAGGAAACAAAGTTAGTAACCACCACAAACACAGACTCAACAATTATTCTTGTACCTTAATTATTATTAATATATAAAAATAAAAAAACACACAGCAATTCAGTATCTAAAGTCACCTACACAACTGTTCATGATTATGTGAAGATGGAACCGATATATTCAGTGGAAACAAATATTTGGGCGTAAAACCATGTTTTGTAACATGTTACTGGTATTCATAATACATTAGAGGTTACTTAAGACATTTACTTTTGAGCCTTTTTTTTAAAAAATTTGGAAGAATGTCTTAAAACATAACCCTAAACTACTACCTGTTACTGCTCACAGGAAGAGATTGCACTATATGCTACACTTTAACCAACTTAAGACTTTGGGGATTTATAATTATTATTATTATTTTATTTTTTATTTATTCAAAGCAGAGTACAAACTGGCCCACATGGACCCCTGTCAACATTGAAACATACATACATTGGCAGTAAGAAGGAGCAGGCAGTCATATACAAAAACCTTCAATAAACGTTAACACGCTCCCGCCTCACGCCCCTTGTGTCTGGGACAGATGTGGCCTTATCTGGAGTCCCCCGGGGGGTCAACCATGTCCCACTATAGTGGGCGTGCTCCTGAGCAACTAAAGTGTCGCCCCTGAGTACAGGGCAGGCCTACGTCAGGGTCTGCCGGGTCCAGTTGACTCCGCATTTTCCATTTTAAATCTAGAGCTAGAGAGAAAGGAGAGCTAGGAGGAGGGAATGAAAGAGGGATAGAGTAGAGGGTGAAGATTGGAGGTGGGGGGGTAGGAGATGGCCGGGAACTGCTCCCGGACCGGAGGAGGGGGGCGGGGGGGGGGGGTAACGTGGGGGGGGGGGGTTGCGGGTGAGGGGTAGGGGAGGTGCCGTCTCCGCCTGCGTCTGGGGCCTCGCCCCTAAGATTCCGTCCCTCATCTGAGAACCTGAACGCGTTCCATAATTGCCAGGTCTCTGTGTAAGTCTCTTCCCTCTGCTGGCTAGTGAGGATCAGGTCCTCCATCCGACTGATATCGTCCACCTTTCTGAGCCATTGTGCTACAGAGGGTGGGTGTGGGGATTTCCAGCACAGAGGGATACAGGCTCTTGCCGCGTCCAAGAGGTGACGCACTACCGAGTTCCTATAGGACTTGGCTGGAACGGTCGCCGCATGTAGCAGGAAGAAGGCCGGTTCATTTTCTAGTACCCTGTCAGTAAATTTTTGAGTTATGCGTCGGACCTCCCCCCAAAAGCCTTGTAGTCTACTGCATGACCAGAATATATGGAGTAGTGATCCCCTCTCCTCCCGGCAGCGCCAGCAACGATCTGATGTCTCTGGGAATAGTTTGTGAAGCAGCTCAGGGGTCCTGTACCATCGGGTGAGGATTTTGAAATTTGTCTCTTGTACCCTAGTGCTCAGGGAGGACTTATGAGTAAAGAAAAGTATATGTCGAACCATGCTGCTGGTGAATTGGCAGTTAAGGTCCCTTTCCCATTTGGCAAAACAGGGGGGTACGTCTTCCTCTTTCGGTGTAATCAGGAGATTGTACGTCACGGATAGCGCGTGGGGGAGTGGCCCGACCGTTGCGCAAAGTTCTTCAAATGTCGTGGGCGGAGGGGGCGTACTGTCCGGCGGTGCCAAGCTGCGCAGGAAATGGCTAAGCTGTCGGGCTCTCATATAGTCCAGGCCAAAGGGGCCAGTGGGGTCCATGAGGTCCGCAGCGCTCTTCCATCTGTTCCCTGTACAGAAGTGCGATGCCTGAAATAATCCGGCTTCCCGCAGTTCAAGGAATCTCATGTCCCGTAGCCCAGGGGCAAACAGGGGGTGTCCTATCACCGGCCTCATGGCCGAGTTATTCGACGAGAGACGGTAGTCAGTCAGCGATTGCGCGCAGATACGAGTGGTCGTACCTATGATCGGATGACGACGTAGCTTGGGGGGCAGTGAGGTTTGGCACCACGGGGTCCTGTGTAGCGGTATTGGACTCTGCGCTTGCTCGATTCGTGTCCATAGCTTGGTGTCTGTATGTCGGCACCAGTCTAGGAGCCTGTTGAGGTGGGTCGCCCGGTAGTACGTGCGGATATCCGGCATCACAATGCCCCCGTGTAATTTCGGGCGTGTCAGCAAACTCCAATTGAGTCGCGGGTGTTTCCCTGCCCACAAGATGATTTATAATTATTTTAACATTTACCATTTTAAAATACTTGGAATAAAAATCTAAAAGTCAATACCACCACCAGAAAATCCTGTAAGCACTTCACCCCCCTATAAACAAAAATGATATATATGCATTACATAGTTGAAAGTAAATCTAAAAAAAACTTCAACAAGAAAATTGTATAATGTGTGACCCGTTTTAGGGCATCCAGAGCTCCTCATAACATGGCATATTTGTTCATAATGGCACACTCTTACCCTCTAATGTGCCCCATTCCAGTATTATGAGGAGCACACTCTGCTTCATCGCTCTGTTCTAGGCTGCTGCTGTTTTCTCTTAGACCTTTTCTGGGACCGCCATTGGCAGCCAATCATAACCCAAGTCCAGCACATGTACACTGGTTACATTGTCCCAGCACATCGCTCCATTCTGGGAACCTTACAGGTTTTGGGAATATACACTTCACAAGGGCCACAGGCAGAATACACCAATTAAAAATAAATGGCAAAAGTGTCTGATACAAAAAAATAAAAAATCTGCTGGCATTTTTTATTTAAAGAGCATCTATTACCAAAAAATAATGTTTATATTCCTTTTCACCTTGGATAAAAATGTCAAGCCTATTCCTTTTATTCTGAAGAAAGGGAACTTAATTTTTTTTTAAGAATACCACACATTGTTTCCTTGAATGCAGCAACACATTTACTGTACCCTTTGAATTTGCACCGCTGTGTGACACATTTCTCAGGACCTGCATTCTGAACTACAAAGGTGCTGAGAGGAGGAGTTTCAGAAAGCACAGCCCATACAGGAATCACTGCCTGTAAGCAGCAATGTATCATGGGATATGCAGCCCTTACTGAAAGTAAACCAATGGCATGAGCAGAGGAGAAGCTGTAAAGCATGCAAAGAATTCAGAAAGTTGTTGAAAGCAATTGCCAATAGATGGAGGAGATTTTTCATGTAAACGAATACTGGGTTATCAAAAATAAAGGGATTTTTTAATACAGCTTACCTGTAAAATCCTTTTCTTGGAGTACATCACGGGACACAGAGTGGCATATTCATTACTATATGGAGTACCTTCAGGTGTGGACACTGGCAATCTCAAACAGGAAGTCCCCTCCCTATATAACCCCCTCCCCTAGAGGGAGTCTCTCAGTTTTGTAGCAAGCAGTATGCCTCCCAAAACATGTTCCAATAAGAGGGGTGGGAGCTCTGTGTCCCGTGATGTACTCCAAGAAAAGGATTTTACAGGTAAGCTGTATTAAAAAATCCCTTTTTCTTTCTCGTACATCACGGGACACAGAGCGGCATATTCATTACTATATGGGATGTCCGAAAGCAATGCTTTAATGAGGGGAGGGAGACATCTTCTCAAAAGGGATTTAATTTAGAGGTATACTCAAATAATAATAATAAATCCAACTTAGTCAAGAAATAATTTTGAAATTTTTCTTTTTTACAACCAAGGGTGCCCCCGATCCCGAGGATCTTAAACCGCAGCCTGTAGTACTGCCTGCCCAAAGGCTGAATCCGCATTCCTTCTCACGTCTAGTTGATAAACGTGTGGACTGATGACCACGTCGCCGCCTTGCATATCTGAGCCATAGAGATCTGATGGTGTGCTGCCCAGGAGGCGCCCATGGCCCTGGTAGAATGGGCTTTTACCGACAGAGGAGGCAACCTCTTCAAACCGTAGGCCTGAATGATTAATTGTCTAATCCATCTCGAGATGGTGGATTTTGCAGCTGCTTGCCCCTTCTTGGGGCCATCTGGTAAAACGAACAACACATCTGTTTTCCAGATCTTTTCTGTAGCTTTAAGATAGGCCCTCATGGCCCGGACAATATCTAAGGTATGCAGCAACCCCTCCTTTCTAGATGTGGGTTTCGGAAAGAAGGATGGAAGTACCAAATCCTGGTTCAAGTGAAAACTGGATATAACCTTTGGTAGAAAGGAAGGATGAGGCCGGAGAACTGCCCTGTCCTTATGTAGAATGAGATATGGTTCCTTACATGATAAGGCTGCCAACTCTGACACTCTCCTGGCCGAAACTATGGTGACCAAGAACACCAACTTTCTTGTCAGTAAAACTAAAGGAATCTCAGCCAACGGCTCAAAGGGTTGTTTCTGTAGAGTGGACAGGACAAGATTTAAGTCCCATGGACAAATCGGTGACTTGACAGGAGGATTAATACGCAAGACCCCCTGTATGAAGGTTTTAACCAGCGAGTGGGTGGCCAGCGGCCTCTGAAACCACACTGACAGAGCTGAAATCTGTCCCTTGATTGTGCTTAATGCCAAGCCTTTATCCACTCCTAGCTGGAGAAAACTTAACACCCTATCAATGGTATATTTGCGGGAATTCCATCTTTTGGATTCACACCAGCCTACGTAGGCCCTCCACACCCTGTAATAAATCACCCTGGAGGCCGGCTTTCTAGCCCTAATCAGGGTAGGAATTACCTGCCTAGACAGACCTCTACCCCTGAGAATCAGGGATTCAGCCTCCAGGCCGTCAAATTTAGACGCTGTAATGTAGGGTGGAGGATCGGGCCTTGTGAGAGTAGGTCTGGTCGTAGAGTAAGAGTCCAAGGGTCTCCCACTGCCATCTTCAGGACTAGCGAGTACCATGTCCTCCGGGGCCAAGCTGGAGCTACTAGAATGACTGGCTTGTGCTCCACTCTGATCCTGCGCAACAGGCGAGGAAGTAACTGTAGCGGGGGGAATGCATATAGAAGTTTGAATTGATGCCAAGGGCAAACCAACGCATCGGTTCCGCAGGCCATAGGGTCCCTTGCTCGAGACACAAACCTGTCTAGCTTCTTGTTGAACCTGGATGCCATTACATCTATGTCTGGCATTCCCCACTTCTGGCAGATTGAAAGACCTGGGGATGCAGAGACCACTCCCCCGGCGACAGAATCTGGCGACTTAAGAAGTCTGCCTGCAGGTTGTCCACTCCGGGAATGAATATCGCCGAAATGCAGGGTACATAAACCTCTGCCCACTGAAAAGTCAAGCTCACCTCCCTCTGAGCGGCCTGACTCCTGGTTCCCCCTTGGTGGTTTATGTATGCCACCGCTGTGGCATTGTCTGACTGGATTCTCACCGGGGACCCCTGTAATCTGGAAGTCCATGCCAGGAGGGCTAGGCGAGCAGCTCTGATCTCCAAGACATTGATGGGTAGCTGCCTCTCCGCTTCCGCCCAAGTTCCCTGGCGAGTGAACCCCTCCAAGACCGCCCCCAGCCTGCCAGGCTGGCGTCTGTGGTAACTACCTTCCAGACAACGGGGCTGAAGGATCTTCCCTTCAGAAGATTCTGAGGGTTTAACCACCAGGCCAGGCTTTGTCGGACCTTTGATGATAGCGTCAAAGGGGACTCCAAGGCATGTGCTCTCTTGCTCCAGGCTGCTAGAATGGCTGCCTGTAGGACGCGAGTGTGGATCTGAGCGTATGGTACTGCCTCGAACGTGGCCACTAGCTTGCCTAGTAATCGCATACACAGGCGAATAGTTGTTTTTTTCTTGCTTAGAACCAACTGAACCAACCCCTTGATAGCCTCGACCTTTACAAGGGGCAGGAACACCCTTTGCTGTTCTGTGTCTAACCTCATGCCGAGGTATTCCAACTGCTTTGTAGGATGAAACGCTGATTTTTCCCAGTTTAGGACCCAGCCGAACCTCTCGAGGTACTGAACCGTGAGGTTTACTGCTTGTTCCAGACACGGCCGTGAGTGATCTATGATTAAAAGGTCGTCCAAGTATGCTAGGACTGTGACCCCTTGGATCCTTAGATTGGCCAGAACTGGGGCTAGGATCTTCGTGAATACCCGGGGGGCCGTGGCCAGCCCGAAGGGGAGCGCCATGAATTGGAAGTGTCGCTGCCCCACTGCGAAGCGTAAAAATCTTTGATGCGGCTGAAAGATTGGTACATGAAGGTAAGCATCCTTTATGTCTATGGAAGCCAGAAAGTCGTCCCTCTGGAGCGTGGCGACTGCTGACCGGACGGATTCCATCCGGAAGGAACGAACTCTTAGGTAAACATTTAAACTCTTTAGGTCCAAGATTGGCCTGACATCGCCGTTGGGCTTTGGTATGACAAAGAGATTGGAATAGAAACTTAGCCCCTGCTCTTGGGCTGGTACCTCTATTATCACGCCCTGGCAAAGCAGGTGATCCAAAGCTGCCAGCATCGAGGCCTTCTTTGCTGGATCTTTTGGTAGCCTTGACTCTTGAAAACGAGGCGGAGGAAACTTTAGAAACTCCAGTCTGTAGCCTGTGGTTACAGACGACCGGACCCATTTGTCGGGGATCTTGGCTTCCCAAACTTCTGAGAAGAAACGAAGCCTTCCCCCCACCCGCGAGAGTGGGGGCGCCCCTTCATAAGGCAGACTTAGGGGCTGGCTTTGTCGGCTTGCGATACCATGGCCTCTTACCTCCAGGGGCCTGTCCCTGCGATTTATTGTTAAAGTTTGATCGCGCAGGCGGCCGTCGATACTGCCTGGAATTTGGGGGCCCTGAGACAGGAGAGAGCTGCCTTTTAAATGTAGGACCCCGGAATCTCTTTTTGACTGGTAAAAAGGGTACTTTTGCCACTTGAAATAGTCTGAATGTATTTATCCAGATCCTCTCCGAAGAGTCGTCCTCCATGGAAGGGAAACCCTGCCAGAAGCTTTTTGCATGGGGGCTCCGCCGCCCAGTTCTTCAACCATAAGAGCCTTCTCATGTGCACCAAAAATAGTGATAAACGAGAGGCCTGCTGGATGGAATCCTTTATAGCATCTACCGCAAAACACAGAGCTCTGGGAATGTCAGAAAACTCTTCTGCCTGTTGGGTAGGCATGTCTTTAAGCATTTGTTTTGTCTGGTCCTTTAACGCCTGACAAACTCCAATTGCAGCCACAGCTGGCTGTACCACTGCTCCTGCCGTAGCAAAGGATGCCTTTAAAAGTGTCTCTAACCATTTATCAACCGGATCTTTAAACATTTGTATGTTTTCCACCGGGCAAGTTAGTGATTTATTCACACATGAGATGGCTGCATCCACCACTGGGAGCTTCCACCTCTTCGAGAATTTTTCCTCCATAGGGTAAATGACCGAAAATCTCTTAGGCGGCAGAAAAAACCTGTCCGGTCGTACCCAATCCTGAAAGATCAATTCCTCCAACAGAGGATGGACCGGAAAAACCGCGTTGCTCAAAGGAGCTTTCAAAGAGCCCAGAGAGGATACCGCAGGAACCTGAGGCTCTGGCAATGGTAAATTAAATGCCGAGCGGACCATGTCCGTCAAAGACTGTACCCACAGTCTCTCTGTCTGGGAGTCTGAAAATGGTTCCTCAGAGGTAGATTCCTCAATCCCTGAACCCTCTTGGTTCCGGTCTAGTTGATCCTCCTGAGATTCCAATTCCTCCGGAGAGAGAATTTCAGCATCTGAGGATACACCTTTTGGCGATGGGGATCTAGCCCGTTTCTTGCCAGGAATAGAGCTAGCGATCATCGCTGCTAATCTTTTTTCTAGCCCCCCTAGGGAGACGGCTAGCATCTCCTCTGTGATAAACACAGGGCTGGGCTAATCTGGGCCAGCCTCAGCACCAGACCCCCCCAATGGCTCATCCAAGGCGACCTTCATGGGAATAAGCTGCGGGGAAAGTATCGGCATATCATCAGAATCAGAGGGGGAACCCCTTTGTTTTTTGGTCTTTTTGATCCCGAACCTTTGGAAGCCATAATACAAAATCGAGGGACTCCGCCTACAACAACCGACTGTAGTGGCCAGGAGTACAAAACTAGGGTTTAGGGGACAGTAGATCACTAATGCCTAAAAACCGATGGGGCCCCGTATGTTCTCTTTTTTTTTTTTTGTTATAATATATAACTTTTTTTTTTTTTAAACATACAGCGTCGCCCAAATTTAGTTTGCCAGCCTCCAACCTGTTGCCAAAGGGGATTTTTGGCTTAACACAAAAGCATTGGAACAAACTCCAGCATGTACTACCCCTCTTCCGCCACCGGGAGTCACTGTTCTGCCGCTCTGCGTCCTCTCCCTTCCAGATCAGCCTCAGACTGAGCAATGATCATAGCCTGCTGTTATAACAGCAAATAAAGGCGCGCCCCTGATGATGCTGCAGGCATGCCAGCCCCCCCGCCCTCCCCTCCGAACGGCGCGAAAAACGTCTATAAGACGTGCACGCGCACGCGCGCGTATGCCGGAGAAGGAAGCACATGGAGGAGCCGCGCTGCTGGAGACCCAGGACTGCAGCTTCAGGCGGCAGAATCAAACCCCCGGCCAGGTAGGACTCTCCAAAAGGCCCCATAGGGAAGCCCTGGGAAGAAAGCAGCAGGTAGCTAGCAAACTCTAAAGTTTCTTAGACAGGGGGACCAAGTGATGGGGGAAATGAGATCATCCTGTCTTCTCAGACATAGTGAGCAAGGCTGCCAATGCAGAGCATACTTAGGCTACCCCCCTTTAAGGTCTCCCTGGCGAGCCTGCTGTCGAACCAAGTCCCGCAGGCTCCCCTCTTACCTGCTCCATGCTGCAATACGTTTGCCTAGCAAAACGGTCCAATCTTCTCCCATCTCCGTGGGTAGCGTAGTAGACCTTCAGGCCCTGGGGTCCTGGAAGGTACCCACTGTCCTGGACCTATATAGCACCCTGGCAAACAGGAACTTATGGTCTTTACGAACTCCAAGTCCTGGGCCCAGGGTCCAGCCCTCCAAAGAGGAGCATTATAGGCAAAACCCCACGGTTTGGGGCCCGGGTACTGTACACTTTGGCACTGAGGCTCCTTGGACAGATCCGGTTAGCCCGCCCTTAATCCCAAGGATGTGGAGCAAAGCTATTCCGTGACCAACACCTAAGGCTGCATTCACACCTAGGCGACACGATATGCCGCGTACGCGGCTTATCATGCCGCCTGTAGAAAAAAAAAGAAAGTTTTATCTTTCTTTTACATTGCGGTCTATGAGGAAACGCCAATGTCGCCTGAAAAAAAGGGTCCGGGACTTTTTTTCAGGCGACAGGCGTTGAGATGTGAACCATCTCCATAGACCGCAATGTTATTTCACATCTCGAGCGACAAGAGCGACGGGCGACCGGCGTTTTGTCGCTCAGATGTGAATGGAGCCTAAGACACTGGCAAAAAAACTGAGGGACTCCCTCTAGGGGAGGGGGTTATATAGGGAGGGGACTTCCTGTTTGAGATTGCCAGTGTCCACACCTGAAGGTACTCCATATAACCCATATAGTAATGAATATGCCGCTCTGTGTCCCGTGATGTACGAGAAAGAAAACTAGAGTTTGTTTTGCTCTTACAATGTGGATGTGTACAATATAAGCATATGCTGTGACTTTTGACATCAGTTTTGCTTTAATGCTTACAATAATCACCAAGCATTCTACAATGCCACCAAGTCCCAAGTCTCACCTTGTGGTTTCCTTTTTTTTCTTAGGCAAGAGGTGACATATCTTTCAAGCTCTCTCAGTGTGGACGGTTTAAGGGTCTCAAAGTCTATTTCAATCTCATCTGGGTTAGAGTTCTTAAGCGATGGCTCTCGGGACTGGATGATGTGTACTACTCTGCCCAGTTTTTCTCCTGGGAGTTTATTAATGTCCAGACTTAATTGTCTCT
The DNA here is from genome assembly GCA_029574335.1 of Rana kukunoris. Taxonomy (NCBI): domain Eukaryota; kingdom Metazoa; phylum Chordata; class Amphibia; order Anura; family Ranidae; genus Rana; species Rana kukunoris. Next base: position 484,092,051 of record CM056051.1, on the reverse strand, counting down.
TTTCCTCATAAGACATCGGTCGACATCTCTGCGATTCTTCTTCTGAAGACTCACAAGGTGCAGGTGGAGGTGCAGGTCGTGCTGGGCGTGACACCGGGGGAGCAGTTTCTTTTTTAATGCTGGTAAAAAAAGAAAAAAGTTACTCACAGTCATAATCAGAAAGTGAAGCAAGGCAATTGTGTAACAAAGTACAGATTAAAGTGAACCTGTGAAGACAGAAACTTGGGAACTGGTGACTTTTTTTTTGTAATGACACAGGCTCTGGTTCTATCATCTTAATCTTGGCTTCACTTACCTAAAAAGCATGTAGCCAACTTGAAATTCTCAACTCTTGTCCTCTATTTGTTCCAGGTCAGTAACCCACTAGGTAGTAAAGCCAGGATCAGGATGACAGCATTAGAGGTCTTGCACCACAATAAAAAAAAAAAAAAGTAACCAATGGGAGCAATAAAGCTCTATTCTCCCAAGGTTTGCTTTAAAGAAAAGACCATACAGAAAAGTGGCTATTTTAATCACTTGAAAGCTGTGGGGAAAAAAAAATGAGATTTCATGAAAAGTAAAAAGATATTTACAGCGGGTAAAATATTTATTAAACACTGCACCATTTTTCTAGGTAAATATATTTCAAAAGGTGATATTGACATGAAATTTTCACCACATCGGTAACAACCCATGCAATCCATAGTTACAAACAAAGCAAAGACGTTCAAAATTGAAGTTATGTGTAATAAAATTGAATGACGCAGGGAAAAAAGTACTGAACACATTTAAAAAGGGAGGTGCAAAAAGGGCACAGAAAGCCAAGACACAAGCTGAAATTAGAAAGCAATCTGTCTCTTATCAGTGCAAATTAATATCAGCTGGTTCAGACTCAACTCATGTCCTACAAAAAGGTGTCTCATTAGAAAGGTGTCACACGAGAAACTTCTCACGAGTGCTCTCAAGACCCTTGTAACTTTATTGTTGCAAAACATACTGATGGCGTTGGTAACAGAAGGATTTCTAAACTTCTGAATGTTCCAGTGAGCACTGTTGGGGCCATAATCCAGAAGTGTAAAGAACATAATTTCAACATAAACCAGCCACAACCAGATGCTTCTCGCAAGATTTGACAGAGAAGTGAAAAGAATTATCAGAAGAGTTGTCCAAGAGCCAAGGACCACTTATGGAAAGCTTAAGAAAGACCTGGAATTAGCAGGTACAATTGTTTCAAAGAAAACAATAAGTAATACACTCAACTGCCATGGCCTGTATGCACGCTCACCACGCAAGACTGTATAGAAAATGCATTTTGACGTTAGTTTAAAGTTTGCTGCATAACATTTAGATAAGCATATGAAATACTGGGAGAAATTGGAAGAAACCTAAGCCCTCTTTCTCGGAAGCAAAGGAAAAAAAATATCTCTTAGATAATGACTGAAGAAAAGTTAGCTAGCATTTTAGCATTTTGAATGATACTGTTTTGAAATTTTAAATGATCTGGGAAACTTGGGCCAGATATATAGGTACTTCTCTTACTCAGGATGCCTATTCGATTTCCGCAAACACTGTAAATTAGGTATATAGCTTGTCTTATCCCCTTTCCTCTCTCTCTCTTCTTTGTCCCCCTTTTCTTTTTTCTCCGACTTTTTCCCGCTTTCTTATTTTTTTTCCTTCTTTAGGGGAGCCTAGTGATGTTTTGTAAGGAGATTTATCTAGCAACATAGGCGGCTTTGGTTCAGAGTGTAATTCAGTATGTCGAAAGGATTCCGCTCCTGGTGCAGTTTGAACCCGATAGGGGCACCAGGAGATTATAAGTATCCTTATTTCTATTGAGTTAGCTTATATAAAAAGGAGTCCTTTCTCTTTCTTATATCAATATATATATTTTTTAATTGTTTAACTTTTAATACTCACATATTTTATTACAATGTATGATCTTTTTTAATTTTTTTTTTTTTCTCTCCTCCAAATCTGATGGGGGGAGATTTTCTATCTCCCTCTCTCTGTAAGTCTTTTTTAGTTCCTGCTGACATTTACTAGGTTATTTCCATATTGATATGTATTGTGATTTATTGTAATTTTTATTTTATTTCTGAAAATAAAATAATTTGAAAGAAATACTGGGAGAATATTGTCTGGTCAGATGAGACCAAAATTGAACTCTTTGTATGTCATAATACACACCTTGTTTGGAGATCAAATGGCACATCACACCAAAAACACCCCCAATACCAAGTGAAATTCAGTGGTGGGAACATCGATGTGGGGTGGTTTTTCAGCATACAGTAGTGGCAAACTTCATATCATTGAATGGAAAAATGTACATTCTTAATAAAATATTTGCTGCCATCTACCAGGATGATGAAGATGAAACAAGTGTGGTCATTCCAGCAAGACAATAATCCCAATCACAAAGCCAAGGAAACTCTCAATCGGTTTTAAAGAAAGAAAAAAAAGCTGCTAGAATGGCCCAGCCAATCACGACTTAAATCCAAAAGGACAATCTACTGAAAGAACTAAAGATCAGAGTTCATAGAAGAGGCCAACGGATCCTTCAGATTTGAAGACTGTGTGGAAGAATGGGCCAAAATCACACCCGACCAATGCATGGGACTAGTTTCTCCAAACAGGAGGCATCTTGAAGCTCTCATTACCAACAAAGTATTTTGTATGAAGTATTAAAGACATTTCAGTTAGTGTGTGCGCAATATATTTTTTCCCTGCGTCATTCCATTTTATTACATAGAACGTCATTTCTGAACTTATTTGTTTTGGTTTCTTACCATGTATTGATTGCATGGGCTGTTACTGGAGATGTGGTGAACATTTCATGTCACTAACAATTTTAGAAATATATTTACCAAGAAAAATTGTGACATGTTCAATACTTATTTTACCCGCTGTAAATGGGATTTGCCAGTTTACCTCAACTGTTCCTTATTCTTCTGTGTCACAATGTGGAGCATGATGCAACCAGCAAGTAATGTAGGTATAAAAACAAGACAACAGACCCACTATTGGACTTTTCCATTTAATATTACAAAGACAAAAATGTATTTTTACTTGCATTTATAAATGACAAAAAAGTGTTCAACAACACACACACACACACACACATATTGTTGTTGTTCATTAAAAGGCAGGAATTATAAACTACTGTACAGGTTTAGCTGCAAAATCCTTTACATGGAGCACACAGAGCAACTTGATATCCGTGACAATACAGTTACCCAACCTCAGGTGACAAAATGTATATATATGGCAGGAAATCCCTTCCTGGGCATAGCCCCAATCCCGTTTTTCTAGCAAGTCAAGATCAAAGGGAGGGGGGGGGGGGGGGTAGTGTCGGTGTCCTATACGTGATGTACTCCAAGTAAAGGATTTTACAGGTAAACCAAAAATCCTACCTCATGGGACACGGAGTATCTTCCTACCCATGACAATAGTAATGTCCCAAGGCACCGAATATGAGGGGAGGGCAACAAGCCAAAAGGACCCAAATAACTAAACCAAAAGAGATTGGAACCTCATGCAGCACCTTGCACACCTGACCAAAAGTAGCATGTCCCCAGCGGATCTAACATCCACTTCACAAAACTTTGTAAAAGTATGAACCGAAGATCAGGTTTGCAGCTTTATATACTTGAGCTACTAAAACTTGATGACCAATAGCCCAGGAAGCATTGGTCACCAAGCCTGAAAGATGACTTTGATCGTAGTCAAGGCAAGTCCCAGATCAACTCCAGACAGAAGAAAAGCCAGGATGTGGCATACGGCATACTTACGAGGAAATACTCTAACTTCACGCCAAGCAAAACAAGATTACCATGCTCGGTGGTAAACTTTCGTTGAAGTTGGCTTTTGAGCCTTTAGTAAGATAGGAATGACCAAATAAGCCTAACGGGAGAGGAGTTATGCCTAGGAGGGGATTTCCTGTCTTTTTGTCAGTGTCTAATCACCTGAAGTGACATTAAAACCTACTGTCGTCGATATGAAGATTCTGTGTCCCATGATGTACAACAAAAATAACTTGCACTAAAGACATTTAACGTATTTGAGTATATGTGCTTGCTGTGTCACTGAATATAACCTGCGCCATTTATATCTCCTTACTGGGGGACCCAACAAGAGATTCTCCTGTACCTCCAAATCCAGAAGTAGGCATTTTCTGGAACAGGAAGCGAGTAGAAATCTCAAAAACAGGGAAACCGCAACAAAAACAAACAAAATAAAATCCTCTGCACTTCAGGAAGAAAAAAATTCAGACCTGGACCATTAAATTTGTACCAGTCATTTTTATTTTGTTTAAATCTGATTGTAAGAGTTTTATAACTACATTAGGTTACAAACACATCACAACCCTATTTGCCCCCTCCCTTTCCAGCAAGCCTAGAATCTTGTACAAAAACCATCACAAATAAAAAATAAATAAAAAAAAAACATAAAAATGGAAAAAAGGAGAGAAAGCACAACTGTGTTCCACTTGTATCTTAACCCCTCTGCGCCTAAGAGTAAAACAAATCTAAATGCCCAAGCACAATTTCCCAACTTTGACATGTGTTAGAAAAAAATGAGAGGGGGAGAGAGAGGGAGAGAGAGATCCTCTATCTACAGAGAACGTAAACCCGGGGGGGGGGGGGTAGTGTTCCCCATCTTTGAAATATTTTTTAGTACTGAAAAAAACATTATTTTTCATGTATTTTCTACAGGTCTTGCACAGAACACTTGCTGGACATCAAACCAGGCCTGTTTGCTACCTGTGTACCAGCCACTTTAGGGCGTAGACTAGCCGACTGTACTATTTGTGAAATAAATTGAAAGATGGGTCTGTAACAATACAATTCCCTAAAATAGATTCTCCAATTTTAAAGCCAATAAAGCTTGTGAAACGCGTTTCTTTTTAGTTCAAAACAAGTTAGGTATGTACGACTAATTTCCAACTTCTTAGAATGGTCAACAAGCCTACTCAACTAGCATATCTTGATTTAAAGGAGTAGAGGAAGTGCTGGTAGGCAGCGGTTCCTGCCCAATAGACTTTACACGTGAAACAAATTAATCCAATATATTTAGCTGAGAATTATTGCTGGCGCATCCACTCAATCCAATTTAGATCCATCTTCTGATAGATATCAATTTGAAAATAAGCAATAGGATAGAAAGCCTAACAGCATTTTCATTTTAAAGCCATTTAGTAGAGCATGGGGATGGATGCCATCATACCTGGGGGTTCCCACTGGTCCTTGAACACTTTTCTTGGGTTTCTTAGCTGGAGGTTCCCGAGATCTATTCTTGCGAGACTCCTCAACCTCTTCTTTCCTTTTGTGCTTTTCCTTCCGCTTTTCACGTTCCTTCTTCTTTGGTTTGTTTTGCTGAGGCTGAGATAGGGCTGCTAATTGTTCATGCACAGCTTTTAACTGTAAGAAAAGTTTTCAATAAATCAAATGGTTAATCCCCCAAACTAGAGTCAGAAGGAAAATTTAGATGATGTATGTTTGCTTACCTGCTCCTGGAGCTCTGCTAATCTCTGTGCTCTCTCTTCCTCACTGTCAGAACTGCTCTCACTGTCAGAAGAGCTGTCACTGCTGCTATCACTCGAGCTGTGAGGAGGGACTTTGACAGAAGGGGCAGGAGGACAAGGGGTGGGTGACGGTGCCAGTGCCGGTGCCGGAGCTGGTGCTTCTTCTGGCTCATCTGGCATCTTGGCCAATCGCATTTCAAACACATCCTGTATATTCCACAGAAAATATAAAATAGATGAAAAATAAATACAGTGAGTAATAACCTATATCATGAAGGGTAATATAAAGTCTCCATTTTCAACAAATCAGCAATTATTCTCTTTTAGTATCTAGGGCGGGTGTTCTATATATACACAGTATTTTTAACCACCACAATTTTTTTAGCCATTTATATTTAAATCCTTTAATATTTGGGATAAATCTCCACAGGATCCAGGTGCTTGTATATGAATAAAATAAAATATCAAATTAGGTCATTTGGTTCACCCATAAAAATCCTTTTATTGGGCTACATCACAGGACTTGATATTCATGACTACTTGGCTATGCTGCCATATACAGGTGAATAGACACTGGCTCAAAAAAAAAAAAAAAATCCATACAAGCTAAAAAATAAAAATAAAATCCCTACAAGCTTAGCTAAGCCTCCGTTTTGAAGCAAGCAATGAGTAACAGACAAGAGGGGAGGGATCTCTGTGTACTCAAAGAAAATGATTTTACAGATAAACTAAAAGTACTAATAGTATATCACAGGATGCAGAGGACTTGATATGACTCTTTCGAATGTGCCAAAACACTGAACAGTGTGGGCAACACAGGAACAAGGCCAACACTCCTAAAATCGAAACATGAGGTAACCCCACTACAGAGCCACTTCTGCCCAGAACTGGTAGCAGTCTTACAAACTCAGGAAAGAATCTTGATGTTGAATAGCCCAAGAGACACTGACACTTCTGGAAGAAGGGGCCTTGAATAGGAGAGGGAGGCACTATGCCCCTAATACCACCATAGGGCAAGAAAATTAGACGACAAGTCCACCCAAAAATAATGGCTTGAGAAGCAACCCAACCCTTAGGAGGACCTTCAGATAGAACGAACCAGGATTCAAACTGTTGAAAAGCTACAGATAAACAGCTAGATCATCATCAGAACATCAAAGAGTGAAGAACCTTCTCCTAAGAATGTGTAGGTTAAAAGGTGTTGTAAAGGAATTTTCCCTAAATAGGTTCCTTTACCTTAGTGCAGTCCTCCTTCACTTACCTCATCCTTCCATTTTGGTTTTAATGTCCTTATTTCTTCTGAGAAATGCTCACTTCCTGTTCTTCTGTCTGTAACTCACCACCGTAATGCAAGGCTTTCTCCCTGGTGTGGAGAACGCCTCTTGGGGGGAAGGGGGGGGGGGAGAAAGGAGCTGTGTGTTAGTGGGCGTCCTGACACTCCTGCTTGCCCCCTCCCCCCTCAAGAGGCTTTCTCCACACCAGGAAGAAAGCCTCACATTACGGTGGCGAGTTACAGACAGAAGAACAGGAAGTGAGCATTTCTCAGAAGAAATAAGGACATTTAAAAGCAAAATTGAAGGATGAGGCAAGTGAAAGAGGACTGCACTAGGTAAAGGAAGATATTTAGGGGGGAAAAAAAAAATTATTTAACAACCCCTTTAGGGACAAAAAGGTGGCAAAATAATGGGGGTTATTTATTAAAGGTAAACCCACTTTGCACTACAAGTGCAAAGTCACTGTAGATCCGAGGGGGACATGCAAGGAAACGAAACAAAAAAAAAAACAAAAAAAAAAAAAAACAGCATTTTAGCTTGCACATGATTGGATAATAAAATCAGCAAAGCTTCCCCCTCATTTCAGATATACCCTTCAGATTTACAGCGACTGCAATTCCAAGTACAATTTCAAGTGCACTTTGTACTTGTAGTGCACAGTGGATTTGCCTTTCATAAATAACACCCATTGTCCTAAATGGTTGCCACATAGGAGGATTTACCAGTGTTGCATGCTGCACAAAACAAATAAGAAAACTGATCAGCAACTTTTACTCTTCTGATAACCAAGTTCTTTGGAGCAAGAGGTTCAGATCCAAAGACTACTAAGGTTTGTCCCACACTGACAGGATACTGAGCTTTAGAGCTCTGGAGTGAAACTGGGCGTAGAGCACTGCCTCAAAATCGAGGGACTTTCCAAATGTCCTCAGGAATGACTCCTGGTCTCAAAGAGAAAGGTATTTCACTTGTGGTAGCAATATGTTCACCTGTGCTGTCTTGAGAACCTAAAAACTCCAGATGTGATAGCAGAACCAATCCCGACTTCTAAAGGTTCAACACCTAGCTGAACCATTCCAGGACCTGTACAGTTTGATAGACATTTGACAACAGTTTCTGAGCCAAATGCTACTTGAGAAACAAGTTTTCCAAGTACCTCACAATGGGGATACCCCAGTTCCTCAACAACTTCAGAAATAGGGAAAACACTCTTGGGGCCAGACAGGCTGAAAACCAATGCTACAAATTAATTGTAGCAACCCATCACTACAAACTCCCAATTCTCAAAGACTGCTGAGGTCCAGCATAGGACATCTCCTTACAGCTTGTGAATCGTAAACAGGTAGGGATAGAAGAATTGAGATCTCTCCCCTGTGGACACATGTGCAATGACCCCTTGGAACAGCAAACTTCCAGGACTGCAAAAAAAAAAAAGAAGATGCCCTTGAGCAAATAATTCATGAAAAGTGAAAGCAGCAGAACTTCAGCTTGTAACTTCCGGACACCATGATGAGGACCCAGTCATCTGTGAATGTCTGCGCGAGCGAGAAAATCCCTTCAACGTAAAGCTTGGCCTCCAGAACTTGATGGCTTAGGAGTTCAGTTCTTACAAAACTGGGATGTAGGCTTTTACCTGGAGTGCAAGGCTGGCTGCTTACAAAAGGAACTCTTCTTGGATTGGGAAATCCTGAATGGTTTCTGACTTCATCTTCTTCTGAAGTGGTAAAGAGCGTGTTTTTCAATACAGGCAGCATTTCAATGAAGGCATTCAAAGGACGTTCAAAACAACAAGTGGTTCGCCCTCATAGGGCAGCCTCAGGCAGAGAAGTTCTGACGAATAACACTTGAGCCATAGGATTCTTCTCATGTTGACAGACATAGTTGCCCATCTGTGAGGTAGCCTCATGAACAGTTGCCGAATTGCAAAATATTTAGGGCCCGATCCTCTGGAATGGAGTATGTGCTTCTTGGCATGCTGGCTGTAACAAATGATCCAAATAGTGTCCACCTCAGCTCCATCAAGGTTGTTAGAAACCGGCAAGAAAACCGGAAAAAACTAAGCCCAAAATTAAGATTTTTTATATATATATATATATATATATATATATATATATATATATATATATATATATATACACACACACACACACACACACACACACACACACACACACACACACACACACATCCCCAAAAAAATAAATAAAAATAAAAGACCCAGGGAGGCACATAAACACCTTACGACACTAGCTAAAAACTGAGGCTGAGCTGGAAGGCAGATTTCTACCTTGTTTTGGCCAGTGCCCTTTTACCTGAATCAAACAGTATCAAAAATGAATCATGAATATCATGCATTCCTCTGTCTTAGGATCCTTTCACACGTACGTTTTTTTACAAGTCCGTTTACGGACTTGTAAAGCATTCCTATGGGATTACAGATGTTAGCGGATGATGCATCCGCTAACGTCCGCAAAGATCCGTTTTTTCGAATGGAAGAAAACCCTATTTTTCTTCCATCCCGCGGATCGTATGAATACGGACACACGGTCCGTATTCATCCGATTCCCCATAGGGGAGAGCGGAGGAAAGACAGGGCGGTCTCTGCACAGTGTGCGGGACCGCCCTGTCCGCCGACAGCTCAGCGGGGATTACGGATGATCCCAGCTGAGCCGACGGACACACATGGAGCGGACACAAAAACGGTCCGCTCCGTGTGAAAGGACCCTTATGTGGTATATCTAACACTTATCACTGTCCTGTAATATTTTGGTAGTAGGTGGAGTCAGGCAGAGCTATATTTTCCAGAATTCACTTTTACTTCTAAGCATGCTATTGCCAAAACTTTTGCATTTGGAAACAGTATACATAGTAAAAGAAAATCCACTATACAGCAATGCAGATGATTAGCATACAGATTTCTGTCCATTTGTAGCCCAATGCTTACTGGTTTTCTCACGCTTTTGGTCAGTGAGGCTACCCATTTATTCCTTCTAGACAACAGAGGCAAAAAAGGCACAGTTTTTACGACAAAAGGGATCGAGTTACTTCTTACCCAAAACAAGAACTTAAGATTTTATGGACCATTGGATTTGCTAAACTGTTTAGCTACTCTTGCGATCCAGCCACTCCTGAAAGTTATCATAGCTAGATCCTTAAAGTGATATTAAACACTTTTAAAGCACTTTCAGCAGCAGATTTAATCCTTGCATATGTTCCAAGTTTAAGCTGGTACCATGACTGCTGCCCCAGAATTTCTGTATCAGGGTGGCTCCATTATGTTGTATTATCCTATGGAGCCACCGTTGCATGCAGGAAATAGAGTTGTGTCTCATTTCACTGTGTGCAACAACAGAAAACACAAAGCTGTGTAGCCTAGGATGGCAAAGCACCCCCTGCATCTCACTTCCCTCCCTCTTTTCTCTAAGCCAACAGACTGGCTGGAGACTGCACGGTCTACTGGTAACTTTTTCTTGAAAACGCTAAATGTTCAGGGATGCAGTAGAGCGAGCAGAAGCCAGTAGCATTGTGCTGGGGTAAGAATTTGTAACAAATGTTTAACGGGAGAATGTTTATTTTATTGTAATTAATGTGGTGCATGGTCAAAAGTCCATAAAAAGAGAAATTTTCAATACGCAGACTAAATCAATTGCTGCTGATGGCTGAACACAAGCGCATCCTCTCACAAGGTTGTACTGCCCATAAATTCTAAGGCTTGCCACATACTCTATCCTGTGAGGAGTACAACTCTCCATCAGACAGGTCTAAAATAAAAAGACTTTGTGGAAAGTTTGCCAAACCCCAGCTTGTTACCTGCAGCTTGCGGGCCATAGCCACCACCTCATGGTCTGGAGGGTTGTACTTGTAACAGTTAGAAAACATGAGCCGCACATCAGAGGCAAAGTCCTGGGCATCTCGATACTCCTTATTCTCCAACTTCATCTGTAGACAACAGAACAAGCTAGCCATTTAAAGATGTTCAGTAAGTCTAGTCAATGTATACACCTGCACCAAGTCTGGCAGTGATACTGGTGACATTGTCAGTAACAAGCTTCAGTGTTTCATCAAGAGTTGCATGTATATAAAATGTATTAAAGGATCTTCAGGAAAGATTTAAAATCAGTGAAAAGACTTGTTGTTTGGACACTTGTTACTATAAATATGCAACACTAAAAATAAAAATAAACCTGCCGTGCTGGGCAAATCAAACTGAGCATATGACATACCACATAAGCAGAGGTAACCCTATAATAAAAATTGCAGTTAAATTGATCAGCAGATCCAGAAAGACAGACAGTTGCTGTTAATATGCATAACGCTAAAGCTCCATGCACACTGAAGCTGATAAACTGCAGTTTATTGGCGTTTTGGCTTTTTTTTTTAAAGCCCATAAACTGAACTCTATGTTAGCCTATGTGCCCATGTACACCTGGGCGTTTTTCAGTGTTAAATGAGCTTTGGAGTTTATTGGCTTTTTTCTGAACGCCCGAAATTTGCGTTCAAAGTGCAGTTTTTCGGCGGGGAAAAACGCAAAAAAACGGGAAAACTGAGAAACGCCCAAAAACGCTGGCGCCAGTGTTTTTTTATCCATTGGAAAAAAAAAAAAGTTAAAAAAAAGCCGATAAAAGCTACACTGAAAAACACTGATTACAGCTATTGCAAAAACGCTAAAAAACGTTGCAAGGCTCCCTGCAAAGCTACTGGCGTTTTTTTATAGCTTTTATCAGCTTCAGTGTGCATGGAGCCTAAACATCCAGTTAACTTAAACGTGCAGAGTTTAAAAGTGACTAATAGAAGAATAACAGATGAATAGGGAGAATCAGAAGACAAAAAAGGAAAAGCCAAACTCAACTTTTAGAAGTAGAGATGCGAAAATCAGAAGTGTTTACTTGCAATTTTAACATTCGTTTTTTTTTTTTTTGCTAACAAATAAAAATTAGCAAACAGGCAAGATTTTTAATGCAGAAGAGACAAGCTTTGTCTTTTCTGCATTAAAAGGTACTTACCTGCCTGTCTGCCCCTGTACAGTGAGCTCGGCATGTGCAGCTCACTGTAACAATTTGCAATGTCCAAGCCGACTGCACTCCCGCATGTGTGGGAGTGGCATAATCCCCGCCCGGCAAATGAAAGTAGCTGAAAATTAAGACCTGAAAGGCCGAAGATGCCGATGGGAAGCCCCTTGACGATGCATCGTCGCTGGAGCCAAGGCGAGTATAGCGCCGCTTTAGCAATGGGCAAAATAAAATTATTTTACCACCTGCCAATTCTGCAATTAGATCAGCTATTTTTCACTTCCCTTAACAAGTCAAAATTACAGCTGTAATAACTGGATCAACGGGTATTAAAACTGTTATGGCTTAACCATTTTTGATGTTACAGGGAAAACTATTGTGTTAATATTAGTGGCAAACTGCATCTTGTCATTTTTTAATTTGCCCAACTTTAAAAGCATAGTCCACTTTTATGGCCATGTGGAATGATACACCTTTGTTTAGGGTGTACCATGCTCACATTCCACAACCCCCCTAACCCACTTACCTGAATCATGGGGTGCTAATCCCTGTAGTCACCGTTTTGAATTTGGCCCTGCCTGTACAGCCACGTTATCCATTTTTACAGATCTGTGAAGGAAAAGACTACAAGTCCCTTCTGCACTGCGGCAGAGTGACTCATAAATCCCACTTGTAGTCTATTTTCTAAAGCCCCATATCCAAAGGGGGGCTGGGATATTAAAGCGGATGGTTCAGCTAAAAAAAAATATTAAAAGCCAGCAGCAACAAATACTGCAGCTGCTGACTTTTAATATTAGGACACTTACCTGTCCTGGAGTCCAGCGCCGTCCGGAGCAGAGGATGAGCGATCGCTCGTCACCCTGCTGCTCCCCCCTCCATCCACGGTGAGGGAACCAGGAAGTGAAGCGCTGCGGCTTCACTGCCCGGTTCCCTACGGCGCATGCGCGAGTCGCGCTGCGCCCGCGAATTGGCTCCAGCTGTGTGCTGGGAGCCGAGTGTTCCCAGCACACAACGGGCGGGAGACGGGATGTGATGTAATGCCCGTCTTTTGCCCGTGAATGCTGGGCCGGAAGTGGGTGCAGATACATGTCTATCTGCACCCCCCTCCCCCCTGAAAGGTGTCAATTGTGACACCGGAGGGGGGGAGTGTTCGGATCAGCGGATCTTCACTTTAGGGTGGAGATCCGCTTTAATGTAGGAACCTGTACAGTTCACCTGCGATGCACTGATGGCTGTGATAATAGTGGGTAGGTTTTAAATCTCAGACATGAAATATGAACAAAGCATATCCCTCTATAGTGTGTGCTTGTCTCAATTCAGAGCAATAAGTGCCTGCTGCCTCATTTTTCTGCCATCTGCATGAGTCTCCTCTGACAGGTTCTCCCGACAGCAAGAAAAATAAAAAAGGTTAACTATAGCTTTAGATACAGTTTTCATCACATGCTCTGTTTGAATTGCCCACAGTGGTGACTGGTTTACTTTAACAACCACTCCTCAGCACTGCTAATCCCAGAGCCAGGTGCTGACCTGACACAGCCTTTAACAGAAGACATTTGAGCTGGCCATACATTATACAACTTTCTTATTCAATCTGATTCAGATTTACATTCAACTATGTAGTGTAAGTGACTGTCTGATTGCATTCAAATTGAAAAGTGTTTAGGTCTGACCTCACATTGTATGGTTTTGGTAAATCCATGGGAAAATTGTGCAAGAAAAATAGTATACTGTAGGGTCAGCCTTAGTAACCAAGTGTAATGAATAACTGAACAGTTATTTTTCTAGGTACAATGACTGTAAGCCTTTTCTAGAGATCCTCTTTAAAGGGTTTCTGAAAAAAGCATTAGGCTGATAAGAAATGTATAAGCATTAATGCTATTAAATCTCAGCGTAGATGGATATAACAAAATGTTTTACACAAACAGCCATTTTTGACAAAAAAAATAAAACTAGCTGTGCAGCTCCTTAATGGAATTACTTGTCAGGAAGTCAGTTACACATAGCAAAATACTTCTCCCTGTATTAAATGTTATGTCTGATATCCTCATTTCCAATAACACTGAAAATGTGTGTGTTTGTATGTGTCTATATATTAGATTATGTGCCAAATGCAACATACAAGCCTAGTCTATTAATGTGGCTTAATGAAGTGTGAAAAGTGTGAAACACAGGTTCTTCTCACACCTTAATGGTGCTCAGGTCCATTGGATGCTTGATAATTTCGCAGTAGTCATGTAGTCCGAGAGCTTCTACATCTACAGGTTTATAAAAAGGCCAAGCATACGAGGTGTGTTTCTTGGCAAACATTTCACGGACGATGCCGGTGCAGTAGAGAAGTTGCTCGGAAACCTTGGTGCTGCTGTTTGCCTGAACAATTGGTTGGACAATGATTGGTGTATGCAGAACAGGAGGTGCCGGAAGTTGAGAGTCTGGAACCTCCGTCTTCTTTGCTGGCCGTGACTGGCGACCACTCTCCCTTTTTGGTAAAGGTTTAACGGGCTTTGATTCACTGGGTAGGGGAGAGGATTCATGGAGGGGATCATGGGCTGTAGGGGTCGTGGTATCTGCTTTCCTCTTCACCCCTTTCTGTGGTGAAAAAAAATAAAAAATTTAGAAAAAAGGAGGGGGAAAATAAGGCCAGACAAATTAATGTACTTAACACAGCAGAATAGCTAGACAGACAGCTTGTATATCTGAAGCACATTATTCTTGCAGTCTAGCAAATTTAGGACCAATTTTATGCCCACCTACCACAAAACACGGACCCATGCCATCACATGTCAGATGTAAACAATTTTCTTATCATAGCTCTTCGTTTCAAAGCACACACCAAAAAAGGCCATTCTAGTATGCACTTCAAATCAAATGTATTTGAATTCTTAGCCTATTTGAACTCACCGTTTTTCTCACCTTTACGGGCTGAGTGGTAGTCGAGATGACAGGTGCAAGGCTCTGAACAGACTGAACAGCAGGGGGTATCGTCGTGGGCACCACCATTTCCTTAATGACAGCAGGCGGGTATGTAATTGGAGCTGGAGTAATAGCAGGGGTACGGGCAGGTGGGGTGCGGGTCTGTGGAGGGGTAGGTGCCGGGGCAGGTGCCGGTGCCTTGGTCACAGCAGGAGGGGTTGGGGTTGCAGGTTTGGAAACAGCTAAAGAGTTAATAAAAAAAAAATTGAAGTGCTGGAAACACCAGGTTTAGCAATGTAGTAGCATTAAAGAAATATATACATATACACACACAGTGCCTTGCGAAAGTATTCGGCCCCCTTGAACTTTGCGACCTTTTGCCACATTTCAGGCTTCAAACATAAAGATATAAAACTGTAATTTTTTGTGAAGAATCAACAAGTGGGACACAATCATGAAGTGGAACGTAATTTATTGGATATTTCAAACTTTGTTAAATAAAAAACTGAAAAATTGGGTGTGCAAAATTATTCAGCCCCTTTACTTTCAGTGCAGCAAACTCAAGTTCAATGAGTATCTCTGAATGATCCAATGTTGACCTAAATGACTAATGATAATAAATAGAATCCACCTGTGTGTAATCAAGTCTCCATATAAATGCACCTGCACTGTGATGGTCTCAGAGGTCCGTTTAAAGCGCAGAGAGCATCATGAAGAACAAGGAACACACCAGGCAGGTCCGAGATACTGTTGTGGAGAAGTTTAAAGCCGGATTTGGATACAAAACGATTTCCCAACCTTTAAACATCCCAAGGAGCACTGTGCAAGCGATAATATTGAAATGGAAGAAGTATCAGACCACTGCAAATCTACGAAGACCTGGCCGTCCCTCTAAACTTTCAGCTCATACAAGGAGAAGACGGATCAGAGATGCAGCCAAGAGGCCCATGATCACTCTGGATGAACTGCAGAGATCTACAGCTGAGGTGGGATACTCTGTCCATAGGACAACAATCAGTCGTATAATGCACAAATCTGGCCTTTATGGAAGAGTGGCAAGAAGAAAGCCATTTCTTAAAGATATCCATAAAAAGTGTTGTTTAAAGTTTGCCACAAGCCAACAGGGAGACACACAAAACATGTGGAAGAAGGTGCTCTGGTCAGATGAAACCAAAATCAAACTTTTTGGCAACAATGCAAAACGTTATGTTTGGCATAAAAGCAACACAGCTCATCACCCTGAACACACCATCCCCACTGTGAAACACGGTGGTGGCAGCATCATGGTTTGCTTTTCTTCAGCAGGGACAGGGAAGATGGATGGAGCCAAATACAGGACCATTCTGGAAGAAAACTTGGAGTCTGCAAAAGACCTGAGACTGGGACAGAGATTTGTTTTCCAACAAGACAATGATCCAAAACAAAGCAAAATCTACAATGAATGGTTCACAAATAAACATATCCAGGTGTTAGAATGGCCAAGTCAAAGTCCAGACCCGAATCCAATCAAGAATCTGTGGAAAGAACTGAAAAACTGCTGTTCACAAATGCTCTCCATCCAACCTCACTGAGCTTGAGCTGTTTTGCAAGGAGGAATGGGCAAAAATCTCAGTCTTTCGATGTGCAAAACTGTTAGAGACACACCCCAAGCGACTTACAGCTGTAATTACAGCAAAAGGTGGCGCTACAAAGTATTAACTTAAGGGGGCTGAATAATTTTGCACGCCCAATTTTTCAGTTTTTTATTTGTTAAAAAAGTTTGAAATATTCAATACATTTTGTTCCACTTCATGATTGTGTCCCACTTGTTGATTCTTCACAAAAAATTACAGTGTTATATCTTTATGTTTGAAGCCTGAAATGTGGCAAAAGGTCGCAAAGTTCAAGGGGGCCGAATACTTTCGCAAGGCACTGTGTGTGTATATATATATATATATATATATATATATATATATATATATATATATATATATATATATATAAAAAAAAACACCCTATTGTTAACTTACGTGTCACAGGCGGCTTTGGGACAGTCTTCTCAGGTAGGCTTATTGATGGAACCCGTGTCCTCATGGGGGTGACTGAGGCATCTGGAAAGCACACAAGACACTTAAACATCTGCGTTTATTCATAAAGCTTCAGCTAACTGGTGTCACCATTTATCAATCTATGATCACCAGACTTCCAACTCTATCAACAAACATTTCTCTAATCACACTACTTAGTTACTGAAAAGACTGCCCATGTTCCCTCAGTCACCTGGTTCCCGCCTCCCTCGGCCACGTCCTTTGCTTTGAACAATTGGTAATTCTGTTTCTTTCTGAGGCATTTCTGAAATCTTCTGCAGGAAAAGCTTCTCCAGAGCCTCAGCCATCAGAACGATGTCATCCCCAGGCTAAAAAAAAAAACACAACATTACATATGCAGTTAGGAATATATTAATACAACAGAGCTTTATACTCAAGACGTTTCACCATCATTAGTGAACTGTTTCTTATAAACAACTGTCTTACTAATAGCCATAATAGAGGTTCCCTCAACATTAAAGGGGTTGTAAAGGAAAACATTTTTTTCCCTAAGTAGCTTCCTTTACGTTAGTGCAGAATAGAAGTATCAAAAATAGGGGAGAAATTTTTCAAAAACGATCTCCCCTATTTTTGATATTTACCTTTGTGCAGTACTCCTTCACTTACCTCATCCTTCCATTTTGCTTTTAAATGTCCTTATTTCTTCTGAGAAATCTGCACTGCCTGTTCTGTCTGTAACTACACACAGTAATGCAAGACTTTCTCCCTGGTGTGGAGAAAGCCTTATAAGGGGGAGGGGGCGAGCAGGAGTGTCAGGACGCCCACTAACACACAGCTCCTTTCTATATCTGCAAAGTAGAGAGTTTCCTGACCCTCCTGCTCGCCCCCTCCCACCTCAAGAGGCTTTCTCCACACCAGGGAGAAAGCCTTGCATTACGGTGTGTAGTTACAGACAGAAGAACAGGAAGTGAGGATTTCTCAGAAAAAATAAGGACATTTAAAAGCAAAAAAGGAAGGATGAGGTAAGTGAAGGAGGACTGCACTAAGGTCAATATCAAAAATAGGGTAAAGGAGGCTATTTAAGGGGGGGGGGTTAATTTACAACCCCTTTAAGCTGCTATAAACCAAACAAACAAAAACCTGCATTACACTAGCTTATTCATGGGTACTGCATGCTAAGGTTTTCCTAAGCAAAACTGAAAGCAGTTATTCCGGACTCTATGAGACTTTAAATGCAGCAGCCATTAGCTGAGGTTATGGAAGGAGAAGGGGCACATCTGCATGTACAGATATGTACATCATCCAGCCAGTTCCAGGACACAGCGAATTGCGTATCCCGGTATCACATGATTACAGCGTCAATAATTCATTCATAACAGCTGTGTTTCCTATGCTGTGATGTGCTCACAGCTATCACATGGTACCTGGGCAAATCATCATCACAATGATCATCATTGTAACAGCAATACAAAAAAAAAAACCTGATCATCACCCAGAGTAGTGCAGTGTTGCTATGACACTGAACTACTCTGATGAAAGTATGCTGGGCAATTTTATACATACATACATTATATATATATATATTTTTATATACGATCACCAGTCAGTGTCTCTGATCACCGCCACACCAGTTATATGAGGACATTGTACTGCACTGGTGACTGAGGGGGGGGGGGGGGATGGGGGGCCTAATTTTAATCAATCTAATTTTGAAAAAAAAAAAATTGCGCCAAAAAAATACAATTTTAAAAGCTCACCATAGCTCTTACTAAATGCCTCAGACTGTCTACTTTCCAGAAAGAGCTAATTTGGGGGGTATTTGTACTGTCCTGACATTTTAAGGACCTCAAGAATTGAGATAGGCTGTCAGTACATCAGAATTGATTGTTTTTTTAAATATATACACCATAGTTTATAGACACAATATAAAAGTTTTGGCTTAAATTTATGAAGAAATTTGATATTATTGAATATGTTTGATAACAGAAAGTACATTTTTTTTATTTTTTCCGTTTATAAAAATCGCAAAAAATTCAGTGGTGATCAAATACCTCCTTCAACAAAGCTCTATTTGTGTGAAAAAAAAAAAAAATTGGGTACAGTGTTATTGCCAGTTAAAGTAGAACAGTGCTGAATAGCAAAAATTGCTCTGGTCACAAAAGGAGAAAAACCTTCCGGAGGTCAAGTGGTTAAACAATGAGATTTTGCTGAATGGGTTTAGATGCTTTAATGCATGGGTGCCCAACCTTTTGAAGAGTGAGGGCCACTTAAGCGACTTGTTAACCGGTCGCGGGCCACAATGAGCAGAGCGGGTAGATGACAGGCCCATGTCCACTCCGCATATGCAGGGCAGACAGGGGCAAAGCCCACTCTACTCTTTTGGCCCTCCAATCCGATTTTCCCAGATAGAAGGGGACAAATCCCCCCCCCCCCCTTCTGTTTTTTTTTGTGTGGCTCCAATTAGAGGTAAGTGTGTATAAAACAGTCACAAGTCTGTTTACATCTGTGGCTCAAAAGGGGTGAATGAAGTGTCCAATTGGGTCAGACTGATCGTGTCAAGGGGGCCTAAGGCTCCTTTCACACTGATGCGCTGCAGTATACCTACACCGAGGATGTAACGCAGTACACCTGTGGCTTTCCTGCGGTTTAGCTGCACTTTGCCATAGACTTCAATTATATATCCTGCAGGTGTGGTGCACTTCCAGAGCAAGAGGTCGCGTGCCACTTCAGAGGGCACCGCGGGCCACATGTGGCCCCCCGGGCCACTGGTTGGGCACCCCTGCTTTAATGTGTCATTGAGAGTCCCTTTCTGCAACACTCGCTCTACCTTCTCACTAATTTTAGGCCTCTTGCACACTCTGCCTTTAAAACATCTGGTCTAAAAGCGGACCATTGTTTTCACATGTAAACATGTGCTGTGCAGGGAGTAAAAAAAAAAAAAAAAAAATTAAGTTTGTAAACGCCTAAAATGTTAGTATGTTTCAATTCTATTCTGAGAGCTTGAATTTATTTTACTTGTGTACGTGCAAATATTTACAAAACAGGTGCAATGAATTTTGTCCAGAAATTAGGATGTTCACCAATCAGTAGCGTGTGCAAGTACCCTTAACATTGCAAAAAGCAACATCTCTACTCACAAATGGCGGAAACTGTATGCTCTTGCCCACAAGGGGAAGAAAAACGGTTCATAGAGGACATAAAATGACCAAACGTTCCTGTTATCTAACACTTGCAACAATGCAGCTAGAGTGCAATATCGAACAAAATACCAGTTAAAAGCGGAGGTTCCGCCAAAAAAAAGTTTCTTTTAAAAGCAAGCAGCAGCGACACAAGTCGGACCAATTTTGAAGAGGTTCCTGCACTACCTTGGTCATATTTGGACATCGCCACCCAAAGCATGATGGGGCGGGTGATTATGCCACAAGGGGTGGGGTCTCCAGATGACATCACCCGACGACCACGTCCCATGGCTATATAAATAATGGCACAAAAGTACACAAAACCTGTGTACTGTTTTTATTTATTTTTGACACTTTTTGGGTGAATGAGTAGGGCTACTCATTCACATTAGGAAGGGAGGCCCCTGGATCCCGACCCCCACCCTAGTAGGCTTCCAGATTCCGATAAGCCCCCTGCCCACAGACCTCCACCCACAGGGGTGGGGCCCCATTGAAAAAAATTTTTGGGGTAGGGTCCTCTCAAGATTCATACCAAACTCAAAGCGCCTGCTATGGTTTGATCAAAGTCGTATCCCGTTTATTGAGGTTGCATCGAAGTCAGACATGAAGTCGTAGGGCAAAGTCGAATCGAAAGTCATCCAAATTCCATGTCGAAGCAGTGTGAATCTGGCCTAAAATATGATTCGAAGACCTCAGTGCTCACCTTATTATAAATGTAGCAATTTGTAAACATTGTGTTGAAATCCTGGATACATTCATGCGCATTAGAGTAATAATAGTTTTCCAGGCGCTTCTTGATGGTGCCCATGTCCATTGGAACTTTGATAATTTTATAATAGTCCTAAAAACAAAAACAAAAACCAATTAAGATACTATAAAAAACACTCGTCTTTTTCTCAGAACTTCTTGAGACTGCAACAACGTTCGTTCGTCTTTTCTCTACCTTCCACATTTCTTACAGAGAACTCACCAAGATGTAATAGACATATGTACTGTAATGAACCTTGAAAAGGACACACAATATGCTTAAAGCGGTTGTATACCTGCAATAAGTTATTTTATTTTATTTTACACCTGAAAGACAAAAGACATAATGAGCTAGTATGCACTGCATACTAGCTCATTATGAAACACTTACCTTGGAACGAGGTGTGGAGTACTTACCTGGTCCACGCCGAGCGAGATGTCATCTTGCCTCGGCGTGTCTTCCGGGTATCGCCGCTCCAGTGCTGCGATTGGCTGAAGCGGCGATGTCGTCACTCCTGCGCATGCGCGCGGGAGACTTTATTCCGGCAAGGTCTGGCGGTTGCGAGGGGAATTTCTCCTAAACCGTACAGGTTTAGGAGATATTCTTTATACCTACATGTAAGCATTATTATAGGTTTACCTGTAGATAAAAGTGGTAGTAAAGAGTTTACTACCACTTTAAAGTGGTTGTAAACCTCAGACATGAAATATGAACAAAACATATACCTATATAGTAGGGGTAGGCCACCTCGGCACTCCAGCTGTGGTGAAACTACAAATCCCATCATGTCTCCGCCTCTAGGAGTCATGCCTGCGATTGTCAGGGTCTAGCAAAGACTCATCGGACTTGTAGTTTCAAAACAGCGAGAGGGCCAAGGTTGGCTACCCCTGCTCATTTCTGTCTGCTGCTTCATTCCTCTGCTATCTGCATGAGTCACTTCTGACACCAAGAGAAAAAAAAAAGTTATGGGGAGGGATCTGCATACAACCTGTGATTGACAGCTTCAGCTGTTTCTGTGTGGTGTGTGAAGGAGGGGGGGGGGGGGCATGTTCCTTCCCTCCAATCACCTGAGATCCACAGAGTGTAACTTCAGCTCTTTGCCCCTTTTTTACCTGACCAGCTCAGACAAGCTTTATAAATGCTGGACTTTGAATGAATTAGGGCTGCAACTAACAATTGTCATAATTGTTTAGTAGGCCAATGACCGTTTTAAATAATAGGATAACAAAACAAAAAACAAAACAAAAAAAAAAAAGAAGGATGAGAAGATAAAATTGATTTTATAGATTTAGTTTTTTTAACAAAAACAAAAAACAGAACAAAGTTTTAACCCAAAGGCACTGACAAAGTGGCAGGGCCATCATGGCAAAAAAAGGTCAAATGGGAGGAGAGGCACTTTTTCCAAGAAAACCTGTCAATTTTACCTAAATAGATAAAGTGAAAGTTTCTCTATTAACAGTCAAATAAAAAAGGCAAAGATCATTGCCTGGCATGACTTTATACCTTAAATGCCTGTGCAGCCTTTCACACAGACATATAGAAGAATATATATCGGCCTAAACGGATGAATACATTTTTTTTTGGATATGCATTATAGCAAAAAAATGTTTTTGTAAATTATCGCTCTGTTATCGCTCTGTTTATAGCGCAAAAAAGAATGGCATAGGTCATCAAATACCATTAAAAGAAAGCTCAATTTGGGTACAGCCGCACAATTGTCAGTTAAAGCAACGCAGTGCCGTGTCGTAAAAAATGGCGTGGTCATTAAGGAACTTTCCCTTTTGGGTGGAGCTCTACTTTAATGGTCTCATGAGACCAGAGTGGGCTGAGTCTCACTTTTTAGCAGAGGGGGAGCTACCCCAGCTAATGAAGAATCCCAGAGAAGAAACTTGTTGGCACAAGATCTGGGGCACAAGGAGGCTTTTTAATGTCCTTATGGCAACAAAGATTTATCTAGCTCTGCTTAAAGAAAATCCAAACAATGTCTCATTTCAGATGTGTAGATTTGGGAAGTTTTTTTTTTTAAATGAATAAATGAAATTGGGTAGATTCAACAGATGGCAAAGGTAACATATAAACAAGTGTTTTTACTCACTGGTAAATTGAGCTTGATTGCATCTACAGGCTGTTGAAATGGCCAAGCGAACTGGTGCTTCCATAGCTGTTTGAGCACAGTTTTGAGCAAGTACTGTAACTGGTTGGTCTGACGCTTGGATGGAGTTGGCCTTGCTATATCAGGAGGAGGGGGGTTATTCATTGATGGCAGCTGAGGCTGTGGTTGAGGGGGGGCAGGCTGTGGGGCCCCAGACATTGGAGCCCCTTCCACTCCGTCGCCCATTCCAGATGTGGCCCTTAGACGTTTACCAAGCCCAGTCTCGGATGACATGCTAAAGCTCCCATCGCATGTAGGGCCAGGCGACCTGTGGGGAAAAAGAAGAAGAACATCCATTTTAAAATAACTCTTCTATGCATTATCACAAAAGAAAAGAAAAAAACTTTCCCAAGAGTGGCAGGTACTAAAAATAAAAAGTAAAAGCACCAAATAACTTAAACTCCAGATAATCAGCACAACACACGTATTATACACATGTATGTAGTGTTTTTGTTATACAACCACAATTCCACGAGACTTGGGTCGCTTAGTAAAATCTACACAAACACAGAATTCAATGATACAAATCTCAAAAACTAATATTTTACTCACAACATGAAATAGAAAACCCATCCAATAAGCAGCACATGCGCAGCTCAGTTTCCATTCTTTCACTGTGTACTGGGGTGACTGAATGCCTGCACAAAAATGAAACTAATCTGCGCTGGCCGAAAACCGACAAACAAGCATCGAATCTTTCAAGCAAAAGGGTAAATAGTGCGGATTTTAACCGTGCTATAGGTAAAAGACGTCCACAGCGCAGCTCTCAAGTGCCGAGTGGACGTCTTTTTATGTGCATTACCCGCACGCCTCTGGGGGGCGCGCAGCGGGTAAACACTGTGCCGGCGCATCGCTGAGATGCCGATGCGTGTACCTAGCGGCTGCGATGTCTGCTGGGTACACGTGATCAGCGGTGACAGCAGGGACGTGGAGCTCTGTGTGTAAACACAGAGCTCCACATCCTGTCAGGGAGAGAGGAGACTGATCTGTGTCCCCTGTACATAGGACACAGCATCGGTGACCTCCCCCAGTCAGTCCCCGCCGCAATATCGCAGGCCTGACAAAAAAATTAAAAAAATTCACAGATCGCCGCCATTACTAGTAAAAAATGTAAAAATAAATCATAAATCTATCCCCTATTTTGTAGGCGCTATAACTTTTGTGTAAACCAATCAATATACATTAATTGCGATTTTTTTTTAACAAAAATATGTAGAAGAATACGTATCGGCCTAAACTGAGGTAATTAAAAAAAAAAAAGTTATAACAAAAAAGTTAAAAAAATATTGTATGAATGTTTTTTTTCCAAATTTTCTGTCTTTTTGTTTATAGCGCAAAATATAAAAATCGCAGAGATGATCAAATACCACCATAAGAAAGCTCTATTTGTGGGAAAAAAATGATAAAAATATAATTTGGGTACAGTGTTGTATGACCGCGCAATTGTCATTCAAAATGCGTCAGCGCTGAAAGCTGAAAATTGGTCTGGGCACGAAGGGGGTTTAAGTGCCCAGTAATGAAGTGGTTAAGCCAGGTTCACATATGTGTGGCCACAGGTTCGTGCCTGGAGTCCGATGCGGGTCTGTTCACCCTTTCAGGTCCGAACTTTTGCCTGAATTCGCACCTGAACTGGACCCAAACACGCACAGGACACTTTTTTCAATCCGGACCGTGGCCGCCCTGGACATGTGTGATGCAAATTGGATGCAGAGAAATCTGCATATATGTTAACCCAGCCTTAGTTCTACTTTAACTGCAGCTTTGTGCATGCAGGAAGCAGGTACCAGCAGTTATCTCTAAACAATATATCAAATATTTCTAAAAATACCAGCCTGTCTGGTAGGCCCTGATAAAAAATACAAAAGTCACTCCCATATGGTAAAGCAGTATTAAACAAAACAAATAATCTAACTGAAGCTCGCCAATTCTTAGTCGTGGTGACTGCATTTATTTCCTTTTTTACGCTTTTTTTCTTTATTTTCACCTAGTAAGTTTGTTATTTTTCTAACTTTAAAAGACCAAACTGTCCAGACAAAAAGTAGCAGTTAGAGTGTTGAGGCAAACCATTTGAAGTATATGTGAACCCTTACCTTATAAAATAAACCATTCAGTTTAAAAAGTGGGCTTACAGTGCTAGGGGTGGAGAAACAGCAGTACACTGATCTTCCAAGTGAATGGCTATGCAGGGGAGCATGTCCGCATAAGTCTGATCACTGAAGGACAGGCAAGCTGAGTTCCCAGTGTAGCCAAAAAACTGACCAAGCTGATATGGATATGCTCTCATGCTTAGCATGGTCAGTTTGAAATGGGAGATCGGGGGGGGCAGGAACAGCCAAGTATTTCACAGAAAGGAAGCACTATAAAGAGGATACGATATGGTACAACAGACATATCAGGAATATGAAATACTGGGGTAATAAATTCTCTAACACTAGCAGGGATGCTCACAATGATCAGATTTATTCATTTGTGTAAAACCTTTTATTCCAAAAGGCAAAAACTGTATATAAAGTGTTATCTGGAGTTCATCTTTACTTTGTTAGTCAAGTCAATCAAAAGCCAATCTGCTGACAGCATTAAAGCGGAATGAAACCCTTCTATCCTTTTACAGCCAAGGAAGCTGCTTCTGTTTGATCTGCAACTGCCATGGTGCTGCACGTGATCAGTTATGGCACACCCATTTAAAGATTTGATCATTTGGTTGAGGACACAAGCAAATGTGATAGTTCGCAATCCTAGCATTCCAGGAATTTAATTGTTTTTAAAACCATTAAAATCATTGGGGCAGATTCACAAAACAATTACGCCTGTCTAACTGGGGTTAGACAGGAGTAATTTCAAATTTCGCGCGGCGTATCACTAGTTTGAATCCTCAAACCATGATACGCCGGCTTCGGGCTTCGATCCGAGAGGCTTACGTCTTCGTAAGCCTTCGGATCTACGCTGCCATCTATTTGCGGCCGCTGGGAGGAGTTTGCGTCGTTTTGGTGCGTCGGGATATGCAAATGTGTTTTTACGGGGATTCACGAACATACGAGCGGGCGTCGCAATCGTTTTCGTCTATTTTTTACTACGTAATGTTAGAGCAGCTTTTTGCTGCTCTAACTTTACGTAGCCCATGTTAAGTATGGCCGTCGTTCCCGCTTCGAATTTATTTAAATTTTTATTTTGTTTACGTAACTCGTCGGGACGTGGATCGCCCGTAAAGTACGCTACATAAACAACGAATGACGTCACAACGTGATTTCGCGCAATGCATGGCGGGAAATTTGCGAACGGAGCATGCGCAGATCGATCGCCGCGGGAACGCGCCTAATTTAAATGTTTCACGCCCCCTACTCGCGCAGATGGATTGCGACGGGAGAAATACACTACTACCTGAATTCCACGTAGAGCAAGGTAAAAAACGGCGGTGTAGTGTATTTCTGATACGCTACGCTACGCTAAGCAAAATGTCTGTGAATCTGCCCCATTGGGTTTAGTTCTGCTTTGTGATTTATCGCTAGGGTTCTGGGCTTCAGCAAAATGGCAGCCAACAAGAGGAAATGGGAGCAATGCTGGAGGAAATTTACAGCACACATTTATTTTGGTAGAATAATTAATGTGTAAATATATGTTCCTTGCAAAAAAAAAAAAAAACATTTTTTAATGAAAGTTGCTCTGGGGAAAGTCCAGATTTAACAAAAATAATATCTGTAGGAATAATTGGTCAGCCTCCTGTAAAGCGGAGTTCCAGCCTTTTACTGTTTATTAAAAGTCAGCAGCTACAAAAAGTGTAGCTGCAGACTTTTAATAAACAGGACACTCACCTGTCCCGCGGTCCAACGTCGCGGCCGCCCAGAGCTCCGCTCACCCCCCCCCCCCCCCATTCATAGTGTGGGCACCCAGCCATGACAGCTTTCAGCTTCACAGCCTGGCACTCACTGCGCATGCACTCTATGAGTGGACAGGGGACCTGCCACGTGTCCTGGGAGATCGCCTATAGGGAGGGGCCGTCTAAGGCAAGAGGAGTCTTGGGTGGAACTCTGCTTTAACTCAATTTGGGGTAACCCATATCTGAGTTACAGTTGGTCTCTAGCACAGTATTCTATTCCTCTTTGGGTGTTAAATACATCTATCAACTTTTCAATGACAGAACACAAACAGTTTTAGGCCATTATAATAAAGTATGCAGTTCCCACAGATACATTTCTATTCCACCATTAGCTTTGACACGCTGCCACCTCCACCGATGTGACAAACCCCTCTAGAGAAACTCCTATTATTATAAATAGAGAACACCAAACTGATCACTCAGTACAATGCAGAATTACTTTTCTTAAAACCAGATCAAAACCCTCCAAAAAAGACAAAAGCAGCATAATATGACACCACATATAGATAACAGAGGACTTTGAGGAGAAGCAAGTCTCCAATTTTGTTCAAACTGATCAAGCTATACCATCAAATATTACACCTCTCTGCGGATGTATAGATTAACCACTTGTCATCCATGGGTCAACGGCCTGGAATTCAAGCAATTAAAACAGCAGCTGTGAGCTTGGTACCTTTTTTTCCCCCCTTACATTTGACTCTCTGATGTCTCCATAAAAAGGACCGGTCACCTACCTGCCCATGCGATCACAAAGAGCTTGTTCGCCTCCTTGTGATAGCAATAAAGTTAAAAGAAGAAAAATTCCAGAAGAATGCTTGTAATCCAAAGCACTTGTAAATCAAAGCGAGTTTCCCCATAGAAGTCAATGGAAACTTATAATTTGTTCCACTTCTATGGTATGCAGTACTGCATGTGGCCAGAGGTTGAGCGGGGGGCGCAAGAGATACTTGAGAGTTGGAAACACTCGCAACCCGCTTGGACGCATTTGTGAACAGAGTGTCACCGGCGCCCTCACACCTCTGGCCAAATGTTGTACTGCACACTGCAGAGGCTTTAATCCTGCTCATGTTGCGAAACAACGCTCGCAAACAAAGTCAGGATTTAAAAAAAATAATGGCTCGTATTTCGAAACGCGCGTTAACCGCATTACTAACAATCTGAGGTATTACTGTGTATAAAATAGGAGAAGTAGGACTATAACACTTCATCTGTAGGCCACATGCGCTTAGACCCCTTTCACACTATGGCGTTTTTCAGGCGCTTTAGCGTTAAAAAAAGCACCTGAAACCAGCTGCATCTGCAGTCCCAATGTGAACGCCTGATTGCTTTCACACTAAAGCGCCTGAAAAACGCCTCAGTATCAAAGGGGTCTTAGATCTGCAATCCTGTGACCCGTATTCAATAGACAGTGGACTAAAGTCCGCTGTCCACTGATGTCACCCAGCCGGTCAAGCCTCTGGGAGGGATCTTAACTTTAATGTCGGGATCCACCCAGATGCCTGACCAGTAGCTGGCTCAGCCTCTTGGCACGCCACTGAGAACCTCAGCCAGTTGCTCCAGACCCCTCCACAGCCCAGTGAGCCTGTGACTAGCGTTCTGTTCACTGAGGCCTGAAAACCAAGCAAACCACAGAAGACAGATACAGCATCAGATTAATGCTGCATCCACCTAGGCAAGTATGTAGGTTGTTTTTTAAACCCAATGCATTATAATAAAATATTTTAACCACTTGCCGACCAGCCACCGCAGTTATACTGCAGGGGGGGGGGGGGGAGGGGCTCTGTTGCGAGAAACAGATACAGCGGCCAAACACAATTGCTCCACAGAGAGGCAGAACGGGTACAGTGTGATCGTCTAATTCTAGTGATTAGGAACAGGGACTTCTCTGTACTCTTTTAGTCCACTCCCCCACAGTTAGAAACACTTAACCCTTTTATCGCCCCTAGTGTTAACCCCTTTCTTGCCAGTGTCATTTATACAGTAATCATTACATTTTTATAGCACCGATCGCTGTATAAATGTCACTTGTCCCAAAAATAAATAAATAAAAGTTTCAAGAATGTCCGATCCTACCAATGTCGCTACAGTATGTGTAACTGCTGACTTAATTTTTTTTCTGGGGAGGTAGCAATCCTCTTTAACAAGTCCTGGTGTTTGGTATCCATTTAGCCTATCCCAGCTTTTATATTTTACCAAAAAATGGACATTGTGTTTGTGCGTACTAAATAAATTTTAGCGTATTTTTTTGCTGAAATTATAGAACTGATAAACAGTTTCCCAGCTTGAGACTGAGCATTCCTGACTCCGCCGAGTTTGCGGTCAAGAAGCTGATTTCTTCTACATTTTGGACACAGGTCAACTATGGTAATTCTCTGAAATTGCTTTGGCCGTACGCAACCTCCATTGTCCCAATGCATGTCTTTTGGAAACATTATTTAATGCATAAATATGGGGCCCATGGTCACAGTCACTACATCGACTGATAAGAACTGAGAGACTCCATTATGAGTTATCCATTTGATGCAGCTGTATCTAGGTCTACTTTACATCAATCACCATGGTTACAGATACTGCAAGATACTACAACGCATTTACAATGAAGGACACAAGTCTGTATAGTGTTGAACAGTTTATTTAGAACATTCATTCATTATTGTAATGTGTATGTTCATTTATGTTTTTTTTTTTTCTTTATAAAAAAAAAATGAGTAAAACACAATCTGCCAAGCCCCCTTTAAGCTATTCACACCTTAGTGTTTTGAAGCTCAAACGCTGGAGAAAAAAAAATAAAAACACAGATTATTCGCTATAGAGTTGGTCCACATTTCCACGCCAAGTCGCTTGAAGCCAAACACCTGAAGCTCAAAAAAGTTCTGGAGCTTTTTTGGACAGATTGGCAGATCAGGCAGAAAGTTGTGCCATTTTGTACAGGTCAAAGGGTCACCAACGTAAAAAGCAGAAAATACCTGTAATCTGCCAAAAAAAGAAGCTCCTGAACTGTGAGCTTTAGGCGTTTTGCTTCAGATGACAAAACGCTCAGATGTGAACAGGGGCCATTTAAATTAATGGGATTTGTCTTGTTGGGTGTTTTAGAGCTGAGGTTTACGGCAGAAAAATTGCCAAAAATGCCTAGTTGTTAACAGAGCCTTAAGCTTTTTGTGTTCCACGGAAATACATGGAAACACTTCGCCTTGTCGCATGCGCGAGTGCTTTTCTGCTTAAATGCAATAATTAAAATAAAACCCCAAATATTAACCCCTAACCTAATATAAAAAAATCCTAAGTCTAATATTTAAACCCTAACCCCAACACCTTACAAAAAAAATAAAAAAATTAAAAAATAATGAAAAGCAGATGAAACAAAAAAAAAAAAAAAAGAAAATGAAAAAGCAACAAATTGGCCAATTTAAAATGACAAAGCTAAAAAAAAAAAAAAAAAAGACAAAAAAAAAACCCCCACACACACACACACACACTTTTAAAAATGCTGCACACAAAAAACTACAGATACTCTAATCTCTCACCACTATATCAAAAAGAAAGAAAAATAAATATCAATGATTTAAAAAATATATATATATTTAATTTAAATCAGATTTTTTGGGGATTTTTAATCAAATTTATTTTAATAAAATGCTTTAGGAGTAAAAATCTATCTAAAGATATGTTTCTATTTATGAGTCATTAATTTAGTTTATTCAGCATGAAATGGAGCTTAGTTATGTAGCTCTTTAAAAATTATGATTTAAATCACGTCTTTTTACTAGTGATTTAAATCAAATCCACCCTGCTATATTGCAGTAATTACCCTTTTATCAAGCTTGCACTTGCACCCCCACTCCGTTAAGAGGTGTCCAGAGTGCCTTATGTAGTTAAAGAGGAGTTCCACCCTAAAAAACAACTTTTGTTTAATCCCCTCCCCTCCCCCTTACATGCCACATTTGGCATGTAATTTCTTTTTGGGGGGGGGGGGGGGCGGGGGCTTCAGTAGGAGTGGGACTTCCTGTCCCACTTCCGCCGAGGGGCTGTTAGGCAATTAAGCTTTACACGCCCTGTAGGCGATCACATGGGACACATGACAGGTCCCATGCGATCGCCTCTCCAATCAGCGGCAAGCCGCGCCGCGCGCGCAGTGCGGCTCGCGCATGCGCAGTGGGTGCCCGGCCGTGAAGCCGAAGGCTGTAACGGCTGGGTGCCCACAGTCGGGATGGAGACGCCGGCTGGGGAGGGGGGAGCAGGTAAGTGTGTGTTTATTAAAAGCCAGCAGCTACACTTTTTGTAGCGGCTGACTTTTAATAAACATAAAAATGGGCTGGAACACCCCTTTAATGCCATTCGCATGTGTGACATTAAAATAAAACCATCTTTAGATAGATTTTATTAAATCTGATAAAAAGTCACAAAAATTATTGAAATAAATAAATATATTTTTTTTTTGCTTTTTTAACCATTGATTTTTATCCACCATGCAATATAGTCTACAGGGCTCACGGAGCAGAGTGGCATTTCCAGATTTCATAGGCATATGCAAAAGTACCAGTTTTATGACCTGCACTTTGTTTCACTAGGCTATAGTTATGTTTACTTTGAGGGTGGACAAGAATGGTCAGAGCATGGTAAAGCTGATGAATACAGTTCATGGTCATCTAAGCAAGGAACAAAATGTTCAGTCTGTGTTGTAATATTACATTGTATCACACATTTCTAGAAAACATATTACACAAAAGGGAAACTGCAGTCAAACTTTGGATAGAGTGGGAAAGAGCTTAACGTTTGTTTTTATTCTTGTGTCCCCATTGGGGAGATAGCCCCTCATTTCTTGTCCAAGATTGCCCATTGGGACTTGTAAAGATGTTCCCTCACTTTAGGGGCTGGGAAGAGGGGAAAACTTAACAGAAACATAAATAAAAAGATTCTGATAGACTTCACCTCATCCCCAATGCAAAATGCTACCCACTGCTAAAATATCTCCAATGAATTGAGGGATATTGAAAATCATGGTTTCCGCATTACAAGCAAAAAATTACATAAATTTAAAATAAAAAGTAAATAAAATAATTTTCTCAGAGTTTCAAAAAAGAAGTTAACTAAGATAACTAAAACGGCAAAAGTTTTTTTTTAGTTTTGGATAGAGTGGAGAAGTTATAATGCTTATCAGTTTTTACTGCGGTCTGTGTCCCTCCATTAGGGAGATTAAGCCTCTCCATTACTCCCGTTCACCATCACCATTGAAAGTAAAAGAAAATCCCAAATTTTGGGTTATCCCCAGAAAAGTAATAGGAGGGGAAATCTTCCAATGGGAGATGTTAGTCCTGGTGACCTGGGGTCCTCAAGGTATTACTTTTCCCTTAATTTGCATGGATTTGCTCTCACTTCCTGTTTGGCTATGGGACAGAAAGTGAAGGGAAATCTATGCAATGGGACACAGAAAGAAAACAAAAAAAAACAGAAAGGAGATTATAACCCTGCCTTACTATAACCCTCCCTTACTTCTACTTTAATATGCAAAAGCATTGCCAAAGCTCTGATTTTGGACAATGAAATATCCATTTTTTCTCTTTCGACCTCCAAAGTGTTAATTCACAACTGTTTGCTCCCTAATAATATCAATTGACAGCTTTTCAAAGGACATTTAGCAGGCAGCTGGGAGATGATAGGTCATCTCCCCCCCCCCCCCCCCCATCTGTTGCAGCGTGACACCGTTAATTTGAATGGGTCACATTTGGTGGTGGCACTGTCTGTGAAAATGCAGACTATGGCATAAACATTGCAGTTATAAGTGTACAATTCTACCCAACTAACACTGTAGCTTAAGGCCCCTTTCACACGGAGCGGTCCGTTTTTCGGTCCGCTCCGTGTGTGTCCATCGGCTCAGCGGGGGGTCCCGCTCAGCTGTCGGCGGACAGGGCGGTCCCCGCACACTGCCTATGGGGAATCGGATGAAAACGGACCGTCTGTCCGTTTGCATCCGATCCGTTCCACCAGACAGAAGAAAAATAGGGTTTTCTTCCGTCCGCAAAACGGATCCAGACAGACGCGGATCTTAGCGGATGCATCATCCGCTAACGGATCCGCTCCCATAGGGGCCCATTACAAGTCCGTAAACGGACTTGTAATTAGCGGACGAACGGTCCGTGCGTGTGAAAGGGACCTAAGTGGGTGATAAACCCATCCTGTGTTATTTTTTTACAGCTCCTGGCCCCGTGCATGAACAAGCCCCGAGGGGATTGCTGAACCACTCTACAATAAACCATAGCCATGTCTTAGGCCTCTTTCACACGATAAGCCGGCTCAGATCCGCCTGTCAGTTTTTCAGGTGGAACCAAGTGGGCCACCCATTGACTCCTATTGGCAGGTGGATGTAAGCTGAAATGTGTCCGCTGCCATGCAATCTGCTCAGGACAGATGTATTGCGATACGCTTGCCATTCGTCTGGTGGATCGGGTGGAATCGGATTAAAAAAAAAAAAAAAAACACATGCTGATCTCCCCATAGAATTCAGCAGGGCTCCGACGGGTCCCTCCCTGCTCAGTAAGCAGAGACGGACCTATCATCCACCGGTTCAACGGAGCAATCTTCCGCTGAGCTAGCGGAGCCTGCCGCGTGGATCCGCCCCGTGGGAAAGGCCTTTACTTGCAAAAAAGAACAAAACAAAATGAAGTGCAAGAATCTTGGCATTGGCACTACTGACCTCATGCAGCCACTTCCTGTTTACATGTATGCACTCCAGTGAAAGCTGTACTATATTTTACAAGCACATCTCTGCAATACATTTCCACAGGTTGTATCCTTTTAAACACGCCACAAGTACAGAAAAAGAACGACTGATGTGCCAGACATATAGTATGCTCCTAACTTCCTCTTTAACATGACAACACAACTCTAAATTTCTAAGCATGTGGTGTCAAGCCTTGCCAACTTCATTCCTGCTGGATTCTATAGAACACAAACCTCTCCTCACCTCCATAACCCCTCCTTGTGCACAGGAAGAAGTTTAAGGCTCCATGCACACTGGAGCTGATAAACTGCAGTTTATTGGAGTTTGGGCGTTATTTTTTTTAAAAGCCCATAAACTAAACTCTATGTTAGCCTATGTGTCCATGCACACATGGACATTTTTCAGCTTTAATTAGCAGTGGAGTTTATGGTTTTTTTTCTGAATGCCCTGAAAATGCATTCAAAGTGCCTTTTTTTTTTACCTAAAAAAAAAATAAACCCTCAAAACGCCAAACAAAATATATGCACCGATAAATGCGCATAAATGTCAATTAACGCTCAAAAATGAAGCTCACCAGCATTTTTGATCCATTGAAAAAAAAAATATGAAAAAATACGAATGCTAAAACCTGGCAACGCTAAAAAACGCTTTTACAAAAACATGAAAGGCTCACTGCAAAGCTACTGGCGGTTTTATAACATAATGTTAGCGTCCAGTGTGCATGGAGCCTAAGACCCCTTTCACACTGAGGAGTTTTTCAGGCAGTACAGCGCTAAAAAAAAATTAGCGCTCCTATACCGCCTGAAAAACGCCTTCACTGCATACTCCGTGTGAAAGCCCAAGGCGATGCGCTGGCGGGAGAGCTTCGGCTGTACTTCTCCTTTAACCACTTCTTTACCCAGCCATAGTCATATGACATCCACAGATGGGATCTTCCATCCTGGGTGGGCGTCATACGACGTCCTTGAAATTGTGGGGGGATATCTGAATGATGCCTGCATCTAGAGCAGGGGTGTCAAACTGGC
Source organism: Rana kukunoris (assembly GCA_029574335.1). Classification (NCBI taxonomy): domain Eukaryota; kingdom Metazoa; phylum Chordata; class Amphibia; order Anura; family Ranidae; genus Rana; species Rana kukunoris. Next base: position 484,057,638 of record CM056051.1, on the reverse strand, counting down.
GGCCCTCCAGCTGTTCCGAAACTACAAGTCCCATCGTGCCTCTGCCTGTGGGAGTCATGCTTGTAACTGTTAGCCTTGCAATGCCTCATGGGACTTGTAGTTTTGCAACAGCTGGAGGGCCGCCTGTTTGACACCCCTGATCTAGAGGCATCATTCAGATATTCTTTTGGTGCCGGCGATTCTGTGCAGTTCCGCCCCTTGATCGTTCTTATAGGTGACGGGAGGGGACACCCCCCCCTCCCTCCACCATCCAGTGCTTCTCCGGACTCTGCCGTGCCATCGGGGGCATGGAGAAAGAATCGTCCGGCGCCGGATGACGAACAGAGATTTCCTGTGACCATATGGTCACCAGTCATCCCTATGACCGTCGGAGGCCCGGACGCGACGTTATGACATTACGGACCGGGTTCCCGGAAGTAAAAGCCGCAATTGTGGCTAGTAAGCATGAGATGGGTGATTTTTCCCAATTTCGTGCTTTCCAGCCTGGAGGAGAGATGTGGGGTCTTATTGACCCCACATGTCTCCATTTACCTGTCACACAATTCCTTAGGGTTGTCCCGATACCACTTTTTTAGGACCGAGTACAAGTACCGATACTTTTTTTCATCAGATGTTTGAATTTTTTTTTACTTTACAACTTCTTTAAGAAGCAAACGCACACTTAAGTCCCGCCCACATATGTAAACGCCGTTCAAACCACATATGTGAGGTATCGCCGCGTGCGTTAAGAGCGTGAGCAACAATTCTAGCTCTAGACCTCCTCTGTAACTTGCCTAGGGAGATTTTTTATTTCCGAAGTTTGGTGCCATTCCATGAGATTTTAAAGCGTGACATGTTAGGTATCCATTTACTCTGCGTAACACCTTTCATAATTTATATTAAATTGGGCTAACTTTACTGTTTGTTTACCGTTTTGTTATTTTTTGAATTCATGAAACCATTTTTTCCCGCAAAAAAAGGCGTATGAAAAATTATTGCGCAAATACTGTGCGAGATAAAAAGTTGCCGTGACCGCCATTTTATTCCCTAGGGCGTCTGCTAAAAAAACATATATAATGTTTGGGGCGTTCAGAGTAATTTTCTAGCAAAAGAATGAGGATTTGTACATGTAGGAGAGAAGTGCCAGAATAGGGCCGGTATGGAGGTGGTATAAAAGCCTGGTATTGAAGTGGTTAAGCGAATGATTTTATGACAAGTACTGTTTGTGAGTATATTCACCTCTATTTTAGTAAATAAACACATGTATTCAGGATAAAGCACTAGGCCTATGCGCCCTCTCTGTTCTTCTATGCTTTCCGTTCATCTGGACTTCCCCAGTCTTTGGAAGGTAGTGAGTTGTGCATTATCCACATATACTAACATGTCTTAGCGCACAGCACAGAAGAGAGTGAACATTTTGCTATGCTCTGTAGTCAGCCTAGGTGTTAGGAGAGAGGAAGGCGCATTTCTAAGGCTACTTTCACACTGAGGCATTGTAGCGCTAAAAATAGTGCCTGTAAAGCTCCTCTCCTATCACTTCCGTATGAAAGTGCTTTCACACTGGAGTGGTGCGCTTGCTTGCGGGTCTTTCAAAAAATAATAAAAAGTCCTGCAAAAAGCATCTTTGGGGTGCTTTAGCAGCCCCTGCCCATGAAATCAGTGGGCATCGCCACCAAATCACTTGCAGAGTGCTTTGGCAGTGGTGCGATTAACCCCTTTATCAGCTAGCGGGGGCTAAAAGTGCCCCTCTAGCGTCTGAAAAACGCAGATAAAACAACGGTAAAGTTTCGCTAAAAATAGCAGTGCTTTACCGCCAACGCCCCCCACAGCCTCAGTGTGAAAGTGCCCTGAGAGTCATTAGGTTTTGCATGAAATTCTGCATTAAAAAAAGAGAAGAATAGCGGTCTCTGATCGCCGTCTCCGCTTGCACCATATCCCACCTTCCAGTTTCAGCTCACATCACCCACAACTGTTTGTTCTCAATCACCTGACATAACAGTAAACTGTTCAGGATTGTGTGATAGAAAAGACACTTGGGAGGAAGGTAAAGACACAGACCCCCATGTGGCCCTGGATCCTGAAGGAAGGTCTCCCCACAATAGATAGGTGACTGGTCAGGAGGGGCCCATACAATACAGAGGAGTGCCACCTATGGGGGGTGGTGTTATACTGCAGCTGAACACGGGGGTGTCCTTACCATCACTGGTGTAACCTCAGAGCACAGACAAAGGCTGAGAGCACAGGACACATGTGTGGAGGTGAATGGTGAATCCTTCATGCAGACATGAGGTGATCTCCATCCTCCTCCATACACATAGCAGCCCCTCCCCCTCTCTGCAGTGTCACCTCATTGTATCCGTCACATAACACGGCCTGTCCCGCTCCCCCGCCCCTCCCTCCCTCCTTACATACAAGCCGCCTAGAATCCCCAACTACACGGCTTTCTGGCCACATAACAGCCGGGGACACGGGTGAACCCACCCCCGGGCCTCCTCTCCCAGAAAATGGCGCCGGCTCGGGGCTGCTTTCCAGGCCCCGGCTCCTCCCCGGTATTCCGCCCTAGACACGGCGACGAACTCGGCACACGGACACAAAGAGCGGGGCCCCGCCGCCCAGTGACACACAATACACACCCGAAGCGCGTCACCAGCAGCCGCCTCACCGTCCGACGCTGGGCCCGCCAAGGAGATCCGGCCTTACGGAAACTGCGCAACGTCTACAGATGCAGACCGACAGGAGAGCGCAAGTGCCGTATTCACGTCGCGTACGCTACGGAAACAGCGCAAGACTTCCTCTGCTTTCCCTGCGCCGATTGCGTACATGGAATTTACGCTACGGATACAGCGCGACGGAACAGGACCTCGGCGGCCAACGAGCTCAAGGAGGAGCGAACTTACGGCACGCTGGCGGCGTAAAGTAGGCAATTCACGAACGCGTTGACTTTATCGCGGAAGTGACATCATGCGCAGCAGGAGCGTGGTGATGCAATCCCATGTAACCATGTACGCAAAAAGAGCAGCTACGCCAATAACGTAGTGTGCATTCCCAAGGAGGGAAATGTTCTGCCTTCCTCGTTCTCACCTGTGCTATCATGGGTTTTACAACAACCCAAACATGTTCAAGATATTAAAGATTGTGTAAAACCAATTCCAAAATAACACTTTAGAAGAAGTTTTCACTATTTAGAAATCTGCCCTTTCCATTAACCCTTTCACTGCTAGAGTGATTTATTGAACACATACTTAAAACAATCATTTTAGGCCCAATAACTATATAAAAACCCACAAACATTACATGTTTTCTAAAAACAGACACCCAAGAGAATACAATAGTGATCGTTCCAATTTTTTTAATGGTACAGGATATTGCCAGAACAGTTGAGGAAACGCCAAATTTCAGCAAAAAATACACTAAGGTTAATTTTAGGGCACAGAAATGCCATAAAATACCCATTGTATTGGGGATAAAATATGAAGTTGCACCTAGATACTTAACATGTCAAACCTTAAAATTTGCGTGTGCTCATGAAATGGCAACAAGCTTTGGTGTCCTTTATTTTCCATAGGCAACACTTTAAAAGTTCTCTATAAAAAGTCACCAATTTAATGTTACAGAGATGGTCTGGTGCTAGAAATATTGTTCTCACTCCGCTGTGCACAGCAATATGCAACGCGTATCACAATCAGCATTTTCATTCACGTGGTTACATTGGTACATGTAAATAAAGGGGGGGGGGGCACTCTAAATTAAAAAAAACTATTCTGGGCAGGATATTTTATGTGGGTGGGTGGGTGTACCTTACATTTTTCACCATTTACTTTTTTTTTACTTCACTTTACCAAAAAGCGAAGTAACACAGCGCAGGCAAGTTTATTCTTTTAATCAAAAATAAAATATGACTTTAGAAATGCTGACATTCGTCTCCAATATCAAGAGGTCTTAGAGAAATCCATCAGATTCTTCCTTTGCTGTGTGAATTCAAAACTGCTAAAAATGAAAGACAACTGCAATGATTTTTCCCTCAGACACCGCATCAATCAAATGTAATAAACTAAATGCATTTGTAGAAAGATCTGCAACCATCCAGCAAATCTCAGAATACATTTGGCTGTGATAAATAAACCAATTAGAATTATGGAACTTGTGTAAAGGGTTTGAAATGTGTAATGCTGCCATAGAACAATGTGTAAACACTTCTAATGCTTCCTTCAAAATCACAGACACATGGCCTGAAACACAAACCCAGAACAATATTTATTATGCAATTCTTTTCAGAATGGTGTGGGTATTTTTTTTTTTTTTTATTAAAGCTGCACAATGCTGGCCAAAATGAGAATCTTGATTTTTTTTATTTTTTTTTGCTTAACCACTTAAGACCCGGACCAATACGCTGGCAAATGACCCAAGGGGTTTTTGCGATTCGGCACTGCGTCGCTTTAACAGACAATTGCGCGGTCGTGCGACGTGGCTCCCAAACAAAATTTGCGTCTTTTTTTCCCACAAATAGAGCTTTCTTTTGGTGGTATTTGATCACCTCTGCGGTTTTTATTTTTTGCGCTATAAACAAAAATAGAGCGACAATTTAAAAAAAAATGCAATATTTTTTACTTTTTGCTATAATAAATATCCCCCAAAAATATATAAAAAAACATTTTTTTTCCTCAGTTTAGGCCGATACGTATTCTTCTACATATTTTTGGTAAAAAAAAAAAAAATCGCAATAAGCGTTTATCGGTTGGTTTTCGCAAAATTTATAGCGTTTACAAAATAAGGGATAGTTTTATTGCATTTTTATTAATTTTTTTTTTTTTTACTACTAATAGCGGCGATCAGTGATTTTTTTCGTGACTGCGACAATATGGCGGACACTTCGGACAATTTTTACACATTTTTGGGAGTAAAAATTGCATTGTTTACTGTGGAAATGACAGTTGCAGTTTGGGAGTTAACCACAGGTGGCGCTGTAGGGAATGTGTACCTAATGTGTGTGTTTACTACTGTAGGGGGGTGTGGCTGTAGGTGTGACGTCATCGATCGCGTCCCCCTATTACAGGGATGACGCGATCGATGCTCCGGCCACAGAGAAGCACGGGGAAGCCGTGTGTACACACGGCTCTCCCCGTTCTTCCGCTCCAGGGACGGATCGCCGCACTGCAGCGGCGATCGGGTCCGCGAATCCCGCGGTCCCGGTCCTGGAGCTTCGGACTGGGTCGCGGGCGCGCGCCCGCGACCCACGGCTGGGTACTAAAACCAACGTATATATACGTTGATGTGCCCAGCCGTGCCATTCTGCCGACGTAAATCTGCAGGAGGCGGTCCTTAAGTGGTTAAAATAGGAGCCAGTTCACACTGGGGCAACCTGGGATCCTACTTGAAATCTCCCCAAGTCATCACAAGTCATATGGTTGAGAAAATCAATGGAAGTGAATGGAGCCGTCTTAAGACACACTACTAAAGTCACTCAGACTTCAGAAAAGGCTCCTGTACTACTTCAATCTGACTTCTAGGCAACTTGTACCCATTGATTTCAATGGAAGTCGCCTCAGAAGTCTGATCACTGTCTTAACTGAAGCAACTTTCCAGGAAGATAACATACATTTCTCAGGCATACCAAAGATTGTGAAACCCTGTGTCAAGATTGCGATAACAATTGACAATTAATCGTGCAGGTACACACACAATAAAAAATGCTATTTTGCGCCCGCCGCGCGCGACTGTAAATAGTATCAACACTGCGGAACTGGTGGGCACACTGTGGAACTGGTGGGCACCGATTTGTTACCCTTTTTTTTTCCAAGTCGCTCAGTTCTCCATTCTCTCTCCCTCCTCACGCGCTGTCTGTGTGAGGAGCGGAGAGTCAGCAATGAGAGATGATCTCATACGTTTACATATGAGATCATCTCCCATTGGCCGCACAGATCGCGCTGTAAATAACCGCTGTGATTGGCTATTTACCACGATCTGTGTTTGGCTGTGTCCGAGGGACACAGCCAGCACAGGAGTTCCCTGCTGCGCATGCTGGGGATTCAGGGCTGCGCTGCGGCCGTACAAAGTCGTACAGCCATCAGCAAGTAGTTAAACGAGGCCCCCCTTTACGGAGCCTCGCTGCCCCCCTGGGGGGCGCGCCCCACTATTTGAAAGCACTGCCCTATATACACTTGCTCAAAAATACTGACTCTTAACAAACCAGCTTATAGCATTAATGCAAATTATTTATTACATTAAAAAAGCTCCCCAAATGCCTTTTTGTCTGCTGGGAACAAGGCCTACCGTGCCGCAAACACACATCGGCACATTATACTGCATTACCATAGACTTGAATGGAAGAAGCCAAGATGCTTCAACGCCATCAGAACTCCACAGGAAGCTTCATTTTTGAAGTGCAGCAATGCAAGCGCTTCACATGTGCCATCCACATTATCAATTGCAGGATGTTTTACTAGGAATCTGGGAAGAGTTAAAAACAAGCCCCAAATTCCCGCTTCTAAATGCCAGTGTGAACAGGACACACAATACCTGGTCCCACATGTATTAAAAGAGGAATTCCAGGTATGAAAATTTTATATATAAAGGAAAACCTTGGTTTGAGAGTGTTTTTTTTTTTTTTTAACTACCAATTTTAAAAAAAATACATTTTGGACTTCATCTACAAGTAGCATCATCTCACAACTGAGTATAAAAGAGAAGCGCTTCTAAGTGCAGCAATATGGTTACATTTAATAAAAAGGTCCAACATTTAGAAACTCGCATGGTTGATGAATAAAAGAGGCACATCTAAGTATGTAGGCATCCGGGGTAAAACTGTCCACATAGACCATCCCTTCCACACTGCTCCATGAGTGGTTCAAGCCTCGCTTTCAGATCGCTCTACTGCAGGGTAGTCTTCCCGGTCATTATTTCAAACTGACAGCGGTGAGAGCCGGAGGTGAGAACGACGGTCTTTATGGACAGCTTTACCCCGGATGCCTGCATACTTAGATATGCCTCTTGTAATCATAAACCATGTAAGTTGCTAAATATTGGACCTTCATTAAATATATTACTGGAGGCTTCCATTTGTGGATGGATATTTTATGGTTACACAACCAATCACAATCGCTTTAATCTTTTTATATGGATTATAAACTGAAAAACCTATAAACAAACAGTTGTGGAATGAATCATCCAAGTTTCCACCATTTCTTATGGGGAAATTCACTTTGATATACAAGTGCTTTGAATCACAAGCATTCTTCCGGAACGAATTATGCTCGCAATCCAAGATTTTACTGTAGTTACATTGGCCCAACTTGCGCAAATGTAACTATATACCATACCTGGCCGATCCCCCTGGAAGCTCAAAATCAAGTAGACACTGCTTCTCCAGTGATTGCTACGTGTTCTTCCGGGTCCTGTGCTGAGCAGCCGCCCGGATACATTGTGAATACAGGATGTCAACCACTTGGCACAGGTGCTATTCAGGGAATAAGGCCACATTTTTTTAAGAAGCCTTCTCTGATTGGATGAGGTAGAGAGAGTGATGTCACCACCTTGCCCAATCATAAAACACTTTGCATGCATTCAGAAAATGTAAACTTTCCTGAATGGCACCCAATAGGAATGCAGCAGCTCGGCGCAGGACCTGCAAGTGGCGATCTATGGAGTAGGGATGTCTATTTCAGGGATTCCCAGCTTCAGTATTTACAGAATGACATTGGTCCAATGCATAAAAGTCAAATTAAATTATTCTTTATCCACTTCCCACCACATCTTGTAGTGAAATGATCCTGCTTAGTCCGTTCATACACTTCTATGGGGCTTTCGCCTAAAGTTGGAGACACCTAGTAGATGGTTCCCTAAAAGTTGATGCAGACTGGAGGATTTTACCACATATATTATCCATACTGTAGTGTGCAATAGTAATGGGATGCACAGGTATACATCTGGGATGGACAGGTATGGTAAACGTGTTTCTGAAAGTGTACTTGGGACTTCATACCTATGCACAAGACTTTGAATATGCAAATCTTTGTGCTTTCCTTTCATTCCTAATGGGCACTAAAAGCACCTGTAAATTTAAAGCAGGACAAAAAAAAAAAAGATTTTTAATTTAAACTCAGATTTTTTATTAAAATTTTAACCCACTTCAGCCCCAGAAGAATTGGCTGCCCAATGACCAGGCCGTTTTTTTGCGATTTAGCACTGCGTCGATTTCACCGACACAACGCTGTACCCAAACAAAATTGACGTTTCCCACTACAAATTTCTTTTGATGGCATGTGATCACCTCTGCGGGTTTTTTTTGCGCTATAAACAAATAATACAATTTGGAGAAAAAAAAAAAAAAAAAAACAAACCCAATATTTTTTACTTTTTGCTATAATAAATATTATAGCAAAAAGTACAAAATATTGGGTGTGTTTTTTTTTCCAAAATGGTCGATTTGTTTTACAAACAAACAAACAAACAAAAAAAAAAAAACAGCAAATTTTCTTTTCTTACTTTAGGCCGATATGTATTCTTCTACGTTTTTTGGTAATTAAAATATTACGCGTATATATTGATTGGGTTGCGCAAAAGTTACAGCGTCTACAATATAGGGGATAGATTTATAGCATTTTTATTTTTTTAAACTAGTAATGGCAGTGATCTGCAATTTTTATCAGGACTGTGATATTATGGTGGACACATGGGATACTTTTGACACATTTTTGGAACCACTGACACCTATACAGCGATTGGTGCTATAAAAAAAAAAAATGCAGATTACTGTAAAAATGTCACTGGAAGGGGTTAACACTAGGGTGATCAAGGGGTTGTGTTCCCTAGTGTGTTTCTAACTGTAGGGGGGATGGTAGTGACCTAAAGGAAATGACAGCTGGAAAAATTGTCTTTTTAGGTGGTCAGCAACTGCATCCCACAAGAACATCATGATAGCCATGCAGGCACCATTTCCAGAAAATCAGAATCACGATTTTTTGCTTAGAATGAAGATCAAGATTCTCTCACGATTCTCATGGCGTAAAATCTTTTACATTTATACAAAAAAAAAAAAAAAAATGGACTAACTTTACTGGCTATTTTTTTATTTTATTTAATAAAGTAATTTTTTCCAAAAAAAAATTATTTAAAAAGACTGCTGCGCAAATACAGTGTAACAAAATATTGCAACAACCGCCATTTTATTCTCTAGGGTCTTTACTAAAAAGTTTTATAATCTTTGGGGGTTCCAAGTAATTTTCTAGCAAAAAAATATGATTTTAAACTCAAAAAGAGCCGTCAGAAAAAGGTTTGGTGTTTAAGTGGTTAAAAATTCCTAATTTACATACAGAAGAAGTTTATTCCTTTGAAGAGATACAAAGTTTTCAAAACTTGGCAGATTGCCCAGACTGACTTTTGGCTGAGAGCAGACAGGAAATTTGTGGCATACCAAAGTGCAGAGAGAAATTATTTTCATGTCAAAGATGTGAAAACCTGTATCAAGAATTGCAACGGGAAAAATATGGCGATAACGATTCATCGTGCAGCTCTAGTCAAAGGAAAGCATATTTGAAAGAAATAAGGAGCTACCCCAGCTGACTTGCCCAACTGATATATAGCTTCAATCATTGCCTCAGGACTAGTAAAATTAGGATATCAATGTCTTCATTTTTAGGGTACTTGCACAGGGCATACAAGTCAAATAAAATTTAGCTCTCAGAACAGAATTTGAACCTTTTCAATCTAACATTTTACAATGTCTATTGTTTAAGATGTTTATGTACCTGTGTACAGGGAAACTGAAAACAATGGGCTGCATTTAGATCAGTTTTAAAAAAGTCAATATGCATAAAATGCCAGCAGTGTGCAATGCCTTATTCTAGGTCAATAACACCTCGTTATAAGACCAGCGGTTGGAGGGCAGCAAAAATGTGTGGATGAGCCATGTCCCCCCTTAACCACTTGCTTACTGGGCACAAATACCGACCTCCTGACCAGGCGAAATTTCAGCTTCTGGCACTGCGTCGCTTTAACCGACAATTGCGCAGTCCGTCCTTTTTTTCCCACAAGTAGAGCTTTCTTTTGGTGGTATTTGATCACCTCTGCAGGTTTTTTATTTTTTTTGCCTATAAACTAAAAAAAAAAAAAAAACAATTTTGAAAAAAATATATATTTTGTACTTGTTGCTATAATAAATAGCCCAATTTTTTTTCAAAAAAATATTTTTTTCTTCTCAGTTTAGGCCGGTACGTATTCTACATATTTTTGGTAAAGAAAAAAAAAATATCGCAATAAGCGACTGGTTTGCACAAAAGTTTAGCGCCTACAAAATAAGGGACAGAATTTTTTTTACTAGTAATGGCGGCGATCTGCAATTTTTATTGGGACTGCGACATTATGGTGGACACATCGGACACTTGACACATTTTTGGGACCATTCACATTTATACAGCGATCAGTGCTATGAATATGCACTAATTACTGTTTAAACGTAACTGTCAGGGAAGGGGTTAACACTAGGGGGCGAGGAAGGGGATAAATGTGTAGCCTAGTGAGTGTTCTAACTGTAGGGGGAGGGGACTGACGAGCGATTTGTGTCCCTATGTACAAGGGACACAGATCGGTCTCCTCTCTCCCTGACAGGACGTGGATCTGTGTGTTTACACATAGATCCACGTCCTTGTCTGTAACCGCCGATCGCGGGTGCCTGGCGGATATCGTGGCCAGAAACGCGCATCAGCATCTCAGTGATGCGGCAGGCTCGCGCGTTCCCCAGTGGGCGAGGCCGTATATAGACAGCCTCCCAGCAATTGGGATCCACACTGCAGTCGTATGGCCGGCAGGAAGTGGTTAAACTGCAAGTCACAGAGGATGGGGATGTTTTCATGCAGCGGTTAAGTTGACCCAACATGTGCTTGGTGGACGGCAACCGTAACAAATTGCTACACATGCAAGCCAATATGGATGCACCACAAATGCCCAGCAACAGCATGCAAATGTACACTTCTGCGGCACGATCGGTGCCACAAATAGGGTTTAAAACAGGAGGTGAGCAGGCGTTGCATCAGTTCCTCACTGCCTGTCAGTAGCTTCTGGAGTGCGATCCTAATGCGGATCAGGCTTCAGGCAAGGGAGATTTGGATGCATGTATAACTCCGTACTAAACCTAGTAAGCTAGCATTTTTAGGTGATGGCAAGAAAGATTTCCCCTAAATTCAGGCATCTAGATTAGCCTGCACATACGATCAAGTTAATTCAAACAATACCTGGAAGCAGTTATGCAAATGCAGACTACAGGAACATCAAGTTCTGAAAACATTTTGAAAATTAGAAGAACTTGGCAAACTCTGATCACTTTCAAAGCAACAGAAGGAATGGTTACTTTAGCACCAGCAGGGGAAGGGGAGAGGGGTTATGTCAAGTATTCCTCTAGGCTACAGCACTTCAAAGGGCCTTCTGCTGTGGGATACATCTCGCCAACCCCCACCCCTCCATATGACACCATTTTGGTGGCACCAAAAACTAGAACCGTCCAGAGTCGTAACTTAGTAGGCAAGGAAAAATGGTTGGGACAAGAACAAACATTTAACCACTTAAGGACCCGATCATGTACATATACGTCGGTACTTTAAAGATGGATATCTCGGTAACAGCAGCTGCTGCCACAACAGAGTTAACCATCTTTTCTTTGAGCGGTCCTGTAAACTATAACGGTGGTCTCCGCAACAAGTTCGCTGCAAGATCACCGTTATCGTAGCGACGGAGGCGATCGGGTCTTCTCTCCTGCTGTGTGGAGATGCGAGTAAGATGGCCCCCACAGCATAGCAGGGCGGAAGTGACGTCAAAACGTCACTTCCACCCATGCTTCTTAAAAGCAACATTTTCTAAATGTCATTTTTTCAAATGGACAACTTTTTTTTTTTTTTTTGCATTTTAGTCTAAATATGAGATCTGAGGTCTTTTTGACCCCACATCTCATATTTAAGAGGACCTGTCATGCTTTTTTCTATTACAAGGAATGTTTACATTCCTTGTAATAGGAATAAAACTGATAAGTGTAAAAAATAAAAAGATTTATTGTTTTTTATTTTTTTTAAAGCGCCCCGTCCCGATGAGCTTGCGGGAGTAGTGCCCGCATATGAAAACAGTGTTCAAACCACACAAGTGAGGTATCACCGCGATCGTTCGAGCAATAGCAATAATTCTAGCCCTAGACCACCTCTGTAGCTCAAAAGACGCAACCTATAGAATTTTTTAAACGTCGCCCATTGAGAATTTTAAGGGTAAAAGTTTGACGCCATTCCACGAGCGGGCGCAATTTTTAAGCATAACATGTTGGGTATCATTTTACTCGGCATAACATTATCTTTCACAATATATAAAACAATTGGGCTAACTTTACTGTGGTCTTATTTTTGTATTAAAAAAAGTGAATTCTTTCCAAAAAAAGTGCGCTTGCAAGACCGCTGCGCAAATACGGTGTGACAAAAAGTATTGCAATAACCGCCATTTTATTCTCTAGGGTGTAGAAAATTATATATATATATATATATACACACACATATACATACATACATATACACACATATAAACGTTTGGGGGTTTTAAGTCATTTTCTAGCAAAAAATAAACATTTTAGTCTTGTAAACGCCAAATCTGAAAAACACCCAAGGTCCTTAAGTGGTTAACATATACAAGTTTACAATAATTTGGTTTCATAATCTAGAATGTAAACCTGCACAGGCAGGGCTCTCTATCCTGTGGTTACTTGTTATTGCTGTTTTATTATATAACTGTATGGACTTGTTTAATACTACACAACACATCTATTACCTTGCACAGTGCCAGGGGAAAGGATGACAAAGTATAAATCAATAATAACATTGGAGAGTTTTTACGGTTTCCGTTCTCTACAAAGTGAGGGGAATAGACCTTTTAGTGCCGGTTCACACAGGGGCAGCCCGACTTGCAGCCCAACTTTGCAAGGAGATCTGCACATGACCTTAGCGGTGTCTTGCAAAATGACTTCTGTATAGAAGTCAATGCAAGTTGCCCTGAAGTCATCCCAAAGTAGTACAGGAATCTTTTTTAAGTTGGAGCGACTTATTAGAACGGTTCCATAGTACAGAACAGAGCGCGACTTGTCAGGCGGCTAAATCACCCTTTGTGAACCGGCACGGAGACAGCCGTTACCCGAACAGGTGTCCCCATTGGAAGGTTTTCACCTTTTGTTCTGATGAAAACTAAAAAATTCTGGCTATGTCATCACTTCATGAAAAACCTGAACTGGCAGTTCTAAATACAAAAATCTATTCCTTCCTCCCAGGATGCAATGCTCAAGTAGCCAAACAAACAAATCATGTTTTCCTTGCTTTGTCTATTCAGGGCAAAGTGGTACATTCTCTTGATGGGACACTGTGGGGGGTACAAGAGTGTTAGAATTCACTCTCTGCTGTAGCTATCCTCAAAGAGTCTTCGCTTTATTTTTAGCCTCTGGGTAGTTGGGGGGTGATGCAATTAATTGCAGGTAAATGCGCATTTTAGACACAACAGACATACAGTCTTCTACCGAAAAACTTCCAACCAGCAAATTGTTTCAGCTAAACAGATCCATGGACACAAGCAACGCTGCAAATTAACTTTTCTTTGGCTTTCCCTTTGCGGTCATTACAAGCCCAGAACACTAATAACAATTTCAGCCTGTCTGCAGCAGCACTAATGGGCTTGAATGGAGATAGCTAATGTCTGACTTGAAGTCTTTAGTGTCAAATACCATAGCCAACTATTGCAATACTCAACTCATTTAATCATTGCAGAAACAAAATCACTAGTGGTGCACCGAAATGCAATTTCCAGCGCCAAAATCGGAAATTCAGGACACGCTTGGACCAAAACTGAAACCGAAAAATGGACAGTTTAATTTTTATTTTATTTTTTAAACTCAAAAACGCAGCAAGCAGGATATTTTAACACCACAGCGGAAGTGTGAAGACATGCATAGAATTTTTCTTTTTTGTAATGCAAAAGGACTTAAACTGCTGTGAAAGAAAGCAGCCTATCAGATGAAAGGATGATGCTGATGGCTGATAATATTTATTTAAATGCAATATATTAGAAAGTTTAAATACTAAAATATCTATCAATATTTTAGTATTTAAACTTTCTAATATAATGCATTTAAATAATAATTTTCAGCCATCAGTGCCACCTTTTCAGCCAATAGGCCGCTTTCAGACAGCAGTTTAAGTGCTTTCGCATTACAAAAAAAAGAAGAAAAAATTCTATGCATGTCTTCACACTTGCGCTGTGGTATTAAAATATCCTGCTTGCTGCATTTTTGGTGCCAATTTTGTCAGTTAAAACATACCTACCCATTGAAAAAACGCCAAAACATCAAAAATGAACTCATGTTGCATTTTTGAGTCACATTACCTATAAAAAATGCCCCATAAACATGGCAAAACCCATCTTGGTTGTTGGCCATCGGCATCTTTTTTTCTCTTCTGGTGAAACACTGATGACCCTACTTTTGGTGGACAATATAATACCAGTGCATTATATTATATTAAAACCACACACACACACTTTTAGCTAAACTCTGTCCATATCATTCCAGTCACCAAACGTGGAACGCAGAAATACCAACTGGACTAGCTGTGGCCTGTAATTACAGATTTCTAAGAACAAGAGGCACCAACATAGGTAAGAGGTTATATTTAAAGAGTTGCTAAATGTCTATGGAGGAGCAGATAAAAAAAAAAAAAAAAAAAAGAAACTCTGAAGGCTCAGTTCACACTCCCCTCTGCAAACCACTGCTGGTGTCAATACAAAGTTAAAGTGGTAGTAAACTCTTTACTACCACTTTAGCCTACAGGTAAGCCTATAATAAGGCTTACCTGTAGGTATAAAGAATATCTCCTAAACCTGTACGGTATAGGAGATATTCCCCTCGCAATGCACTGCAGCGGCGCATGCGCAGGGGAGATGCTCGGCTAAAGGCCCGGCAGCTGCCGGACCTTGCCGGAAAGAAGTCTCCCGTGCACATGCGCGGGAGTGACGACATTGCCGCTCCAGCCAATCACAGCACTGGAGTGGCGATACCCGGAAGACACACCGAGGTAAGGCGACATCTTCCTCGGCGTGGACCAGGTAAGTTCCTCACACCTCGTTCCAAGGTAAATAACCATTTCATAATGAGCTAATAATGTGGTGCATACTAGTATGCTCATTATGGCTTTTGCTTTTCAGGTGTGAAAAAAATAAAAAAAAATACAAAATAAAAAACGGCAGCGGGTTTACAAGCGCTTTAATAAAGGCCCCTAGATCTGTTCATATTGTGAACTGTATATTTGGACAGGAATCTGATCGCACCCATGCAATCAGATTCTGGTGCGGACACAAACAAAAGGGTCCTGCGCGACGCGACTTTGGTTGGAATGCAATGCAGCTTCGCACAGACATCGCAGTGTGGTGCGAATCACATGCAATGTTTGCCATTACGCTGGTGAGCACTTTGCCCCTTCCTCTGTTACACAACTTAAAAGAAAGCAATTATCCCCAAGCACATCAATATTGTTCCATTACAAGTGATGCTTGAAACCAAAGCAAAGCATTCTTACTTCCATCAGTCTGGTTAGGAGCATCCTTATAGAGCCAACGGTCATCTCTCAGGACAGACTTAGCCCACACATTTGCTCTGAGAAAAGGGGCTGCAGTCACTGAACAGAAGTGTCAAGCAGGAAGCCATCAGATGCACCTGCTCTTATGTATAAATTTAAAGTAAAAAGATACAACATTTCTAAAACAGTCCCTAATAATCTTATTTATATTAAAGTGATGGGAAACCTCAGAATAAGAAATGAACAAAATCAAATCTTTCTATAGTAAACGACATAAATAGTGCAGTGCAACTGGTAACAAAAGTCACAGTCCTGTGGAAGGCTCACTTCACACTGGGTCAACCTGTTAGGCAACTTAGCCACCTGACAAGTCACGTTCCATTCAGTGCAATGGAACCGTTCTAAACGGAGTGACTTAAGTGTCTCAGACTTAGAAAAGTTTCCTGTACTACTTGGGGGTGACTTTGGAGCGGCTTGCATAGACTTCTATTACAGAAGTCGTTTGCAAACCGTGCGGGACAGCTTCAGAATCGGGCAACTTTGAAGCCACCCCAGTGTGAACCCAGACTTAAGCCTCATACACACGACTGGATTTTCCGCAGGCAAAGCGTAGGACTTTTGTCCAAAGGGCGTTGGCCAGGAACTTGTTGTGCATACAAAAAACGGCAAAGAATTGTCAGCCAACAAACACAAAGCTACGTGGGTTTTCAGCTCTTTAGCACCACCCTTTGGGCAACTTCTGCTAATGTCGTGTAATGGTGAGCATTGCTTCTGAGCATGCATGTTTGTACTTTGGAGTTTTGTCCAACGGATTGGAAAATCCAACAACAAAAAATTATTAAGCATGCTATCCCACATTTGTCCGTGAAAAATCCGACAATTGTCCAATGGAGCGTACAAACGGTCTTATTTTCTGACAACCGCATGTCTGCCGGGTCCACCTGACGGATCGCTTCCCATGTAATGCAATGGACCCGTTCTAATCGGAGCGACGCAAGTGGCTCCAACTTAGAAATTTGGTTCCTGTACGACTTCGAGGGCGGCTCGGGGCGATTTGCATTGACTTGCATACAGAAGTTGTCTTGCAAATCGCCTCTGAAGTCGTCCTCAGGACGACTTGCAGAGCACGCCACCGGAGTCATGCCGCCTGTGTGTGAACCGACTCTAACCATAGTGTCCCCTAAAAAAATAAACAGCAGTAACAGTTTGTGGATAGGTGTCCAAAAATGTAATAATAATAAGCAAACAAGGCTGCCAAAAGCGGGGTTGCAACCACAATTCGCATTTTTTAAATGTATGTCCTTTCATCATGCGTTTTTATAATATAAATCCGGTCACTTACTATTTTACAATCCGCCACCGATCCGCATAGTCATTCAAAAAAGAGATAGTTTATAAACTATGTCCACACCATTGTCATTTTGCTTGTGGGCATTGTGAAGCCCACAAGCACTTACTTCCTGGAAATCTTGGATGGGGAGCGATAATTGGGTAGCGCACTGCATGCTGGGAAATGACGACACATTTCCCAGGAGCACTAGAGGGAGACGACGTCAGAATCCTAGGCGATTCCAAAGGCAGATTTTGTGGGACCGCATAGCAACAGGCATTTCCAGATGAGTTTTTTTTAGGTCTAATGAGCACAAGAATGAAAAAAAAAAAAAAATTGGTATGGAAACTCCACTTTAAAGACAACTGTTCATGTGCTCCTTTCAACATATGATGTGTTATGGATGGAACATCAGATGGAAGAATGCGCTGATTAAGGGGTGTTCCAACCCTGTTTTTATGTTTATTAAAAATCAGCAGCTACAAAAAGTGTAGCTGCTGGCTTTTAATAAACATACACTCCACGGTCCCAGCCATGTGTCGGCTGGGGCTCCACTCCGCTCCTCCCCCCCCTCCCCAGCCGACGTCTTCAAGTGTGGGCACCCGGCCGTGACAGCTTTCGACTTCACGGCCGGGCCCCCACTGCGCATGCTCGAATGGCACTGCGCATGCGGCACAGGGAGGGGCTGAAGTAAGGCGATTAAGCTAATTGCCTTACCAGCCCCTCGGCGGAAGGAGAAAGTGGGACAGGAAGTCCCACTCCTCCTGAAGCCCCCACTCCCCCCCCCCCCCCAAAAAAAAATTACATAAGGGGGTGAGGAGTGGGGTAAGCGGAAGTTCCATTTTTGGGTGCACCCAAGAAGAGGAGGATCGGGGGTGCTCTGTGCAAAACAACTGCACAGAGCAGGTAAATATGGCGTGATAAATAAAAAAAATATCCCTTAGAATCACCAACGAAAATGTGGTGTATTCTACTGGTTACCACCCATCATTAATTTTGCAATGCAGTATTAAAAAACTCATGGTAAAATCCTTTCCTCCAACGTCCATTGACAGACACAGTTCCTTAAATCTTGACAAGTGGGTTATGTTCCTGTTCACAGGACAGGACTAGTCCTCTCCTGTGAACAGGAACATAACCCACTTGTCAAGATTTAAGGAGCTGTATCCGTCCATGGACGATAAGAGAAAAACACTCCTTGATGGAGAATGAGATGCAAATATGTTCCTATGTAGGGTAAGAGCAGTACGTCAATATCTGATGCAAGCATTTCACGTTGATGTCTTCTGTGTTGCATCATCTTTTACCAAGAAAGCTTGATGAAGGTGATGTTGCATTGAAGCTTGGTAATTATATTGTCGGTGAATTTCTTGCACAATGATAGGTGTTGCTGAACAAAGTATTTCCCAAGTCTCCTCTCCCAGTGATCTGAATGTAACATGGCACCTTGGCATAAAGTCACAAGGTGAAAGTCTGCAGCCGGGCCCAATCTCGGTCTAATGTTTTTGAACCCACCCCTGACCTACAGAGGCACCCAGGTTTCCATGACTAATTTCTGACTCGGCACCACAGTACTGGAGGTAGATGTTAAAACTGGGTAAAGACAATACAATCCTTACAGGAAAAACTCTAATAAATTGTGAGTGCTTCGATTCGTTTAGACAGTAATAGATGCACATTTCTACAAATGCATGCTATGCCTCACTGAGATTGGCGCTGGCAGCAGGTGCCTTTTTTTGGCAGCCACAAAAGGAACCCTATAGAAGTGGATGCAGATACAACAGCTGCATGTCTACATTTGACAGGATTGTGGGTGAGCATCCTCTGAACACTTACCATTTGCATACAGGGCCATGGAGCCACTCCTGCACTGCTGTCAAGTTTTCGGATAGCTGTATCTATGCAGCCGCCGCATTCGCTTCTAAGTCAGGGCTTACAGCAAGGGATCCGGTACGTCCCTGTTCAACAGTTCGGTGCGATTTAGAACAACATTTTTGCCTAACTTGGGACCTGAATCGGACACAAAGGAGCCTTCTGCAATCTGGACCGCAGCCACCCCAAACCTGTGTGAAGCGGCTCCATTGAGAGTCGTTTACACTCACCTGTCTTTAGGCCCCTTTCACACGGATGGACTGCTTAGGTCCGCCTGTCAGATTTTTAAGCAAACCAGATTGGACCATCCACTGCCCTCTATGGAGCGGCAGATGTCAACGGACGTGTGTCGGTTGACACCCACTGACATCCAATCCACTAAAAACAGATCGATAGAAATCCTTCCTCTTCTGTCTAGCGGATCGAACGATCGTTAGGTAAAAATGGACAGGGGATCCGTTTACATCCAACCTCCCATAGAGAAGAGCAGTCGGTGTCTGCTCTGCCTAAGTGAAGCAAACACAGACAAGCCCATCTTGCCTTCTAAGAGGTAATTGGCAGACAGATTTCCCGCCCCATGTGAAAGTTGGCTTATTTGTTCTGGTACCCGCTGGCATAGAAACAGAGGCTAAAGGAAAAGCTGACATTTTTTAAGCGGTCACCTGTGTCTCCAGGTCACAATGTAAAAGGGAAATCCTCACAAAAAGATAGACACCAAAAACAACCTGAGGAAGGTTTTAAATTCCTCCTACTCTAATACAAAAGTCTGGCTTTACATACACTTAAAAAAAAAAATAATTGAATATAGCAGCTGCCATGTTTCTAAAACTACAAGTTAATAAAATGTTGGCACCTATTTAATGAAAACCAAACACACACTGACCTAAGCTGGACTTACTGGCTGATAAATTCTTCACTCAGTTGTTGACCCTTTTGCTGAAGATGTACACATATAAATATGAAAAACGATTGCTCACCGATTGTTCAGTAAATACTCATCTATCATCAGACCAGAGCTTACAGGAAGGTAATGCACCAGAGTTTCTATAGCCCTAAGACAGTCATTTAGTTCAGCTGTATAAAGCTTGCTCACTCCAATGCTTGTTAAATTATACCTCTCATGCCTCGCTAATAATTAAGGGCTCAACAGGACATTAAATACAACAACAAATCTCAACAAGAAATCTTTATGGTATAACATTGAAGGCCACTATTTTCTGTGATCACACAAGACCTAGCTTATCAATTCAGTGGGAACTGCGAATTTCCTGAGTCATGAGGGTGAGTCATGAAGTGATTCATGGCTCAGAGATTTTACTAGTCTCCAGAAAATTCATAGCTGTGATCTCCAACAAGACTTCCCCCTGACCAAAAGGCGGCTAGTTCTTTATGTGAAATTGGAACTAAGCTTTGGGTAGAAACGAATGTTTAAGACCCCTTTCACGCTGAGCCGCCATAGCGTCAGCGGTAGGGCTGCAACCAACGATTATTTTTATAGCCGATTATCGTTTCCATTAAAACGGATAATAGCCTTAAAAAAAATGCATTTAAAAAATAATGTTGGGCCAATTTGTTGGGCAGATTACAAAACACAAATTGCTGCAAAAACACATTACATGCTTTTCTGCAGCTTCTCCATTGAAGTATATTGGACCAAAAATAAAAAAAAACAGCACTGTTTTGCGTTAAAAAGTCCTCGCCCTTTCCAAATATGCAGCTGAAAAAAAAAAAAAAAAAAAAGTACAAAAAGAGCAAGTAATCGCTACTATAAGGCCCCTTTCACATTGAGGCGTTTTTCATGCGGTACAGCGCTAAAAATAGCGCTGCTATACCGCATGAAAAATCATGCCCTGTAGTGTTCAATGTGAAAGCCCGAAGGCTTTCACACTGAAGCGGTGCGCTAGCAGGAGCGCTCCAAAAGTCCTGCTAGCCGCATCTTTACCGCGGTATAGGAGCGGTGTGTTCACCGCTCCTATAGCGCGCCTTCCCATTGGAATCAATGGGAAACCGCGGTAATAGCGCGGTAATACCGCCCGCAACGGGGGTTAAAACCTCACCGCTAGCGCCCGAATATCGCGGTTAACACGACGGTATAGCGGCGCTACAAATAGCGCGGCTATACCGTCACCGCGGCTCCACGCCTCAATGTGAAAGGGGCCTAAGGGGTTCATTTTTTTTACTGTGTGACGGTGAAAGTGATATTTACAGTAGCGATTTGCTTTTTTTGTACTATAAAGGGACAATTTTCTTTTAACCCCATTATGTTACTGGCCAATTAATCGACGAAAATTGTAATCGATTAGTTGTTTCGGCCCTACTCAGCGGTAAAAACGCCACCATTTTTACCGCTGATGCATTGCAAGCGGTATAGCTGCGCCTTTCCTATTGATTTCAATGGGTAGCAGCGGTGGAGGAGGGGTATACACACCGCACCTTCACCACTCCAAAGATGTGGCTAGCAGGACTTTTTTTTACCATCCTGCTAGCACAACTGGAGACAATGGAGCAGCTTTTTAAAGGGCGGCTTGCAGGCGATATTTTTAACGCTATAGCGCCTGCAATACACTCTTAGTGGGAAAGGGGTCTTATAGTAATTTGTTATATTATAGCAATGTGCACTAGTGTTTAAGTTCCTAGAAGCGGTACGTTGTTTCATGCAACAGAGCCGCCCTGCCGCAATGTGTGAGGTGGGCGGTCTTAAAGTGGTAAAAAATTATTTGTTGGGAAATAAACCAGCACGCACCCACAGTATCTCATGCACGAAACAACGTACAGGTTCATCGTTTCAAGCAGCCGTGCCACCCTGCCGCAGTATATGTGCAGTGGGCGGTGTGGAAGGCAGGAGTGTTAACCACTTAAAGTGGATGTCCGCCGAAAAAAAAAAAAAGCAAAAGCCAGCAACTATAAATACTGCAGCTGCTGACTTAATAGGACACTTGCCTGTCCTGGAGTCCAGCGCCGTCCGCTGCAGAGGAGGAGCGATCGCTCTGCTGCCCCCACTGCCATCCTCGGTGAGGGAACCAAGAAGTGAAGCGCTCCGGCTCCACTGCCCGGTTCCCTACGGCGCATGCGCGAGTTGTACTGTGCCGTGCTGACTGGTTCCCGCTGTGTTCTGGGAGCTGTGCGTTTCCCATAACGGGGGGGGAGGGGGGAGTAAAAAAAAAATATTTAAATCGTCGGGATCTGACATCCTGCCCGCAGTCTACCCATGTGGCCGGAATTGGGTGCAAATACCCATCTTTAGAGGGTTCAGATGAGCGTAATTTCCACTTTAGGGTGGAGTTCCGCTTTAAGCCTAGTATACATGATCAGAAAAATCGGATAAAAAAAATGTTGCTTTTGGAGCGCTCGTACGATACGCCTATTTTTCGTAAAGAGCTTTCGAGAGCTGAAATTATGCAAAGTATCCCTTCCGAAATTATCTGAAGGGACAGACCCGAAAATATTTTCGCTACGATACCAGACTGTACGATCTTTGTTTAATCAGTACAGTTTGTCTGGGAAAAAAATAAATAAAAATAAAAAACAGCAAGTTAACGCATGATCGAAAACGAAAAGATTACTATACATTACATCACTTCCGAAGTTGTATTCTGTCGCACGAGAATTTTGAGTAACCTCTTCATTTCCGATAGGAGACTAGTATGCAGGGAAAAAACAAAAAAAAAGAAAAAAGTAAAAAACGACGATCATTCATTCCATATTCTCATTGTGTGTATGTGGCTTAAGCCACCGTCACACGGGTATGAACAAGGACACCGCTGAGGGGGTAACAGTTACTAGGATAATGTCTCGCTTGTTTGTTCCCAAAGGAATGTACAGCAATCACACTGTATTCATACTCAATACAATTCTGATCACAGGATGCAGATGTGGCGTTTACCACGATGGATAGAAGAAGAATCAGTTGGGTGTGTGACTAATTATCAATGTTTTTCCTCACCTTGTGGAAGTGATGCAGTAAATGTTGGCACTAGATATATCAACACTAGCTCTATTATTTAACCCAAGTAGCTTTGCCATCTTATAGCTCATATCTAGAAATATTAATTGGACCTAATCAATACACTTCTGTTTAAAGTATAACTAAAAAAAAAGGCAAAAAATTATTTTTCCCCCTTTAAAGTTTTGGATAGAGTGGTGATGGACTAGAACACCTGTCAGTTTTTATTGCCGTATGTTCTCCCATTAAGGGGATTCAGCCTCTCCATTTGTCCCGTCTATCATCATCTCTGAAAGTGAAAGAAAATCCCAAATTTTAGGTTGTCCCCAGATAAAAAGTATTATGCCGCGTACACACGGTCGTTTTTTGGGATGAAATAAAACGACGTTTTAAAAAAACGTCATTTAAAAATGGATCGTGTGTGGGAAAAACGTTGGTTTTATGTCTTCTGAAAAATGTCATTTTTTGTGTCATAAAAAATGGTTGTGTGTACGCTAAAACAACGTTTTTAAACCCGCGCATGCTCAGAAGCAAGTTATGACGGGAGCTTGAATGGAACAGAGTGCCGTCGTACGTAACCACGCTTTGCAAGAGCATTTTCAGAAAACGATTATCTAGAGCTAATCTCACAAGATTGTAAAAGAGCTTTACTAAATAAAAAAAAAAGTGTGTTGCTCATTGTTTTCCTTGCTGGAGAGGAATTTGTACCTGATTGACTGCAAGGATCTCCTATTTTACTGCACCTCCCCTACCTGATTATTCCTCCATCAGCCAGGAAGGGGGGCAGCTCTGACATGAGGAAGCAAAGTCCTGCTCCTCTACAAGGATGGCAATCTCCACACAGACAGCTCAGAGCAACGTATAGTATTTCAGAAGTACAGAAAAGAGGAGTTGCAGGGAAACCATCTTTAAAGCACAACTAGTGTCAAACAATAAGCCAAATTCATATATGTGAACCGCCGATTTGTAAAAGGACTTGCAATTCTGTACAGTTATACTTGTTACTAGGGTTGTCCCGATACTATACTCGGTATCCGGACCGATACCGAGTATTTGCGGGAGTACTTGTACTCCCGCAAATACCCCCGATACCGAAATATAATACTCGCCCCCCCCCCCGCCGCTGCTGCTACCGCCGCCGATCCCGGTACATGACAGCGGCGAGCATTACAAGCATTCGCTTGTATACTTGTAAAGCCGGCGCCGCCATGTATAGACACTCCCCCTCTCGTGATTGGACGGATCCGTCCAATCACGAGAGGGGGAGTGTCTATACATGGCAGCGCGGGCTTTAGAAGTATACAAGCGAAAGCTTGTAATGCTCGCCGTTGTCATGCACCAGGATTAACGGCGGTATGCGGCGGCTTTGCGACCCATCAGGTATGGGGGGACAGGACATGGCTGCAATATGTGGGGGGACATACATGGCTGCAATATGTGGGGGGACATACATGGCTGCAATATGTGGGGGGACATACATGGCTGCAATATGTGGGGGGACATACATGGCTGCAATATGTGGGGGACATGTCTGCATTTGGGGACACATTTAAAAAAGTATCGGTATCGGCGACTACTTGAAAAAAGTATCGGTACTTGTACTCGGTCCTAAAAAAGTGGTATCGGGACAACCCTACTCGTTACATGCCTCTCACACAACTCAGACAGGAAAACGGCTCTACTACTTCCTCGCTCTTTGCAGCCTCGCTTGTCATCAAACCTCCAGACTGCCCACAGAACTAATAATAAAGCATTAATGCACCGCTGATTCAGGATCTCATGCACAGGCAGGAAAGTTACATTCCTGGAGATATTGGAGTGACTTCCCTGACTGCACAGTAATATATAACACCTAAGACTGGCTATACAACATAAAAAAACATTACTAAAAACACAGTTCACATATGAATCAACTAAACAACTAATTTGCCTGAAGATGTGATTGCAGCAGAGATGATTCCAACATACACCTCTGACCACCTTGTCTTCATAGCACTCTCCACCACTTTTTTTTCCCTGTTTTATATTGCAAAATACTGGGTGCTTTCAGGGGTATGGGGGACATATGAACTTTTCCCATGAGGCAGTGCCGAGGCCCAGCAGCCAATCGGTAGGCCTGAACACAGTCATATGGCAGAACACCTCTTCAGCAGTACTGGAGATCACTTATGTGTCTCTCATTCTTATCTGACCAGAACGCCATTAATGATTTTACCATTTTTCTTCATTGCTTTAAAATTGTAAAAGGAATAATCAGGTTGTGGCTGTCGGGTTTCCCCTTCGATATACTTTCTATAGAGCCCATTCACACCAGCACAACATGTCCTGTAACACATGGCCGCCTATAGGAGCTGTGTAGAGGTGGTGTCATGCATTGGAAATCATATTGTTAACTTTTTGTTTGTTTTGTTTCAATGATTACAAAATGACATTTTATTCATTTCTATGCACCACATTACAATGCGGTGTAGTGCCTAAGGCTGCATTCACACCTAGGCAACGAGATACGCCGCGTACACGGCTTATCTTGCCGCCTGTAGATGAAACTTTTTTTTTTTCTTTAACATTGCGGTCTATGAGCGAACGCCAATGTCGCCTGAAAAAAAGGGTCCGGGACTTTTTTTCAGGCGACAGGCGTGGAGATGTGAACAGTCTCCATAGACTGCAATGTTATTTCACATCTCGAGCGACAAGCGCGTCGGGTGTCCGGCGTTTTGTCGCTCAGATGTGAATGGAGCCTAAAAATGAAACCTATCCTACCTTTTCAGCCCTGGTTCACACTGACATTCGAAAGTGCCGCTTTGACCTTTTTAGTGCCAACACAGCCACAGTGTGGAAGGGGTCCAAGAGACCACCCTGCTTTAAAGCTGAACTCCAGGCAATCAGTTGTGCCCGAAGTGGTACTGTAATAGCAACAGATGAGCTCATCGGTCTGCTGCTTCTCCTTTCACTGTCCAGTCACAGGCTGGGACCTGAACTGCGGTGGAGAAAAGGCAGGTCTGTGATATATAACGGAGCCGTGTAAACATCAGATGTTTGTGGACAGAATCATTCGACAAGCAAGAACCACCACCATGCACATTTAAATGTGATAATGGCACAGTATGGAACCCTGGGCAAAATGTTACGTTTCAAGAAGAGTAGAAAAGCAGTACAATCTGTTATCTTTATTTCTGTTTGGGGGGGGGGGGGGGGGGGGTAATCTCTTCCAAAACAAAAAAAGATAAATGTCCTTTTAGGACATTGCTGCCAATAAATGCTTAAATTGTAAAGAATCTCCCTTACTTTCTGTACTGTGTAGCAATGAACTAGCACATCAATAAATTCTATTTTTTAAATGCTCATGTACCCAAAAGGATTCTGCACTGTCAACCCTTTTTTTAGTGTTCTACTTTTAATCAATGCAAAAAGGTTATATAAACCAGGGGACAGTTATAGCACCAAAGAACATATAACTACACCTAATAAAACATAGCAAATAAAAGTACTAAATACCATTTATTAAAAATCAATATTTAGAATTTACAAAATCAAAACAGATGAGGAAAAAAAAAAAACTTTTGTAAAAAAGGTATGGATTGCACAGCTTTGTCCTTATATGACCGTTTATATTCATACAAATACTAGTTTCACAAAAAAGGTAAGTACTTTACATTTGTGCAGGTTTCTGCACAGATGTAAATTGCAGGCCGAAATCACAAACAGTAGTACAGAAACTACTTTTTGAAATCAGTGCAGCGCCGGTGCCATTGTTGGCAATTTGCAGCAAATACCGCCGTTTTGACATGCCAAAACGCACCAGAGAATCCAGGAATTTGTGAAAAGAGACGGCCAGCAGCCAGGCAGAATTCACAACATGAAGAAATGTATCAAGTTGTGTTCATGTCACTCACGGCTCAGTGCTCTCAGCACACTCCTGATGCCTTAAATGCAAAGCTTCTGTGCATGCGCCAATGACGTCACTGGCTGTTGCCACCGTGAAGTCCTTCTAAACAGAGCAAGCTTAGAAGATATTCACAGCACCTACAGGTAAGACTCTGTAGGTCTGAGGGGGGACATGCAAGGAAAAAAATAAAAATTTAAAGCATTTTTACTTGCACATGATTGGATAAAATCAGCAGATCTTCCCCCTCAGATTTACAGCGCCTGCACTTCAAAGTGCACTGGTAGTACAAAGGGGATCAACCCCTTAGTATAAGCTTACCTTAAGTACAAGTACTTTTACTACCCCATTAAGGCTCCATTCACATCTGAGCGTACAGGAACTGTGCAATTCTGCGATTGCAGAAAAACACAGGATGAGTTTGGGATGTCATTTTTTTTAATGGCACCCCAAATGAAGTGCAATTTTGACACGATTGTCTGTAAACTTTGGTGCATGAGCTTCTTTAAAGCAGAGGGAGGCCTATTCAAATGAATGATACGGCTCCAAAAACACTACACTATGTGTGAATGGAGCTTCTTTGGCTGCGGAGAGGTGGGAAGTTTTAGCTTTGAAGCAAATGTAAACCCATTCTGTAGGCTTCCATCTACAGGTAAGCCTATAAAGAGGCTTACCTGTAGGTACTAAATTCCCACTAAGGCTGCATTCACATCTATGCCGCATACGCGGCTTTACTTGCCGCGCTTCGATTCATTTTTTTTTTTTTACAAATCTCCCTATTGATGTCTATGGCCGAACGCCAATGTCGCTTGAAAAAAAGGGTCCGGGACTTTTTTTCAGGCGACAGGCGTTCGGCGTTTCAGAGACGTGAACCATCTCTATAGACATCAATGGGATTTTTCCCCTCCAGCGGCACGAGCAACAGGCGTTTTGTCGCATAGATGTGAATGCAGCCTAAGGGGGAGCCAGTGATGGCACTGGAGCATGCACACTAAAGGGGATGGTATACCCGTGTGTCCCCTTTAGAGCTCTGTGCCACAGTCCGTGACTCCCATGTGCATGCGCAGGAGTGACATCATCAAGATGAGAGCGTTGTCGCACCCATTGCCCTTAGTAGTGTCAATAAAAATTGTGTTCGGCTCCTTTCACACATGCAGACAAATGTTCGTATTTCATCCATCTGTTTTCAAATGAAATATGGACATACATGTATCCCTATGGGATAGCGGGTGTCAGCAGATGAACACCCGATCTCATCGGTCCCCGCTATGGTCCGATTCTGCAGACGGAGGAAAAGCCTATTTTTCCATCCGTCTGTGGATCGGGTAAAGACAGACGGTCCGTGTTCATCCAATCCCCCCATAGAGGTGAGCGGAGCTCTGACAGGGCGATCTCTGCACAGTGTGCAGGGACTGCCCTGTCATCTGCCAGCTCATTGGGGATCAACAGAGCAATCCCCACTGAGCAAGTGGATGAGAAAACTACGGATCCTCACAGGATCCATACATGTGAAAGGGGCTTTAAAATTATAAAATGCAAACAAAATCTGAAAATGGTAAATACACAAATATAATTGAAAATGTGAAAAAAAAAACAAACACACACACACACAGGTATAATCACAGAAAACATCGCATAAACTGAAAAATTCTTAAATGTGTAACTAGTGATATAAATAATCCGTAATCAAAAAGTGCTGGTGTTTCCGTAATCCCCACCACCTCGAAGTTGGACCTCTCTTACTAGGTCAAATTAGGCCTCCCCTATATGCTGGGGTGTGCACTGTGGGCTACTCCGATGTCCTCGTTTGTTCTACTGTATATCCAGATACCCTTTTAGTGGGGTGGGTGGCCATTTAAAAGAGCCGTTTTTCCTCCATTTAAAGATTCATGCAAAAAAAAATTATAATATAAATAAAAAAGGGGTCCTCACTATTTAAGCCCAGGTTCACACTGGGTACGATATAGTTTGATTTGAAAATGCGATTTCACATGTGAAATTGCATCTCAAATCGGCGACATTTGCACTGTCCTAATCGGTGCGACGCCGCATCTGCGGCGCTGCGCCGATTTCAAAAAGTAGTTCCTGTACTACTTTTTGCGATTTCAGGATGCGATTTACATTGATATCTGTGCAGAAACCTGCACAGATGTCTCTGAAATCGCGGCCGAAATCAGGACTGACAGCGGGACTGTCAGCTGAACTCGCACGATTTCACTCCTGCAGCCCAGTGTGAACCAGGGCCAATACCCATTTTGAAATTACTACACCATGATGAGACCCCCTTTTTTTGCATGAATCATATTGGGGGGGGGGGGGGGGGCAACACACCCACTAAAGAAAGGGTATCTGGATATATGGTGGAACAAACAAGGATCACATCGTAGGAACCCACAGTGCATACCGGAGGCCCAATATGACCTAGTAAGAGGTCAAACTCAGATGAGCTCATTAGTTCAGAGGTGGTGGGGATCACCAAAGCACCAGCACTTTTGATTACGGATTATTTATATGAATTACTTATACATGTTGAACATTTTAAGAATTTCAGTTTATGCTGCGATAGTTTGTTGCGTTTTACATTTATTTTACACACACACATATACACACACACACACAGTCATGCGATGCTGTACCCAAAAAAAATTGACATCCCTTTCCCCCCCCCACAAATAGCACTTTTTGGTGCCATTTGATCACCCTTGTGGCTTTAATTTTTTGCACTGTAAAAAAATGAAAATTTTGAAAACAAATGCAATATTTACTTTTTGCCATAATGAATATTCCCCACCCCCCAAAAAAAAAAATACACACACACACAACATTTCCTGTTTAGGCCGACATTCTTCTACATATTTTTGGTAAGAAAAATCACAATAAGCGTATATTGATTGGATTGCACAAAAGTTATAGAGTCTACAAAATAAGGGATATATTTATGGCATTTTTATTATATATCATTTTTTTTACTGGTAAATGGTAGTGATCTGTGATTTTTTTTGGCGGGACAGCAACATTGCGGCGGACAGTGACATTTATACAGCGATCAGTGCTATAAAAATGCACCGATTACTGTATAAATGTCACTGGCGGGAAGGGGTTAACACTAGGTGATCAAGGGGTTAATGTGTTCCCTGGGAGGTGTTTCTAACTGTTAGGGCAGTGTACTGACTGGGAGTAGAGAGATCGCTGTTCCTAATCACTAACAGACATCTCTCTCCTCCACTGTCAGACCGGGGCTCTGTTTGTTTACATTCACAGATCCCAATTCTGCCTCTGAGGAGCGACTGTGGATGGCCAGCGGACATCAAAGCTGCCGGTTCCACGTAACGGCTCCAGTGCCCTGCATGCACCCACTGTATCTCTATTGTACAAACTAATGAACAACTACAGCGACTCACGCAATAGAGCCGACCTGCCGCTGTATGACGGTGGGTGGTCACAAGTGGTTAAACAATGAAAAAAAGGTGGGGGGGCCCCCAAAAGAGAAACACCACACAGAAACCCATTGTCAAAAAATACGTACACAACATAGTCAATATATGCAAGAGCAAAACCAGACTCCGTTAAACCCATTTACACGTCATAAAAAAAAAAGGCAGTATTAAACGCAAAACCAACATATGTGGCAGCTTACTAATCATTGGATTTGGTGGATGCATTCATGCTCTTTTCCTTCCGTTTTCAACTGGTGATCTATGCCAGTAACACCTCCTGTATTAGCACGCCTCTACTCTGGATGAAGGAGAAAAGGGGGCACTTTTGGACAGCAGCATTGTCCGTCTAAGAGGAGGGGGGGTGGACTAGCAGATTTAGATACACCAACAAAATTTAAGCCAATAAGCTAATACTTTATACAGTAAAATCTTGGTTTGAGAGCGATTTGCAAGACAAGCAAAAATATTTTAATACATTTTGCCTTGATATACAAGCAATGTCTTGATATAGGAGTAGCGTTGTGTCACAATGAAGTATAAAAAATAAAATAAGGAAGAGGAGGAGCCTCCAAGTGTAGCAATATGGTTACATTTAATGAAGGTACATTTAGCAACTTATTGGTACACTTAGAGGTGCCCCTCCTATACCCTGTAAAAAATTACTTTGATATACAAGTGCTTTGGATTACAAGCGTGTTTCTGGAACAAATTATGCTTGCAAACCGAGGTTTTACTGTATGCTGTTACAACAAACAGGTTTTCATTCCATTTGGGATAACAGTTTTCTATGAATAGATAAAACTAATCATTGTAATCGCCCCTTCCCGTATTAGATGGTTTCTCACATCCCTGTTACTGCAAGAGAGCTTACTGCAAGAGAGCTTGTTCTTTAACCACATGCCAACCAGCTCACACACATACGTTGTCAAAGTGTCTCGTTCCTGCGAATCCCCATATGGGTACGCTGGCTCCTTTAAGCGTGCGTGTGCCCACTGCAGAACCCGATGTGTGTGGTCATCGAGCGCGATGACTGTCGGCCACGAGTGAAGAACGGGTATTTGTGTGTATAAACAC
Organism: Rana kukunoris; assembly: GCA_029574335.1. Taxonomy (NCBI): domain Eukaryota; kingdom Metazoa; phylum Chordata; class Amphibia; order Anura; family Ranidae; genus Rana; species Rana kukunoris. Next base: position 484,026,542 of record CM056051.1, on the reverse strand, counting down.
ACAAATCCCTGTTCTGACAGGAGAGACAGATCTGCTGCTCGTAACAATTACAAACAGCGATATGTCTCCTCCTCCAGTCAGTCCCACCCCCCATTCAGAGACACTAACTAGGGAACACATTTAACCCCTTGATCGCCCCCTAGAGTTCACCCCTTCCCTACCAGTGACATTTACACAATAACCAGTAAATGTTTATAGTCCTGATCACTGAATATTTTGTCAATGGCCCCAAAATAGTGTCAAAAATGTCAGATCTGTCCGTTGCAATGTCACAGTCCCCCTAAGAAACCCAGATCACCGCCATTACTAGTATATAAAAAAAAAAGCCATAAGTCTATTCTATTCCTATAGATGCAATAACTTTTAGGAAAAACTAATCAATATACCTCTTATCGTGATTTTTTTTCAGCAAAAAAATATGTAGAATACATTGGACTAAACTGATAACGATGTGTTTTGTTACTACAAAACAATTTGGACTATAGCAAAATATATATATTAGGGTTGTCCAGATACCGATACTAGTATCGGTACCGATACCGAGTATTTGCGGGAGTACTTGTACTCGCGCAAATGCTCCCGATACCTAAATAGAATACTTTTTTTGTATTTATCAACATGTTCTGTGAAAATTCTTTGAGTTTTTTACTACTGCGTGACAAGAAAAGAAAACATTTTTATTCATGTTTACTAATTTTTATTCTTTTATAATGTCTTGAGTTAGAGTTCTTCATAATTCTAAAGAAAATATCCTTAGTCTGTATTGTGGTTTGAAAACTGTAACATGACATTTAAAAAAAGTATCGGTATTGGCAAGTACATGAAAAAAAAGTATTGGTACTTGTACTCGGTCCTAAAAAAGTGGTATCGGGACAACCATAATATATATAAAAAAAATTGGTCTTTTTTTATTGTTACACAAAAAAAAAAGCAGAGGTGATCAAATAACACCAAAAGAAAGGTCTGTGTGTGCGCGCGTGAGAAATACAATTTTGTTTGGGTACAACATTGCACAATTGTCAGTTAAAGCGACACTGTGCTGTACTGCAAAAATGCCCTGGCCATTAAGGGGGCAAAATATTTTTATATATAATATATATATATATATATATATATATATATATACACATACACACACACACACAGCATCACATCTAAGAATTGGTTGGCTGAAACCTAATCAATGTTTGTTTTGGCTTTAACTTCACTAACACACAATCGGAATTTGAATGGGAAAGATACAATACACATAATATGTTACAATGGCAGACACGTGATCTAGGAGTCCTGTAGAAATACAAGGAAAACTGGATACATCTACACAGCACAGCTGCAGGGAAACCCATTTACAAAATAACTTTATTTATAATACACAATAGAAGACAGGAAACCATAATAGCAAACAACCAGTGCAGTGACAACACGGTGCATACATGGCCAGCTTAGTCATAACAAGCACAATAGTCTCTTCCGTTGCTGTGTGTTGGTAATAGCCCAGATGTACGCCATTTGCGTAAGCGTCAGAGAACATCCGGAGAACGTTACGCAATCGGCGTAGCTTTAACTTTCAGCTCTTTCCTACAAGACATTACGCCAAGCCCGTAAACCGTCTCCGCCCATTCCAGGAGAAGAGCTGCCCCGCCCACTCATTCGCGTAAACTGCGTAAACAGGGAAACCAGCCTCTCCTCACGTAAACAGCGCACCTCCCGCCAACATACAAGCGGCGTCCATGCCAAGAACCCCCGCAGTACCTGGCCGACCTCTCACCGTCCGCGCAGAGAAAACCCAAGACGGACACCAACATACTATTGCGCAAAAAAAGCCTATTCACATATAAAAGTTACGTAAGCTACGTAACCGCGGGGCTTTCCCGGCAATGGCAGTATATTACGCCTCGCCCCGGCACACCGACCTTTCCTTAGCGCCTTGGAAAGAATTCACAAGCACAAATGAACCAAAATAGCGCAGCGGCTTTCCCAGAAATTACGTAACTCCTCCCCTCCTCCTCCTCCCAGCAAACTCCCTTGGTTACGCAATGCGGGCCCGGCGAATCCCGCATCCGTGCATAGGTTAGGCTCGCGGGCCCCGGCGCTCACCTTCGAGGCCTCTTCCGGAGGCGGAGAGACTTAGCGACTGTGCGGAAGATCCGGTCCCTGGCACGAACAACCACAGGTACGGGACAGCGGAACGATCACCGATAGGGATTAATGGAGACGCACCGAGAGCGCACTCCCTCGGCTCCTTCCTCACACAGCGCCGCCGCGACGCACCGTGACGTCACACGCATACTCCCACGTTAGAACGGCCCCGCCCCGGTTTGTTTCCCCCCTCCTCCTTGGTGCGCGTGCTCCTAAGGATGCAAGTCCCCGCCTAGTGAGCGGATCTGTCGTGAGAAACAGAAAGCCACGCCCCCTCTGCATCAACTCCCTGTGACATGTTCGGTTAGGTTTCGTTTTGCGGCAGCAGAAGCGTGGAGGAGGCTGTGTACCTGATCCATGGGCACCCAAATGCCCCTGGCCCTCTTACTGCTCCCTCTTATTGTCCCCCTCAGTGCTCCCTCTTATTGGACTTCTATACAATTCAGCCCCCATGCTCGTCTGGCGTCAAATGTGCTTTTTCAAAGAGCTCACAACTGTCCCTGATTTCAAGGGACTGTCCCTGATTTGGAGCAATGTCCCCCTGTCCCCCTCATTTTGGTCTGATATAGTTAGTTGTATATAAAATGCACTTTTTATCTTTCAAAAAGTGTTTCCCTTTCATTTAAATGTCTGCATTTGTAAATGTTAAAAGCCAATATAAAGGAAAAGTAGTGGTAAAAAAAAAAAAAAAAACCTTGTGGATTTTATTAAGCTTTTTTGGGGGAGGGTTAATTCTCCTTTAAGAGGGTGTGGTAGGAGGCGTGTCCTATGCCTACATATGTTTGCTAGTAGGCGTCCCTCATTCCCATCTCGAAATGTTGGGAGGTATGTTTTTAGGGTTTTTCGAATGAAACACGTACCAAAGCTCATTGATTTCAATGGACTGTCCTATATGCGGCAAAGTAGATCATGGAGCTTCTTACCCCGCTCCCGTTTGTACCTTTTTTGTTACGTGTTGTTTTTACACAGCAAAACATAAATTTGCTTCTTGTGTTTGGGGTGCCTTTAACCACTTCCCTACCGTAGGACGTCATATGATTTTAGGGGGGCGTCGTTCAGATATCCCTTTTTTCTGCCTGTGATTCTGCGCACCATAAGAACAATCATGGCGGCAGTTCCGCCGCTTTATCATTCTTATAGGCGACGTTCCCGCCTCCATCCGGTGCTTCTCCAGGCTCTACTGTGCCATCGAGGGCCCGGAGAAAGAATTGGCCAGCGCTGGGTCAGGACCATAGAGATCTCCGGTGACCAGTTGATCACCGGTCATCTCTATGACCTTCGGAGGCCCGGGCGTGATGTTATGACATCACGACCGGCTACCCGGAAGTAAACAAATCTGCAATCATGGCTGTCGGCATGAGATTGGTGAATAATTTTTTACACAATCTTATGCTTTCAAGCCTGGGGTCTTATTGACCCCGCCTCTCTCCATAAAGTGAACCTGTCACAAACTACTCCTTTTACAAGGGATGTTTACATTCCTTGTAATAGTAATAAAAGTGATAAAAAAAATATATAAAAACGCCCCTGTCCCTGTGAGTCGCGCTCAGAATTGAACACACACATAAGTCCCGCCCACATATGAAAACGCCATTCAAACCACACATGTGAGGTATCACCAAGTGCGTTAGAGCGTGTGCAACAATTTTGGCACTAGACCTGTAACTCGAAACTGGTAACCTGTAAGAAAATTTAAAGCATCGACTATGGAGATTTTGAAGTACCGAAGTTTGGCGCTATTCCATAAAGCGTGACAAGTTAGTATCTATTTACTCGGTGTAACATCATCTTTCACATTATACAAAAAAATTGGGCTAACTTTACTGTTCTGTTATTTTTTAATTTATGAAACCATTTTTTTCCCAAAAGAAAGGCTTTTGAAAAATTATTGCACAAATGCCGTGCAAGATAAAAAGTTGCAATGCCCTTTTGGAGATTTTAAAGTGTAAAAGTTTGTCGGCATTCCACGAGCGAGCGCAATTTTGAAGCGTGACATGTTTGGTATCAATTTACTCGGCGTAACATTATCTTTCACAATAAAAAAAATTAGGATAACTTTACTGTTGTCTTATTTTTTAATTAAAAAAAGTAAATTTTTTCCCCAAAAAAGTGCGCTTGTTAGACCGCGGCGCAAATACGGCGTGACAGAAAGTATTGCAACGATCGCCATTTTATACTCTAGGCCTGATGTGGTTAAAAAAAGAAAAAGTGTATAACAAAAAAGAGTTAAAAAGAAACAATGTTTAATCCCACAAGTGTAAGTGGCATATTCTTCATATAATGTATCCTCCACCGCTTATGATGTAAATCACTCACCAATGTTAGCGGCTGGTACAGATAAACTAGCAAACAAGCTTATTTCCTTAGCAGGATGCAATACTCTGCAGATCTGTGGTAGATAATGATATCAGATCTCCTCAGTAGCTGTCAATCCGGACCTCCAGCGGGCAAATTCTTTTCTTTTTTTCACAGTGTAATGGTCTGCAAGAGCCCAAAAGATATCCACTCTCAACTCTCCACCACAGTGTATGAACAGTCTCCCCAGAGAGGTGTGATTGGAAAAGAAAGCACAGCATAGAATCCTTTAAAAAAGATTTCTTGTTTATTTAAACCACATAACATTCACATTTAAAAGTGTCTCCCAGATCTACTTCTTGCAACAGGTGACAGTTGACAACCCTTCTAATATATTGTTTGTTAACAGGAGTCAAGCTATGAGTGATAGCCACCGGGCTGACTTATTACCTATGTCTATTGACGGTTGTCACTAAGTTGCAACGTTTTTGTTGTTCTTTGTGATATTTGTGAAATCGACAATAAATAAATTTTAAACCGTAAAAAAGTGTCTCCGGACACTGCTAAAACAGGCAGAGATAATATGTGTCTATTTGAATCTCACAATCCCACTAGTAGACATCAAATGCAAAGTGGTAATGATGCCTTCAGCAGCGCACCCTACGTATGGTGCCAATTAGTGCCACCTGCCAATCAGTATCAACCAGTGCCACCTGTCAGTGCCATCTAGTGCCATCCAGTGCCACCTGCCAATGCCATCCAGTGCCACCTGCCAATGCCAACCAGTGCCATCTGCCAGTGCCAACTATTGCCATCTAGTGATAATTTGTGCCACCTGCTAGTGCCAACCAGTGTCACCTGCTAGTGCCATCCAGTGCCACCTGCCAATGCCATCCAGTGCCACCTGCCAATGCCCACCAGTGCCATCTGCCAGTGCTAACTATTGCCATCCAGTGCCACCTGCCAGTGCCAATTAGTGCCACCTGCCAATCAGTGCCACTTGCCAGTGTCACCTGCCAGTGCCACGTGCCAATCAGTGACATCTGCCAGTGCCACCTTCCAATGCTAGCTAGTGCCATCCAGTGCCACCTGCCAGTGCCAATAAGTGCCACCTGCCAATCAGTGCCAACCAGTACCACTTGTCAGTGCCATCTTCCAGTGCCAATTAGTTCCATCCAGTGCAACCTGCCAGTGCCAATTAGTGCCACTTGCCAGTGTTACCTGTAAGTGCCACGAGCCAGTGCCAACCAGTGGCACCTGTCAGTGCCACCTGCCGAAAAAAAAAATCGGCCGCCAAAACCGGCATCATATATCGGCCATCGGCCGCCCCAATTTCTAGATATCGGCATCGGCCAGAGAAAAACTCATATCGGTCTAGTCATGGCCTTGCGGGCGCTGCAGGATTTAATCCATGGCAACGTATTGTGTTACCAATAGTTTGTTTGGTGACTGTGGTCCCAACTGCCTTGAGATCATTCACAAGCTCCTCCTGTGTAGTTCTGGGCTGATCCCTCACTTTTCTCATGATCATCCTCACCCCATGAAGTGAAATTTTGCATGGAGCTCCAGACCGAGGGAGATAGATGGTTATTTTTGACTTCTTCCATTTGCGAATAATGGATCCGACAGAAGTCTCCTTCTCACCAAGCTTCTTGCTGATGGTCTTATAGCCCATTCCAGCCTTGTGCAGGTCTACAATCTTGTTCCTGACGTCCTTTGACAGCTCTTTGGTCTTGCCCATGATAGTGAGGTTTGAATGGAAGAGATTCTGTGAACAGGGGTCTTTTTTTTTTTGTTTTAAGATATTTTTATTAGGTTTAAGACAAACCAACGAACAGAAAAACATACAAAACCCCCCCCCCCCCCCCCACCAGACAACCTGATCATAAACGTTAGGCAATACACTCAAACATAGAAAAATAAACTGACATTAGTGCAAAATGGACAGGGGACTTTTATACACGTAAGTTGTTGTTAGGAGCACCTTTTTAAATTGACAGGATTGATCTGTGTCCCACATACTATAGCCAGTCTGTGGGAGACGGAATTATTGTTGGTTGGCCGGGGATCAAATACTGAACTGCAACTCAATTTATAACCTTTGTATCATGTGTTTTTTTCATGGATATTTGGTTGATATTCTCTCTCTATCATATAAAATACACCTATGATAAAACTTTAGGGCCAGATTCAGGTAGGGTGGCATATCGTTAGGCGGTCGTATCGTTAGGCGGGCGTAGAGTATCGAATATACACTACGCCGCCACAACTTAGAGAGGCAAGTGCTGTATTCACAAAGCACATGCTCCATAAGTTACGGCGGCATAGCGTAAATGGGCTGGCGTAAGCACGCCTAATTCAAAGTAGGTGGAAGGTGGGCGTGATACATGTTAATGAATCGTGACCCCATGCAAATGATGGGCCGAATGAATGGCGAATGCGCCGTCCATTGACGTATCTCAGTGCGCATGCTCAGAATCACGTCGGATAGAACACTGCCTACGACGTGAACATAATTAAAGCCCAGCCCCATTCACGTACGACTTCCGTAAACGACGTAAAAACGACGGCTGTTCCAACGTTCATACCTTTGCATGGGATGTGCCACCTTTTTGGTGGTTTATCTTTACGCCGGAAAAAAGCCTTACGTAAACGACATAGATTACTGCGTCGGGCGTACGTACGTTCGTGAATCGGCGTATCTTGCTCATTTGCATATTTATAATGGGAACGCCTAATGCGTCCAGCGTAAATATGCGCCCAAGATACGACGGCGTAGGAGACTTACGTCAGTCGTATCATGGCAAATATTCAGGTGAATCTGATTTAAAGAATCAGCGCATAGATACTACGGCGCACATTTGGACTTACGACGGCGTATCAGTAGATACGTCAACGTAAGTCTTTGTGAATCTGGGCCATAGACCCTTCATTTCTTTGTAAATGGGCAAACTTACAAAATCTGCAGGGGATCAAATAATTATTTTCCCCACTGTATATACCGTATACAAAGAAGCAGAGCTTTTTTTCTCAGAAAATAGGTGCAGGAACTCAACCACGACCCGTTCAGAATTCAAAAACGGTAGAAGGGTCTTAAAGGGGCATTAAATACCAGGGTTGCATTACATACAGAGTGTAGAGTTCAGGGGGGTTACACACAGAGTGCAAAGCTGTCACTTGTAAACACAGAAACCAGACTTCTGTGTTTACAAGTGATTGTGGTGAGCAGGCACCAAAGGGTCTGAGCCAGAGGTAGTGGAACTGAGTTCCACCAAGTTCCCCCTGAAAAAAAGCCCTGCAAAGAAGAAGAGGAGGTGTGTGTAAAACTCAAATTAAAAAAAAATTCTGAAGAAAAAAAGTCAAGCAATACAATCTTGCTTCACCACTTGTGTTACACTCACAATCAGTGTCAGAAAATAAATACATCAAATACACCCGATGACATCCGATCCGGCCCGCTATAAACAGACCGATCCCCGTCTGGCGGATCAGATCGGATGATAGTTGGATGCAAACAAACAGGTGGCCTATTTCCATCTAATCGCCCATAGAGAAGAGCGGGCTGCTGAGTTCCCCTGCTGAGCAGGCAGATACGTTGGTGGACTCTGCCAGTGTGAAAGGGTCCTTACTGCTACCTTAACTGCTTAACGCCCGCCGCACGCCTATTTACGTCCACAAAAGGGCTTGGACAGGCAGATGGGCGTATATATACGTCCCTGCCTTCTAGCAGGTCGGGGGTCCGATCGGGACCCCCTCCGCTACGTGCGGCGGGCATCTTACCTTGGGGAGCGATCCGACTCGAGGGGGCGGCGGTTCGTTTCTGTCCGCCCCCTCATGATCGCTCCCAGCCAATCCTGTGCGCCGCCGCCGTGTCACTTCCTCTGCCTGTAAAATGTAAACACAGGCAGAGGAATTGATGCAGCGCTCATCTCAAACCGCCGAGATGAGAGAAGAGGCACCAACACTACACTGACACCAGTACACATAGGCACATTTAACCCCTTGCGATCACCCCCCTGTCACACTGTCACTGAATGCAGTGATCATATATTTACTGATCACTGCATGTAGTGTCAGTGTGACAGGCAGTTAGTGTTAGGTTCAGGGTAGCCCCCGTACCCCCCCTAATAAAGTTTTAACCCCTTGATCATCGCCCTAGTTAACCCTTTCACCCCCTATTGCCAGCGTCACTAAGCGATCATTTTTCTGATCGCTGTATTAGTGTCACTGTTCTCGCTAGGTAGCTATTTATTTTTTATTGCTTGACTAAAATTTTGTTTATTCAATTTTTCTTATAACAAAAAGTATCGTTTTTTTTTTCAAAAATGTTGCTCTATTTTTGTTTATAGCGCAAAAAATAAAAATCGCAGAGGCAATCAAATACCATCAAAAGAAAGCTCTATTTGTGGGAAGAAAAGGACGCAAATTTTGTTTGGGAGCCACGTCACACGACCGCGCAATTGTCAGTTAAAGCGACGCAGTGCCGAATTGTAAAAACGCCTCTGGGCATTTAGCAGCATATTGGTCCGGGGCTTAAGTGGTTAAATACAAAAATCATAACAAATACAAAATAAAATAAATTATTTTCAAATATATAATATGTACCATATGTATTCAGTGTAAGTCCTTATAAAAGTATTTTCTATTTACTTCACCACCACTTGTGTCCAGTGGCGGTGCATCCATAAGGGCGCACAGGCGCTGCCCCCTCTCTCTTGCCACCCCTCGATCACCATAGATAGATTCATGCATTACATGAACTGACACCCTTTTTGGGCACAGGGAGCCTGAATTACAGTGGTTGGGTATTTTTTTGAAGCACCTGATTGGAGCCATAGGCTCTAATAGGCGTCCAAAAAGGTGAACAGCAGACGCCATGCTGGGCCCTCGCAGTTCACTCAGCGTTGTTTTAGGAAAGAAAATGAATATTCTCTTATCGCTTTCCTAACACTGAACCGCCTCTCAGCCAATCAGGTGCTCGGGGATGTTACCTGTCACCTGATTGTCTGAAACAGGCACTGTGATTGGATGCCTATGAGGCATCCAATCATAGCAGAGGGTAATATATAGGAGAGGGGTGTGCGGGGGGGGGGGTAATATATAAAAGAGGGGTGGGGGGGTAATCTATATAGGAGAGGGGTGTGGGGGGTGGTAATATATAGGAGAGAGGTGTGGGGGGTGGTAATATATAGGTGTTGGGAGGAGGGGTAATATATAGGAGAGGTGTGTGGGGGGTTGTAATCTATAGGATAGGGGTGTGGGGGGGGTGGTAATATATAGGAGAGGGGTGTGGGGGTGGTAACATATAGGAGAGGTGTGGAGGGGGGGTAATATATAGGTGTGGGGGGTGGAAATATATAGGAGAGGGGTGTGGAGGGTGGTAATATATAGGAGAGGGGTGTGGGGTGGTAATATATAGGTGTGGGGGCCGGTAATATATATAGGAGAGGTGTGGGGGGTGGTAATATATAGGTGTGGGGGGTGGTAATATATATAGGAGAGGGGTGTGGAGGTGGTAATCTATAGGAGTGGGGGTGGTAATATATAGGTGTGGGGGTGGTAATATATAGGAGTGGGGGGGGGTGGTAATATATAGGTGTGGGGTGGTAATCTATAGGAGAGGTGTGGGGGGTGGTAATATATAGGAGAGGGGTGTGGAGGGGGTAATATATAGGAGAGGGGTGTGAGGGGTGGTAATATATAGGAGAGGGGTGTGGAGGTGGTAGTCTATAGGAGTGGGGGGTGGTAATATATAGGTGTGGGGTGGTAATCTATAGGAGAGGTGTGGGGGGTGGTTATATATAGGAGCGGGGGGTGGTAATCTATAGGAGAGGGGTGTGGGGGGTGGTAATCTATAGGAGAGGGGTGTGGGGGTGGTAATATATAGGAGTGGGGGGTGGTAATATATAGGAGAGGGGTGTGGGGGGTGGTAATCTATAGGAGAGGGGTGTGGGGGTGGTAATATATAGGAGTGGGGGGTGGTAATATATAGGAGAGGGGTGTGGGGGGTGGTAATCTATAGGAGAGGTTTGGGGGGTGGTAATATATAGGAGTGGGGGGTGGTAATATATGGGAGAGGGGTGGTAATATATAGGAGTGGGGGGGTGGTAATCTATAGGAGAGAGGTGTGGGGGTGGTAATCTATAGGAGAGGGGTGTGGGGGTGGTAATATATAGGCGTGGGGGGTGGTAATATATAGGAGAGGGGGGTGGTAATATATATAGGAGAGGGGTGTGGGGGGTGGTAATCTATAGGAGTGGGGTGTGGGGGTGGTAATATATAGGAGTGGGGGTGGTAATATATGGGAGAGGGGTGGTAATCTATAGGTGTGGGGGGTGGTAATCTATAGGTGTGGGGGTGGTAATATATAGGAGTGGGGGGTGGTAATATATATGAGAGGGGTGTGGGGGGTGGTAATCTATAGGAGAGGGGTGTGGGGGGTGGTAATATATAGGAGAGGGGGGGTGGTAATATATATAGGAGAGGGGTGTGGGGGGTGGTAATCTATAGGAGAGGGGTGTGGGGGGTGGTAATCTATAGGAGAGGGGTGTGGGGGGTGGTAATATATAGGAGAGGGGGGTGGTAATATATATAGGAGAGGGGTGTGGGGGGTGGTAATCTATAGGAGAGGTGTGGGGGGTGGTAATATATAGGAGTGGGGGGTGGTAATATATAGGAGTGGGGGGTGGTAATATATATAGGAGAGGGGTGTGGGGGGTGGTAATCTATAGGAGAGGGGTGTGGGGGGTGGTAATATATAGGAGAGGGGGGTGGTAATATATATAGGAGAGGGGTGTGGGGGGTGGTAATCTATAGGAGAGGTGTGGGGGGTGGTAATATATAGGAGTGGGGGGTGGTAATATATGGGAGAGGGGTGGTAATATATAGGAGTGGGGGGGTGGTAATCTATAGGAGAGGGGTGTGGGGGTGGTAATATATAGGCGTGGGGGGTGGTAATATATAGGAGAGGGGTGTGGGGGTGGTAATCTATAGGAGTGGGGGTGGTAATATATGGGAGAGGGGTGGTAATCTATAGGTGTGGGGGGTGGTTATATATATAGGAGAGGGGTGTGTGGGGTGGTAATATATATAGGAGAGGGGTGTGGGGGGTGGTAATATATATAGGAGAGGGGTGTGGGGGGTGGTAATCTATAGGAGAGGGGTGTGGGGTGGTAATATATGGGAGAGGGGTGTGGGGTGGTAATATATGGGAGAGGGGTGGTAATATATAGGAGTGGGGGGGTGGTAATCTATAGGAGAGGGGTGTGGGGGTGGTAATATATAGGCGTGGGGGGTGGTAATATATAGGAGAGGGGTGTGGGGGTGGTAATCTATAGGAGTGGGGGTGGTAATATATGGGAGAGGGGTGGTAATCTATAGGTGTGGGGGGTGGTTATATATATAGGAGAGGGGTGTGGGGGTGGTAATATATATAGGAGAGGGGTGTGGGGGGTGGTAATATATATAGGAGAGGGGTGTGGGGGGTGGTAATATATAGGAGTGGGGGGTGGTAATATATATAGGAGAGGGGTGTGGGGGGTGGTAATCTATAGGAGAGGGGTGTGGGGTGGTAATATATGGGAGAGGGGTGTGGGGTGGTAATATATGGGAGAGGGGTGGTAATCTATAGGAGTGGGGGGGGGGGGTAATATATATAGGAGAGGGGTGTGGGGGGTGGTAATATATATAGAAGAGGGGTGGTAATATATGACAAGGGTACAGCACACTCTTCTGGTCTATTTATATTGTAGAATGATCTATTAATAGTTCCATGTATTCTCCTCTTCCTGGTATATCCATGATAAGTAATATACGTGCTGATGACCTCCCCCTCTCGCACCGTGCTCTATCAGTCCAGAAGACAGTCTCCATGGAAACTGTAGACACGTCCAGCTCGTACTCTTCCTGTATTTTGTCCAGAAGCTCCTCAGCTTGTTCTCAACTTTGATTGGCCAGTTTACATGTCAATCAAACAGAACAGCTCCCAGCCTGCCAGTGTATTTTATCCAGGCCGCGGTCCTTACTCAACCAATCAGCGAAAGTACAGCCGCCCCGTCCCGCCCACCGTGTGACAATTTTGCTGTTTCAGGCAAACCACACAGGTACTATCTACTTTGCTAGTGGTCTCCTGCTTATCCAATAGCGTAATCCGTAGAGAAGATAGCCAGTGTAACGAACCAATGGGCTGGCGACATCGTGGTGTGGGCGGTGCTTATGAAATGTCCTCTGTAAAGTGGAAGACTGAAGGGGTCAGGACCGGCAGGTGATCGTGTCACGTACACATGGGCTTTGTGGTGGGCACGGGGAAATCTCAGGCTATAGCAACCTGACATGTGCGGAGGACTACGAGTCCCAGTGTGCTCTCATGGTCATAGGCTGGCAGAGCATGCTGGGACTTGTAGTTCTGACATATATCTTAAAGCAGAAATGGGCAAGCTGTGTCTTCCTGTTGGGGGTGGGGTCCCAGCATGTGCTCCCCTCCCCCACTCTGGGGCTGCATTTCTCTGGCAGCAGGAGGTGTTCACATTGGGGGACATCTGTTGAGGGACTCATGTGACATTGTTTTCTGTGTAATGGGGACAAAATTCCAGGCAAAGGTCTGAAAATGTGGCAGAATGTCACTTGCACCACCGGGCGCGGTGTTCATTCTGTGGCAGCGCTACTTTAGAGCAGCAGATGGGTGAATATATGAATAAGGCAGAGGCGCCTGTTCACACCGCCCGGTGCATGGCAGTGCGTTGAATGTATGGGTATCAGCAGGCAGACGGTGTGAATGGGCCCTTTAGGGCCGGGTCACATCGCTATGGTTTCCCGGCAATGCGCGTGTCGCAGTGCGCTGCCCTTACTCAGCTGTTTAGTTTGAAAAGCACTAACACATCACACTAAGTGGAAACGCAGCACAACGCACACACGTGGATGATCTGTGGGATGCATTGTGAAGTAAAACTGCCATGTACCATTTTAAGTGCACTACCACCCTAGGTTTGCCACCTGTCCGGGATTCACCCGGACAGTTCGGGTTTGGAATCATGTGTCCGGGTTTCTGACCACCTGAAACTCAGACACATTATTCAGACTGGTTATGGCTTCCCATCAGGGTTGCTGGCTGCAGTTTTCTAAGCCAACAGTGTCGGTTTCACGCTACTTCAAACTGTCCAAAGCCAGCACTATCAACACCCCCCCCCCCCTACATACACACAGATGGGAGAGGAGAGAGGGCACAATCTGCACCTCTTTCTCCCGCCTCTACCCCTCTGTGTCTCCCCACACTCCAATCCCCAGCGCTGTGCCTTAGAAAAGGAAAGTGGGGGCCAGAAATTTGAAGTCCAGCAGCCTCAGATACATCTGGATGAGAGGTGCTGACTGCCAAGGGGTGAGTGAGCTCACCATCCATCCCTGTCTCTCTCCTGCCTCTGAGTGAGTACACTAAGGAAATCAGAGTTCTCAGAGCTCCCCTTACATCAGAGGCCACTGTGTTCCCCCTTGCATCAGGGTTCCCAGAGCATCCCTTATGTTCGAGTCCCCTCTCCTTCCCCCTTTACATCAGAGTCTGCAGAGTCCCCTCTCCTTCCCCCTTTACATCAGAGTCTGCAGAGTCCCCTCTCTTTCCCCCTTTACATCAGAGTCTGCAGAGTCCCCTCTCTTTCCCCCTTTACATCAGAGTCTGCAGAGTCCCCTCTCCTTCCCCCTTTACATCAGAGTCTGCAGAGTCCCCTCTCCTTCCCCCTTTACATCAGAGTCTGCAGAGTCCCCTCTCCTTCCCCCTTTACATCAGAGTCTGCAGAGTCCCCTCTCCTTCCCCCTTTACATCAGAGTCTGCAGAGTCCCCTCTCCTTCCCCCTTTACATCAGAGTCTGCAGAGTCCCCTCTCCTTCCCCCTTTACATCAGAGTCTGCAGAGTCCCCTCTCTTTCCCCCTTTACATCAGAGTCTGCAGAGTCCCCTCTCCTTCCCCCTTTACATCAGAGTCTGCAGAGTCCCCTCTCCTTCCCCCTTTACATCAGAGTCTGCAGAGTCCCCTCTCCTTCCCCCTTTACATCAGAGTCTGCAGAGTCCCCTCTCCTTCCCCCTTTACATCAGAGTCTGCAGAGTCCCCTCTCCTTCCCCCTTTACACCAGAGTCTGCAGAGTCCCCTCTCCTTCCCCCTTTACACCAGAGTCTGCAGAGTCCCCTCTCCTTCCCCTTTACACCAGAGTCTGCAGAGTCCCCTCTCCTTCCCCCTTTACACCAGAGTCTGCAGAGTCCCCTCTCCTTCCCCCTTTACACCAGAGTCTGCAGAGTCCCCTCTCCTTCCCCCTTTACACCAGAGTCTGCAGAGTCCCCTCTCTTTCCCCTTTACATCAGAGTCTGCAGAGTCCCCTCTCCTTCCCCCTTTACATCAGAGTCTGCAGAGTCCCCTCTCCTTCCCCTTTTACATCAGAGTCTGCAGAGTCCCCCCTCCTCCCTTACATCAGAGTCTGCAGAGTCCCCCCTCCTTCTCCCTTACATCAGAGTCCCCCCTCCTTCCCCCTTACATCATCAGAGTCTGCAGAGTGTCCCCCCTCCTTCTCCCTTACATCAGAGTCCCCCCTCCTTCTCCCTTACATCAGAGTCCCCCCTCCTTCTCCCTTACATCAGAGTCCCCCCTCCTTCTCCCTTACATCAGAGTCCCCCTCTCCTTCTCCCTTACATCAGAGTCCCCCCATCCTTCTCCCTTGCATCAGAGTCTGCAGAGTCCCCCCTCCTTCTCCCTTACATCAGAGTCCCCCCTCCTTCTCCCTTACATCAGAGTCCCCCCTCCTTCTCCCTTACATCAGAGTCCCCCCTCCTTCTCCCTTACATCAGAGTCCCCCCTCCTTCTCCCTTACATCAGAGTCCCCCCTCCTTCTCCCTTACATCAGAGTCCCCCCTCCTTCTCCCTTACATCAGAGTCCCCCCTCCTTCCCCCTTACATCATCAGAGTCTGCAGAGTGTCCCCCCTCCTTCTCCCTTACATCAGAGTCCCCCCTCCTTCTCCCTTACATCAGAGTCCCCCCTCCTTCTCCCTTACATCAGAGTCCCCCCTCCTTCTCCCTTACATCAGAGTCCCCCTCTCCTTCTCCCTTACATCAGAGTCCCCCCATCCTTCTCCCTTGCATCAGAGTCTGCAGAGTCCCCCCTCCTTCTCCCTTACATCAGAGTCCCCCCTCCTTCTCCCTTACATCTGAGTCCCCCCTCCTTCTCCCTTACATCAGAGTCCCCCCTCCTTCTCCCTTACATCAGAGTCCCCCCTCCTTCTCCCTTACATCAGAGTCCCCCCTCCTTCTCCCTTACATCAGAGTCCCCCCTCCTTCTCCCTTACATCAGAGTCCCCCCTCCTTCTCCCTTACATCAGAGTCCCCCCTCCTTCTCTTTTACATCAGAGTCTGCAGAGTCCCCCCCCCCTCCTTTCCCCTTACATCAGAGTCTGCACAGTCCCCCCTCCTTTCCCCTTACATCAGAGTCTGCACAGTCCCCCCTCCTGAAGGAGTGCAAGGTCTCTAACATCCACCAGATCTGTAATATCATCATAGAGGAGTGGAAGAGGACTCCAGTGGCAACCTGTGAAGCTCTGGTAAACTCCATGCCCAAGAGGGTTAAGGCAGTGCTGGAAAATAATGGTGGCCACACAAAATATTGACACTTTGGGCCCAATCTGGACATTTTGACTTGGTGTACTTACTTTTGTTGCCAGCGGTTTAGACATCAATGGCTGTGTGTTGAGTTATTTTAAGGGGACAACAAATTTACACTGTTATACAAGCTGTACACTCACTACTTTACATTGTAGCACAGTGTCATTTCTTCAGTGTTGTCACATGAAAAGGTATAATAACATATTTCCAGAAATGTGAGGGGTGTACTTACTTTATCTGCATCTCCAGTGAGGTGACTAGCTTCATGCGATAAAAGGAGATGAAACAAACCTCTGTGCCTGTTTATCTGCAGCCTCTCCTCTCTACAGCCATTCAAAGTGCAAAGTTTACACAGAATGTCTTAGCTCCAGAAGGCAGGAATCTGATGCCACACACACAGCACAGAGCTTAGTGTAATCTGAGACCTGAGTGGAGGCAATGGACACCCTCCCGCTACACAGTCTCATAAGGAAACTTGCAAAGCAGAGGTTATCAATCCCCTTTTGTGGGCTGGATGGGGGGGGGGGGGGCCCACAAAAGGGGATTGATAACCTCTGCTTTGCAAGTTTCCTTATGAGACTGTGTAGCGGGAGGGTGTCCATTGCCTCCACTCAGGTCTCAGATTACACTAAGCTCTGTGCTGTGTGTGTGGCATCAGATTCCTGCCTTCTGGAGCTAAGACATTCTGTGTAAACTTTGCACTTTGAAATATGTTATTATATGTTATTATACCTTTTCATGTGACAACACTGAAGAAATGACACTGTGCTACAATGTAAAGTAGTGAGTGTACAGCTTGTATAACAGTGTAAATTTGTTGTCCCCTTAAAATAACTCAACACACAGCCATTGATGTCTAAACCGCTATGATTCCCTGGTGTCGACCTAAAGATGAACTTTACCTATAACAACTTGATAAATATTATTCTTTAGCAAGGAACATACCGTACATTCCACACTGAATAATTATGCTGCCAAAATTAGTGTGTGCTGTAAATTGCCTCCAGCGTTGCTCCTGTTTCTTCTTGCCGGGGGCGGCCATTTAGCTGAAGCCCAGAGCCACTGAACAGCAGTAACTCACAAACAGTTACATTCCTGGAATGCCGAGATTGCTAACTGTCACATTTGCTTGTTTCCTCAACTGAACTGTCAAACCATCAAATGGCTGGAGTCATAACTGATCACCTGTGCAGCACCATGGCAACAGATCAAACAGAAGCAGCTTCCTTGGCTTTTCAAAGATGAGGGGCCTCAATTTAAGATTGTCAGCAGATCGGCTTCTAGAAATTCGTCAGTGCCTAAAAATAGAGAGCAACTGAGCATGTGCAGTGCAGGGTGAGACAGTGTATTACTGGATTTTAAACAGTAGACACTTATTTTTTAAGGTTTTACATAGCTGTACCAGAGAAAGGAGCCAATCGGTAGTCGTCTAGCTGGACTTCATTTTCTGAATAAAGTTCCACTTTAAGACGTGACTAATGCAGACAGCAGAGAAAGGAGAGAGCACATATAAAAAGTGCTATGGACTGAGGCTAGCACACACTATGGGCCAGATTCAGGTAGAGTTAGGCTGGCGGATCAATGGATCCGCCAGCCTAACTGTCACTTTAAGCCGGCGTTTTTGTTTTCTGTAACCAGAAAACAAGAAACGCCGGGTTGGAGTTCCGATGCGATCGGCGCAATTGAATTTCGCCATCGCATCGTTACTTCAACTTAAAAATGGCGCCGGGGGCGTTCCTGCCGATTTACGCTCAAAAAATATGTTAATGAGCGGGAATCGGCAATTCACGATCTTTTTCGGGCGCGACGCAGTGACTTTACGACGTTTCCGGAAGCGATAGGCGGCGTATAGATAAAGCAGCCCCCTAGTGGAGTATCCTATGTTAAGTATAGGCGTCGTCATCGCGTCGGAAAAAAAACAAATCGCGTCGCTTGCGTAAAACATTCATGAATGGGGATGTGACGTCATTGACGTTCACTGACAGAATTTGGAGCATGCGCACTGGGATGTATTGACACTCGTCGCATGCGCAGTACGTTCGCCGCGGGATCGCGCTTAGTTTGAATACTACACGCCCCGTACCCGCCCAATTTGAATTCCGCCGGCTCATTTGCGATGCGCTGCCGCAACTTTAGGAGCAAGTGCTTCATGAATAACAGCACTTGCTCCCAAAATTTCGGCAGAGTAACGTAAATGAGAAGCGTTACTCCAGAGCAAAGATGCTCTCATCTACCTGAATCTGGCCCTATATGGGGATATGCATTGTTCATTTCTGAGGTTTACAACCACTTTAATGCCCTGTAAACACAATCGGAATTTGAAAATGAAGTCCGATGCTTCCGAGCATGCGTCGACTTGATTCTGAGCATGCATGTTTTTTTTCTCCATCGGAGTTCCACACAGACGATCGGAATTCCCGATAGGATTTTTTTCCATCGGAAAAAAATAAAACATGTTCTATTACTAAACTCCAACTGAAAAAGAATCCAATGGGGCTCGGCCCACACACGATCGGAATGTCCGATGAAAAAATTCCGCCTTAACTTTTTTCATCGGAAAATCCGATCGTGTGTTCAAGGCATTAGTCTGGCCATCGGGCTCACCAATCTTTTTCAGCATAATCCATATGTGTTCCCTTTCCCCAATACATTTAAACTTTTCTGTGAAGCCTGAATTTAGGTCCCTAATAGGAAACTGACTGTATTTTTTTCTTGTACAGGCCGGGGAGAAAGAATGCAGTTCTATGTCTCTCGCCTCCTCCTGATGGTGACGCGGGCGGCCCTGCGGGTGTCAGGTGTTCTTTTCTGGATCCTAGTTTATGTCGCCTCTCTGTTGGCAGCAGCCTCCTACCTTCCTGATGCCCTGAGACTTATAGCCAGAAGACCATTCGGGGTATTTTACTGGAAGCAACGCAGGACTGCCCCGCCTTGTTTAACAAGCAGCAAGCATGGGCAGCATGGATACATCCGGATAAAGGTAAGAAATGTCATATTAAGATATGTGCACTTCTTAGGGGCTCCCCCTTTCCAATGTTTTTGTAGTAATTTTCACAGCTTCTCAGGGGATGCCCGAGAACTCTTCCAAATCTTGTCACCGCCCTCATCTCCTGGATTAGTTAGGTGTGACCCAGTGGCGTATCTAGGGTATGGCAGCCATGGCAAGTGCTATGGGCAGTGCCGGATTTGCTCTCCCAGCCGCCCCGAGGCCAGGTTCCGCGCAATGCACCCCCTCCCCTCCCCGCCAACCGAACCCTCCCCCCCCAAATCAACGCAGAATGGCAACCGGACGGCAGTGGTTCCACGGTTAGTTCAAATATTATTTTTCTTTTACTTTTTTTTTATCACTTTTTTTTATTTTGTAGCTTGTTGTTTACTTTTTTTTGTATAATTGTCTTATTATTTTTAATATTATTTTTCTTATTCTTTACTTTTTAATTACTTTTTTATTTTAATAATTTAATTATTATTTCTTATTTATTTATGTTTATAACTTTTTTTCATGCCGCCCCTCTGCACCCTGCCGCCCCGAGGCCCGGCCTTGGTGGCCTTGTGGGAAATCCGGGCCTGGCTATGGGCGCCATATGAAGGGGGCGCTGTCGAGTGGCTGGGCAGCAAGGCACTTACCAGGGTCTGAGGGTCTCTTCTTCCCTCCTCCTGAGCATAGTCAGGATCTCCTTTTCAGCACCTTTGCTGATGGACAATGGCAGCTCTATCCCTGATGCGTTCAGCCACAGCCCTCCCCTGTTCTCCCAGGCTCTCCCATTCCATCTGGTCGGATTGGCAGCGCACAAAGAAGAAGGAGGAACATCAGTTTCTCCCTCTCCTCTGTGAAAAACTGAGGCCTTAAAGCGGTTGTATACCCGCATTTTTTTTATTTTTTTACACCTGTAAGGCAAAAGCCATAATGAGCTAGTATGCACTGCATATTAGCTCATTATGAAATACTTACCTTAAAACGAGGTGTAGAGAACTTACCTGGTCCACGCCGAGCGAGATGTCATCTTGCCTGGCGTGTCTTCCGGGTATCGCCGCTCCAGCCAATCACAGCACTGGAGCGGCGATGACGTCAATCCTGCACATGCGCGCGTGAGATTTCATTTCAGCAAAGTCCGACGGCTGCCGGTCCTTTAGCCGAGGATCCCCCCTGCGCATGCGCCGCTGCAATCAGCGGCGCATTGCGAGGGGAATATTTCCTAAACCGTAGGATTTAGGTTTAGGAGATATTCTTTATTATTATAGACTTATCTGTAGGTAAAAGTGGTAGTAAAGACTTTACTACCACTTTAAGTGATGAAGATTTCATCACTTCCAGTATTGGTTCTGCATTTACCTGGCCTTGGAGGGCAGAGGAGGGATCAGGGGTCTAATAAACCCCAGATTTCTCCATAAAGAAGAGATGTCACTACCCAAGGTATTACAGGGGATGATAAATATCACTAGGTTTGTTAGCTGTTTTTTTTTTGTTAAGCTTATCTGAAAGATGGGTTTCAAATGTTTCGACAGGGGAGCAGTTTCAGTGCTTGCCATAGGCGCTATTTTCACTAGATACGGCTCTGGTGTGACCTGAACTCCATTCACTTTAGTGGGAAAGCCTCTCAACAGCTTGGCAATGTGGCCTTTAGGGAAGGCCTATACCAGTGATGGCGAATCTTGGCACCCCAGATGTTTTGGAACTACCGTACATTTCCCATGATGCTCAACTACACGGGTATCAGGGGAAATGTAGTTCCAAAACATCTGGGGTGCCGAGATTCGCCATCACTGGCCTAGACATATAAAGGTTCCTCTGTTCTTTTATATGTGATTGTAGGTTTGGTGGCATCCGCTAATGTTCTGCTCTTTGTACAGAATTCTGGGATACGCTTCCATTATGTGGCATCTGGAGAAAAAGGGAGCCCATTAATGCTGCTCCTCCACGGCTTCCCTGAAAACTGGTAATGTGATTTGGTCATTTTAGGTTTAATGTGTACATCTTTATGCTGATGTGCTTCTTATCATTGTATAAACACAGTGCATGAAAATTTGATAAAAGTGTTAAGATCATCCATAGCAGCTAATCATGTTGGAGCTGACATTTTCATAACTGGAGAACTGCACAATAATCTCCTTAACCGCTTCAATACTAGGCTTTTATACCACCTCCATACCGGGCCTATTCTGACACTTCTCTCCTACATGTAATAATCATCATTCTTTTGCTAGAAAATTACACAGTACCCCCAAACATTATATATGTTTTTTTTAGCAGACACCCTAGGGAATAAAATGACGGTCATTCCAAAGTTTTATCTTGCACGGTATTTACGCAATTATTTTTCAAACGCTTTTTTTTGTAAAAAAAATTGTTTTATGAATTAAAAAAATAACAAAACACTAAAGTTAGCCCAATTTTTTTGTATTATGTGAAAGATTATGTTACACCGAGTAAATAGAGACCCAACATGTCACGCTTTAATTATGCGCACACTCATGGAATGGCGCCAAACTTCGGTACTTAAAAATCTCCATAGGCAACGCTTTATTTATTTTTTACAGGTTACAGTTTAGATTTACAGAGGAGATCTAGTGCTAGATTAGTTGCTGGCACTCTAACGCACGCGGCGATACCTCACATGTGTGGTTTAAACGGCGTTTACATATGTCGGCGGGACTTGCGTGTGCGTTCGCTTCTGCACGCGAGCTATCGGGGACAGGGGCGTTTTCATTTTTTTTTTATCTTTTATTATTTTTTTTAACTTATATTTTATTTATTTTTACACTTTTTTTCATTTTTTTTTTTTTTTCCACTTTTATTCCTATTACAAGGAATGTAAACATCCCTTGTAATAGGAAATGTGTGTGACAGGTCCTCTTTATGGAGAGATGTGGGGTCAATAAGACCTCACATCTCACCTCCAGGCTGGAAACCATGAGATCGGTGAAAAAAAATTCACCGATCTCATGAATGGTGATTTACAGCCGCAATCACGGCTTTGTTTACATACGGGGACCCGGGCGTGACGTCATCAGATCGCGCCCGGGTCCTCCGACGGTCATAGAGATGACTGGTGACCATCTGGTCACCAGTCATCTCTATGCTTCCTGCCGCCGCCGACGATTCGTTCTCCGGGCCCCCGAAGGTACAGATAAGCCCGGAGAAGCACCGGATGGCGGCGGGAGGGGGGGGATGTCCCCTCCCGCGGCCTGTAAGAACGATCAAGCGGCGGAACCGCCGCTATGATCGTTCTTACTTTGTGCAGAATCGCCGGCTGAAGAGATGGATATCTGGATGATGCCTCTGGCTGCAGGCATCGTCCAGATATTCGCCTGCAATACCCAGGCCGTCAATTGACGGCCACTTAGGATGGTAAATCCCATCCCAGGCCGTCAATTGTCTATGGCTGGGTATTGAAGTGGTTAACCACTTGCTTACTGGGCACATATACCCCCTTCCTGCCCAGGCAAAATTTCAGCTTTCAGCACTGCGTCGCTTTAAATTAAAATTGCGCGGTCGTGCGACGTGCCTTACAAACAAAATTGACGTCCTTTTTTTCCCCACAAATAGAGCTTTCTTTTGGTGGTATTTGATCGCCTCTGCGTTTTTTTTTTTTTTTTTTTTTTGCACTATAAACAAAAAAGAGCGACAATTTTGAAAAAAAACACAGAATATGTTTTACTTTTTGCTATAATAAAAATCCAATTTTTTTAAAAAATATATTTATTTTTCTCAGTTTAGGCCGATATGTATTCTACATATTTTTGGTAAAAAAAACAATTGCAATAAGCGTATAGTAATTGGTTTGCGCAAAGGTTATAGTGGCTAGGAAATAAGGGATAAAATTCTGAAATTTTTTTTTTTTTACTAGTAATACGGCGATCTGCGAATTTTGTCAGGACTGCGATATTGCGACGGACACATCGGACACTTTTGACACATTTTTGGGACCATTTACATTTATACAGCGATCAGTGCTATAAAAACGCACTAATTACTGTATAAATGTGACTGGCAGTGAAGGGGTTAACACTAGGGGGTGAGGAAGGGGTTAAATGTGAGTCCTGGGTGTGTTCTAACTGTGTGGGGGGAGGGGGGTGACTGGGGGAGGTGACCGATGCTGTCTCCTTATATACAAGAGAAACAGCATCTGTCTCCTCTCACTGACAGGACGTGGAGCTCTGTGTTTACACACAGAGCTCCACGTCCCTGCTCTAAAACTGCCGATCAGCGGGTACCTGGCGGACATCGCGACCGCCAGGCACGCGCATCGGCATCTCGGGGACGCGCCGGGTGTGCGCGCCCCCCAGTGGCCGGAGAAAGCGATGCCGTCAATTGACGTCATCTTGGATATTCAGATCCCCTAAGCTGCCGTCAATTGACAATATGCGGGGCTGCAAGTGGTTAAAGAGGAAGTAACCCCCCCCCCCCCCGAAACAGGGAAAAAACTAGGGCTGTTACTGATCAAATTTTTGTGTTCGATTAATCAGGGTTTTTTTTGATCGATTAATCGACTAATTTTGATTAATTATAACGCACATACAGATCCAACTACATTTAGCTGATCTCCTTGCAGGCTGATTCCCAGTGCAGCTACCAACCACTGGAAAAATTGATAGCAGGATACAAAAAACACACAAAGGCAGCGCTCGATGGGAATAGTACCTACATAAACTGTAAAAATGGTGCGAGTAATACCAAACGGTACCAAAACCAGTCATAAAAACATGTAGCCAAGTATGATACTGGTATAAAAATGTGTACAACAATACCACTGCTGAATCCAGATGAGGAGGGGTTAACATCAGTCCGTCGGCATGTAGAAGTCCCATGAAGGGAACTATCACAACCCCCAGTGGATGGCTGTAGAATCCCAGGGTGATAGAGGGAAGTGTAAAAGCCCTTGCGTGTGGCAGATAGTAAGGTCCCACCGGCATGCAGATATGAAGGCACAGCAAAGGAGCCCTTCAGATGGACACGGAAACCCCCGCCGGTGTCCATGACGTTACCGGATCTCCAACAGAACTCCCTGAAGGCCCAGAAGCCGATCAAAAAGATTTTGATCAATCAAAAAAATTAAAGATTAATCAATCAATTAAAAGTTAATTTGCACAGCCCTAGAAAAAACGAATCCTGGAAGAGAAATGCATACTAGCTCATTATGTGGCACTTACCTGAAATCGAAGCCCCCGTAGTGCTCCTCGGCCACCGCCATGTCCCCTCACAGATTCTTCCTGTTTTTGCCGCTCCGGCGCTGTACTTGGCCGTAGCGGTGATGACGTCCCTCCCGGCAGATCAACCAAAATAAGGCTATTCAGAAAAACGACGCCTGTCATTATTGCAAATGGTTTAGGAGATATTTCTTGCACCTACAGGTAAGCCCTAATCTAGGCTTACCTGTAGGTGCAAGTTGTGTGGTTGAGTTTACAACCACTTTAATAAATAAAGAAACAATATACAGTAGTACCTTGGATTACGAGCATAATTTGTTCCAGAAGCATGCTTGTAATCTAAAGCACTATATCAAAGCGAGTTTCCCCATAGGAATCAATGGAAACAGATAATTTGTTCCAGTGTCACTGCTAGTGTATGCAGTACCGCATGTGGCCAGAGGAGGGGGGCGCCAAAGACAATTTGAAACGCTCAGAGATACTCAGGAAGCGCCTCTGGCCACGTGCGGTACTACACACCTCAGAGGCTTGAATCCTGTTCGTCTTGCGAGACAACGCTCGCAAATCGAATCAGGATTTAAAAAAAAAAAAACAGTTCGTATTGCGAAACGCTCGTAAACTGCGGTACTCGCAATCCAAGGTTTTACTGTATCTGCAATACCGTCATAAATTGCCTTGAAATGTATAATGTGCCTTGACTCAATGTAATATAAATAAAATAATTAGTACCCTGGTGCAATAGTAACTTTGACTAGTTTGCAGAGATTCCTAGGAGCCATAAAACCCATGACACTTTATTTTGCATGCTTTTAACTTTAGCTACGAAATCAAGATTTTTACCTGCACCTTTCCAATCTCCCATGCTGTCATGTTGGCTCTAACCAATCAAAGTGATTGGCCAATAGCAGGCTGGAGGGCCAAAACTTCACCCTTATAGCTGAAATAAAAAATTACATATTACAGCACTCTGGGCTTTGAATTAGGCAGACACTATATAAAGAAGCTAATGTATATTATGGCTTACCTGTAGCTAACAAGGATATCGCCTAAACCTGCACGGTATAGGAGATATTCCTGTATTTGCATGTGCCGACGTCATGCGACACATGCACACTTAAGCCAACTGAAGCAATGGCACTATGTGCCGCTGCTTCAGTTGTACTGTGCCATTCCCACACACATGCTAATCACAGTGCCGGAGCCGCGATACATGGAAGTCCCTGCGGGACAACATGACTACGGTCGGAAGGGGAGATGTGGACGGCTGCAGGGACTTCGATCGGAGGTAAGTACTACATAATGAGCTAGCATGCCATGCGTAGTAGCTCATTATGCCTTTGTCTTGCAGGGTCTTTTTTTTTGAGGAGGGTTTACTTCCTCTTTAAAGTGGAGTTCCACCCACTCCCCCCCCTCCCCTAAAAATCCTAAAATAAATAAAAACATTTTTTTTTTACTCACCTGAAAGAGCGGTTGCTATGCGTTAGTAGCTCTTCTGCCTCTACTTCCACCGTGGAGGATCTTCAGGCTCTTCCTACGTCGCCGTGTCTTGTTGTGAATGAGCCGCGCTGCCTTCTGGGAACTGTGTGTATCCCAGGACGCAGCCACCCATTCACAAAGCGTCGTGCGAGTCGCGCATGCGCAGTAGGAAATGGGCAGTGAAGCCGTAAGGCTTCACTACCTGTTTCCCTTAGTAAGGATGGAGACGCCAGGACCGAGGGATCGCCATCAGGGGACCGACATCGTGGGCAGCTAGGACAGGTAAGTGTCCTTATTAAAAGTCAGCAGCTACACTGTTAGTAGCTGCTGTCTGTTAAAAAAACTAAAAATCGCAGGTAGAATCCCGCTTTAAGGGACTTCGCACTTACCATGAGATGCTCTTGTGTAAAATTTGTTTCTGTAAAAAATTTCAAGTACTTTTTATGGCTCTTGTTACCTTTCACTTACTTGTAGGACTTTTTCCTTGGCAGGTACTCCTGGCGGTACCAGCTGGATGAGTTCTCCCGGGGATACAGGGTGGTCGCGGTTGACCTCAGAGGGTTTGGAGGCTCAGATGCACCTTCTGAACTGCTCGATTACAAAATGGAGACTCTTCTGCAGGATGTTAAAGATCTCATTACAGGATTTGGTGAGGATTGTGTGTGTGCCTTAAAAAAGTAGGTATGTACGCCTGGTTCACACCCATGCAGTTGGTTTTTGATCAGTTTTTGTGGTGCATTAAATGCATAGGTGTGAACCAGGCCGTAATGTGCTATGCCCGTGTGCTGTAGTAAGTTGCTACTTTCCTCTCTCCTGCAGGTTACTCGAGCTGTGTTCTAGTTGGTCATGACTGGGGGGGCACCTTGGCGTGGACATTCGCAGTCCGTCACCACAACATGGTCTCTCGTCTCATTGTTATGAATGCACCTCATCCTTCGGCCTTTCATGGTGAGTCATTTTTAAAGTCCAAACTCTCTATAATAGCCTTAGTTTTGTCCCGCGTTAAAATACGTTCATACCTCTTTTTACCACAAGATGGTGGTGTGGAGCTGTGTGTGTACTGTCTATTGGCTTCATGTCTAATAAACAGAGAAAAGGTGGAAACGTAGCCAGAAACTATTGCTTGCTTGAAAGCAGGGATAGGCAACCTGAGGCCCTCCAGCTGTTGCAGAATTACAAGTCCCATCATGCCTTTGGGAGTAATTGTAAATGCCAGCCTTGCAATGCCTAATGGGAAATGTAGTTCCACAACAGTTGGAGGGCCCCTGGTTGCCTACCCCCGCTTTAACCACTTAAGACCCGGACCTTTAGGCAGCTAAAGGAACCGGCCAGGTTTTGCGTTTTCGGCACTGCGTCGCTTTAACAGACAATTGCGAGGTCGCGCGCCGTGGCTCCCAAACAAAATTGGCGTCCTTTTTTCCCCACAAATAGAGCTTTCTTTTGGTGGTATTTGATCACCTCTGCGGTTTTTATTTTCTGCACTATAAACAAAAATAGAGCGACAATTTTGAAAAAAAATTCAATATTTTTTCCTTTTTGCTCTAATACATTTTCCCCAAAGATATATATAAAAAAAAAAAAAATTTCCTCAGTTTAGGCCGATACGTATTCTTCTACCGATTTTTGGTAAAAAAAAAATCGCAATAAGCGTTTATCGATTGGTTTGCGCAAAATGTATAGTGTTTACAAAATAGGGGATAGTTTTATTGCATTTTTATTAATTTCTTTTTTTTTTTACTACTAATGGCGGCGATCAGCTATTTTTTTCGTGACTGCGACATTATGCGGACAATTTTTGGGACCATTGTCATTTTCACAGCAAAAAAATGCATTTAAATGCATTGTTTATTGTGAAAATGATAGTGCAGTTTGGGAGTTAACCACAAGGGGGCGCTGAAGGGGTTATGTGTGACCTAATGTGTGTTTACAACTGTAGAGGGGTGTGGCTGTAGGTGTGACGTCATCAATTGTGTATCCCTATAAAAGAGATCACACGATTGATGACGCCGCCACAGTGAAGAACAGGCTCTCCCCGTTTTTCAGCTCCGGGGACCGATCGCGGGACTCCAGCGGCGATCGGGTCCGCCAGTCCCGGTCCGGAGCTTCGGACCGGGTCACGGTAGCGCACCTGTCAGCTTGTAGTTCCTGTGGCACTGTGGAGCGCTGTGGTAGTTAATTGTCTTCTCCCTGTCAGTGTATCTGCCTGCCCGTACGGGATGTATGGGTACACAGATATACTGACAGATCTAAAGGAGACCTGCAATCTTTGATTGCTGGTGCAATGCTTTACAGGCTCCAAAAGAAACAAATTGTAAATGCAAATTTTTTTTAACCTGCTAAAAAATATGCATTTTTTTTTCTAAAAGGTGAATGTATTCTTTAATTTTTTAAATGTACATGGATAGAATAGACACTTGGCTTCCGTTTCTTTGAAGTGCAATATTCTTATTATCCTTTTATTTATTTGTTTAGCTCCATCATATTCTTTAAATCATTAACGTGGAAAGAACAGCAAACAGAAAATATTAACAATATAAACAGTGCAACATAAAAGCAAACATGTATGAAGTAACAGCATAACTAAGAATGAGCTCAGGCGTGTTCACAACCTCACATGCCCCAGCCCGCCAGGAAGCTGGCATTGGGCAGCGCTAATCACAGGCAGTGAGAAATTTCCTGACCCACGGCTGCAAAGATCAGGAAATGTCTCACTGCCTTTAACCCCTTAACGCCCGCCGCATGTAGATATACGTCTACACAAGGGCACGTTAAGGCAGATGGACGTAAATTTACGTCCCTGCATTTGCGCGGGTCGGGGGTCCGAACGGGACCCCCCCGCTACATGCGGCGGTCGGAAACCCGCGGGGAGCGATCCGGGACGAGAGCGCGGCTATTTGTTTCTAGCCGCCCGCTCGCGCTTGCTCCCCGGAGCTGAAGAACGTATGTAAACACAGCTTCCCCATGCTTCACTGTGGCGGCTGCATCGATCGAGTGATCCCTTTTATAGGGAGACTCGATCGATGACATCATACCTACAGCCACACCCCCCTACAGTTGTAAACACACACAGGGAACACACAAATCCTACAGCGCCCCCTGTGGTTAACTCCCAAACTGCAACTGTCATTTTCACAATAAACAATGCATTTTAAATGCATTTTCTGCTGTGAAAATGACAATGGTCCCAAAAATGTGTCAAAATTGTCCGAAGTGTCCGTCATAATGTCGCAGTCACAAAAAAAAAACGCTGATCGGCGCCATTAGTAGTAAAAAAAAAAAAATAATAATAAAAATGCAATAAACTATCCCCTATTTTGTAAACGCTATAAATTTTGCGCAAACCAAACGATAAATGCTTATTGCGATTTTTTTAACCAAAAATAGGTAGAAAAATATGTATCGGCCTAAACTGAGGAAAAAAATCTATTTTATATATGTTTTTGGGGGATATTTATTATAGCAAAAAGTAAAAAATATTGCATTTTTTTCAAAATTGTCGCTCTCTTTTTGTTTATAGCGCAGAGGTGATCAAATACCACCAAAAGAAAGCTCTATTTGTGGGGAAAAAAGGACGCCAATTTTGTTTGTTGGCCACGTCGCACGACCGCGCAATTGTCTGTTAAAGCGACGCAGTCCTGAATTGTAAAAACGCCTTTGGGCATTTAGCAGCATATTGGTCCGGGGCTTAAGTGGTTAATTAACGCTGCACAGTGTCTTTCCATCTATTAAATCTTCTGCCCTTGTTGTTTTTAACTTTGGACAGTAAAACATTTTTTTTCTGCCAGTAAATACCTTATACAGTCCACTTCCTGTTTCTTGCCTGGTCATTAGCCTAGGCCTATGGCATCATGCACAGCTCTATCTCTCACTCTCATGAGAGTTTACCAGGAAGTGAGGGGGGGATGAGTCATAAGAGGGCCAATGCAGAGTTGAAGGTGTGTCTGTGTAAATCCAGGAAGTGAACAGGCAGCAGCTTCAGTTGCCCACAGTTAAAATGGATGCAGCCAGAATCACTAGACAGGGGTGTCAAGCACAAGGGCCGCGGGCCGAATGCGGCCCTCCAAGCCATTTCATGTGGCCCTCGCCCTCCTCTGGTCCTCAAAACCCTTGCTTTCAAGCAATGCATCCAGCTTCTTCCCAGCAGCAGCTGAAGGAAAGGGGGGTACACTGTGATGTAAGGGAGAGTGGGTGACTCAACGTCTGATAGTGGGGTGGCATTTAACATCTAATGTAAGGGGAGGGGATGTGCTGGACATCTAGCCTTACAGATACAACCGGCCCTTTTGAGGGCAATTGTAATGCTGATGGGGCCCACAATGAAATTGAGTTTGACACCCCTGCACTAGAGGGTGATTTCTGCAGCATATTTGGCAAGTACAGAATCACAGTATATATATAAAATATGCAAAGTGGTTGGAGGGAAGCTTCAAAACTGCAAAGATGTTTTTTATTACAAATTATGTGAGCAGACTGCAGTTCCTCTTTAAGCATATCTAGCTGCAAGGAATAAAATAAAAGAACATAAATACGGGAACCAAACAAAGTGAGAAGCAATCACTATAAATGAAGGGGACCCCCCAGGTCATCAGAATTAGTGTTGGAAGATTTGTCCTCTGTTACTTTTCTGGGGACAATCCCAAATTTTTCATTTTCTTTTTCCTTTTAACTTTCAATGATAATGGTAAACAGGACAAATAGAGAGGATTAATCTTCCTAACAGGCACAGACAGCAATAAAAACTGCCAGGGGTTCCAATCCCTCTCCACTCTATCCAAAACTAAAATGTTTAGGCCTTAGTTATACTTTAGGGTCTTAGGAAGGAGGTAGTTGTCCTTATCAAATGACATAAAAATATAACATGCACTCACCAGCCTAGAGTGCAGATGTTATTCATCCCCAAGGTGGTTGATTTACTAAAACTGCTGACTGCAAAATTAAACAAGCTGCCAGCAGGCTTTGAACGAGCTTCAAGTAGTACTAAAGCTTATTAAACCTGTTAAAAGTTTGTGTAAAGTGACAGTCAACACTCCCATTAGGATCTGTGGATAAAGTGGTATTAAGCCCTCCACATTTTTTAGCTTAAAGGATATCTAAAGGTTAGTTTTAAAAAATAAACAAACACGTCATGTTTGCCTTCTCTGTGCAGTTGATCCTCCTCTTCTGGGTCCCTCCACGAGTCTCCTGGCTCCTCCTCTTCTCGTGTGCCCCGTTGGAGAGCCTCTCTCTCTCGGGGGGATTCGTGCGGGCATGCTCCCGTGTCCTGCTGCTGCGTCCATTGACACAGACCACAGGACTGTGACCCACCCCCCCTGCCCTGCCATCATTGGATTTTATTGAGTTGTAAAGGTTTGTTTTATTTCACCTTAATGCGTCCTATGCATTAAGGTGAAAAAAAAAACTGGCAATGACGGCCCCCCCAGCCCCCCCTTTTTACTTACCTGAGCCCGGTTAACTTCTGCGCTCGCCCCCCAACATCCTCTTCTCCACTCAGTCTGGCCATAGATTTGCTTGATCGGATGGATTGATAGCAGTGCAGCCATTGGCTCGCACTGCTGTCAATCACATCCAATGATGCGGGGGGCGGGGCCGAGTGATACAGTCTGCGGCTATAGCCACCGGCTGAATCACAGGAGCGCTCATGCAAGAACTAACCCCCATGGGAGAGAGCTGCACAGTGGAGGTAAGTAGAACATGTTTGTTTTTGTTTTTTTAAACGGGAACCTTTAGTGTCCCTTTTAGGGGTGCAACGGATCGTCACCGATCCGTGATCCGAACGGGTCACCCCATGATCCGCGGAGCGCTCCGGAGCATAGGAAAGTCCCCGGCTTCGGCCTAGCTCCGGAGCGGCGGCCATCTTGCTCCACCCAATGTGCTTGCCAGTGCCCAGAGCACAGCGTGACACGCCTCCCCGCCTCAGCACGTTGACTTCTGTAGTCAGCGCGCTGAGGAGGGGAGCCGTGTCACGCTGTGCTCAGGGCTCTGGCAAGCACACTGGATGGATGGAGCAAGATGGGACTTAACTACATTCTTATTCTAAAAAGGCAAGTAAGTTGACAACACTTGGCACAGTGTCATGATCATTTAGTTAAATACAAGCACAAAATTCAAAGCACATCCCTGGCTTCCTTCCACAGGCTTGCACTAGATCAACAAATGGTATGATTTTGGATGATAATAGTGCACCTTTCCTCCAATCTTTTGTAGGCAAACTTTTTTTTTTTTAATATCCTTTTATTTAATTTGCCATCGTTTTTGGCAATAAGTGCAGGGAATGTTTGATACCATTTATGGAGATCAAAGCTTATACGGTGTGGTCATTTTAAGGAGATTACTTTTCTTTATTGCTGATCCGAAAAACGATCCGATCCGTGACTCCTGATCCGAGGATCGATCCGATCCGTGAGTTTTTTGATCCGTTGCACCCCTAGTCCCTTTTAAGGTGAAAAACCTTAAGGGTTTACAACCCCTTTAACAGACTGAGCACAATAAAATAAACCTTCCCCATTAAACTATTTGTTACAATTTGCAGTTTTCAATTTTCAGTGCTGCTTCCCCGAACTTCCACTCTTCATAGGAACGAGTTAACAATCAATAATACAGTCTTGAGCCAGTCTGTTAGCTTTAAGAGAGGAGGGGAGGAGAGGAGTAGGAGAGTGACTTGCCATCATAGAGCATGGGGCTGTGTGTTTCTGTTGATGCACATAGTGTAGGGAAACACAACTCTAGTCCCTGCATGCAAGTGTGACTCCATAGGATACTACAAGAGAAAGGGTCCACCCTGAAGTCACGGCACCAGCTTTAACAGGAAGATTGGCAAGGATTAAAAGATAAAGAAGCTTGATACCCAGTATGTGATTAAATCATATGCTGAAATTGCTTTAAAATTTGAGGGTTTAAAATTACTGTCACCCCCCCCCCCCCCCCAAACTGGAGCCACACACTACTTTTAAAGGATTCAACAAAGCTTGCGGAATGCTTTTTTCAAGCTTGTTGTACACAAAGCTCTTTAACAAACCTAAACCCGTTGTGGACAAGGCCTAAGGCCCCATTCACACCTGAGCATAAGGTTTTCAGGCAGAAAGTCACGTTTTTTTGCAGCGTTTTTTACCACGTTTTTGTCACGATTTTGTACAGGTCAAAGGGTAACCAATGTAAAAAGCAGAAAAACTGAAAAATCTGCCTAAAAAAAAAGTCCCAGAAATTGTTTGAGCTTCTGGCTTCAGGCGTTTTGTAGTGGAGATGTGAACCATCTCCATAGAGAATAATTGATTTTTTCCCCTCCAGCATTTTGTAGCTTCAAGCTACAAAACACTCAGGTGTGAATGGGGTCTAAGGGATCCTAAAGAATATGTCAGTGACTCGAGGAAATGTGAATAATAAATAACCAAGAAGAAAGAGTGGGAGGAAGTTAATAAATGAGGGTTGGGTGGATAAAAAGGTAATCTAAGGTGACTGGTGAATATAACAGGATTCACTAATGAGGTGTGATTCAGGGAGCTTTTAACCACTTCCATACCGAGCCTATTTCTTGATCGTACATCACGGGACACAGAGCGCATAGTCATTACATATGGGTTATATGGAGTACCTTCAGGTGTGGACACTGGTGTAATCAACTTCACAGGAAGTTCCTCCCTATATAACCCCCTCCCACTGAGAGTGCTTTAGTTTTTTCCGCCAGTGTCTTAGGTGTTGGTCACGTCTAGCTGTCCCTCGGAGGTCTCGGGACCCAGGATAGCTAGCCGGATCCGTCCGAAGTGCTTCAGAGCCAAGATGTACGGTACCCGGGCCCTGCTGGAGTGGGGTTGTGCCTATAATGCCTCTCCTTGGAGGGCTGGATTCTGGGCTCCAGTGCCTTAGTCTCTTCCAAGAACTAAACGCTACTGATGCCAGGATGCTATATAGGTCCAGGGGTGTGGGTTCCTTAACACAGGACCCCGGTCCCTGAAGGTCCAAGACAATACCCACGGAGATGGGGGAAGGCTGGGCCTCTTGCATTTTGCAATACCCTGCGGCGTGGAGCAGGTAAGAGGGAACCTGCGGGACTTGGTTCGACAGTAGGTATCCCCCTGGGGGTTCTGGGTTGGCTAACAGTATGCTTGTGCATCAGCCACTATCTCCACTATGTCTGTTGAGGCAGGATGGGATTATAATGTTTACCCAGATAATATGTAAATATATGTATACTTGTGTAAGTTATATATTTGCTACTCACCCCAGGTCTGCCTGTTAACACTGATACTGCAACCCCACATGTTTTAAAGAGGAAATTGCTGGTAAAAAACTCCTGTTTCTTAGGAAGCCCATGGGGACAGCTTCCTCGCTGTGTGTGCACTACAATAAGATTAGTGCTTACCTGGTGTCTGTTGGTGCTGCATAACGCTGGTTCCTCTGCTCTGCTTCCTCCATGTGGGTTCAGCGTGGTGCGCGCGATCATGCGCGCGATCGTGCGCGCGTGTGTGCGCGCGCATACGCGCGCGCGTGCACGCCGCCTTTTATAGCGTCGGCGTGCGTCGGGGGGGCGGGCCAGCAGCGTCAGGGTCTGTATAAAGGAAAAACTTTTTCTCTGGCTGGTCTTTTCCCTCCTGGAGGCAGAGGAAGAAAGGATACAGAGCGTGCAGCTGGGTCTTTTGGCCACACAGGGACACCTAGTGGCGGTTTTGTGGATCTTCAGGTCTAGGACTTAGGTCCACTATTGACCAGAAAAAAAAAAAAAAAAAAAAAGTTTTTTTGCAAAAAGGGACTCAGCCTTAGATCCAGCAGTATCTGAGTCTACCTTGGACTCCGGCTAACGGGCATTGGTGTGTCAATACTCACAGGCTTCCTCGGTATTGTCACCTCCCAGGCGGGTAAAAAATTTTTGGAAAAAAAAAAAAAAAAAAAAAGAGAAATATAAAAGAAAAAGAGAGAAATTAGTTCTTTTTCATTTTTCTCATACCTGCCCTCATATTGGTTATTCCTAGCTACAACAGTCAGGTGTTGGCTATAGGGGTGACCCAAGGTTGTACAATGGCTCCAAAGGGATCTGGACCAGCCAAGGCTGCTAAAGGTACCAAAAAGCAAAAGGGGTCTCCATCGGGGTCAGAGGATTTGGGCCAGGCTTCTACGGCCCCACCCTCGCCAGTCAGGACACCGAGTGGCATAGTACAAGAGCCATTGGGGGTGCTGGGGGCAGAGGCGGCCCCCGATCC
The DNA here is from genome assembly GCA_029574335.1 of Rana kukunoris. Classification (NCBI taxonomy): domain Eukaryota; kingdom Metazoa; phylum Chordata; class Amphibia; order Anura; family Ranidae; genus Rana; species Rana kukunoris. The sequence continues at coordinate 483,991,664 of CM056051.1, read as the reverse complement.
ACCCATTCCCGTTTACGTGACGGAAGAAATGCTAGCAGCCACCATGTGTGGGCTAGAGAAAAGGTTAACTGCGTTGTTTTCCCGTCCTTGCCCAAGTAGCAAGCGGGCTAGATCCCCCTCACCCAGTGTGGGGTTTTCAGATGCGGAGGTCTCCTCTTCAGAGGAACGGGACCCACAAGGGGATCAGGCAGACCCAAGTCCCGACGGTTCAGACAGGGAAAATTCCACTATAGATGAATATTTTTCGGCCTCTCAAGCGGAGGGCCTGTGGATCCAGTCTTTGACAGATATGGTTCGCACTGCCTTTAAACTTCCAGTGCCAGAACTAGTAGCCCCGGAGGTATCCTCATTGGGTTCTTTAAAGGCCCCATTAACTGGTGCATCTTTTCCAATGCACCCCCTTCTGCGGAACGTGATTTACCAAGATTGGGCTCGACCTGATAGAATCTTTGTCTCCCCACAAGGGGATCAGGCAGACCCAAGTCCCGACGGTTCAGACAGGGAAAATTCCACTATAGATGAATATTTTTCGGCCTCTCAAGCAGAGGGCCTGTGGATCCAGTCTTTGACAGATATGGTTCGCACTGCCTTTAAACTTCCAGTGCCAGAACTAGTAGCCCCGGAGGTATCCTCATTGGGTTCTTTAAAGGCCCCATTAACTGGTGCATCTTTTCCAATGCACCCCCTTCTGCGGAACGTGATTTACCAAGATTGGGCTCGACCTGATAGAATCTTTGTCCCTCCTAAAAGATTCTCTATTCTCTACCCTATGGAAGAGGAATATGTAAAGAAATGGGCTCTCCCTACAGTGGACGCAGCCATTTCCTGCGTGAATAAATCCCTGACTTGTCCGGTTGAAAATGTCCATATGTTCAAGGATCCGGTCGACAAGAAATTCGAGACACTACTGAAAGCAGCTTTTACCTCAGTAGGTGCCATGGTTCAGCCAGCAGTAGCAGCCATTGGTGTTTGTCAGGCCTTGAAGGATCAGGCAAAGCATATATTGAAGGACATGCCGGCTCAGCATACTCATGAATTAGCAGAATTCCCTAGGGCTCTCTGCTTTGCAGTAGATGCTATTAAGGACTCCATCCAACAGGCATCTCGTTTATCTCTACTGATGGTTCACATGCGTCGTCTTTTGTGGCTAAAGAACTGGTCAGCAGAGGCACCCTGCAAAAAGCTTCTAGCAGGGTTTCCCTTTCATGGGGGAAGACTATTCGGGGAAGACCTAGATAAATATATCCACACCATATCAAGTGGAAAAAGTACTTCCTTACCGGTCAAGAAAAGACCGCGTGGGCCCACGTTTAAACGACAGGCCATTGCAGGCTCGGCCCCTTCGACTTCCCGTCAGTATCGACGGCCTCCCGGGCGTTCAGCAGTTAATAGCCGCCCACAGGGACAAGCCGCGGCAAACAAGAGGCCCTGGTCTCGCAAGCCGGCTAAACCAGTCATCAAATCAGATTCATGAAGGGGCGCCCCCACTCTCTTGGGTGGGGGGAAGACTTCAGTTTTTCTCCGAAGTCTGGAAGGCCAGAATTCCCGACTCTTGGGTTCGGTCCGTAGTAGCCTCAGGCTACAAACTAGAGTTTCGAGAAATCCCCCCTCCTCATTTTCAGGGGTCAAGTCTTCCAAGCGACCCGTTAAAGAGGGCCTCTCTCGTAAAGGCGTTGGATCGCCTCTTGCTCCAAGGAGTAATTGTAGAAGTACCAACCCAAGAAAGGGGTCTGGGATTCTACTCCAACCTTTTTGTTATACCAAAACCCAATGGCGACGTCAGGCCTATATTAGACCTCAAACGCCTAAATCGCTTTCTAAGGATTCAGACCTTCCGTATGGACTCCATACGTTCAGTGACAACCAGCCTGCATCAGGGCGACTTCCTAGCATCTATAGACATAAAGGATGCATATCTGCATGTGCCGATTTACCCAGCACATCACAAGTTTCTTCGTTTTACGATAAACCAAAGTCATTACCAGTTCGTAGCCCTCCCTTTCGGGTTGGCAACAGCTCCACGGGTATTCACAAAGGTGTTAGCCCCGATACTAGCCGTCCTAAGGACAGAAGGCATCTTGGTCCTAGCATACCTGGACGATCTCCTGGTTATCGACAGTTCAGCTTCCAACCTCAATCATGCAGTAGTCCGCACAGTGCGGCATCTAGAAGAGTTCGGGTGGATTGTGAACCAAGAAAAATCAAGGTTACATCCCACAAGACAGTTGGAATATCTAGGCTTTCGGTTAGATACAGAATGCCAGAGGGTATTTTTACCTCAAGAGAAGATCAGGTCGTTGATTCAAACGATTCAAATAGTCTTAGGCAAAAAGAAGCCGACTATTCGCCTATGCATGCGACTGCTGGGGAAGATGGTGGCCGCCTTCGAAGCAGCGCCCTACGCCCAGATCCATACCAGAATTCTGCAAGCAGCTATTCTCTCTGCTTGGAACAAGTCCATACAGGCATTAGACCGTCCATTAGTTCTTTCTCCAGAAGTCAGGCACAGCCTGTACTGGTGGCTGATCCCTCAAAAATTATCAAAAGGGAAAACCTTTTGCCCCATCTCGTGGAAAATAGTAACCACAGATGCCAGCCTAACAGGTTGGGGGGCAATCTTAGGAAAACGGACCCAGCAGGGACAGTGGTCAGAGGCAGAAAGTCTGCTTCCCATCAATGTCCTAGAGATCAGAGCTGTTCGGTTGGCCCTGGTCGCCTGGACTCTCCCCCTGCAGGGTCTGCCAGTAAGGATACAGTCCGACAATGCCACGGCGGTGGCATACATAAACCACCAGGGGGGCACAAAGAGCCTGGCGGCTCAAAGGGAAGTAAACCTAATTTTTGCATGGGCCGAAGCCCATGTACCCTGCATCTCAGCAGTGTTCATCCCAGGGATAGACAATTCTCAAGCAGATTTTTTGAGTCGTCAACAGTTACTCCCGGGAGAGTGGTCTCTTCACCCCCAGGTATTCCAAGAGATTTGCCAAAGATTCGGAGTTCCCGATGTGGACATCATGGCAACAAGATTCAACAAGAAATTGGACAAATTTGTATCCCGAGCCAGGGACCCCTCGGCCTACGGGACCGATGCGTTGGTTTGCCCCTGGCACCAGTTTTCTCTCCTGTATGCGTTCCCTCCACTACAGATGATTCCCCGCCTTCTACGAAGGATCAGGGTGGAGCGCAGGCCGGTGATCCTGGTGGCCCCAGCCTGGCCCAGAAGGGCTTGGTACGCACTCATCGTGAGGATGTCAGTAAGGGCACCGTGGCCACTCCCCCTGCGCCCAGATCTGCTGTCTCAGGGCCCGATCTACCACCCTGCTTCACAGCAGCTAAATTTGATGGCTTGGCGGCTGAATCTCTAATTCTTAAGGGCAGAGGCCTCTCTGCCCAAGTCATATCTACGTTAATTCAAGCTAGAAAGCCAGTCTCTAGAAATATCTATTACAGAGTCTGGAGAACCTATGTGGAATGGTGCGAGTCTCAAGGAGGGCATCCTCGCAAGTTTTTTATTGACAGGATCTTGCGATTCCTCCAGGTTGGCGTTGACAAGTGGTTGGCTCTTAGTACTCTAAAGGGGCAGGTGTCTGCCTTATCGATATGGTTTCAGAGGCCTTTGGCCACACATTCGCTTGTAAAAACCTTTTTGCAGGGGGTCTTGCATGTAAATCCCCCTATTAGAGCTCCCCTCTGCCCCTGGAATTTAAATCTGGTCTTGTCAGCTTTACAAAAGCAGCCGTTTGAACCTCTGACAGAAATCCCTCTTGTGCTGCTAACCCGAAAGTTGGTTTTCTTGGTGGCTATGGCTTCGGCCAGAAGGGTCTCCGAGCTGGCAGCCTTGTCTTGCAGGGAACCGTACCTTATTCTGCATAAGGACAGAGTGGTTCTGCGGCCCCAGCCTTCTTTCCTTCCTAAGGTCATATCCAGTTTTCACTTGAATCAGGACCTAGTCCTACCATCCTTCTTTCCTACTCCCCAGTCCAGAGAGGAAAGATTGCTTCATACTTTGGATGTGGTCCGAGCTATGAGAGTTTATCTCAAGGCTACAGAAAAGATTAGGAAAACAGATGTGCTTTTCATTCTTCCGGATGGCCCCAAGAAGGGTCAGCCGGCTGCCAAGTCTTCCTTGGCTAGGTGGATTAAGCAGCTGATTTTTCAGGCCTATGGTCTGAAGCGCGTTCCACCGCCCTTATCAGTTAAGGCCCATTCTACGAGGGCCATGAGTGCCTCTTGGGCGGCACACCATCAGATCTCTATGGCACAGGTTTGCAAAGCGGCAACCTGGTCTTCCGTACATACGTTTACTAAATTTTATAAGTTGGACGTCACAAAGGCTGCGGACGCAGCATTTGGGCAGGCGGTCCTACGGGCAGCAGTATAGAATCCTCTGGCCCGGTTCACGCCCCCTTTTTCTGTTGGTGGAGCTATTTTACCTCCTGATATAGTTTCTGTTTGGCTATTTTTGGCCTTACGGTCTCCCTCCCTTCATAGAGCATTGCTTTGGGACATCCCATATGTAATGACTATGCGCTCTGTGTCCCGTGATGTACGATCAAGAAAAAGGGATTTTTAATAACAGCTTACCTGTAAAATCCTTTTCTTGGAGTACATCACGGGACACAGAGCTCCCACCCCTCTTTGTGGGAACATTGTGTAACCTCAGAGAAATTGCTTGCTACAAAACTAAAGCACTCTCAGTGGGAGGGGGTTATATAGGGAGGAACTTCCTGTGAAGTTGATTACACCAGTGTCCACACCTGAAGGTACTCCATATAACCCATATGTAATGACTATGCGCTCTGTGTCCCGTGATGTACTCCAAGAAAAGGATTTTACAGGTAAGCTGTTATTAAAAATCCCTTTTTTGGCACTCCTCTCCTACATGCAAAAATCATAATTTTTTTTGCTAGAAGATTACTCAGAACCCCCAAACACTATATATGGTTTTTTTTAGCAGACACCCTAGGGCAGTGATTCTCAACCTGGGGGTCGGGACCCCCACTGGGGTCAAATGACGATTTGCCAGGGGTCACCAAATCCTGGGCTGTTCCTGAAGCCCATACCACTCTCCCAGCCTATTCGCAGCTGCCCAGCAGGGCTGTCCCTGGAACCTGTGGAAGCCCAGCTAGGCTGTTTCTGGAGCCCGCAGCCCCCCAATCAGCCTCTTCACAGCCGACCCATTCAGTTCATGGGTGGGGGGGGGGGGGCAGAGACTAGAGGTGTGAAGTGGGAGGGGCTGGAGGAGACCCCCATCTCCTGATTTCAGCATAGGTGTCACTGCTGCGAGACACCACAGAGCTGGAGATACAGTGAAGCCGGAGACACAGTGAGTAACAGCACTGCCACTCATCCCAACTCCCGCCACCACTGCCACTCATCCCCCAACCAAGAAGTAAGAGAAGGAATAAAAATAGAGAATACATAGAAAGGAGAGTAAAAGAGGGGGGAGGTGGACCAAAAAAAATGGGAGAGAAAGAATAAGAGAGAGGGATGGGGGGGAAAAAAAACAAGAAATTAGGATAGAGAGAGATAAAGGGTAAAGAAAAGAGAACAAAGAGAGAGAGAGTAGTACATCCTAAAATGTACTATAAGGGGTTTTAATACTGTATGAGTGGAAAGGACTGAAGGAGCACTAAATGTCCGTAGGAAAGGGGCGCAAATTACTTGTCTTGCCTTGGGTGCTGACAACCCACGCTATGAAAATAATTTTACTTTTAGGGGGTCCCCACAACTTGGGAAATGTATTAGGGGTCACGGCACTAGAAGGTTGAGAACCACTGCCCTAAAGGGGTGTGACATGTTGGGTATCTATTTACTTGGCATAACTTTATCTTTCACATTATACAAAAAATTGGGCTAACTTTAGGGAAAAAAATGATTTCCTTTACAACCCCTTTAAGACTTTTCTTTATCGTACATCACGGGACACAGAGCGCATAGCCATTACACTTGGGTTATATGGGTACCTTCATGTGTGGACACTGGTGTAATCAATTTCACAGGAAGTTTCCTCCCTATATAACCCCCTCCCACTGGGAGTGCTTCAGTTTTTTCGCCAGTGTCTTAGGTGTTGGTCACGTCTAGCTGTCCCTTGGAGGTCTCGGGACCCAGGATAGCTAGCCGGATCCGTCCGAAGTGCTTCAAAGCCAAGGTGTACGGTACCCGGGCCCTGCTGGAGTGGGGTTTTGCCTATAATGCCTCTCCTTGGAGGGCTGGATTCTGGGCTCCAGTGCCTTAGTCTCTTCCAAGAACTAAACGCTACTGATGCCAGGATGCTATATAGGTCCAGGGGTGTGGGTTCCTTAACACAGGACCCCGGTCCCTGAAGGTCCAAGACAATACCCACGGAGATGGGGGAAGGCTGGGCCTCTTGCATTTTGCAATACCCTGCGGCGTGGAGCAGGTAAGAGGGAACCTGCGGGACTTGGTTCGACAGTAGGTATCCCCCTGGGGGTTCTGGGTTGGCTAATGGTATGCTTGTGCATCAGCCACTATCTCCACTATGTCTTTTGAGGCAGGATGGGATGTACTAATGTTTACCCAGATAACATGTAGATATATATATGCTTTTAAAGATATGTCTTTTTCTGCTCCCCCCAGATTTGCCTGTTAGCATGATACTGCAGCCCCACGTGTATAGGGAGGAAGTGCTGACAAAACTCCTGTTTCCTAGGAAGCCTATGGGAACAGCTTCCTCTATGTGTGCACTACAAAGATTAGTGGCTTACCGGGTGTCTGTTGGGTTACTAGCGCTGGTCCAGGCTTCTCCTCTGCTCTCTGCTTCCTCCATGTTGGTTTCAGCGTGGGGGGGCGGGGGCGCGCGCGCGCGCCGCCTTTTACAGCGTCAGCGTGCGTGGGGGGGGGGGCGGGCCAGCAGCGTCAGGTCTCAGATAAAGCAAAAAAGCATTTCCTGGCTGGTCATTCCCTCCTGAGAGCAGTGGAAAGTGAGGACATAGAGCGCGCAGCTGAGCCAGTTCTGGCTAACAGTGACACCCAGTGGTGGTTTGTGGATCTTCAGGTCTGGACTTAGTCCACACTGACCAGAAAAAAAAAAAAAAAAAAAAAGATTTTTTTCTTAAAGGGACTCAGCCTTAGATCTGGCAGTATCTGAGTCGGTGCAACCTTGGACTCCAGCTAACGGGCATTGGTGTGGCAATACTCACAGGACTTTCCTCGGTATTGCCGCCTTCTCAGGCGTATGAAAATTTAGATTTTTTTTTACCATAGCCTGTCCTTATTAATGTTTCACTTCTAGCTACAACAGTTGGGTGTTGGCTGTAGGGGTGTCTCAAGGTTGTGCAATGGCTCCCAAGGGATCAGGACCAGCTAAGGCTGCAAAAGGTGCCAAAAAAGTAAAGGGGTCTCCATCGGGGTCAGAGGATTTGGGCCAGGCTCCAGTGGTCCCACCCTCACCAGATAGACCACCGAACAGCATCGTGCAGGAGCCATTGAGGGTGCTAGGGGCAGAGGCGGCCCCCCAATCAACCCATTCCCGTTTATGTTACGGAAGAAATGCTAGAATCCACCCTGGGTGGGCTAGAGAAAAGGTTAACTGCTTTAATTGCCCGCTCTTTGCCGGGTGGCAAACGGGCTAGATCCCCGTCACCTAGAACGGTGTGTTCGGATGCAGAGGTCCTCTCTTCGGAGGAATTGGACCCACAGGGGGATCAAGCGGACCTGAGTCCTGACGGGTCAGACATTGAAGATTCCACTATAGATGAAATTTTTTCGGCTTCTCAAGCAGAGAGTCTGTGGATCCAGTCTCTGACGGATATGGTTCGCACTGCTTTTAAACTTCCAGTGTCAGAACAATTAGCCCCCGCGGTATCCTCTTTAGGTTCCTTGAAGGCACCATTGAGTGGTGCGTCTTTCCCGGTTCACCCCCTTCTGGAGAGCGTGATTTTTCAGGATTGGGCTCAACCTGATAGGATTTTTATCCCTCCTAAAAGGTTCACCATTCTCTATCCTATGGAAGAAGAATTTGCAAAGAAATGGGCACTCCCTACCGTGGACGCAGCCATTTCCTGCGTAAATAAATCCCTGACCTGTCCGGTGGAAAATGTCCAGGTGTTTAAAGATCCAGTCGACAAAAAATTGGAGACCCTACTGAAGGCTTCTTTTACCACAGTAGGTGCCGTGGTTCAGCCAGCAGTGGCAGCCATTGGCGTTTGTCAGGCTTTAAAGGATCAGTCTAAACAGATATTAAAGAAGTTGTAAAGTCAAATTTTTTTTCCTTTTCAAATGCAGTCTTGAGGCATATAAGAATAAAAAACGTGATGATTTTTTTTTAAAACATTGCTATACCTGTTAAACAGCATCTTGAATGTACCCCTCCGTCAGTCCTGTGTCTGATTTCCCCTCACTTCCTGGTTTGGCAGTGCGCGTTCATAGTGTAAACGTCACTGCCTAATGGGAACTACAGTTCCCATTAGGCTTAGCGGTTCGCGCATGCGCAGAAGCGGTTTTTCGTTTTACAACGCCGGACGAGAACGAGCAATGTTCTCGTGAACTAAGAGCCACACTCCGCCCCTACCTCCCCCAGTATACACCCCTTCCCGCCCCTCTGCCTATACCCTTTCATGTCTCCTCCCTCCTCCAACACATATTGCCGCCTCCTCCTGTTGTTTAATACATAAGGAGAGAAACATAAGGGAGAGAGAAGCGACAGGCAGCTGCTGGTACAGGAGATTTTAATAAAATAGATGCTTAGAAACAATGCACTCACTGTCCATGTTAGAGCTGTAGTAGGCATGTCAGTTGTGAAGTCGGCTGTCCCATTCTCCCCTCCGATCGACGCTGCTGCTTTACTGAATCGCTGGAGGAAGCCAAGGATACAGAGCCGTGGGGAAACTGCAGTGAGCTGTCAGCCTGGGATACTGTGACCAATCAGAGCGTTCTGGAGGCTTAACCACGCCTCCATCATCAGAGGCTGACAGTTCACATGAGTTTCCCACGGCTCTCTGTTTCCTCCAGCGATTCAGTGGTAAGAGCAGCGTGGATCAGAGGGGAGAATGGGACAGCCGACTTCACAGACTGACATGCCTACTACAGCTCTGACATGAAGAGTGAGTGCATTGTTTATAAGCATCTATTTTATTAAAAACTTCCGTACCAGCAGCTGCCTGTCACCTCTCTCTCTCCCTTTTTGACTCCTCTGTTTGCCCCCCCCCCCCTCTCTGTATCCTCTCTGTGTTTGCCCCCCCTCTCTGTGTTTGCCCCCCCTCTCTGTGTTTGCCCCCCTCTCTGTGTTTGCCCCCCCCCCTCTCTGTGTTTGCCCCCCCCCCTCTCTGTATCCTCTCTGTGTTTGCCCCCCCTCTCTGTGTCCTCTATGTGTTTGCCCCCCCTCCTCTGTGTTTGCCCTGTCTCTTCTGTAATTGCACCCTCCTCCTCTGTAATTGCACCCTTCTTTGTATTTGCACCCCCCTCCTCTGTAATTGCATCCCCATCCTCTGTAATTGCCCCCCCCTCTCTGTATCCTCTCTGTGTTTGCCCCCCCCCTCTCTGTGTTTGCCCCCCCTCTCTGTGTTTGCCCCCCCCCCTCTCTGTATCCTCTCTGTGTTTGCCCCCCCTCTCTGTGTTTGCCCCCCCCTCTCTGTATCCTCTCTGTGTTTGCCCCCCCTCTCTGTGTCCTCTCTGTGTTTGCCCCCCCTCCTCTGTGTTTGCCCTGTCTCTTCTGTAATTGCACCCTGCTCCTCTGTAATTGCACCCTTTGCTTTGTATTTGCAACCTCCTCTGTAATTGCACCCCCCTCCTCTGTAATTGCACCCCCATCCTCTGTAATTGCCCCCCCACGCCCGCTGCTCCGAACCCCCTGCTGTCCAGGCTCTGCGTAACCGTGTGCAATGCTCTGCAATACCGTGTGCAATACTCTGCAATACCGTGTGCAATGCTCTGTGTAACCGCGTGCAATGCTCTGTGTAACCGCGTGCAATGCTCTGCGTAACCGCGTGCAATGCTCTGCGTAACCGCGTGCAATGCTCTGCGTAACCGCGCGCAATGCTCTGCGTAACCGCGCGCAATGCTCTGCGTAACCGCGCGCAATGCTCTGCGTAACCGCGCGCAATGCTCTGCGTAACCGCGTGCAATGCTCTGCAATACCGCGTGCAATACTCTGCAATACCGTGTGCGTAACCGCGTGCAATGCTCTGCAATACCGCGTGCAATGCTCTGCAATACCGCGTGCAATGCTCTGCAATACCGTGTGCGTAACCGTGTGCAATGCTCTGCGTAACCGGGTGCAATGCTCTGCAATACCGCGTGCAATACTCTGCAATACCGCGTGCAATACTCTGCAATACCGTGTGCGTAACCGCGTGCAATGCTCTGCAATACCGCGTGCAATGCTCTGCAATACCGCGTGCAATACTCTGCAATACCGTGTGCAATACTCTGCAATACCATGTGCGTAACCGTGTGCAATGCTCTGTGTAACCGCGTGCAATGCTCTGCGTAACCGCGTGCAATGCTCTGCGTAACCGCGTGCAATGCTCTGCGTAACCGCGCGCTCTGCGTAACCGCTGCGCAATCTGCGTAACCAATGCGCGCAATGCTCTGCGTAACCGCGTGCAATACTCTGCAATACCGTGTGCGTAACCGCGTGCAATGCTCTGCAATACCGCGTGCAATGCTCTGCAATACCGCGTGCAATGCTCTGCAATACCAGTGCAATGCGCTGCAATACCGTGTGCAATGCTCTGCAATACCGTGTGCGTCGTAACCGCGTGCAATGCTCTGCAATACCGCGTGCAATGCTCTGCAATACCGCGTGCAATGCTCTGCAATACCGTGTGCGTAACCGTGTGCAATGCTCTGCGGTAATCAGGTGCAATGCTCTGCAATACCGCGTGCAATACTCTGCTGCAATACCGTGTGCGTAACCGCGCGGGTGCAATGCTCTGCAATACCGCGTGCGGCAATGCTCTGCAATACCGCGTGCGTCAATGCTCTGCAATACCACGTGCAATGCTCTGCAATACCGTGTGCAATGCTCTGCAATACCGTGTGCGTAACCGCGTGCAATGCTCTGCAATACCTGCGTGCAATGCTCTGCAATGCTCTGCGTACCGCGTGCAATGCTCTGCAATACCGTGTGCGTAACCGCGTGCAATGCTCTGCGTAACCGGAATGTGCAATGCTCTGCAATACCGCGTGCAATTCTCTGCAATACCGCGTGCAATACTCTGCAATACCGTGTGCGTAACCGCGTGCAATGCTCTGCAATACCGCGTGCAATGCTCTGCAATACCGCGTGCAATACTCTGCAATACCGTGTGCAATACTCTGCAATACCATGTGCGTAAAAACCGCGTGCAATGCTCTGTGTAACCGCGTGCAATGCTCCCGTGTGTAAACCGCGTGCAATGCTCTGTGTAACCGCGTGCAATGCTCTGCGTAACCGCGTGCAATGCTCTGCGTACCGCATGCAATGCTCTGCGTAACCGCGTGCAATGCTCTGCGTAACCGCGCGCAATGATGCCTCTGCGTTAACCGCGCGCAATGCTCTGCGTAAACCGCGTGCAATGCTCTGCAATACCGCGTGCAATACTCTGCAATACCGTGTGCGTAACCGCGTGGTTTTGCAATGCTCTGCAATACCGCGTGCAATGCTCTGCAATACCGCGTGCAATGCTCTGCAATACTCACGTGCAATGCTCTGCAATACCGTGTGCAATGCTCTGCAATACCGTGTGCGTAACCGCGTGCAATGCTCTGCAATACCGCGTGCAATGCTCTGCAATACCGCGTGCAATGCTCTGCAATACCGGTGTGGTAACCGTGTGCAATGCGCTGCGTAACAGGGTGTGCAATGCTCTGCAATACCGCGTGCAATACTCTGCAATACCGTGTGCGTAACCGCGTGCAATGCTCTGCAATACCGCGTGCAATGCTCTGCAATACCGCGTGCAATGCTCTGCAATACCGCGTGCAATGCTCTGCAATACCACGTGCAATGCTCTGCAATACCGTGTGCAATGCTCTGCAATACCGTGTGCGTAACCGCGTGCAATGCTCTGCAATACCGCGTGCAATGCTCTGCAATACCGCGTGCAATGCTCTGCAATACCGTGTGCGTAACCGTGTGCAATGCTCTGCGTAACCGGGTGCAATGCTCTGCAATACCGCGTGCAATACTCTGCAATACCGCGTGCAATACTCTGCAATACCGTGTGCGTAACCGCGTGCAATGCTCTGCAATACCGCGTGCAATGCTCTGCAATACCGCGTGCAATACTCTGCAATACCGTGTGCAATACTCTGCAATACCATGTGCGTAACCGCGTGCAATGCTCTGTGTAACCGCGTGCAATGCTCTGTGTAACCGCGTGCAATGCTCTGGGTAACCGCGTGCAATGCTCTGCGTAACCGCGTGCAATGCTCTGCGTAACCGCGTGCAATGCTCTGCGTAACCGCGTGCAATGCTCTGCGTAACCGCGTGCAATGCTCTGCGTAACCGCGCGCAATGCTCTGCGTAACCGCGTGCAATGCTCTGCAATACCGCGTGCAATACTCTGCAATACCGTGTGCGTAACCGCGTGCAATGCTCTGCAATACCGCGTGCAATGCTCTGCGTAACCGCGTGCAATGCTCTGCAATACCGCGTGCAATGCTCTGCAATACCGCGTGCAATGCTCTGCAATACCGTGTGCGTAACCGTGTGCAATGCTCTGCGTAACCGGGTGCAATGCTCTGCAATACCGCGTGCAATACTCTGCAATACCGCGTGCAATACTCTGCAATACCGTGTGCGTAACCGCGTGCAATGCTCTGCAATACCGCGTGCAATGCTCTGCAATACCGCGTGCAATACTCTGCAATACCGTGTGCAATACTCTGCAATACCATGTGCGTAACCGCGTGCAATGCTCTACGTAACCGCGTGCAATGCTCTGCGTAACCGCGTGCAATGCTCTGCAATACCGCGTGCAATGCTCTGCAATACCGTGTGCAATACTCTGCAATACCGTGTGCGTAACCGCGTGCAATGCTCTGCGTAACCGCGTGCAATGCTCTGCAATACCGCGTGCAATACTCTGCAATACCGTGTGCGTAACCGCGTGCAATGCTCTGCAATACCGCGTGCAATGCTCTGCAATACCGCGTGCAATGCTCTGCAATACCGCGTGCAATACTCTGCAATACCGTGTGCAATACTCTGCAATACCGTGTGCGTAACCGCGTGCAATGCTCTGCGTAACCGCGTGCAATGCTCTGCGTAACCGCGTGCAATGCTCTGCAATACCGTGTGCAATGCTCTGCAATACCGTGTGCAATGCTCTGCAATACCGCGTGCAATACTCTGCAATACCGCGTGCGTAACCGTGTGCAATGCTCTGCGTAACCGCGTGCAATGCTCTGCGTAACCGCGTGCAATGCTCTGCGTAACCGCGGGCAATACTCTGCAATACCGTGTGCGTAACCGTGTGCAATGCTCTGCGTAACCGCGTGCAATGCTCTGCGTAACCGCGTGCAATGCTCTGAAACACCGTGTGCAATACTCTGCAATACCGTGTGCGTAACCGCGTGCAATGCTCTGCGTAACCGTGTGCAATGCTCTGCAATACCGTGTGCAATGCTCTGCAATACCGTGTGCAATACTCTGCAATACCGTGTGCAATACCCAGCAGAGGCCCCCCTTACATCAGGCAATCCCAGCGAAGCCCCCCCTTACATCAGGTGTCCCCAGCGGAGCCCCCCTTACATCAGGCAATACCAGCGGAGCCCCTTCTTACATCAGGTGTCCCCAGCGGAGGCCCCCTTTACATCAGGTGTCCCCAGCGGAGCCCCCCCTTACATAAGGACAATCACAGCAAGAGCTTCTTCTTACAAAATCCAAAGGGTGGTGCCCCGAGCGGAGAGCCCCCTGCTGGGGACACCTGATGTAAGGGGGGGCTCTGCTGGGGACACCTGATGTAAGAGGGGCCTCCGCTGGGGACACCTGATGTAGGAAGAAGCTCTGCTGTGATTGTCTTATGTTAGGGGGTGGTCTCTTTGGGGACACCTGATGTAAGAAGGGGACTCCGCTGGGGACACCTGATGTAAGAAGAAGCTCTGCTGTGATTGTTTATGTAAGGGGGGGGGGCTCGCTGGGGGGATACCTGATTTAAGGGGGGCTCCGCTGGGGACACTGATGTAAGGGGGTGGACTTTCAGCTGGGGACACCTGTTGTAAGGGGGTGGCTTGCTGGGGCACCTGATGTAAGAAGGGGCTCGCTGGGGACACCTGATGGTAAGAAGAAGCTCTGCTGTGATTGTCTTATATAAGGGGGGG